>CM064572.1:39918459-39958459 GCA_032716605.1 Paralithodes platypus
TCATAAAATCGACAAACTAATGGGCCAAGCGTCTGAAAATCTAAAAAAATTATGGGGTAAGCATGAGGAAGAAAAGGGACCAGAAAAGCGGCCCATCACCCCTTAAGACTATATAGCTTTCTGTCTTTTAGAATGTTCTGCCTTTCTTTTATAATACCCCTTTTCCATTTTATGTTATTACTTTTTCATTTGTTCTCAACATTTATTAATTGTTTTAATTATTTGTGTTTGTCTATCTATTTACTTTAGATCATTTTTTGTTTTTAAATTATTGTTTTATTTTGTTCTTGTATTTAAGGCATTGGTTTTATCCAAAAAAAAAAAAACACACACACACACACACACACACACACACACACACACACACACACACACACACACACACACACATTAATTATATTTTAACTTTCAGTTCAGATAATATACGATATTTTATCTATCGTACTCTCTCTCTCTCTCTCTCTCTCTTAGATGAGCGAGACAAAGAGAAAGAGAAATGGTGGGGGCGATTAGGGAGGTGAAATTAATTTTTGTTAATGGGATATTCTCTGAAGGAGGCTTGAGGCTAGAGAGAGAGAGAGAGAGTTGCTGTATCTGTGAAGTCTTCACTATCCATATTATTTATACTAAAGGGATAAGTTTAGAGAGAGAGAGGGATAGATAGAGAGAGAGAGAGTGAGAAAGAGTGTGAGAGTGTGTTACTGTATCTGAGAAAGCTTCACTATCCTTAATTATTATTTATACTAATGGTATAAGTTTAAGGAGAGAGAGAGGGAAAAGAGAGAGAGAGAGAGAAAGAGAGAGAGAGAGAAAGAGAGTTACTATATCTGAGAAATCTTCACTATCCATACTATTAATACTAATGGGATACGTTTAGAGAGAGGGGGAGAGAGAGAGAGAGAGAGAGAGAGAGTTACTATATCTGAGAAATCTTCATTATCCATGATATAAATATTAATGGGATAAGTATAGAGAGAGAGAGAGAGGATACAATATTTGCACCACACACAATAAATAAGGCTTATGGTAAAATGTATTAGCCTTGTGATGTACAACTCCCATTATTAGTAAAGTTGTTCCTCAGCTGTTTTTTATCAAATTTATTTATATATTTATATATTTGATTTATTTGTTATATTTTATTTATATATGTAGTTTATATATATTTATGTATATTTATTTGTTTATTATATTTGTGTTATATAGAGTATATACAGTATATATATATATATATATATATATATATATATATATATGTTTGAATTTGTGTTTTTTATCTGTGTTTATTCGTTGTTTTATGTTGTTTTTGTGTTTTTCCCTGTTCTTGCTCTGTCTTGAGTCGACTACCCCAATAATGGGGATTGGGCCTGAGCAGATATATATATATATATATATATATATATATATATATATATATATATATATATATATACGGTATATATATTATATAAATATTTATTTATTATTTTTTGTTTTTATTTATTATTATTATTATTATTATTATTATTATTATTATTATTATTTGGATTATTATTAGCATTATTGATGTTGCTGTTGTTGGTAATTTTTATTTGTATGGACTTCCGGTCATGAGTTATGATGAAAATATCAGGCAATAATCCTGTTGATTTATGTTCGATTTTTCATAACAGGATTAATTGGATCGTTGCACTTTTCATATCACTAATTAGTTTGATCATTATTACCGTGTGTGTGTGTGTGTGTACAAAGTACAAAGGAGTACAAAGGAAATCAAGCAACAACAGATATAGTGACCCTTCTAGGTTGCTTGTCCTCCAAAACACTGAGGATTAAGTGTCCAAACAGTGGTTTGGAGTGGGAAAGGGAACATTGGAAAGGGAATTACTGCCCTGGAACTAATGTCCGTGGCAGGATTAGGAAGTTAGTAGGGGACAGATGGGTTATTAACTGAGGGGGGGATAAAATAAAGTTATTAATTTACAAACGCAGTCAGTCGCGGGTTTGATGCGAGATATTTGTCTAGGCGGAGTTTAAATGAATCAACGGTGATGCAGTCTATAACGTTTCGGGGAAGCCCATTCCACAAGTTGACAACTCGATTGAAGAAGAAACTCTTAGATTCGTGTGAGTTAAAAGATTTACCAATAATTTTGCAACCGTTTCCCCGAGTGTAATTAGATTGGTCAATAGTGAAGCACTTACTACAGTCCATATTGTCGATGCCTTTGATGATTTTGAACACTTGAATTAAGTCACCTCTTAATCTACGCTGGGTTAAAGGAAATAGATTTAATTCTCTAAGACGCTCTTCGTATGGTTTGTTCTTTAGGCTAGGTATCATTTTGGTAACTCTACGTTGAACTCGTTCTAGCTTGTTTATATCTCTTTGATAATAAGGGCACCAGGATTGAACGCAGTATTCCAGAAGAGGGCGGACTAAGGAATTGTAAAGGGTTAGGATAACTTCTTTGGATTTATGCTCAAATGACCTGCCTATAAAGCCAATTATTTTGTTTGCCTTCTTAACAACTTCTGAACATTGTTGACTGGGTTTTAGGTTACTCGATATTGTTAATCCCAGATCGGTTTCTCTGTTTACATTCTTAAGCTGAGTGCCATTCATCGAATAGTTTGCTTTCTCATTTAGGTATCCGACATGTAGTACTTTACATTTATCCGCATTGAAACTCATTTGCCAAATTTGGGCCCAACATGACAATTTATCTAGATTGTGTTGCATATCGTCAACTTGTTCTTTTGAGAGTACCCTATTTGCAATTTTTGTATCGTCAGCAAATTTTGAGATTGTACACTCATCTATGTCGTTGATGTAAATTAGAAAGAAAATTGGACCTATTACCGAACCCTGGGGTACCCCGCTACTTACATTGGTCCATTTAGATGCCTTACCGTTTATGACTACTCTTTGCTTTCTGTCGCTGAGCCAATTTCCTATCCATTTCAACACACCATCTTGTATTCCATGCGCTTTTAGTTTTATCAGTAAACGTTTGTGGGGAACTTTGTCAAAGGCCTTTTGAAAATCAGGGTATATAATATATACAGCTTTACTCTCATTGTAGAGGTTGAGGATATCGTGGAAGAAGTCTAAGAGTTTTGTTAAACAGGATTTTTTTTTACGAAAGCCGTGTTGAGTATCTTTAAGTATGTTATTTTCCTCTAAGTGATTTACGAGTCTGTCTCGTATGACCGTTTCTAGCATTTTACATACAACTGAGGTTAAGCTAATTGGACGATAGTTACTGGGTAGGGATTTGCTGCCTTTTTTTAATATCAGTGTTACGTTGGCTAGCTTCCACTGATCAGGCATAGTTCCAGACTGCAAGGTTTTATTGAATAGTAATGTCAGTAGTTTGGAGAGCTCATCCTTAGCTTCCTTTAGAACTCTAGGCGAGATTGTATCATGTCCAGGCGTTTTATTTACCTTGAGTTTATCTCAACAATTCAATACTTCTCTCTCTGTAATGTTGATATTGCTTAGAACATCTGAATTATTAATCTGAATCGGCAATGGTGTAGGGATATCACTGAGGTCTTCTATTGTAAAAGCTGATGCAAAGAAGGTATTGAGGGCATTACTCATTTGTACTTCGTCTTTGGTGTATTCTCCATTTTCATCGACTAACGGTCCAACAGTTGAAGTAACTACTTTTTCTTTCTGATATAACTATAGAATTCTTTCGGATTTGTTTTACTTTGATTCGCAATATGTAACTCTAAGGTCTTTTTACTTTGTTTAATTAACTTTTTGGCTTTGCGTCGTAGCTCTACAAATTTCACCCGTTCTTCGTCATTTTGTGAGGATTTTAATCTATCATTAGCAAATTTTTTAGCAAGCAGGCAGTTTGAAATATCTTTATTCCACCATTTGGGCTTATTATTATGGCCTGGACGCCGTATTTTCGATGGTATGCAGTCTTGCACTGCTTTTAGGTAAGTGGTTTCGAATAACTTCCAAGATGTATTTATGTCGTTATTGTTAATTAAAGAGCTCCAGTCAGTTTCTTTAAACATAGCTCTAAGTTTATGGGAGTTTGCTTTCTTGAAATTAGGGACTTTTTCGATGCTACTATTTGGTTCGTTATTAGTAAACTTTAAAGTGAAAGTTATCGTACGATGGTCGCTGTTACTGAATTCATCACCAACATTCAAATTCTCTATTAATTCTTCTTTTGTTGCAAGTACAATGTTTAGAACGTTATTACCATGGGTCGGCGCTCGAACAAATTGATAAAGCGTACTCTCTTGCAAGTTCGTATACAAGTCATGTCCGGAGTGTGAAGTAAGAGTATCGCCCCACTTGGTCACAGGTAAATAAAAGTCGCCAAAAATTACGGTATCTTGTTGGTTACTTACATCTGCAATTTGTTCGTAAATTTCTCGGTCAGTTTGCACTGATTGAGCTGGAGGTCTGTATATTAACGCAAGTATTATTTTTGTACCTTTATTATTCTTTATTAGCACAAAAGATGTGTTGACGTTCACAATTTGAGGTTTTGACAAGAGGGTAGGGTTAAGACTTTCTTTGATATAAAGTAAAACGCCACCTCCATTTCGATTTATTCAGCGTTTCTCAAACATTACATAACCGGGAAGTGAAAACTCTGCTAAAAAGTCTCTATCTTCTGTATTGAACCATGATTCTGTTATGCCAATCACATCATAATTTTCTGTAAACACTAGCTCCTCTAAATCTGAAAATTTATTGCGTATGCTACGAGCGTTTGCATAGAAAACCTTTAAATTTGTTATTTTAGAACTCACGGAACGCTCTTTAATAATATTTTTGGTTCTTGTCGGATCTACATTTATGTTCATGGCTGTCCTCGGTCCTCGCTGTCTTCGGTCCTTATCGCTGGTGGTCCTCGGTTGCCTCTGTTTTTTGCTTGGCGTTGGATGATTTATGTCACTGCTGCTTCTTCTCGGATGGCGTATTTTGATCCATGGCTGCGGACTGCTTCGTGTAGGAGACGACCCATGCGTGCTGAACCCACAAGGTTTAGATGAGTGC
Source organism: Paralithodes platypus (assembly GCA_032716605.1). Classification (NCBI taxonomy): domain Eukaryota; kingdom Metazoa; phylum Arthropoda; class Malacostraca; order Decapoda; family Lithodidae; genus Paralithodes; species Paralithodes platypus. Next base: position 39,923,474 of record CM064572.1, read on the forward strand.
CATCCTTGCGGAACAGAGTAGGCTGGTTGTAGAAGTTGTCCCAGAGGTTGATGAATTCAACTTCTTCCCTCAGACACAAATATTTTAGTCGGCTATTTGTGCTGAAGGCCTTGTCGTAGAATTTGTCAGGTGCGTCGATCTTGGGGAAAATGCCTGAGATGATGATATTCCTTGACTTGTTTTTGTAGTGCTGGATCATCTTGCAATATTTCTCCATCAACTCTTCGGATCTGGTGCGCATGACGTCATTTGAACCAGCATGGATGACAAAAAGGGTATTTTCAGTTGCATCTTTTGTGGTATCTTCGAAGGCTTCCACAATGTCGTCCAGTCCAGCTCCTCGGATGCAAAATCTTTTTCGTCAATTTGGGACTCTGTCGCAGAACTCTTCGACCTGTCCTCGTAGGATGGAATCCCCAATGAGCCAGGACCCAGATTCACTAACGGTCGTAGCGTGTGATGTCGTACAGCAACCTATGATCGTTCCTAAGGGAGTGCGGAAGGTGTATTCACGAACGCATCGTTGAGCTCCCTTACGGCTCCCTTTCGGTTATTTTCACCGAGGCTTCTCTTGACCAATCAGGCGCTTGGCCTTTGTAAATAAACAATATGTCACCCACATGACCGAAGCGCCAAGAAGAACCTAATATACTTTAATTTATGAGCTTGCCATTGTTTAGCATGGCTAATTCGATCCACTACAGCCAGCAGGAAGAAGAATAGAGTATCTTGTGAATTGATGATAAGAAATTAGCCTAGCTAGGCTACAGGGAAGCCTGTTAGTGGCCCAAGTTAAAGAATTTTCGACGGATTGATCATTGATAATCATATGTTAGGCTAGTTGGGAGTGTATTATTTATACCTTAACCACAGTATATTGTTCTACTTTACCATGTCTACACCTAGACAGGGCGAGCCAAACCAAAATGCCAGACTTTACTATGTCTATGCCTACACAGGCAGTTCTAGCCAAGCCAAAATGCCAGACTTAGCCTAGGCCTAATTTTTCAAAATAGGCCTAGGGTAATTTGTTTGTATTCACAACACCTCAAGGCCTATCTACCTTTTCAAAATAGGCCTAGCATAGGCCTCCTCAATCTATTATCCAACAGTTGGCCATGGGAAATAATGATAGTTTGAGGGGGGCTTTGTCCCCCTCACCTCCCATGACTTATTGCCATCATCAAATATATTACCAGCATGGGACTAATAACAGCTAGTTAACAATGAGGACGGTACGCCTGCAAACACCATCTTAACCTGCTAGGCTTCTACTTTACCATGCTTAGGCTACACCAAGCTAGGCATTGCTAGCCTAACCAAAATACCATACGTAGGCCTAACTTTTCTAGCCTAAATAGCCCTAACTTTTTCAAAATAAACCTAGGTTATATCCTAGGCTAGGCTAAACAAAAATATTCACAACACCATATAGGCTAGCCTATTATTATTTGTTTAGACTATGGCTAGGGTAATTCTTTTCATATTTTTTTTCCTGTGATACTTTCAAATTTGTTGAGGAAATAGGCTACCCTAATCTAACCCAGCTAGGCATTGCTAGCCTAACCAAAATACTATACATAGGCCTAACTTGTCTAGCCTAAATAGCCCTAACTTTTTCAAAATAAACCTAGGTTATAGCCTAGGCTAGGCTAAACAAAATTATTCACACAGCGTTTATTATTTATTCATTTTTTAGGCTAGGCCTAGGGTAATTCTTTTCATAATTTTGTTCCTGTGATACTTTCAAATTTGTTGAGGAATAGGCTACCCTAATCTAACTCAGAGGTGGTGGGGAGTTGGAATAAAACATTTCCGCAATAAATGAGGGTTAAAATCTACTAATGGTAGGCTACGTGTTGTCGCAGCACATGAATTTGTGCATCAATTAACCTTGACTAGGTCTAGGCTGGCATATGTAGGTTATTCATAGCTTAATTCGGCCTGTCATAAGACATTAAAGATACAAATATATTCATACTTTGTATTAAATGCCTTTATGGTGTTGTAAACACAAGTTAACAATCATATTGCGCTATTATTGCCTCAATAATGACTTAGTGTGTCATAAAGCATCAGGAAGAACTGTTTTAGTAATAGAGTGGTGGAGAACTGGAATGACCTTCCTGAAGAAGTGATAAGTGTGAACAGTGTGTTAAAATTTGAAAATGCATTAGATATAGTTTGGGGTGACCAAGAGCTAAACTTCAATGATTTTAAAGCCAAAATTAAGAAATTAAGACACGTCCACCCAAGCCACACACCAAGTAATGAAATAAATTATGAGCCGGGTCTCATAGGCTGAACAGCCTCCTACCCGGGTATCTTCTGTGAGTATCTGTGAGTAAAGAGTTATACTGCAGACGAATTTGTTATGGTCGCGGGTTGTGTTATCGATATTTGTGTACCTATATCCGGGTCAAATTCATGTAAGGGTGGTCTGGACCACCCTTTGCGAAAGGGGATTTTAGGGGCTTCCTACGATCAAAGATGGCCGCTACGACGCTTTGTGAATACCAGCGTTGAGACGTAAGGGAACGGTAAGGGAGTTTTCGGATCGTACGACCGTTAGTGAATCTGGGTCCTGGTCTCTTCTGGTTCGTCTTCCATCTCTACCAATATCTCAAATCTGTTTGACATTGTGACTGGTAGATGAGACCTTTTCTGCGTTGGCCGTGCACCGTTCCTCACTGGTGAAAATCCAGAAACCTGTGGTGGCGGGTCTCTGCGTACAGGTCGGGGAGAGGAGTGGTTAGAACGTGGGCGAGGGGTTGGTACTGTTCGTGCTAGCAGGCTTCTTGCACGAGGAGTGGGGGAGAGACTAAGGTGAACAGGCCGGCTGTCCTGGTTTGATGTCGGCTCAGGTTCGTCAGAAGCATCAGCTGCAGTGGCTACTGCAGGTGTTGGATTGTTGGCAGATGACGTTGGGGTGGTGGTGGATGCTGGAGTTGAAACAATTGGAGTTAGTGATACTCCAATGTTGAGTGTTACAAACTCTTGGAGTGATTCCAGCTTCCTGGTGAGGGCGTTGATCTTGTTGTGGGCTTCATCCAATTTTGCTGTAAAATCCTCTCGTTGCTGGCAGAATCGGCAAACTTGTGGATCGGCAGGAGCAAGGGTGTGAGAGAGAGAGAGAGAGAGAGAGAGATAGATAGATAGATAGATAGATAGATAGATAGATAGATAGATAGATAGATAGATAGATAGATAGATAGATAGATAAATAGATAGAGAGAGAGAGAGCGGTTGGGGGGAGGGTGTGTGGCTAAGAAGCCCATTTACTACCGCTAGGGATGACTTGGATGAATTTATTAAGCCTCTTGGATCCCCCACCCCTAGATTTGCCCGATTGATTTGGCGATTTTAAAACGATTCGCCCCATGCAAGTGTAGATCGGCCTTTGACAGGGATACTTTCTATCTATCTATCTATTGCCTGACGCCGTGATCCCCGAAGGGGTGGCCACGAACGAACCGCCCCCATGCACCTCTGTCCCCAGTCAGTCGACGCCCCTCCCCCCAACCAGCACCACCTTCGTTCATGTACTTCCTCACTCCATCCAGGGATACTTTCCTTTCGAAAAATTTACAATTTGCTTGGAGGAGGAAGTGACGTTTTTTTTTTTTTTTTTTTTTAGCTTATAATTGTCTTTTGTGAGTTTTTTTGTTTGTATTTTATATATATTATATTATTTTGTGATATTATATTTGTTATAGCTTGAAGGGGGTCAAGAGAGCACACTAAATATAAATTGCTCTGTTGATTTTGGCCTCCTACTAATCTATTAATTGGCCCGAGGGTTATTAATTGTTAGTGCAGGGTCAGGCCGACGGTTCTTTCTTTCTCTGTGTTCACTAATTGATTGTTCTCATTATTTCTTAATACTGTTACTACCGTCAGGGGATTTCATTAACCCTTCCTACCCAGGCAGCCTTTCTTAATGACAGAGGCTGTATCCGGGCGATCTGGCTGAAAACACAAGAAAAGTAAACTAAGGCTAATCTCGCTTAATATACTACCTATATTAATCAAACATATGTCAAAATGGGCGCCTTACCTTGCCGCGTAGAATGGCGTTGAGTAGAGATTTCTAGCTCAAGTAGTTCCGGAGTTATGGTGATGGAAGTGGAGGTAACTTTTGCCGCGTATTTACCTCGCCGCGTCCGAACACTCAACCGCGGCCCAGGCTACGACGAACGTTTTGACTCGTCGCTCTACCTTGAATTATGGCGGGAAGCAATTTTTTAGTGTTTTATTGTTTATTATGCCATATATTATTGTTATTATGATATTTTCACTCAATAAAGTTATTTTTCTGAAGTAATTTGTGTCTCTGTCACTTATACTTAGTTTTATTGTTATTATTAGAGTAGTTATGATTATTTATACTGGACTATGGTAATTGATAGTGTCTTTTTCACTTCTTTATTGTTAGGAATATATATTTTAGTGTCACTTTCACTTGTTCATATTGTTCTGAAGGCACTTATTATTACTTATGTGTCTCTTTCACTTATACTTAGTTATATTATTATTATTATTATTGAGTGTCACTATCACTGTCACTTACACTTCAATAGTTTGCCATAGTGTGGAATTCATTGAAGCAGGTGCCAGCACACAGTCCCACCTCACACTCGAGGCATTGCAAAGTGGTTTTTGTGGGTTTTCTTGGTCGTTGAGTTGTGCGGGTGCACACATAGCACCTCTTCTGCATTCTTATTCTGCTGTTAGGACCCTGGAAAGGAAGGGCGACGAGCTGGTGCTTTCTCAAGAAGTCGGCACACCCTATTCTGTCCATCATGCCTGGTCCTTGTAGTGGCCTCCCTGGTGTACCCGCATGTTTTACCAGGAGCTCATGTATCAGCTGTTTTTGGAAGGTCCGCAGGCTCTTGTACTTGATGACTGGACTCCTCAAACGGTAGATGTTGTACGCGTTGAGGACAGACATATCTACTGTATGCAGGACAAACTTCTTGTACCACCTGCAAGATGTTCGCAGGCAGTCTATGAAGCCCATCTGCATGTCGGACTTGTCAACGAGGCGCATGTTCAGGTTATAGTCCAGAACAGCAGCTGGTTTTGTGACAGGGTTCTTCGTTTTTCGGTCCACCTTCCCTGTGGGGACCATCTCTGCTTTGTGGCATGTGGTGAGGAGGTTGACCTTGCGCTGGTCATGCCAGTGGATGGAGAGGATGGGGCCACTCTTCTTATGGAAGATGTCCATCTTCTTAATTTTGGTTGGGTAGGCTCGCATACCCTTCCTCTTCCCCTTCACTGTGCCGACAGTTCCGGTCTTGCGGTCATGGAGATACTTGGCGAGGATAGGCGACGTGTAATAATTGTCGGTATAGAGGACGTGGTTGTCATGGAAGTACCTCTCCATCATCGTCTTTACCACAGCGCCGCCAAAACCAATGAGGGGGTCAATCTGGACTTCACCACCCTTGCCGCTGTAGACTATAAAGTCGAGCACATATCCCGTCTTGCAGTCGCAGAGGACGAAGAGCTTGATGCCGAAGCGGTGTCTCTTTGACGGGATATACTGTCGGAAGTGCAGCCTACCATGGAACAGGACCAGAGACTCGTCGATGCACAGCTTCTGAAATGGAATCAGGTAGGTGGAAAACTGATGACGTATCATGTCATACAGTTGCCTGATCTTCCAGAGTGTGTCGGGTTCGTGGACATGCATGTTATTTGTCAGGTGGAAATATGAGAGGATGTCGAAGTACCTATCCCTTGACATGAATTTGCCAAATGCTGGAGTCGTTGTGAGGTCGCCAGTTATCCAGTAGTCGGCCAGAACGTGCTTCTTTATGTGTGTCATCAGCATTGTGAGTGCCAAGAACACATATAATTCTGCCACAGTGAAAGCTCTCCATGCCACCATCTTGGCACTGGTCTTCCTGCCAAGAAAGTTTGAACAGATAGCCTGGTGGTTATTTGTCTCTTTGACAAGGTATTCCATGACTTCATTGTCGTAGAAGCCACAGAAAAGTTCACTGGGGGTGGCATTTGGGCCACAGGGATATGCTGCTGACACCCCAGAACCCTGTTGTACCTCGTCAAAGGCAGGAAAATCTGGCACAAAATCCGCCCCATCTGACCACACAAACATTTCAGCAGCTCGAGGACGAGGACGTGGAGTTGCAGCAGGCACACGCCCTTGGCCACGCGGATGCCCAGGCGGATGCCCTGCATGCCCACGCCCAGGCCCAGGCCCAGGGGCAGCGGCGTCGGCAGGCTGACCACGTCCACGACCTCGCCCTTTGACTCTTCTTGTCGGGACTCCCTCTTCGTCTTCCTCTTCCTCTTCGTTTTCCTCTTCCTCAGGCGACATCAGGTCATCTGGGGCAATGTTGGGGTCGTCAGCATCCTCTTCAGGAGACAACTCTGGTGAAGAATAGACCGGGCGTCGGCGGCGTGGGGCTGCGGGAGGTTGAGCAATGGGAGGCTCGGCCTCGGGAGTTGGGCTCCTTCTGCGGCTAGCCGTGGACTTTTCCGCAGGAAATAAGGACCTAAGATGCGGGGCCTGTGGTGACACACTGTGGGAGGCCAATAGCGCACTTGTAGAGGCCCTTTGGTCATCCTGAGGGACAGATGAAGCTGAGGGCTGTGGGTGGCCCTCCCGGCATCCCGGGTCAAGGCGTCGGGACAAAGGAATGCGGGTGGTTGCTAGGCCTGGGTCGGCATCACTCTCACTATCTACGCCTTCCCTCACTTTTTCTGCCTCCCTGCGTGCTTTCTTGGCTGCACTTTTCACTAATGACTGTTTATAGAAGTATTTACCCACTTTCAAGGGCGTGCGGGCAGGCAAAGGGGAAGGTCCAGGCGTAGGGCTAGGGCTAGGCCTAGGCCTACCTTGAGCTACGAAACTAGGCGAAGGGGTTGGCTCTAGCACACTTGGTACTTCAATAGCACCTTCTTCCACCACTTCCACATCCGGATCATCACTACTATCACCCCCTCAAATAAATCAACATTGTCATCAGCACCAAATCCCACAAAATCGTCAATTTCGATTCCACTTCTACTCTGAATATAGAGGTTTTTGTCCACAGAGCTTTCACCACTGCTCAAATCCGGGTTGAAAAGTGCACGTTGTATTGCACTATCACTTAGCAAACGTTTCACTTTCCTTACTTTCTTTTTCTTCTCGGTTGGCAGAGGCGTAGATGTTGCAAGCGGGGTAGCACTGGGACGCGCGGGAGATTGCACAGTATCGGACGCGTCGGAATTATTTTTTTTGCTGTAGCTCTCAATGGCGGCAACGAACTGATAAGCGTGGAAGTTGAGGCTTGGTGGCGCTACGATCGCCCCCGCAAAGTCAAATTTGCCCGCGCGAAATTTAAAGCACGCTTTAAAGCAAATGCCTTAGATAAGGCATACCGGGTAGCGGCCCATCAGCCGCGCTGTCCTTACCTAAGGCAGCCCGGGTAGGAAGGGTTAAGGAGGGTCACCGTTTTTTTTTTTATCTTTCTCTCGTTTTCTCTCTTTCCGTGGCTTGTATCCATTCGTCCCTATGCAGCCAACTGTTTTAAGACTGTTATCCCCCATCCAGGTGTCGATTTCTTCCTGGCGAGCGATAGCGAGTCAGCATTGTATGGAGAAATCCGGGTTCGCCGAAGAAATTTTTCTATCGAAAAATGTACAAATTTAGCTTGCTGTCAAAACAAAAACTTATACATGCTGGCTCGCTACCGTTCGCCAGGAAAATATTGACACCTGTATGGGGGTAAACGTCTTAAAACAGTAGGCTGAATGGGGCCGAATGGATACGAACCAAAGAGAGAGGGTGAGAAAGAGAAAACAATCGAGGTGGGGTCCCTTAAAGCCTCTTGGATCCTCACCCCCTGGTTCGTAAATAGATCAACACATCTTTCTCACGATTTGCATGTTATTGTGTTCTCATATGTAATGGTTTAGATGCTTATGTTCGGGTGTGGTGTCACAAGTTCGAATCCCGGGAGGACCATATGCTTTCATTAGCTTATTTAAGTGCATTGAGGTTTGTAATTGATGATTAATGTGATTGTATCGGGCTGTATGCTAAAACAGGTGCTCACGAGCAAAATTATTGACGATTTGTTTTGGGAGTCTGCATAATTCTTTAACTGTCTTGATAGCGTAATGTATAAATGCGCGGAATTTTGGTGTGAGCGTCCTATGTTCGAATCCTTGGAGTGCCACATGTATTTGTTGATTTCATTAATTGAGCTTAGAAGTAAAGTTGGTTGGTTGGTGACAAAATATAATAATGTGATTGTATCGGGCTGTATGCTAAAACACGATAAAAATGATTGACGATTTGTTTTGCGAGTCTGCTATTATAGAATTATTATAATGTAAAACTTGCAAAATGATCAAACCAAAACAGGGGCGACACAATGTAAAGACTAAATAACTAAATAACTTATCAAAATAACGTGTGATTGTATTATTTATTCTAGTATTCACTATAATTATCATTGTTTTTGTTTTTATTGGTGCTTTATGTTGTGTAATGTATTAATTTTAACACCATGGTTTACTATCGTAATCATATTTATTTAAGGGCAAGTCCTGGAGCGCCCGTTTCTGATGTATGAGTGCCTAGCAAATACATACTGTTTATCCATTGTTAGTATTATTTATTATTATTATTATTATTATTATTATTGTTATTATTACTATTATTATTATTATTAGTATTAGTACTAGTCGTAGTCGTAGTAGGAGTAATATTAGTATTATTAGTAGTAGAAGTAATAATAGTAGTAGTTGTTATTGTAGTAATCGCAGTAGTAGTAGTATTTATATTTTACCACTTATTAATTTCTATCTTTTAACAAATATTTAAGCTGTGTACCGGAGAGCAGACGTGTGTGTGATTTATATGTCCCCAGCAAACACATTTATCCATTCTCAACCGGAAAGGGGGGGGGGGGAGAAATAAACGACAATAGCATTAGACATCTTCAGTTTACGAGATCACTTTATGCACCCCACTTCTGACTCTCGTGTGCAGGCAAAATCTTAGTAACACAGGCCTTCTTAAACTGCATAATATCATCAAAGGTAAAAAGGTGTCATGGTGCTGAAGTGGTTAACCCTTACAGTACCAACCACGTCTTCTTTGTTTTCAGCTGCATTTAGACGATTTTTTGAAGCTTAGGAAAGATATCTGGTAGCTTAAAGGAGTCTGTAATCGTTTATCGGGTAGACGTCCCTCCCAAGCTGAATAAAACCATCTAACAGTAACCAGAGTATAATGAAAAGGATGGCACCGGTACTGAAAGGGTTAACGGGTGGATACATATTATGGCATGTTAGTGTACAGTCGGCCAAATAAGTGATGTCTCGGCACCAAATACATTCTGATCAATAATTGGTATCAGCAATATCTCACCATGATTTATTTATTTCGAATGAGATATACAACATGTGTCTACACTTACCCACCTTATTCAACATCTGGCAGACAGTAATACAGCACAGAGCGAGCCAAATGTAATAACAACTGGGAACAACAACAACAACAACAGCTGGGAACATGACTTATTTGCGCGACCGTACAAATTGTCAGAACTAGGTTACATAATTATAATATAACTCGCTTTTTGTCCTGTGAGTGAAGTCCCGTAGCTCGTTATAAGTACATTACCAACACCCACACCTACCGATAACACCGGTTATTTACAACATGCTGATAATTTATACAGTAGTTAAGGGGGTAGGGGTAGTTATTAATGGATTTGTTTATTTACCGATATATATATATATATATATCATTATATATATACTGCATATATATATATATATATATATATATATATATATATATATATATATATATATATATATATATATATATATATGTACTGTATATATGTATGTATAATGTGTTTGTGTGTGTGTATAATCAATAACAACAATATTCAGATAATATAATAGTGCTGTAGTAATATTCGTAATAATTAAAAGAATAGAGCTTATCTTTTCTATTTTCGTAAGCGCCAGTTCTCCACATGAGCGGATTCAGTAGCACTCACGTTATCATAGTCCCTTGAACAATTTAAGGGAGCCCACCTCGCTTTTTTTGTCTTTGTCTCACTCTCTCTTTGGCTTTTATCCATTCGGTCCCATTCAGCCTACTGTTTTAAAACGTTTACCCCCATCCAGATGTCAATAGTTTACTGGCGAGTGGTAGCGAGCCAGCATATAATTATATATTTTTGTTTTGACAGCAAGCTAAATTTGTAAATATTTCGGTAGAAAAATTTCTCCGGCGAAGCCGGATTTCTCCATACAATGCTGGCTCGCTAGGAAGAAATCGACACCTGGATGGGGATAAACGTCTTAAAACAGTTGGCTGAATGGGGCCGAATGGATACAAGCTTCTAATTCACCTCCAATACTACTAAAACCTGGCTTCATATATGTCCAATAGCCTGTGTCTCTCTCTCGCTCTCGCTCTCTCTCTCTCGCTCTCGCTCTCTCTCTCTCTCTCTCTCTCTCTCTCTCTCTCTCTCTCTCTCTCTCTCTCTCTCTCTCTCATAGATGTGGCAATCCAGGAGCACTCACCCCAGCGTAAGGGAAATAATAAAAAATTGTGTATAGTCCTAAATCCCGAGTAAAAAGTGTGGAAAAAAGTGGAGGGGGGTGGATTTATTTCTGCGCCCCCTTCTCCCTGATCTTTAGCCCTAATAGAGCTAAAGATCAGGGAGAACGCAAGTCGTATAACTTTAAAGCCAAGCACTGTATAATATTTTCAGAGGGATCAGACAACTCAGGACAGGTGGTTTTACAACTCTCTTGGCCCACTTTTTTTATTTTTTATCTAATTGCGGAATTAGGTGAAACGGAAATTAGGTAATGATTTTGTACTCGGTGGTTAGCTCCATATGCCAAGGGGCTGTGTCTCAAATAAAAAAAAAAAGCTTCAAGAACTTTATAGAGAATTTCACGCGCTTTCCAATGGTATATAAAAGATTCTTAGAGGGCCAATAATACATAAGTTATAAGATCCCAAAGTGCGACAAAACAGGTGTTGAGAAAAACATGTGAAAGTCCAAGGTAATTGGGTGAACATTTTGAACTTTTTTTGTTTTGCTTACAAAATTTTACGCAGGAACACGGCAGAGTAGAAGATACATCTTTTGGGAAGTTGTAGAGTATTGTACGCTCTGTCCATTTATATATGTACCATCCTCGTACGACCAGTAGTTACTGAGCCTGTCAATTTCAAAGTTCGCTATATAACGTTATTTAGAAATACAGGAAAACATAAAAAAAAAAAAAAAAAATCCAATGGGTTTTCACTAATAATATTTAACTGGCTTATGAAGGGATGTTGAATAAACACATTTTAACACCTAATTGTATTTTCAGGATTTCGAGCTTTTTAAGCCTAACAAGCGGCCGGTCCCCTTAAGTGTTGCTTATTACCTGGCGAGCGATATTAAGCCTGTAATTTAGGAGGAACCGGACTTTGGCCGGGACATTTTTCTACCGATTGTTTTGTTCTATGTTTGATGGAGGTCTAGTTACCTCCATCTACCTTAGGTCTAAGAAACTAAACAAATATTAAAAATTAAAATTAAATAAATAAGTAATGATATACGCCCATCTCCCCTTAATAAGTAATGATATACGCCTATCTCCTCGTAATAAGTAATGATATACGCCCATCTCCCCTTACTAAGTAATGATATACGCCCATCTCCCCGTAATAAGTAATGATATACGCCCATCTCCCCTAAATAAGTAATGATATACGCCCATCTCCCCTTAATAAGTAATGATATACGCCCATCTCCCCGTAATAAGTAATGATATACGCCTATCTCCCCTTAATAAGTAATGATATACGCCCATCTCCCCTTAATAAGTAATGATATACGCCCATCTCCCCGTAATAAGTAATGATGTACGCCCATCTCCCCTTAATAAGTAAAGATATACACCCATCTCCCCTTAATAACTAATGATATACGAACATCTCCCCTTAATAAGTAATGATATACGCCCATCTCCCCTTAATAAGTAATGATATACGCCCATCTCCCCTTAATAAGTAATGATATACGCCCATCTCCCCTTAATAAGTAATTATATACGCCCATCTCCCCTTAATAAGTAATGATATATGCCCATCTCCCCGTAATAAGTAATGATATACGCCCATCTCCCCTTAATAAGTAATGATATACGCCCATCTCCCCTTAAAAAGTAATGATATACGCCCATCTCCCCTTAATAAGTAATGATATACGCCCATCTCCCCTTAATAAGTAATGATATACGCCCATCTCCCCTTAATAAGTAATGATATACGCCCGTCTCCCCTTAATAAGTAATGATATACGCCCATCTCCCCGTAATAAGTAATGATATACGCCCATCTCCCCTTAATAACTAATGATATATGCCCATCTCCCCTTAATAAGTAATGATATACGCCCATCTCCCCTTAATAAGTAATGATATACGCCCATCTCCCCGTAATAAGTAATGATGTACGCCCATCTCCCCTTAATAAGTAATGATATACTCCCATCTCCCCTTAATAATTAATGATATGCGCCCATCTCCCCGTAATAAGTAATGATATACGCCCATCTCCCCTTAATAAGTAATGATATACGCCCATCTCCCCGTAATAAGTAATGATATATGCCCATCTCCCCTTAATAAGTAATGATGTACGCCCATCTCCCCTTAATAAGTAATGATATACGCCCATCTCCCCGTAATAAATAATGATATATGCCCATCTCCCCTTAATAAGTAATGATATATGCCCATCTCCCCATAATAAGTAATGATATACGCCCATCTCCCCTTAATAAGTAATGATATACGCCCATCTCCCCGTAATAAGTAATGATATACGCCCATCTCCCCTTAATAAGTAATGATATACGCCCATCTCCTCTTAATAAGTAATGATATACGCCCATCTCCCCTTAATAAGTAATTATATATGCCCATCTCCCCTTAATAAGTAATGATATACGCCCATCTCCCCGTAATAAGTAATGATATATGCCCATCTCCCCTTAATAAGTAATGATATACGCCCATCTCCCCTTAATAAGTAATGATATACGCCCATCTCCCCGTAATAAGTAATGATATATGCCCATCTCCCCTTAATAAGTAATGATATACGCCCATCTCCCCTTAATAAGTAATGATATACACCCATCTCCCCTTAATAAGTAATGATATACGCCCATCTCCCCTTAATAAGTAATGATATACGCCCATCTCCCCTTAATAAGTAATGATATACGCCCATCTCCCCTTAATAAGTAATGATATACGCCCATCTCCCCTTAATAAAAGTCCCAACAATCAGAAGCCACCACCATGAATTCACCTCCTGACTTTGATCCTGAAAGCTGAAGCTAAAATAAAAATGCCTCCACACTCAAATTTAGAGCAATTTTAACCAACCATAACTGAGTTCTTCCTTTTGTAGCGCTTGCAATCCCTACCGCGAAATACAATCTGAAACGCAGAAAGAATAAATACAGGATGACTATACCAGCATATCTCCGCCTACGCTGGCGGTGGTATGCGCTCTACCTATCGCCACCTAAATGGAATTACTTCATCCTTGACGCATATCCTATCTGCCCATCAAATTTCGTGAACATCAGTTCATAACTTGTTGAGATACCATATTTAGAGACAAACAAACGGAAGCAAAAACTCAACCTCCGTCCTACTTCGCTGGCGGTTGTAATGAGTTGATCACTTTCGTGAGTAGTATTTGCAGTTTAAGAACATTTAAGCCTTACCTTGCACAACACATGCAAACAAGAAATAATTGGAAATGTCATAATTATCTTAAGACAATATAACGAGGTAGTCTAATTACTTTAGTCATTGAAATTCAGAAACATGCAAGGTTTGCCTAAACAATAGTTATATTCAAATCTAGAATGACATCAAACCACAGTATCTGCATTATTTTTTTCCCGATAAGTTTTATTATACAAGAGCATCTAATCCAGCAAAAAAAAAAAAAAAAAATTATGACGCTTTTGGACAGTATATTTTGGGTATTATTAGCCGATTATACAGCTTTAATAATAACCAGAACACATAAATGAAATGCGTAATAGTATTATGACGAGGTTAATATAATTCCAAACCATCGGAAGCCATTTCCATTGAATTTCATGGTTGCCTTTGAATCTGCAAGGGGAATCCAAATTATGAATACACTCACACCTTGCTTAAGATAAAACCATTGTCCGTTTAATCCCTTCAGCACCAGGGTGCCTTTTTACCTTTGATTCTGGCTAAAATTATATTATTTCATGCAGCTTAAGAAGGACCTATGTTACTAAGAGTGTTTATTGAGATTGTTTATTGAGTGTAGGTAGATTATAAGATAACGAAAATCGTCTAAGTGTAACCAGAATATGTGAACATTACGTAATGGTGGTGAACGGGTTAAGGGTTATTTGGTCTATTTATTTGATTGATTTATTCATTTCGTATTTTGTTTCCTCGCTAGGCGTCCATCAAGTTATTAAAACACCCACTAGACCTACCTTCAAGATGAATTTGTATATTTTTCGGTAGAAACATGTACACATTAGCCTAACATGCAGAGGAGATGTACACATAAAACTCATTTTGATATTAGTCACTTGTAGCTCTTAAAATATCTCCCACCTAACCTTCTCTCTCTCTCTCTCTCTCATACCATCATAATTTTGTAATTATAACTTATATATGGAGTACCTCTCTCAAACCCATACACACACACACACACACACTTTCTCTCTCTCTCTCTCTCTCTCTCTCTCTCTCTCTCTCTCTCTCTCTCTCTCTCTCTCATACCATTTTAGTTTTTATCATAACATATACTGTATGTATCTCTCTCTCTCTCATACCATTTTAGTTTTTATCATAACATATACTGTATGTATCTCTCTCTATCTCTCCCTCCCTCATACCATTTTAGTTTTTATCATAACATATACTGTATGTATAAAGGAGTACAAAGGAGTACAAAGGAAATCAAGCAACAACAGATCTAGTGACCCTTCTAGGTTGCTTGTCCTCCAAAACACTGAGGATCAAGTGTCCAAACAGTGGTTTAGAGTGGGTAAGGGAACATTGGAAAGGGAATTACTGCCCTGGAACTAATGTCCGTGGCAGGATTAGGAAGTTAGTAGAGGACAGATGGGTTAGTAACTGAGGGGGGGATAAAATAAAGTTATTAATTTACAAACGCAGTCAGTCGCGGGTTTGATGAGAGATATTTGTCTAGGCGGAGTTTAAATGAATCAACGGTGATGCAGTCTATAACGTTTCGGGGGGGCCCATTCCACAAGTTGACAACTCGATTGAAGAAGAAATTCTTAGATTCGTGCGAGTTAAAATATTTACCAATAATTTTGCAACCGTTTCCCCGCGTGTAATTAGATTGGTCGATAGTGAAGTACTTACTACAGTTCATATTGTCGATGCCTTTGATGATTTTGAACACTTGAATTAAGTCACCTCTTAATCTGCGCTGGGTTAAAGGAAATATATTTAATTCTCTAAGACGCTCTTCGTATGGTTTGTTCTTTAGGCTAGGTATCATTTTGGTAACTCTACGTTGAACTCGTTCTAGCTTGTTTATATCTTTTTGGTAATAAGGGCACCAGGATTGAACGCAGTATTCCAGAAGAGGGCGAACTAAGGAATTGTAAAGGGTTAGATAACTTCTTTGGATTTATGCTCAAATGACCTGCCTATAAAGCCAATTATTTTGTTTGCCTTCTTAACAACTTCTGAACATTGTTGACTCGGTTTTAGGTTAATCGATATTGTTACTCCCAGATCGGTATCTCTGTTTACATTCTTAAGCTGAGTGCCATTCATCGAATAGTTTGCTTTCTCATTTAGGTATCCGACATGTAGTACTTTACATTTATCCGCATTGAAACTCATTTGCCAAATTTGGGCCCAACATGACAATTTATCTAGATTGTGTTGCATATCGGCAACTTGTTCTTTTGAGAGTACGCTATTTGCAATATTTGTATCGTCAGCAAATTTTGAGATTGTACAGGTGAGACCCTCATCTATGTCGTTGATGTAAATTAGAAAGAGAATTGGTCCTAGTACCGATCCCTGGGGTACCCCGCTACTTACATTGGTCCATTTAGATGCCTTACCGTTTATGACTACCCTTTGCTTTCTGTTGCTGAGCCAATTTTCTATCCATTTCAACACACCGTCTTGTATTCCATGCGCTTTTAGTTTTAGCAGTAAACGTTTGAGGGGAACTTTGTCAAAGGCCTTTTGAAAATCAAGGTATATAATATCTACAGCTTTACTCTCATCGTAGAGGTTGAGGATATCGTGGAAGAAGTCTAAGAGGTTTGTTAAACAGGAACGTTTTTTACGAAAGCCGTGTTGAGTATCTTTAAGTATGTTATTTTCCTCTAAGTGATTTACGAGTCTGCCTCGTATGACCGTTTCTAGCATTTTACATACAACTGAGGTTAAGCTAATTGGACGATAGTTACTGGGTAGGGATTTGCTGCCTTTTTTGAATATCGGTGTTACGTTGGCTAGCTTCCACTGATCAGGCATAGTTCCAGACTGCAAGGATTTATTGAATAATAATGTCAGTGGTTTGGAGAGCTCATCCTTAGCTTCCTTTAGAACTCTAGGCGAGATTGTATCAGGTCCTGGCGTTTTATTTACCTTGAGTTTATCTAAACAATTCAATACTTCTCTCTCGGTAAAGGTGATATTGCTTAGAACATCTGAATTATCAATCTGAATCGGCGATGGTGTAGGGATATCACTGAGGTCTTCTGTTGTAAAAACTGATGCAAAGAAGGTATTGGGGGCATTACTCATTTGTACTTCGTCTTTGGTGTATTCTCCATTTTCATCGACTAACGGTCCAACAGTTGAAGTAACTACTTTTTCTTTCTGATATAACTATAGAATTCTTTCGGGTTTGTTTTACTTTGATTCGCAATATGTAACTCTAATGTCTTTTTACTTTGCTTAATTAACTTTTTGGCTTTGCGTCGTAGCTCTACAAATTTCACCCGTTCTTCGTCATTTTGTGAGGATTTTAATCTATCATTAGCAAATTTTTTAGCAAGCAGGCAGTTTGAAATATCTTTATTCCACCATTTGGGCTTATTATTATGGCCTGGACGCCGTATTTTCGATGGTATGCAGTCTTGCACTGGTTTTAGGTAAGTGGTTTCGAATAACTTCCAAGATGTATTTATGTCGTTATTGTTAATTAAAAATCTCCAGTCAGTTTCTTTAAACATAGCTCTAAGTTTAAGGAAGTTTGCTTTCTTGAAATTAGGGACTTTTTCGATGCTACTATTTGGTTCGTTACTAGTAAACTTTAAAGTGAAAGTTATCGTACGATGGTCGCTGTTACTGAATACATCACCAACATTCAAATTCTCTATCAATTCTTCTTTTGTTGCAAGTACAATGTCAAGAACGTTATTACCACGGGTCGGCGTTCGAACAAATTGATAAAGCGAACTCTCTTGCAAGTTCGTATACAAGTCATGTCCGGAGTGTGAAGTAAGAGTATCGCCCCACTTGGTCACAGGTAAATTAAAGTCGCCAAAAATTACGGTATCTTGTGAGTTACTTACATCTGCAATTTGTTCGTAAATTTCTTGGTCAGTTTGCACTGATTGAGCTGGAGGTCTGTATATTAACGCAAGTATTATTTTTGTACCTTTATTATTCTTTATTAGCACAAAAGATGTGTCGACGTTCACAATTTGAGGTTTTGACACGAGGGTTGGGTTAAGACTTTCTTTGATATAAAATAAAACGCCACCTCCATTTTTATTTATTCGGCTGTTCTCAAACATTACATAACCGGGAAGTGAATACTCTGCTAAAAAGTATCTATCTTCTGTATTGAGCCAAGATTCTGTTATGCCAATTACATCATAATTTTCTGTAAACACTAGTTCCTCTAAATCTGAAAATGTATTGCGTATGCTACGAGCGTTTGCATAGAAAACCTTTAAAGTTGCGGTTTTAGAACTCACAGAACGTTCTTTCATCGAATTTTTGGTTCTGGTCGGATCTACATTTACATCCATGGCTGTCCTCGGTCCTCGGTCATTATCCCTGGCAGTTTTGAATTTGGGTCGTGTTGGTGGAGCTTTATCCAAATTCGCGGTTCTTGACGGATTAGTATTTAATTCCTTTGTAGGTTGCCGTCCTCGCTGTCTTCGGTCCTCCTTCCTGGTTGTCCTGTGCTGAGTCGATTTCTTCTCCGAAAATCCTTCACCGCATCGTTGAGAAGACGCCCAAAACGTGCTGCTCCCACCTGGTTCAGATGAACTCCATCGTCCGAAAACAAATAGTCATCGTAGTAGAAATTGTCCCAGGTGTCGACGAATCCCACGTTCTCCTTCCTGCAGAGGTTTGCTAGACAACGATTTGTGCTGGTGGCTATGTTGTAAAATCGGCTCTCTACACCGAGCCGGGGGACGATTCCTGAGACGATGATCCTTGATGACTTCTCCTTAAACGACTTGATCAGCTGCTGGTACTTTAAAAGCAAATCTTCCGACCGGGTTCGCTGTACATCGTTGGATCCAACGTGGATGACGTACATTGTATTAGCAGGGGCCAGCTTTGATACTTCGTCAACTGCTGCAACTACGTCGTCCACACCACCACCAGGGATACAAAAACGCTTCCTAGTCTCAGGTGCCCTGGCGCAAAACTCTGTGAGCTGACCACGTATCATCGAGTCTCCCACGAGCCAGACTTCTTCTATTTCCTCTTCGTCATCTGAGTCTGTGTGTATCTGGAAACTGTTTTGACACTCGGTAATCGGTATGTGTTTCCTGGTCTTGGGGCAAACGTTGTTCCTCATGACACGGAAGTTGTCTTGAGGGGGAAGAGAGTCACTATTTGTATCTTGGGTATCGAAACATCAGCTGAAGTGGCTACTGTAGGCGTTGAATTGTTGGCAGTTGACGTTGGGGCGTTGGTGGCTGCTGGAGTTGCGGTGACAATTGAAGTTTGTGGTACTCCAACGTTGAGTGTTACAAACTCTTGGAGTGATTCCAGCTTCATGGTGAGGACGTTGATCTTGTTGTAGGCTTCATCTAATTTCACTGTAAAATTCTCTCGTTGCTGGCAGAGCCGGCAGACTTGAAGATCGGCAGTAGCAAACATGGACTCACCAAACCTACCGGCGCAGTTCGCACAAGCGCGAGGCATGGTGACAGTCACTTTCTTCTGATCACTTCACTCACTTAAAAAACACTTCACTCACTTTAAAACACTTCACTCACTTTAAAAACACTTCAATCACTTCAACCGAAAACAAATATGCTGAAATACGCAGAAATAGGTTATCAGGGGTGATAGCCTAACCGAGAAAAAAAATGTTGAGATACGCAGAATTAGGCTTCCAGGGGCGATAGCCTAACCAAAAGCTTTTATTAAATTGAAATACGCAATAGGCTACCAGCGTTGAATAGCCTAACCGAAAATAATAAAATTGAAATTCGCAGAAATAGGCTACCAGGTGTGATAACCTAACCTTAAACAAATATATGTATAACAGAATATGTAACTAAATATACAATTCACCAAATAGAGATTATATAAAAATAAAGTGTGACTGCACACAAGGGGTTAATATACTGTGTCAACAGATGGCCCTGGTGTCGCTGTAGCCTAGTAAAGCAGTAGACTACTCTTTTTAGATAAAAAAAGTGTATCAGGCAAAGGTTATTACAAGATCGTGCAAGCAACAACTAAAATTACAGATATATACTGTATAGCTACAGTAGGATACTAAATACAATATCTACAAGAGTTAATAATAAAACAGATTGGCTGGCTATAGGCTAGGCTAGGTTTGGGTTAGGTTAAAAGCTTGGCAGGTTGGGTTAGGCTAGGTTAGTTTGTACAAATACCACCTGTTACGACTGAGGTTTAAATATATCAGGGCTCTTATTCATTGGACTAGTAATGGCATAAATGCTACAACGGAAAGCGCTAGATCCAACCTCTGATGTATATTCCCAGTGAACAAAGAACACAAATACTCAACAGAGTTCTATATGCAATAATAGGTTATTAAACTCTCAATAAATGTGCGTCTACTCTAGGCTTAATGTTATGTGAAAACAGCCTATTACTACCTATAACCGAAGGTGCTTGGTTATGGTATGCAAAGTAAGGTGGTAAGAGAAGTTACAGCTTACGTTACTTTTATCAATAAATGTCAGGCACTCCTGCATGAAAGAAAGTGCACTAAAGTCCTTCAACACCAACAAGGAATCTTCTTTAAATGTTAGATGCTATCAAGATGCTCGAATCGGAAATGGAACCCTAAAAGGCCGGCAGCGGAACAATGCTCGTGCAGGCTATGCACACAAAAGGCAGGATATATAATGCAGTCGGGGCAAAGAATATCCTAAACGCTACAACAATAATAATCGCCACGACAATGCAGTATTCCTATCAACAAAAAGAGCCTAAGTCGTTTGTGTCTCCATACATCAAACTAGGCTGCGAAATGCTTGTGTAATCATTTTAAACGGGTATGCATAAAAAAGAGTAATTGGGTTAATATACTTAATGTCTACTATGACTGATAAAATCTAGCTAGAGTCAATGATACAAGATACTGGTGCGCATGGCATGCCGCATAGCCTAGTGCAAATCTCAAGTCTGTGCGTCAAATATTACGTTATAGGGAAGGGTAGCTCTCTTGAGAAACCTTAATACCGAAGTATTAAGCGTTCTCCTGGCGTACCTCAAAGATAAACAACGAGCTTAGAACAGTGCAGAATGGTATAGGCAAAAAGCCCTCATTCGTGCATGCTCTACTCTCAATGGAACATAGACTAGAATTTACTCAATCAACTCCAGTTCTCAGGTATGTCGTGCAGCTTTTAACTAAAACCAGCACTCATAGGAAACAATACTTTATAATATCAGACTCCTAGTCTAGCATTATCTAATCCAACAGAACACTAATAATTATAGGAAGCGGTACCGAACAATATGAATCCCATCCAATGCTTCGTGATCAACTTATCTTAACAACTAACATACATGGGTTATATCAGACCTTAACGCACAATACAACTGGCCAGCATGAAGCTGATTTTGCAGAGTTAGCCAGAGGGGGTATAATATTAATAAAAGGTGGGGAAAGACATGGAAAATGAGAGAGATAGGCAGAGGAAAAGATTCTCAGGTGCAGGAGGGGGACAGGTATCAAAGGGTAAGAGGGATGCGTTCTAGAAACCAGATCTGAGGGAGAGAGTGGCGAGGAGGCTGTATATATACCGGGACTAGTTTGCACCGCGTAGTCAAAGCGATAATAAGTCCTCTAGCCACTACCAAAGTAGCTAGGTAAACCATCAAGCATGGTAAAAAACTCCTCTAACCAATCCCCGAGAAGCCAGCCAGCTATGACGTCATCGAGTATAGCAAAACACTGCGCGCCTACCCCCACTCTGTTCTACTCTCTCTCTCTCTCTCTCTCTCTCTCTCTCTCAACTCCTATCATTACTACTTAATGATAAAACATATACTTTGCAATTAAATATATAAAGCCTTGACATGGGTGAAAACAAAGAGCCTTTCTGGACTGCCCATGACACGAGCTTTCATATAAAATAAAACACACAACAATACATCAACTGTAGCCACATCCACTGCCCTGGCGATACTAGCGAGTCACTGTAGGACAAGCCATGCGGTTCTAACGGAGTGGTTAACGTCACACCCCCCCCAAGATTTTTCTCAGAGGCCCAAGGCTCACAAAAATCTGATTGTTAGAACCCATGCTATATCTCTACTTCCCATCACCCAGCGGCAGTAAAATATCTGGCACAGTTCTTCAACAAAACATTTTACAAAATTATAACCCTCCCCAACACAATAGATTAAATCAAATGTAGTTATGCTTCTCAAGAGCGAGCTTCTCTAGCCCAGCATTCTGAGAGGAGTATAACTCAGAATTACTGCTATAACATACTGAAAAAATTCAACTATCAAAGAAAGAGTTTGTATTTGATTTTTTATGTTTTTAATTTGTTTATATCGGCTGCACTATAGGGGCAAGCCTAGTTTTTTCTTCTATACCAAATGCTCAACTCCTGCATTACGACCCAATACGCTGGGCTACAACCGCGAGCCAACAAGCACCAAGCGCAAAATACTATTCAAACTAAAGCAGGAGGCTACCCGTGTGTCAATCTACCCAGGATCATATACCCTTGAAAGACATTCTCCAACCACGTTGTCACAACCGGCAATATGGTGTATGTCCAGGTTATATACCAATAACCTTAGTGACCACCTGGTCAGCCTCATATTCCGATTGTGAAACTGGTCCAAGAACTTGAGAGGGTGATGATCTGTGTAAACTACAATGACCGGACCATAGGCTGGAACATAGACCTCGAAATGCCCCAGCGCAAGCACAACCGCCAGCAGCTCCTCCTCGACAACAGAGCAGCTCCCCTGGGACGAATTGAACTTCTCCGAGCATAAACTAACAGGATGCTCCAGCCCATCATCGTCCTTTTTCACAAGGACGGCACCAGCCCCCACACCACTAGCATCCGTTGCTAGTTGGAAATGTAGGCTAAAGTCAGGGGCCCTGAGGATCGGGTGAGTGCACAACAGGTGTTTTACTACTCTAAACGCCTTCTCACACTCAGGCGCCCATTTGACTTTCTTATCCTTCCAGTTATCCTCCACCTGAGCTTGACTGTCCCGTTCTCCTTCTCCACCTTGACTGCTAAATGTCATCACAGGCACAGTGAGAGGCTCAGGGGGGTGCCTCACATACTCCTTCATCAGATTAACGAAACCTAACTGATTGCGCAAACGTCTGTCTGGAGCGGCCACCAAGCAATCCAGGTCCGATAGCCTCTCCACCACCCTATAAGGACCAGTGTACTTCGCGGATAAGGGGTGACCTACCAGGGGCAGTAGAATCAACACCTCCTGACCCACGCGAAACTCCCTGAGTTTAACCTTGAGGTCGTACCTGTCCTTCATGAGGGCCTGAGAGCTAGTCGAATTACGGCCAGCCAACTCCAGACTGCGCAACATCCGTTCTCGACTGTCGAGGACACACTTGAGCATAGAACAAGGTTTTTCTGCGCCCTCCCATACTTCTTTAACCATAGGGAGAGGCCTTCTGACACGGTGTCCAAAGACGAGCTCATTAGGGCTGAATCCCGAACTTTCCCCAAGTACCTCCCGTGCAGCAAATAAAACATATGGCAGGCCAAGATCCCAATCCTTCCCACTCTCAAAGCAACAACAACGAAGCACAGATTTCAAGGCTGAGTGCCATCGCTCTAACACACCCTGGCTCTCCGGATGATACGCAGATGACACAACCTTAACAATCTCATGCTGCGGCACTGCTTGAACAAAGAGGCTAGAAGTGAAGTTGGATCCTTGGTCTGACTGAACTACCTGCGGGTAACCATACCGGGAAAAACACACTAGCAAGTTTCGGACCACCGCCTTCGCTGACCCATTTCTCATAGGGTACGCGTCAGGGTACCTTGTTGCTACCTCCATAATGGTCAGGGGATACTTGGAAAAATCTCCCGACTGTGCATCACTGTCCTCCTTCAACTCGACAGCACCGGTACCACATTAAAAAACCTCCGGGTCTTCTAAGTGCAAAGTTACGAATGTCCGAAGGAGCAAGCTTATCTAAGTGTTTGCGAAACAACTCATGCCCCCCTCCTACATTGAATTTAGCCTCTCGTTGCTCTCTCTCTGTGTATCGTTGCTGTCTCTTCGTCTTTTTAAGCCCATCCTCTGCCTTCTTACTAACAGTTAATGGCTTTTCTCCAGACTCGAAAATCGGTCCTAATAATGAGTCCCCGAGAATGTCTGTTGATACTAAACTCTCAACCGCATCAACTTTCAACCCCTTCTCGGTACCCTTCCTCCGCTTGTCTAAAGACTGTTGACCAGAATGTGACTCCCTGGATGCAAGAGATCTAGTGACAACACACGCCCTAGGTTGCACCGGACACTTCTCAACCCACTCCTGCTCCTCCCTACTCACGTCGGCCGGCTTCTCGGCAACAACGAAGGGTGGAGCCTCAGAAGTAGGCCCCGCAAAGTCGTTGCCGAGAAGGAGGTCGACGCCCCCAACAGGTAACTTCTCCACAATTCCTACATCCAGGTCACGAGTCACACCATCAACTTCCATCTTCATTCTTACAAGCGGGTATGACCTTGTTGCATTAACCCCCTGAACCACAACCACCCGAGCCGTATTTACAGGTTTACCAGTGAAATTCCTCAACAATGTTTGCGATGCCCCAGTGTCATGCAAAATTCTCACCTCATGTCTTCTCATGGCTTATTCCCTGTCCGTGATGCCTTTAGTAACCACAGGGGACTCGGTTGTGTGGAGTGTGGGGCACTCCACACAACCGAGTCCCCTGTGGTCACTAAAGGCATCACGGACAGGGAATAAGCCTTCCGGATCCTTCTGCACTGGCAGTGTATTTACCTCGGAAGAATTGCCTCTAACAAACTCCGATGTCCTCTTGAACACTCCAATGCCGTGAGCAAAAGACACGGCTGCCGGAGGAGGTCGACTAGGGCACTCATTTGCCTTATGACCCTCCTGGTGGCACTTAAAACACATAAATTTCGGTTTCGGCTTATACTGTGGTGTAAAAAGCCCCTGACTCTTCTCATACGGCGTGGTGTTAGGTTTGGATTCAGTTTTAGTTTCATTGCTCTTTTGTTTAAATGTGTCATTGCTACGGGGAGGGGCAGGATAACGGTCCCTAGCACTTGCATCGTACTTCTGTGAGGACCCGCAACCCCGAATCAACGACAGCCGTCGATCAGCCATTTCTGCTGCTTCGACTAGAGTTCTTGGGTTTTTCTCCTTTAAGTTCAAAGTTAGATCACCGCCCGTGCTCTTAAAGAACTGCTCCAACATCATCAACTGCTTAACTCCATCAAACGTTGTTACCCTTTCAGATCGGAGCCAGTTCTCCATAGCATCGGACAAGTCCCGGGCGTGTTCCAAAAAGGTGCTATCTCTTCCCTTAGTTACACCCCGGAACTTCAAACGGTACGTTTCTGGTTGCAGTTCGTAAGTCCTCAGGACTGCCTCCTTGAGATCCTCATACACAAAACATGACTCCAAAGGTAACGCATCGTAGGCTTTAAGACCCTTGCCTATTAATCTAGAGGATACAAGTGCTGCCCATTTATTCTCTGGCCACTGGTGTTCCTGGCACTTCTTCTCAAAGCGTGCGAAAAATTCTGTTACCCCACTCTCATCAAACACCGGAACCAGTTTCAATAATTGCGAGAAAGATTGATCATGACCACGGTTACCAGCCCCAAGTCGCTGTCCCGTTGTCTCTACTCGCGACTTCTCTACGTCCATGTCGGCACAGTACCTAGTCGACTCTAAATCAGCTTGGATTTTTGCTAGTTCTATGTGCTGGTGACTGATAGTTTTTCTCTCTTCTATCTTGGCTAATTCTATTTGCTGCTGAAGCTGAAGCTGGCATTTTCTCTCTTCGATCTTAGCTAATTCGAGCTGAAGCAAAAATTCTGGAGTTAACCCTTGAGGAGGTGAAGGTGCTACAATGTTTGAAATTACCGGTGGTCCCCCCAGGGACAACCCACCCTGCCAGTCACCACCCGACTGTGGAAGCGTACTCGGGGTCGGCAAACTACTGGGATGGCTGGGAGTCGAGTTTAGGGGAAGCATGGCCGAAGGGCTCTGAGCACTCAACCCATCTCACTCACCAGTCACCCTGCCCAGTACACACGTTATCAAGTTATCCCTGGTCAAGTTATCCCTGGAAGGGGAGGTGTGGTGGAGTGGTCATGCCACTGGATTGGTAATCCAATGGACCCGGGTTCAAATCCCGATATGGGAAGATATTATTGGGATTGAATTTGTGCTGTACCTAGTATCAGTGCATTACCACAAAGCCCACCGAAATGCCAAAAAAATACCCTCATTGTTCCCTGATTAAATAACACTGTATGAATATTCCCATATTCAAAATATGTTACAGGGGGACAATGCCTAGTGAGTTCACTGCTCAATAGGTGGCGTTCTGAGAGTGAGGGTCTGAGTCTGGAGGGTGAGACGGTGAAGCACCTGAGCGAAGCAACCGGCGCTTCAGTGATGGAGCTGTTTCGAGCCATGATGGTTGCTTCACATGTCTCACTCCCCAGACTGGAACAAGACCTCACGGGCTTCACCGTGTTGAGCGGTGGAATGTACAGGCTCTCAGCCTATGCCCGAGAGGGAGTAGTTGGAATATAGAAAAAAAAAAAAAAAAAAAAAAAAAAAAATGCTGCTAGTACCCGCATGACCGATAGCTGTGGCCAGGCATTGAAGACCGTACCGATTCACACCCTCCAACCGCTCGGCAGTAACAGGCCATTGCAAAAATATCCTAGCATCCTCCTCACAGTTCACCTGATTAACCATTTCATCATGCTGCTGTTCTTCAGTTTCGACATGACGTACTGTGTCTCCATTCTCCTCTGATCCGGTATAAGACATGATGCTCACAAAAATTTCCCACCTCAATATTCAGAAAAGAAGCACCCCAAACTCTTATACCTCAATATACACACAAAAATTATCGGAAATACTCAAGGGCTATACTATGTTGCAACCAAAAATTATTCTTGCTGATCCCCGCAAAATATTCCCCAAAACAACAAATGCTCCCTGCTAATAAATGTAGGTTCACCAAATCCTAGGTAAGGTCGCCATTTGTTACGACTGAGGTTTAAATATATCAGGGCTCTTATTCATTGGACTAGTAATGGCATAAATGCTACAACGGAAAGCGCTAGATCCAACCTCTGATGTATATTCCCAGTGAACAAAGAACACAAATACTCTACAGAGTTCTATATGCAATAATAGGTTATTAAACTCTCAATAAATGTGCGTCTACTCTAGGCTTAATGTTATGTGAAAACAGCCTATTACTACCTATAACCGAAGGTGCTTGGTTATGGTATGCAAAGTAAGGTGGTAAGAGAAGTTACAGCTTACGTTACTTTAATCAATAAATGTCAGGCACTCCTGCATGAAAGAAAGTGCACTAAAGTCCTTCAACACCAACAAGGAATCTTCTTTAAATGTTAGATGCTATCAAGATGCTCGAATCGGAAATGGAACCCAAAAAGGCCGGCGGTGGAACAATGCTCGTGCAGGCTATGCACACAAAAGGCAGGATATATAATGTAGTCGGGGCCAAGAATATCCTAAACGCTACAACAATAATAATCGCCACGACAATGCAGTATTCCTATCAACAAAAAGAGCCTAAGTCGTTTGTGTCTCAATACATCAAACTAGGCTGCGAAATGCTTGTGTAATCATAAACGGGTATGCATAAAAAGAGTAATTGGTTTAATATACTTATTGTCTACTATGACTGATAAAGTCTAACTAGAGTCAATGATACGAGATACTGGTGTGCATGGCATGCCGCATAGCCTAGTGCAAATCTCAAGTCTGTGCGTCAAATATTACGTTATAGGGAAGGGTAGCTCTCTTGAGAAACCTTAATACCGAAGTATTAAGCGTTCTCCTGGCGTACCTCAAAGATAAACAACTAGCTTAGAACAGTGCAGAATGGTATAGGCAAAAAGCCCTCATTCGTGCATGCTCTACTCTCAATGGCACACAGACTAGAATTTACTCAATCAACTCCAGTTCTCAGGTATGTCGTGCAACTTTTAACTAAAGCCAGCACTCATAGGAAACAATACTTTATAATATCAGACTCCTAGTCTAGCATTATCTAATCCAACAGAACACTAATAATTATAGGAAGCGGTACCGAACAATATGAATGCCAACCAATGCTTCGTGATCAACTTATCTTAACAACTAACATACATGGGTTATATCAGACCTTAACGCACAATACAACTGGCCAGCATGAAGCTGATTTTGCAGAGTTAACCAGAGGGGGTATAATATTAATAAAAGGTGGTGAAAGATATGGAAAATGAGAGAGATAGGCAGAGGAAAAGATTCTCAGGTGCAGGAGGGGGAGAGGTATCAAAGGGTAAGAGGGATGCGTTCTAGAAACCAGATCTGAGGGAGAGAGTGGCGAGGAGGCTGTATATATACCGGGACTAGTTTGCACCGCATAGTCAAAGCGATAATAAGTCCTCTAGCCACTACCAAAGTAGCTAGCTAAACATGACGTCATCAAGCATGGTAAAAAACTCCTCTAACCAATCCCCGAGAAGCCAGCCAGCTATGACGTCATCGACTATAGCAAAACACTGTGCGCCTACCCCCACTCTGTTCTACTCTCTCCCTCTCTCTCTCTCTCTCTCAACTCCTATCATTACTACTTAATGATAAAACATATACTTTGCAATTAAATATATAAAGCCTTGACATGGGTGAAAACAAAGAGCCTTTCTGGACTGCCCATGACACGAGCTTTCATATGAAATAAAACCCACAACAATACATCAACTGTAGCCACATCCACTGCCCTGGCGATCCTAGTGAGTCACTGTAGGACAAGCCATGCGGTTCTAACGGAGTGGTTAACGTCACACACCCTTAGCTTAAAGTAAAATCAGTCTGAGGAGAAA
Organism: Paralithodes platypus; assembly: GCA_032716605.1. NCBI lineage: Eukaryota > Metazoa > Arthropoda > Malacostraca > Decapoda > Lithodidae > Paralithodes > Paralithodes platypus. Next base: position 39,952,118 of record CM064572.1, read on the forward strand.
AAGTCAAGAATATATCTAGGGGAAAAAGATAAATGAATGCACTTAAATTTGGTACAAAATTTGCTGGAATTTAATATGTATAATCCCCCAAAAAAGTTTGTTTACAAAATGGCGTCGGCGTTAGTCCCTGTAGGCAGGTTAGTTAGTAAACAATATTGTTTATTAGCAAATTAATATGCAAAGCTTTACTTACATACAAGGCAATTAAATAGATACTTACTACAGTAGGTAATGGTAAAATTAGGGGCTACGATTTTATATAAAATAGTAATAAGAGAGCGTTTGTTTATACAGCAAAACAAAACAATAGATGGCGCTAGTGGCGCCCTGTCCGAGCAGGAGTCTTGTGATAAACACAAAGTTTATCAGTCAATATACAGCGAAATATCGTGCAGTGTTACTTACTAAGCTACAGGATGGTTAAACGTGCTCTTAACACCTTACGAGCGGCCTATGCGGTTTATTTATGTGTACCGCCCAGCGGGGTGTTTTTAGCCAAAATAGGGCTGTTTACGTGATCATTTTCATGCCTAAATAAGACCCAGAACGTAAAACAAGTACCTATCCCTGAAAGGGCATAAACAGAGCTTTCGAATGACACCATAACGATCCTTGTATGATGGATAGTTTTCTTGCAATAACCGTGCAACGCGAGTGCAAAAAGCAGGTAATTCGGTACTTTCGGTACATAATTGAGTATGTAGCGAGTGAGAGAGGGAGGAGGGAGCTGAGATTTGTGTCAGTAGGTTCGCCGCGGTGGTCTGGAGCAGTCATACGCTCGCTAGTCTCCTGCCACCACTTGTCTCTCTCTCTCAGCCACATTACGTGCTGAAATTGCCACTCGAGTTATGTCGAGCGCCGCCACATAGTCCAGCTTTATTTAACTCGACTTATGTTGCTCGCCGCTAATTAAGGGTTAACCACCTTTCATGCACAAGAATGAAGAGGATGAGTAGTTAATTCTCAAATTATGATCGATATCGTGAGAGCGTTGACAGAGCGTCTGCAGCGTCTGGCGGGAGCACTGGAGTGTGAGGCGGGAGCACGGGAGTGTCTCTCTCTCTCTCTCTCTCTCTCTCTCTCTCTCTCTCTCTCTCTCTCTCTCATACCATTTTAGTTTTTATCATAACATATACTGTATGTATCTCTTTCTCTCTCTCTCTCTGTTGAAATTGATAGAAAATTGGCTCAGCGACAGAAAGCAAAGAGTAGTCATAAACGGTAAGGCATCTAAATGGACCAATGTAAGTAGCGGGGTACCACAGGGATCGGTACTAGGACCAATTCTCTTTCTAATTTACATCAACGACATAGATGAGGGTCTCACCTGTACAATCTCAAAATTTGCTGACGATACAAAAATTGCAAATAGCGTACTCTCAAAAGAACAAGTTGACGATATGCAACACAATCTAGATAAATTGTCATGTTGGGTCCAAATTTGTCAAATGAGTTTCAGTGCGGATAAATGTAAGTACTACATATCGGATACCAAAATGAGAAAGCAAACTATTTGATGAATGGCACTCAGCTTAGGAATGTAAACAGAGAAACCGATCTGGGAGTAACAATATCGAGTAACCTAAAACTCCCTAGACCTCCATGGATGACTCCGTTGTCGACGCCTGCCCGGGATGTAACACAGCACCCCATACCATTAAACACATCATAGAAGACTGCATTTCACACAACCACTTACGCCAACAACACAATCTACACTCAATGAGAGATCTGTGGGAAAGCCCGATCGTGGCCATGGCCTTTCTCAGGGACTCGGGGCTGTTCGGCCAGGCAGCTTAGGGAACAACAACAACAACAACCTAAAACCGAATCAACAATGTTCAGAAGTTGTTAAGAAGGCAAACAAAATAATTGGCTTTATAGGCAGGTCATTTGAGCATAAATCCAAAGACGTTTTCCTAACCCTTCACAATTCCTTAGTCCGCCCTCTTCTGGAATACTGCGTTCAATCCTGGTGCCCTTATTACCAAAAAGATATAGAGAAGCTAGAACGAGTTCAATGTAGAGTTACCAAATTGATACCTAGCCTAAAGAAAAACCCATACGAGGAGCAGGAGCGTCTTAGAGAATTAAATCTATTTCCTTTAACCCAGCGCAGATTAAGAGGCGACATAATTCAAGTGTTCAAAATCATCAAAGGCATCGACAATATGAACTGTAGTAAGTACTTCAATATCGACCAATCTAATTACACGCGGGGAAACGGGTGCAAAATTATTGGTAAATCTTTTAACTCACACGAAGCTAAAAATGTCTTCTTCAATCGAGTTGTCAACTTATGGAATGGGCTTCCCCGAGATGTTATAGACTGCAGCACCGTTGATTCATTTAAACTTCGCCTAGACAAATATCTCGCATCAAACCCGCGACTGACTGCGTTTGTAAATGAACAACTTTATTTTATCCTCCCCTCAGTTACTAACCCATCTGTCCCCTACTAACTTCCTAATCCTGCCACGGACATTAGTTCCAGGGCAGTAGTTCCCTTTCCAATATTCCCTTACCCACTCTAAACCACTGTTTGGACACTTGATCCTCAGTGTTTTGGAGGACAAGCAGCCTAGAAGGGTCACTAGGACTGTTGTTGCTTGATTTCCTTTGTACTCATTTGTACTTTGTACTCTCTCTCTCTCTCATACCATCATAATTTTGTAATTATAACATATGTACCTCTCTCATACTCTCTCTCTCCCTACCCTAGTACTATGACCGCGACAATGGAGTTTAAGCGAGTGCCGTAAATTCGCCTAAAATCCTCCTTCTTGATAGTCACCTAAAGTATTGAAATACAATCGGAGGAGGCGAGGGGAGAGAGAGAGAGAGAGAGAGACAGAGAGAGCGACAGAGAGCCAAACAGACAGACAGACAGAGAGAGAGAGAGAGAGAGAGTGTTTATGTGTATGAGAGATACATATGTAAGTTGTAATACAAAAAATATGATGGTATGAGAAAGAAAGAGTGAGTGAGTGAAAGTGAGTGAGGGAGAGACATTAAGTGAGAGATTCCTATATATCAGTTATGATAAATAAATTAGATGGTAATAGTACAAAGGAGTACAAAGTACAAAGGAAATCAAGCAACAACATATTTAGTGACCCTTCTAGGCTGCTTGTCCTCCAAAACACTGAAGATAAAGTTTCCAAACAGTGATTTAGAGTGGGTAAGGGAACATTGGAAAGGGAACTACTGCCCTGGAACTAATGTCCATGGTAGGATTAGTACAAAGGTGTAGTACACAGGAAATCAAGCAACAACAGGTCTAGGAAGTTAGTAGGGGACAGATGGGTTAGTAACTGAGGGGGTGATAAAATAAAGTTATTCATTTACAAACGCAGTCTGTCGCGAGTTTGATGCAAGATATTTTTCTAGGCGAAGTTTAAATGAATCAACGGTGCTGCAGTCTATAACGTCTCGGGGAAGCCCATTCCACAAGTTGACAACTCGATTGAAGAAGAAATTCTTAGATTCGTGTGAGTTAAAAGATTTACAAATAATTTTGCAATCGTTTCCCCGCGTGTAATTAGATTGGTCGATAGTGAAGTACTTACTACAGTTCATATTGTCGATGCCTTTGATGAATTTGAACACTTGAATTAAGTCGCCTCTTTATCTGAGCTGGGTTAAAGGAAATATATTTAATTCTCTAAGACGCTCTTCGTATGGTTTGTTCTTAAGGCTAGGTATCATTTTGGTAACTCTACGTTGAACTCGTTCTAGCTTGTCTATATCTTTTTGGCAATAGAGAGAGAGAGAGAGATGGCACGAAATTTCTTAAAATTGACAAAGAAATTGAGCGAAATGACTTAACATCGTCAAACTAATGGGGCGAGCCTCGGACAATCTAAGAAATAATGGGGCTAAGCATGAGGGAGAAGGGGGAACAATCAATAACTTCTCTTTTCGAATGGTAATGCTTGCTTAACCCCTTCTGTACCGGCGACGTTTTTTATATTTTCTTCTAGGTAAATTTAGACGATATTGTGTAGCTAAAGAAGGAAATGTGTGGTAAAAAGGATCAATTAAGATATATAGAGGTTTGTTCATTGCTGGAGGCCCTTTATACACTGAATACAATAGTCTAATAGTAGCCAGAATAAAGTAAAAAAACGTCACCAGTACATAAGGAGTTTCCTTCCTAGAACTCTATCAACCTTAAACAAACTTATTCCCCCTTCCCCCCTCAAACCCACTTCAAGATTAATTCGTCCATTTTTCGGTAGAAAAATGCCCCAGTCGAGGTTGGTTTTTCTAAATTGCAGGCACGCTGTCACTTGCTAGCAAATTGGCAGGAAAGTTATATTATAATTGGCAAAGAAATGTTCATGAACGGTCTTAAAATCGCCAAAATAACTGGCTGAACGTCTTGAAAACCAATGGAGCCAAACATGAGGGAGAAGGGGGTCCAGGAAAAAAACCCACACCGTCTTAAATCGAAATGAAACGTTTTCCAATAATCTTGAGACCGTTTCCTCTCGTGTCATTGAATTGGTGAAGAGTGTAGTACCAGTGAACGTCTATAGATGATCGTGGTCCTTACAGAGTCTGATGATGTTGATTTGAATACGTTAATGTATGTTATGTTGTGTGTGAGAGAGAGAGAGAGAGAGAGAGAGAGAGAGAGAGAGAGAGAGTGTGTAGAGTAGAGTAGATTACGAGACAATAGATAAGGTGGGTGAGGAAAGAGCTTGTTAGAAGGGAGTATAAAGCACACACAGAGAGAGAGAGAGAGAGAGAGTTAGAGTTAGAGTTATATACAGTAGATTCACCGACCCCACAGTCATATTGGGAGCTCAGAACTTAAGGGGCCTGTTTTGTTATTGTTTTATTTATCTTTTTTTCATATATTTTTAGTTTCCTCCCTAGACCTCCATCAAGCATTAACAAAAAATCCTCAAGACCCCCCTTCAAGATATGTTTGTACAATTTTTCGATAGAAAAATGTACCTCCTATATTACAGGCTCGCTATCGCTCGCCAGAAGAAAAAAATCGACAACTAAATTGTACGAAATCGCCAAACTAATGGGCCGAACGTCATAAAATCGGAAAAGTAATTGGGCTAAACACGAGGGAGAAGGGGTCCCCCCAAAACAGCCCATCCCCCCTTAATCCAACAGAGATGAAGAACTCCAGTAAAGGAAAAGTGGAAAATAATGATAGTTAGATAATAGCCTCTCTGCCCTCCCTTCACTTATAGAATTTAGAAACAATTTATACTTGTGTTTTGATCTAAGAAACAATATATATTTTATTCAAATCCCAATAATTATATAATACCACCCAGAAACTAAATCCTATCTGGTTACAATTATTTATATTTAGAGGCTATAATTATAGTCTGTGCTAGTGAGCATAATTATAGTCTGTGCTACTGAGCATAATTATAGTCTGTGCTAGTGAGCATAATTATAGTCTGTGCTAGTGAGCATATTATAGTCTGTGCTAGTGAGCATAATTATAGTATGTGCTAGTGAGCATAATTATAGTCTGTGCTAGTGAGCATAATTATAGTCTGTGCTAGTGAGCATAATTATAGTCTGTGCTAGTGAGCATTATTATAATCTGTGCTAGTGAGCATAATTATAGTCTGTGCTAGTGAGCATAATTATAGTCTGTGCTAGTGAGCATAATTATAGTCTGTGCTAGTGAGCATAATTATAGTCTGTGCTAGTGAGCATAATTATAGTCTGTGCTAGTGAGCATAATTATAGTCTGTGCTAGTGAGCATAATTATAGTCTGTACTAGTGAGCATAATTATAGTCTGTGCTAGTGAGCATAATTATAGTCTGTGCTAGTGAGCATAATTAGTAGCTACAAGAATTAAGGGGAGATGGGCCGTTTTCCTGGTCACCTTTCTTCCTAATGCTTATCCCAATTAGTTATGAAATGTTAAGACGTTGACCCAATTAGTTTGTCGATTGTAAGACTTTATGCTCCTTCCTTTGTCTATATTAAGACCTGTCATGCCCTTTAGATGTCTTTTTTGTTTCCTGGCGAGCGATAGCGAGCCTGTAATTGTGGAGGTATCGGCCTTCGGCCGTGACATTTTCTACCGAAAAATGTAAAAATTAATCTTGAAGGGGGATCTAATGTCTGTTTGTTTAAGTTTGATGGACGTCTAGGGAGGACACTAGAAAATAAATGAATATATAAATATATCGACCCCGAAAATAACCAGTGTCCCTTTAAGTGAGATAGTCTATAACGTAAACGTCTTTCCTAAGCCGAACAAAATAGTCTAATAGTTGCCAGAATGTAATAAATAAAGATGTCGCCGGTACAGAAGGGGTTATCGGCCAGAATCTAAACTACGCCACGAAGG
>CM064572.1:39962131-40134798 GCA_032716605.1 Paralithodes platypus
ATACGCATATTGCCCGGTTGTGACAACGTGGTTGCAGATGGTCGTTCAAGGGTATATGATCCTGGGTAGATTGACACACGGGTAGCCTCCTGCTTTAGTTTGAATAGTATTTTGCACTTGGTGCTTCTTGGCTCGCGGTTGTAGCCCAGCGTATTGGGTCGTAAAGCAGGAGTTGAGCGTTTGGTATAGAAGAAAAAACTAGGCTTGCCCCTATAGTGCAGCCGAAATAAACAAATTATAAACATAAAAATCAAATAAAAACTCTTTCTTTGATAGTTGAATTTTGTTAGTATGTTATAGCAGTAATTCTGAGTTGCACTCCTCTCAGAATGCTGGGCTAGAGAAGCTCGCTCTTGAGGAGCATAACTACATATAATTTAACCTATGGTGTTGGGGAGGGTTATAATTTTGAAGAATGTTTTGTTGAAGAACTGTGCCAGATATTTTACTGCCGCTGGGTGATGGGAAGTGGAGATATAGCATGGGTTCTAACCATCAGATTTTTGCGAGCCTTGGGGCCTCTGAGAAAAATCTTGGGGGGGGTGTGACGTTAACCACTCCGTTAGAACCGCATGGCTTGTCCTACAGTGACTCGCTAGGATCGCCAGGGCAGTGGATGGGGCTACAGTTTATGTATTAGAGTGTGCTTTATTTCATATGAAAACTCGTGTCATGGGCAGTCCAGAAAGGCTCTTTGTTTTCGCCCATGTCAAGGCTTTATATATTTAATTGTAAAGTATATGTTTTATCATTAACTAGTAATGATGGGATCTGGGAGAGAGAGAGAGAGAGTAGAACAGAGTGAGAGGGAGCGCGCAGTGTTTTTGTCCCGCTCGATGACGTCACGGCTGACTGCCTCGTGGGGGTTGGTTGAGAGAGGTCCTTACCATGCTGTTAGCTCCCTTGCTAGTGGCTAGAGGACTTGTAACCGCTTTTTTCCCACGCGCCTCGAGCTAGTGCGAGTATATATACAGTTCCTCGCCACTCTCTCCCTCAGATCTGGTTTCTAGAACGCATCCATCTTTTTTCCCTTGTTACCTGTACCCCGCTCCACACCTGAGAATCTTTTCCTCTGCCTACCTCTCTCATTTTCCATATCTTTCACCACCTTTTATTAATATTATACCCCCTCTGGTTAACTCTTCAAAATCAGCTTCGTGCTGGCCAGTTGTATTGTGCGTTATGGTCTGATATAACCCATGTATGTTAGTTGTTAAGATAAGTTGATCACGAAGCATTGGTTGGCATTCATATTGTTTAGTACCGCTTCCTTTAATTATTAGTGTTCTGCTGGATTAGATAATGCTAGACTAGGGGTCAGATATTATAAGGTATTGTTTCCTATGAGTGCTGGCTTTAGGAAAAAGCTAGACATTAAGTATATTAAACCAATTACTCTTTTTATGTATACCCGTTTATGATTACACAAGCATTTCGCAGCCTAGTTTGATGTATTGAGACACAAACGACTTTGGCTCTTTTTGTTGATAGGAATACTGCATTGTCGTGGCGATTATTATTATTGTTGTAGTGTTTAGAATATTCTTGGCTCCGACGGCATTATATATTCTGTCTTTTTGTGTGCATAGCCTGCACGAGCATTGTTCCGCTGCCTGCCTTTTTGGGTTCCATTTCCGATACGAGCATCTTTATAGCATCTAACATTTAAAGAAGGTTCCTTGTTAGTGTTGAAGGACTTTAGTGCACTTTCTTTCATGCAGGAGTGCCTGACATTTATTGATTAAAGTAACGTAAGCTGTAACTTCTCTTACCACCTTACTTTGCATACCATGACCAAGCACCTTCGGTTATAGGTAGTAATAGGCTGTTTTCACATAACATTAAGCCTAGAGTAGACGCACATTTATTGAGAGTTTGATAGCCTATTATTGCATATAGAACTCTGTAGAGTATTTGTGTTCTTTGTTCACTGGGAATATACATCAGAGGTTGGAGCTAGCGCTTTCCATTGTAACATTTATGCCATTACTAGTCCAATGAATAAGAGCCCTGATATATTTGAACCCCAGTCGTAACACTATCTCTATCGATCTATCTATTTATTCGCTATATTAATCTATCTGAAAAAAAAGATGGTTTGAATATCTATAAATTTATCAATATATCTAGTGATAATGTCGGACAGGTTGGGAGAGAGGTATGCTGACCAGGATTAGAACCCACTCACTCCAGGTATATTTGGGAGAGTTGGGCACCATAACCACTCGGCCATGAGCGCAACCACTTGCTCATGGCTGAGTGGTTACGGTGCCCGACTCTCCCAAATATACTTGGAGTGAGTAGGTTCGAATCCTGGTCAGGATACCTTTCTCCCTTATCTATATAGCTCTATATTATATCTTCCCTTGGTATGAAAGGCTTTTATGTAGAGGAACGAGACAGTGTGGATGTAGATGGAATGCTGGAAAGACGATAGTTTGAATGTCTATCTGTATGTATATCTCTCTCTCCCTCACATAACACACACACACACACACACTCACTCACTTACTTTACCCTTATATTTCCCACAGATCCTTCCTAAATTGTATAAGATCGTCTAATGAGAGAGAGAGTAAACTGTCATAATTCCGTCACGATCTTCAGAGGATTAATTAACGTCTGTGTGTTCATTGTATTTAGGTCTCTCTCTCTCTCTCTCACACACTCTCTCTCTCCCTCTCCTTCCTTACTTTGCCCTGCTCCTTACATTAATTCCTCTGTCTTCGCTTCCTCCCGCCTGCTTCTCCTTAGTTATGGGAATCATATATATAGTTATCTCTCTCTCTCTCTCTCTCTCTCTCTCTCTCTCTCTTGCGCTTTACTTTCCCCTGCTCCTTACATTAATTCCCCTGTCTTCGCTTCCTCCCGCCTGCTTCTCCTAAGTGTATGGGAATCATATATATAGTTATCTCTTTCTCTCTCTCTCTCTCTCTCTCTCTCTCTCTCTCTCTCTCTTTCTTTCTCTTTACTTTCCCCTGCTCCTTACAATCATTCCCCTGTCTTCGCTTCCTCCCGCCTGCTTCTCCTAAGTGTATGGGAATCATATACTGTATATAGCTATAGCTCTCTCTCTCTCTTTACTTTCCCCTGCTCCTTACATTCATTCCCTGTCTTCGCTTCCTCCCGCCTGCTTCTCTTAATTGTATGGGAATCGTATATATAGTTATCTCTCTCTCTCTCTCTCTCTCTCTCTCTCTCTCTCTCTCTCTCTCTCTCTCTCTCTCTCTCTCTCTCTCTCCTCCCTTCCCTAACTGTATGGGAAGCAAGCGCACATATCTTAAGCTTTATTCACACACCCGCTGCCGTTTCCTTTCTTACGGGGGTAGTGCTTGTTTTTTAGACTATATAATTGTATTAGTAAGGGAATTTTAGGAGAAATTCCATGAATCTGCAAAAAGATTGCTTACCAATAGCTTTCTTCACCAATGTGTTCATTTAGGTGTCTACTAACACCTCTCAATTTATTCCAACCCAATTCCTTGTGGAACATTCTGGGGAGCCAATCAAAGTTGGGGTACCCGGAAGGCCTGGGCGATTTTTTGTGTTTTTTCTTGTTTTGCCAATGTTAGCTTGTGGGATGTCTAACTAGGGGTTTTTGTGGGTGCTGAATCGACTCCAACTATTAGTTTTGAGTAAAAACAATTCCCTGGCCATAGAAAGTATAACAAACAAAAATTTATTTCAATGGAGACTTGGTTAAGTCTCTCTACTTCACCCTACTCATTGAATTATCCGGCACCTTCCTCACTTACCTTGTGATCTGGTTGGTTGATGTTGTGGCAAGAGCTACCATGACAGTTGCTGCAAGCAGAAATACAAAGGAGTACAGAGGAAATCAAGCAACAACATATCCAGCGACCCCTCAAGGTTGCTTGCCCTCCAAAACACTGATGGTCAAGTGTCCAAACAGTAGTCCTTGTGTTTTACAGCAGCACCTGAGTGTGTTACAGTCCCCCTCACAGTTGCAGCTGACAAACTTCAGAAGATAGTCCGGTACAATGGGGTCTATTGAAAGGACTGGCTCATAACATTGATCACCGAGCTTCCATCCATAGTCCAGGACATCCAGTGATGGACTTTGCAGCACCAGCCAATCTCATGTCTGAAGATAAGCCCGGAGAGAGTGCTGTGCTGCAGCTCCTGCTGTCGGGGGCAGTTTCTCAGATTTGATGCTTCCAGCAGCGGCCCGCATGCTGAAGATGTCAAATCTCAAGTCCCTCAATTCTTTGGTTGGTTTTCAACGGAATATGAGCTTAAATATTTCACAGCCAGCTTTGATGATATCATCTTTCCCGGCTCGGATGACAAGAAGCACGTCCATGGCCATCTCTGCTTTGTCAGTCTTGCAAAGCTTGGTTAGCAAAGTTGATTTGCTAAACCCAGAAATCGCGGACACTGTATCGCAACCAGAGAAGCTGTGCAATAAGATCAGATATTTCCGGGATCTCTCTAGGAGGGCCTCCTGGATCTTTCCGACATTATAAGATGTTTCTTTTGCTGTTGTGAGGAAGATTGGGTGGTCTGCAGCAGGATGAATCGGCATAATCATGATGTCGGTATCCTCAGCCCTTACCTCAACAGGAAATCGACATTCTTGCCTCATCTAAAGCTGCCCGGATGATAGATGTGTCCGCATCATCGGGGCATTGCTGTACACTGATCCTCTTTCTCCTGAATGTCTCAGCAAGTAGAAGAACGAGCTGAGCGTTGTTACTCTTGTTGACGAAGAACTTTTCTTTTGGAACGATGTTTTTGATGTCTGGGCGAATAAGAATGTTGCAGCATGTGTTCTTTGTTCATCTCATGTCATCATGGTCCTTGGTGGACCTGCTGTATCCATCAGAGACCACATTGCTCCGGAGGCACTGGCTCCCCATGGACTTCACAAACCGGAGGTAACTTTCGGAGATGTAGTTCCAGGTGAGGTTAGTCACCCACCTGACGCTATGCAGGAGCCACCCACCATCAATCACCAGGCTCGTGCAGGGAGGGGGGGGGTTCAATGGGTTCCACAAATGCCTTCAGGACTCTTGCTAAAGCAGCCTTGACTGGCTTTCGCAACTTCTGATTTTTGTTAAATTGAGACATCGGTGTTGACGTCAACTCAAACCGCAGGGCCTGTTTGGTCTTGACTTTACCACACTGATGATGATGAGGCAGTTGAAGAGCTTGAGTGAGTCAATAACCAGTTTCTTCTTGTTGACTTTTGGTCCACTTCCGAGTGTCTCTAATGATTTGACCTTGTGCTTAGCTTCCATGGTATCCAGAACAGTTTTTCCATCCATCTTGGCCTATATGGCTCTGGCAACCTCCTCTGCCTGCTCAGCATTAATTGGGTCTTTGTAAGTGCTTCTAAACCCCATGGAGAAGGATATCAGGGTCATCTTGTTCTGTGTTGCATCGAAGGTATTTACCTCTTCCAACCATCCAACAATGGCGTTGACAGCATCATCGTTTATCTTCATCTGTGCTCTTTTGCCACTTGTGTGAACAGGTACCCCACGTTTGTTCATACCTCCTTCCAGCTTCTGGTAACTGAATGAGAAGATTCGTTCCAGAAGTGTCCTCTTTTTAAACCACATGAGGACTTGGCCTCACACATGATTGTGGTTTCTATCGTGATGTCAGTCAATATGCCTGACCACTAATGGTCTGAGAACCTGAATGCATGGTTGCCATACACTGAATTTGGTAAGAGTTTTCTAGAACACTTGACTCTCCTGTCGCTGCTGCATTAGGTGTTCGTACAGCCTTGCTCCCTTCGCGCACTGATGGTGACCTGCTGATGCAAAGATGTTGAGCATTGCAATGATGCAGCTGAGGTGACCTGTGTGATCCGGGATACGCTCACACCTGATTAACACCTTGACGAGGTCGATTCTGCTGTGGTACCAGACCCTGAGTGCAGGTGTCCTTCCTCCTTCAGCCGAGGTCTTCAACCTCTCTGCCATCCTTTCCTTGAACACAGTGACTAACCGTGGCATGCATGTTGTACCTGTTGGGAATATTAAGTTTGAATTAATTATATATTAATTACATATGAAAACAGATTTTTGAGTATTAAGATATAGTTCGAGATTTACAGATTAGGGAGATGGCAATTACCTGTTTTCTCAAGTTTCGCATTCTTGATGAAGTCTTCCATTTCTTTGAACTCCTGCTCGCTGAACACAACATCTCTCACCGTGAACTTGGTAATTTCCGCAGATGCAAGAAGGTGAAACCGGATGGTCTTGGCATAAGCACCACCTGAGAGGTGTGTTCTGCAGTGCTGCTGACCGGGTAAACCATCTGTATCAGTTATTTCATCCCCGAGTCTGCCATGATTGTCCTGATGGACCCCAGGAAGCTTTTTAGGAGGTGAAACCCTCCTAATCTTGTGATTATGGGCAACTCAGACTGGAGGTCTATATGAGTTGCTTTCAATTATATTGGCAGGTCGAACGTAATGACAGCAGGAGACTGACTACTGCGTAGGCATTCCATTAGAGTAGTGTAGATTGTGCTGTAGTTGTTCGGGTCACCATCAATGATTGGAAGAAACTCAATGAGGGACTTCTCCTTGCATTCAGGTTGGTGTATTGACTTCATGAAGCCATTCCAGTTGGGATGTTCAAATGCAGGGTTGTGATTCTGGATAGCCCATCCTGCCTCCCAAGCGATGTCCCCTGGTAGCAAGACTGGAGGGTCTTGTCGGAGATCTGCTATTGGAACAAACTGAAAGTCTGTCAATACTTTCTTTTCCAGAACAAAGGGCAGAATTTTCACCTCTGCTGCTTTTAGGGTTGCTGCTTTCTCCTCAAAACTTAGCCTTCTTCTTGGGATAGCTACGAGAAGCTCATCTTGTCTTGTCACCGGAGCCGGACAAGTTGCCTTGATGATGCCCATAACATGGAATGCTGTGTTTCCGTTCAGTGACACAATGTTCAGATCTATTTTATCACCAACAAATTGTTGAACTGTCCTATCCTCTGGAACCTTTTTCTGTCCTTTCCTCCAAAGTACAGAGGTTTGAAGTTTCTTATCTATATCGTCATCACTTCTCTCATCTTGGTCTTTTGCCCGTTTTGCAGATAGGACTGCATCAACTTGTGCTTCCTGAATCTCCACGGCTCCTGCTTCATCTTCGTCTGTGATCACGGTATCCTGATCCATGCTAGCAAGGGCATTTTTCACACTCAAGTAACAATACTTGTAGCGATGGAGCTCAGCATACTACTCACAGTATCCTAAGTGATGAAAACGTTCAATCAGCCACTTAGATCCAAACTTGTGGTCAAACTGAATCGTGAGTCCGAGGTGAGAGGGCATCACTCCAGACCGATGGCGGTAGGCTTTCAGCAGGCTTTGGCTCCAAACTGCCACCTTTTCTTCAGTTTTCACAATCGGCCTCATAAACTTCTGGAGGCTGTCAGGAATCAGAGCGAACTGGCTATCTTTATTGGTCATGCTGTCCATTGAAGGGTATTGCTTACAGGAAAGCGGAACTCTTGCCAAGTCTCCACAAATTAGGTTGATTGCAGTTGAAATTGTGAGCTCCTTGAGTTTAGCATCGTCAAGGGGGTGATGACCTGTTGACGGTAGTCTCGAAGGATTGCATTTGTCGTGTCTTTTAAGGCACACAATGTACGCTCTTCTCTTGTCTAACGTGAAATAGAGAGAGACTCCTCATACTCTTCCAGAAGCTTTGTTTTCAGATATCCCCTACCATATGCCAGACTTTTGTCCTCAGTTGGGTCAAGCTCTACCATCTTCATGTGTATGTTTCTGAGAGTTGTCTCTCCGTGTTCCACTCCTTCATCCATCCATTCGCACAGTTTTCTCAAACAAGACCACCCACTAAACTACATGGCAACACACCCACAGACACCAAGAAATATCAAAACAACACCCAGCACACGGTATCACACACAATTATTGTCCTCTCTCCCTCCCTGCCCACCCCGAACCAACTTCCAGAAGCACATCCATACTCATATCTCTCGCCGATCCATCCACTCACTCACAGACAACACGCAGCTGCATGCACGACCTCCCGAAATCCATCCTTCAGAATCCTCCCTTCCTCGCGAGGACAGAGTCCACCTGGCCAGGCTGAGATGCGGACACCATCCAGCTCTCCTGAGCTATCAGAAGAGACTGGATGACTCCGTTGTCGACGCCTGCCCGGGATGTAACACAGCACCCCATACCATTAACCTCTGAAGTGCGCATGGGGGTAATTGGAAACGTCCCCCTGTGCTGACGTATTTGAGGTGTTTCCGTCACTAAAATATTCATTGTGCCATTAATAGCATTAATACTTATCCATATGCGCCTATTATGGGTTGATTATAAAGGTATTAACCTGAAACAACAATAAAACGAGTGAAAACAGCGTTTGGATGGTCAAAATCTGAGATATAGCCCGCGAGTTGTATAATGTATGGGTGAGGCAATCTGCTTTCCCGCCAATTTCCCCCAAGGCCACTGAGACACAGTCGATCGATACTCTCTCTCTCTCTCTTGCACTCGCTTGCTATCAGTGATGGCCACACCCTCCAATCGGATTTCTAATGTTAGCACGAAAATATACCTCAGAATAAGGGAATAACAGGGAAAATAGGTGATAACTGAAGGAGAGGAGGAAAGTGGGGAAGGAGGGGAGGTAGAGGACTGAGATTTTGCATGGCCCAGGGGCCAGGGGCCCGCAGTGCGCCGGGGGAACTCTTAAGAGTCTCCCCGCAGCTCCCGGGTTAAACACATCATAGAAGACTGCATTTCACACAACCACTTACGCCAACAACACAATCTACACTCAATGAGAGGTCTGTGTGAAAGCCCGATCGTGGCCATGGCCTTCCTCAGGGACTCGGGGCTGTTCGGCCAGGCAGCTTAGGGAACAACAACAACAACAACAACAGCAATTGTCTCTCTTCGTCAAGAGGCCCATAGCGTATTTACGATCAAACTTGGTTGCAGTAAATATAATTTTAGTGTACTTTATCAGGTTAGGGAGTTGTTTTACTCAAAATTAATAGTTAAAAGTCGATTCAGCACCCCCGAAAACACCTAGTTAGACATACCACAAGCTAACATTGGCAAATTTATATTTATAATGTTTTCGCCCAGGCCCTCCGGGGACCCCAACTTTGATTGGCTCCTCAGAATTTTCCACAAGGATTTGAGTTGGAATAAATTGAGAAGTGTTAGTAGACACCTAAATTAACACATTGGTGAAGAAAGCTATTGGTAAGCAATTTTTTTGCAGATTCATGGATTTTTTTCTAAAATTCCCTTACTATATGTATTTATTTATGTTTGAGTTTCTTCGCTAGGCCTCCATCAAGCTTAGAAAAAAAGACCTAGACCCCCTTTCAAGATAAATGTGTACATTTTTCGGTATAATTTCCTTGTATAATTAGAGGCTCGCTTTCGCTCACCAGGAAAAAATCGACACCTAAATGGCACGGAAGGTTTTAATATTGACAACAAAAATGAGGCGAAAGGTCTCAAAATCGCCAAACTAATGGAACGAACGTCTTAAAACTTCAAAACTAATATGCTAAACATGCGGGAAAAGGGGGTCCAGTAAAAGCAAGTAGTACCCCCTTAAGGGATTTTATTATTATTATTATTCCGCGATTCTCGCTGGCATCTGCTTCTGCGCTCTAGGGTCCCTTTACTGTTTGTGTATACTGAATATGGACGCGGCTTTGTAGGGTTTGGCTCGGTTTTTATTCGGGTATATTACAGTATATATTTGTTTTTGTTTTTTTGCGTGGTGTGGTGGTTTTACGCTTACATATTGGTAGGTTTGTGAGTATTTTGTTTTATAATTGCGAATCTGGACGTTTCTTTGGAGGTTGGGTCCCTTTTCTGCGTGTGTGTGTATAATTATATATATATATATATATATATATATATATATATATATATATATATATATATATATACATATATTACTGTATATATATATATATATATATATATATATATATATATATATATACATATATATATATATATATATATATATATATATATTTATATATATATATATATATATATAATCTCAAATCAATGGGGTTAAACAAGAGGGAGAAAGGGTTCCAGGATATAATCCCCCAAGTGAAAATCTTCCCTTAATAATCCAGAAGGGTTGATTGCCTCTGAAGTCCTATTTCAACTAAATTTATATCAGAGTTCTTTGTGTAGCTCTGATGCAGTACTACTGAGTATTTAACACTTACGCTGCGGCTATATTTGGGCTATTTAGGGCATATTCAGGCACTCCTTTTAATGATTAATCAAGCATCTGCATTAAATGAACAGTATTCTGCCAAAAACTAGGCGAAAATAGCTTCAAAATGAGACCAGAACGGGCTTCGTAGGTGGCGGGGTTCACCCTCAGCGGTGCCATAGACATGCGGGAAAACCGCTATTTATTAGCACTCGCTCGCTCGGCAACACTGTTGTGAGAGGCAGTGAGACAGCTGCGCGAGACACAGTCTCCCTCAGTGAGCCGCTCGCTGTTCTTAGGGTCGGAGGTGGGTCCCTCACACTCCCGCCCACTGACACTCGATTTCTACAGCTTTCACAGGCTTTTAAAGCCTGGAAATTCCTGTAAATTGCCAGGACATTCAGGAACGTCACCCGCAGCCAATGGGTTAAGGGGGAGGAAGTTGCTTTTTCTCCCTCATGCTTAGTTCCATTAGGTTTGAGGTTTTTAAGGTGTTTGTTTTATTAGTTTGCCGATTTTAAGACCATTCACCCCATTTCTTGGTCAATATAAAGACCTTTCATGGCATTTAGGTGTCGATTTTGTCCTGGCGAGCCTGTAATTCTAGGGGGAACCGGCCATCTGCCGGGAAATTTGTCTACCAAAACATTTACACATTTATCTTCAAGGGGGGTCTAGGGGATGTTTTCTTAAACTTGATGGAGGTCTAGCGAGGAAACTATGAAATAAATACAGATAGAAATATTTAAAAAATAACCACTACCCCTTTAATGCATGTATATCAATGCGTTCTTGAGTGCTGTATTTCACTTGGTTTATGCGTATACAGTATATTGCAGTACTTGTAGGCCTATTTGTGTATTTTGAAAGTTGGTACGGTAATTTTTTTATGTTGAGTTGTGTTGTCCCTGTTCGGGCTCTGTCTCGAGTCGGCCACCCACAGCTATAGGGTATGTGCCTGTTATATATACATATATACATACGTTTATCACTGCGGGACGATTTTCTGCATGTTTATAAGTGTGCTTTGTGTACGCTGTGGATCCCCTGTGTTATAGTTTATTCGCTTTAAGTAGGCGAGAAATCATGATCTCTATCCTCTGTAACTCAAAAACGAAAAGAGTAATCGAGCTAATACTTCTACCATTTGGGAAGAGTCACTCAAAGAATAGATGTGGAAATTTACAGCCTATTTGCTCTATTCCTTATTGAGTAACAGAGGATAGAGGTAATGATTTGTCGTCTATGTACAGCGAATAGACTATAGTATATCAGCTTTTCCTTGTGTGGTGGTAATGCAGTACTATGGATTATTGTAGGCATAATTATGTGTCAGCGTATTTCATTGTGTAAAGTTAAATGTGTTATTGTAATGTGGAAGTGTATGTTATTCTGCGGTGTGTTTCCTTTGGTATTTATGCATCAGTGGGTTTTTATGGGTTTTATGGCTACTCTCATGCTTTTACGTGAGTGCTTTCATGTGTATGTTATTATTGCCTTTGTGTTTACCGTATATAATAGTGTGTGTGTGTGTGTGTGTGTGATTCTATTCGTAAGTTGTGGCGTATTTTAGTGAGACAACTTGCATCCTTATCCATATTCTCTCTCTCTCTCTCTCTCTCTCTCTCTCTCTCTCTCTCTCTCTCTCTCTCTCTCTCTCTCTCTCTCTCTCTCTCTCTCTCTCTCTCTCTCTCTCTCTCTCTCTCTCTCTCTCTCTCTCTCCATCAGCTCTGCCCTCGCCCCTACTAGTAAATCCAGTACGCAATAAAATATTAGAATACTGTATAAGGGATTTTCCTGAATGAGATATGGAGAGAGGGGAGAGAGAGAGAGAGAGAGAGAGAGAGAGAGAGAGAGAAGGGGGGATATGAACTAGTAAACATGATCGCACACATAAATAGTGTTAATATGTAAAGGACTGGGCAAAATTATGGAAAACTAGAACAGAGGAAGTGTATGAGAGAGAGAGAGTACAAAGGAGTACAAAGGAAATCAAGCAACAATAGGTCTAGTGATCCTTCTAGGCTGCTTGTCCTCCAAAACACTGAGGATCAAGTGTCCAAACAGTGGTTTAGAGTGGGTAAGGGAACATTGGAAAGGGAACTACTGCCCTGGAACTAATGTCTGTGGCAGGATTAGGAATTTAGTAGGGGACAGATGGGTTAGTAAACTGAGGGGGAGATAAAATAAAGTTATTAATTTACAAACGCAGTTAGTCGCGGGTTTGATGCACGATATTTGTCTAGGCGAAGATTAAAAGAATCAACGTGCTGCAGTCTATAACGTCTCGGGGAAGCCCATTCCACAAGTTGACAACTCGATTGAAGAAGAAATTCTTAGATTCGTGAGAGTTAAAAGTTTTACCAATAATTTTGCAGCCATTTCCCCGTGTATAATTAGATTGGTCGATACTGAAGTACTTACTACAGTTCATATTGTCGATGCCTTTGATGATTTTGAACACTTGAATTAAGTCGCCTCTTTTTTTTTCTTCTATGTGATTGAGGGAGGCAAAAGGCAGAACTGCCTATATCGAGTGCCTCGCCCATAGTTGAAAGAGTGACAGGGCCAAAATCAAGGGACATTCGAGCCAAAATGCCTGGACACACGGAGTTTGAAGCAATTTAAGTCATAGGAAGAGGGAAAGACTGATTCTGGGAGAGAGTTCCAGAGCTCAGCTGTTGAGTAGAAGAAAGACTGAGAGTAACGTTTCACTCTCGGGTTGGAGAGTTGCACAGAGTAGGGGTGGGATTGAGTTGCAAGACGGGTACCACGTGCCCTACGTAAAGGAGGTAGTATACACTGGGAAACCTCTGAGGAACACTGATTATTATAGTAGCGATAGAATAGAGAGAGAGATGCAACATTGCGGCGGAGAGAGAGAGATTGCAGAGAGTTGGTGAGTGGACGGGAGTTAATGATACGAAAGGCCTTCCTTTCAACTTTGTCTAGGAGAGCGGTGTGAGAGGAACCTCCCCACACATGTGAACAATACTCAATACAAGGACAATCTGCGTTAGGTTAAAGGAAATAGTTTTAATTTTCTAAGACGCTCCTCGTATGGTTTGTTCTTTAGGCTAGAGAGAGAGAGAGAGAGAGAGAGAGAGAGAGAGAGAGAGAGAGAGCGAGGGAGAGCGAGTGAGTTAGTTTAAAGCCCATAGATATAAAGATAGATGAAATTACACACATATACATCTTTCCAAATAGCATTCCTTCACAACAATTATTTATGGGAGCTATGAAACCCACCACAAGCATTCCTGACATCCCCGTATCAATGTTGCAAATGCCAATCCCTGCAATAATAAGTATGATACCCTGTCCCTTTGAAAATTAGGCCACGCCATTTTGTATTTAAGGTGGAGGGAGTCGCTTTTTTTCTGGACACCCTTCTCCCTCATGTTTACCATATTAGTTTTGATATATTAAGGCATTTGTTTCATTAGTTTGGCGATTTTAAGATCTTTCGCCTTATTTCTGTGTCAATATAAAGACCTGTCGTGCCTTTTAGGTGTCGATTTTTCCCTGGCAAGCGATAGCTAGCCTGTAATTGTAAGAGGAACCGGCCTTGGGCCGGAACATTTTTCTACCGAAAAATGTACTCTTATATCACACGAACACTCTTAATATTGCCAAAGAAAAGGAGTGGAAGATCTTAAAATCGCCAAACTAATGGAACGAACGTCTTAAAATTTCATAACTAATATGCTAAGCATGAGGGAGAACGGGATCCAGAGAAAGCGACAACCTAGCCCTTAAGCGACAACCTCCCCCTTAAGCGACAACCTCCCCCTTAAGCGACAACCTCCCCCTTAAGCGCCTCATTCCTATACATCTCTCCCTAAAGGCGGTATCACACGAGCTCTTTTTCCCGTCAATTTTTATAGCCAATTATAGTCTGTCATCTTCAAAATTTAACCCTTTGAGTACCGGCGACGTGATATATTTTAAGCTAGCTATATTTAGACGATATTATGCAGCTTAGAACAGATCTGTGGCAGTTCAAAGGGTTGATTGAGATTGTTTGAAGCCTTATTGTCCTTCCTAAGCTGAATCAAATCTTCTAATAGATGCCAGAATATGATGCAAAGGACGTCCCTGGTACGGCATGGGTTAAGGGGAGATGGATTGTTTTTCTAGGTCCCCTTGTCCCTCATGCCCATTAGTTTTCAGATTTTAAGATGTTTGTCCCATTAGTTTGCCGATTATAATACCTTTCGCCCCATTTCTTTGTCAATATTAAGACATTTCGTGCTTTTTTTTAAGCTTAATGGAAGTCTAGCGAGGAAACTAAAAAATATGTAAATAAATATATAGACAAACCAAGCACTACCCCACAAAGACAAAACAACCAACCCATTGATACATTTGGGTTGAATTCCACCAACTTGCCCCCCAAACACTACGTACCAAAATCAACACCTTCATCCATTTAAGTTGGTAGTACTCGCTTTTTATGGACCCCCTTCTCCCTCATGTTTAGCATAATTATTAGTTTTGAGGTTTTAAGATTTTCGTGCCGTTAGTTTGTCGATTTTAAGACCTTTCGCCCCATTTCTTTGTCAATGTTAAGACCTTTCGTGCCATTTAAGTGTCGATTTTTTCCTGGCGAGCTATAGCGAGCCTGTAATTTTAAAAGGAATCGGCCTTCGGCTGGGACATATTTCTGCCGAAAAATTTACAAAAATTATCTTGAAAGGGAGTCTAGGGGGTGCTATATTGAGCCGCAGCGAAAATCTGCTACGGACGTTAAAATTGAGTTACTGGTGTAATTGTGTAGCTATTAGCGAGGTTATTATGTTAGTTAGCGCTCAAGGCTTTTCCCGCTAATTATTACTATTGACGGTTTGGATTGGTTTAGCAATATTCGTGCATTGTTATTATTATTGTTATTATTATTATTATTATTATTATTATTATTATTATTATAATTAGTATTAGTATTATTAGTATTATGACATTTATTAGTATGATTTTATAAGTATTATTATTTGTATAATTATTATTATTATTATTATTATTATTATTATTATTATTTATTATTATTGTTGTTGTTTTGTTATATGTTTACCCTCTAGACTCCCTTTTTAAGCTCAATATAAACCACCACCCTAGACCCCCATTCAAGCTACATAAATGACCCCCAGATAATACCCTGTAAGGAGTACAGTGCTTGGTTTTTGGACTATATATTTATTTATGTATTTTTTTTTCCTCCCTAGACATCCATCAAGCTTAGAAACACAACCCCCTACACCCCTTTTCAAGATAAATTTTTACATTTTTCGGTAGAAAAATTTCGCGGCCAAAGGCCGGTTATTCTAATAGAGGCCTTCTATCCTATTTATGTTAGGGAGAAGGGAAACCCACTAGGCGAATATATTTCAATACATACCTAGTCGTAGGATCCATATTCCAGAATACCATACCAGGATTTCAGACTAGGCGAATATATTTCAATTCATACCTAGTCGTAGGATCCATATTCCAGAATACCATATAAGGATTTCTAGTGGGTTTCCCTTCTCCCTAACATAAATAGGATAGGTTGAGCGTCGTTTAGACTGCCGTGGTGTAGTTAATTAAAGCGTCGGCTATCGTCCTGACGGTTGGCGGTTCGAACCCCACTGAGAGATTAGAAACATATATATATATATATATATATATATATATATATATATATATATATATATATATATATATATATACTGTATATATATAATATTGTCACTCCTAAATGAGTTTTGTAACCTATGTCATTTGTGTGTGAGTTACAATTACGAAGCTTACAGTGAGTGAGCCCTGCGAGAGGCTAGTCTGTCTTTCTTTCCCACGAGCGAGCCCTTGGTGGCGCCTGCAGTATATGTTGCCGTTCGGCTAGTTGTATAATAATAATAATAATAATAATTAACCCATAACTGTCGGGGCGCAACATAAGTCGAGTATAATAAATCTGGACTATCTGGCGGTGCTAGACATAGGTCGTGTGGCAATTTCAGCACGTAATGTTGCTGAGAGAGAGAGACAAGTGGTGGCAGGAGAGTAGCGAGCGTATGACTGCTCCAGACCACCGCGGCGAACCTACTGACACGAATCCCACCTCCTCCCTCCCTCTCTCACTCGCTATATATGGAATTGTATGGGGAAAGTGCCGAATTACATGCTTTTTGCACTCGCGTTGCACGGTTGTTGCAAGAAAAACTAGCCATCATAAAAGGATTGTTATGGTGTCATTGGAAAGCTCTGTTTATGCCCTTTCAGGGATAGATACTTGTTTTACGCTCTGGGTCTTATTTAGGCATGAAAATTATCACGTAAACAGCCCTATTTTGGCTAAAAACACCCCGCTGGGCGGTACATATAAATAAACCGCTAGCCCGCTAATCTAGTGTTAAAGTTGCAAGCAACGTTGTCCGGGGTTCGACGGTTTTGCAAGCAGGGTATTGTGTTGGATACAAATGATGTGTCACAGATATCAAAAGATCATTTAACTTATCGAGCATGGAGAAACTACAGAAGGAGCAGATTGTGCAAACAAACAAGAGCGAGAGAGGGAGAGATTGGCTGTAAAAGGGATCTGCCTCTATCCGTTTATTAACAGAGTTGTAGATATGTGGAATAGGCTACCGAGTGCTATAATGGGATCAAGAACAATAGATCTTTAACTTGAAATTAGATAGAACGAGATGGGTTGGGTGTGAAAGGGATCTGCTATGTGTAGGTCAATCGGCTCTGGAGACTCCCGTTTTCTTATTTTTTTATTTTCTCATTTGTGAAGGAGAGAGAGGGAGTATAGCGAGAGAATAGGGTGTTGTAAACGTAAGGAAGATAGCGATAAATATGAGAGAGAGAGAGAGAGTGCGGGATGGGTTGGGTGTGAAAAGGATCTGACATGGTGTGGGCCAATCGGCTCTCTGCAGACTCCGGTTTTCTTATGTTCTCATTTGTGTGAGAGAGAGAGAGAGACTAGCATGTCATAAATGTAAGGAAGACAGATAAATTAGTTTTTATGAGATGGGTTGGGTGTGAAAAGGATCTGTCTTGTGTGGGCCAATTGGCTCTCTACAGACTCCCATTTTCTTATGTTCCTATTTCTTACAATTGTGTTTTGGTTGCAGGTATATGATAACATGGGTGTATAGTAAGTAGTGTAAATAACAGGTAACGTTTATGAGATGGGTTGAGTGTGAAAGGGACCTGCCTTATGTGGGCCACTTGGCTCTCTGCAGACTCCCATTTTCATCTTGGTTGCATGTGTAAGGGATCTGCCTCATTTGTACCGGTGTGCAAACAAACAAGAGCGAGAGAGAAAGAGATTGGCTGTGTAAGGGATCTGCCTCTATTCGCTTGGTAAAAGAGTTGTAGATATGTGGAATAGGCTACCAAGTGCTATAGTGGGATCAATAACAATAGAGCTTCAACATAAAATTTGATCAGACGAGATAAATTGGGTGTGAAAGGGATCTGCCGTGTGTGGGCCAATCGGCTCTCTGCAGACTCCCATTTTCATCTTGGTAGCATGTGTTAGGATCTGCCTCCTTTGCACCAGTGTGCAAATAAGAGAGAGAGATTGGCTGTGTAAAGGATCTGC
Organism: Paralithodes platypus; assembly: GCA_032716605.1. Lineage (NCBI taxonomy): Eukaryota > Metazoa > Arthropoda > Malacostraca > Decapoda > Lithodidae > Paralithodes > Paralithodes platypus. The sequence goes on from CM064572.1 coordinate 39,979,948, forward strand.
CTCTCTCGTAACAGAGTCGTAGATATGTGAAATAGGCTACCTAGTGCTATAGTGGGATCAAGAAGAATAGAGAATTTCATGATAAAATCAGATAGTTATATGGACGAAATGGGTTGGATGTGAAAGGGATCTGCTTTTTGTGGGCCACTTGTCTCTCTGCAGATTCCCATGTACATCTTGTAAGGGATCTGCCTCATTGGTATCGGTGTGCAAACAAACGAGCGACAGAGAGAGACTGGGTGTGTAAGGGATCTGCCTCTATTCGTTTAGTAACAGTTGTAGATATGTGGAATAGGCTACCGAGTCCTATAGCCAATCGGCTCTCTGCAAACTCCTGTTTACTTATGTTCTCATTTGTGAGAGAGAGCGAGGCTCCCTATTTCCTGTTCTCATGCACTAGTACAGTATGTCGTAATCATCGTAAGGAAGACAGCGATAAATAAGAGAGAGAGAGAGAGAGATAACTAATGCGTAGCCTATAGCAACACTCAAACAAGCACACACATAGCGACACAAGACCATCACACAAGCACACACACACCTATCTAGCGACGAACTGTCCTGTTTACATATCATACACACTCCCCCCATACCCATTCCATCACTTCGTATGTACGATATTATTTCCGTCTTTTTTACTGTGTATGGATTAAGTTATTGGTGTTCACTCTTGACATATGTGTCCTGCTACTTCTGTATGCATACATAATAGCATGAAAGTGATCAATACGCGCATATGAAGCTATGTATCTCGTATATCGGGGTTCTCTTCCCTTCCATCGGTTCACCTCTTATACCTCTCTCCCTCCTCCCTATCCCATATGTGTAAACATTATATTTTAGCTTTCCGAAGGTAAATACGTACTTCCGATAAATATCTAGCCTTGTATTTAAATCATGAATCCTGTTTAATGTCATTATTTAATAGATACATGTGTAAGGGTTACATTTATACACAGGATAAGATGTGCAAATACAAACCTCAGCATAATCATTGGCGATGAGAGGGTGGTTGTAGGCAGTGTTGCCAGTTGTACCGCTACATATTACCGCTAGATGTAGAGCTATATTTACTTCAGTTTAGCAGCCATTTTTTCATATCCAGAGACATTTACTCGGGATAATTTGAAAATTTCAGACATTCTAGTTATATTACATTGTATAATTTGCAAAACAAACAAATCAAAACTCTTTAGGAATTGCAGCATTATTCTACCATTGTTTGACTATGTAGCAACATGCTAGCGACTTTTGAGTAAGGATCTAGCCGTATTTTGGGGTAACACTTAGGCAGTGTTGCCAGTTGTATCGCTACATATTACCGCTAGATGTAGAGCTATTTACTTCAATTTAGCAGCCATTTTTTCATATGTAGAGAGATTTACTCGGGATAATTTGAAAATTTCAGACATTCTAGTCATATTACAGTGTAAAATTTGCAAAACAAACAAACCAAAACTCTTTAGAAATTGCAGCATTATTCTAACATTGTTTGACTATGTAGCAACATGCTAACGACTTTTGAGAAAGGATCTAGCAGAATTTTGTGGAGACATACTGGGAGGGTAGGAGGGAGGTGGTGGTTGCAGGGTTGGCAGTTGTAAAGCTACATATTACCGCTAAATGTAGAGCTATTTACTTCAATCTAGCAGCCATTTCTTTTATATCTAGAGACATTTACTAGGGATAATTTGAAAATTTCAGACATTCTAGTCATACTACATTGTAAAATTTGCAAAACAAACAAACCAAAACTCTTTAGAAATTGCAGCATTATTCTAACATTGTTTGACTATGTAGCAACATGCTAGCGACTTTTGAGAAAGGATCTAGCGGTATTTTGTTGTAACACTTTAGGAGGGTTAAAATACGAGTAACATGGGCAATTGCCAAAACTTTAAAGGTCCATATCATTGTTATTAAACTAAGCATTTGGCAAAGGGAGGAATTGTTAAAAACCTTAGCCAATACTCTGTTATTCACCAAAAATAAATTTGAAGTATCATTATTATTTGGTAGGGTAGGTATGTATAGGTAGGTTGGCTAAATAATTGGTGGAATTCATAGGGACTCAACTGTTTTGAGGGAGTTAAATAAAACAAAAAATTATAGATCTGAATAATAAAGTGATTATGTTATTAAGCAAAACTGGGGGATGCGTGGAAGCCTATAGACTGTAGACGGTAAACTTTGTGTGGATAGCGAATGCGGTTTTAAAGTCATTTAAAAATAGACAGTTTTCAATGCTGCGGCCAAACTATTTCACCCATTTATATTCTTTTGGTATCAAAGAATCGCGAGCCTCACCCAACTACGCAAGCATGGCTTTGTTCATCGGTGCAGTTTTCAAGATGTGGAATTATAAGTGGAATTAGAGGTTTAACCCGTCCAGCCCCGGCTAGTTTTGAAATGTTTGTTCACCAGAACCCGGCCGGTTTTCAAAAAATGGTTTTATTCCAGAAACAATCGCGAATGGGTTAGGAATGAAGAAAAACCACGAAAAACCGCTCAAAAAGCTTAAAGAATGGTCCTACAGAGCCCACGAAAACGTATTTTACAAGAGTAAAAAATTGAAGGCAATTACCCCAAAAAACCATGTTATTGCGCGCTCACGCGCACGCACGGGGACTTTGAGAGTTTTCAACCATCGGCACGGTTGCGTGGGATACGTACACAGCTCCCATACAAATCTGAGCCCTCTTGAGTGGCTACACCTGAGGTTACGGTCGGCGCAATTAGGGTGACGCGCCAGGCGCGTCTCTGGGGCTGTGCATTACATACATCGCCGACGCGTCAGGCGCGTCGCTGGGGCTGTACGGGTTAATTAAGATTGCCGGAAAAAAACCCACGTGCAAAAGCAAAACCTTCTCTATAACATTTGCGGAGCATTAGTAGTGGAGTCCGTATGCCAAAGCCCAGTAGTTTCCTATTAGTGGGAGAGACGGTAGTTAGGCGTAAATTTGTTCGGGAAATCGGCTGCCACGGACGTGTTTGACCGCCATGCCGGATGTTTAGCATATCAAAAGTTGTCCAATACAAAAACGCACCTCCTGTGAAAGTTTGATCTCGATCCAAAAAGCGGTTCTGGAGTTATTGCGTCGAAACCGGCGCGTAAGAAGAATTTGGATGAAAAACCGGGTTTAATGATTAAAATAGGGGTTCCCCGTAGGGGTCGAACCCCTAATAATATTTATTCAGTTAGCAATTTACAGAGTTGGTACCACATAGTATGTTACAAATATGACATGTACCAGCCTTGCATAATTCCAATAAGGATAGCCCAATAAGGCCGTTAGGTGTATTTCCATTGGGGTCCTTGTGGGATTAGGTTAGCTGGGGAAATGGGGAGGATAAAGAAATAGATACTTTAGAGAAAGTATTTCTAGGGGGTTATTTTAAGATACCTTACATCCTATAGTAAATATCAGTAATCCGTAATCAGTAATCATTTCAGTTTGGTTTGTCTATCTCTTATGTCGTATTTAGTAGTAGACATAAGCTTGGTGCTCCCTTCTCGCAGCTGTCCGGTTCAGGTGTTCCTTCAGGCTACGTCTGAAGGAATACAGTGTTCTCTTTTCACGGACTGACTGGGATAGGTCGTTCCAGTCTTTGATGGCAGTGAAGAAGAATGTTTGCTTACCCTGTCCTTGGATTCTCGGGACCTTAAAATTAAACATCCTGTTTCTTGTATTATCTCCACTCCTCTCATTTGCTATAACAAAATCATTCTTTAGATACTCTGGAGCTCTGTCATAGAAAATTTTGAAGGCATTAGTGAGCCTGATTTGCTTGGCCCTGTCAGAGACATTGAGCATACCTAGTGACTGAAGTTGTTCCTGGCCAACATGTGATCTGGGTCCTAGGTTCAGCATGAACCTAACCATTTTATTTTGAGTGACTGAAGTTTGTGATGTGCTGATTTAGATGATGCAGAGTACGAGGATGACACAGAATAGTCAAAATGACATTGAACTAGCGCTTGGCAGAGGGTCTTTTTGGTCGCCGCGGGCAAGCATCCCACCTGTCTATACAGGTATTTTATATGTCCTCTACACTTACTCAGGATAGATTCCAAAATTGTTTCACCTGACAAACTCGCGTCCAGTTTTAGTCCGAGATATTTAACTTGTGACACTGTTGTTATAGGAATATCATTACAGTTGACCGAGAAGCCCACAATGTCTTTCAGTTTGCGTTTTGTTCCACATAAGATGGCTTCCGTCTTGCCTAGGTGAAGAGAGTCTATTGTCCACTAGCCATTCACTACATGATTCTAGTTCTTTGGAAAGTGAAGCGGCAATACTTATTGGGTTTTTTCCTGAAACCAGAAGCACGCTGTCGTCTGCATACAGTAATAATTTACATGAGACGCTCAGTTCCATGTCGTTCACATAACAGAGAAAGAGTAACGGACCAAGGATGCTTCCCTGCGGGACCCCACAGTTAATTGGCATAGTATCAGATATATTATCATCAATTTTGACTCTTTGGGTTCTACCACTAAGATAAGATTTAAACCAGTTCACAGACCCGATGCTCATTGCTTGTAGTTTATTACATAGGATATCATGGTCTACTGTGTCAAAACACTTTTTGTAGATCAAGAAGAACCATACCGGTGTAGTTACCTTTAGACATTTCTTTACAAATGTGATCCGTTAAGTGGATGAGACAGGAGTCTGTCGAGTACATGCATCTGAAACCTGGTTGAAACTTATAAAATAGATCATTTTCTTTGCGGTAGTGTTCAATTTGGGTGCATACCGCTCTTTCAAGGATTTTAGATACAATACATAATATGCTAACTGGTCTGTAGTTGCCAACTTCTAGTTTATTTCCTTTCTTGAATAGAGGGGTTACAATAGCTTCCTTCAGTTCAGCAGGTACAGTGTTGGTGTTAATTGACAAGTTGATGATGTGGGTTAGGGGGCCTGCTATACCAATGGCTCCATCTCGTAGAAATTTGGCAGGAATTTTGTCTGGTCCTGTGCTTTTATGTACATTTAGGTTGGACAGCTCGTCAAAAGTGTATTTTGGTGTTATATTTTGCAATCCAAATGTGTTCGGGTGTATGGCTTTATCTCTGTAGAAATTTCGAAAGGTGGCCGTTGTTGTCATGTATTTATTGAGAGGTTGAGGTAGGTTCTGTGCAAGTGTGTTTGCTATGGAGGTGAAGAAGGAGTTGAAGTAGGTTGAAATTTGTCGTTTATCTTGGCAAACCTGATCATTAATGGTGAGAGCAATATTAGTGTTAGACGAATCCCTTGTCTTGTTGGTGTAGCCTGTTGTTTTTAGGTGCCTCCATTGTTTCTTTGGGTTATTCTGATATTCCTCTGCCTTATTGTGAAAATAATTAGTTTTCGCTGATTTTATTTTCCTACTTAGTTTATTCCTGGCCCTGTTGAACTCATGTTTCAGACCTTGATCCTGTCTATGTTTCGCTAGCCTTTTTAACAGATTGTCTCTGTGTTCCAGATGGTGTAGTATGTCATTGTTGATAGATGGGTCTGACCTTGCTTTAATTCGTATGTCTTTCAGAGGAGCTATTTCGTCTAGGATGTTTGTGATGATGATTCTGAAGCCAACCCATGCGTCATTAACGTTTGTACTTCCAAACACTGGAGACCAGTCTGTATTCCATAAAATGTCCAGAAATGTTTTTTATTGTAGTTTCTGAGTGACCTTGTTTTGATAACCTTGTGATTCTCTAGGGTAATTTTTTTGGTTTTCTGTGTGCAATATGTGACGAAGTGATCACTTATCCCAGTCTGTATAACCCCTGATTGGGATATTTTGTCCTCTCTGTTACACTTTATGTGGTCTAATATTGTGGCAGTGTTCTCAGAGATGCATGTGGGGGTTGTGATGAGTTGTTTGTGATTGTGCATTGTCAGTATATGCCTATATTCTCGTATAAGCCTATTATTTCGTTGTTTGTAGCACAGGTTAAAATCCCCTAGTATGATGGATTCATTCCGAGGGTCTAGCGATGACAAAGTTCGTTCAAATTTGGTCGAGAATTGTGTGTCGTCTGGTGGCCTATAGCACACCCCAATTGTGATGGGTCTTGTCCTCGGCAGGTGTAAGTCGATCCACAGAGCTTCGTGATTTTCTACATGGAGGTCGGTCCTAGTTGTGTGTGTGAGGTTGTTTTTTACATACAGACATACTCCTCCCCCATGCCTATTGCGATCATTCCTAACCATATTGAAACCTTGAATGTATAATTATTTAGTTTATTTAATCCCAGTGTGGGATTGTTTTCGTTTATCATAAGTTTACACAATGTTGTCTTATGTTTTACTTGATTACTTTGTATTGTTAATGAGAGCCCAGGCTGCCTAGTTAATTGTATGTTCTGGCGGTGCCTGGCGCTCCCCTTTTCCCTCCCTCGCTTGGCTGTGGGAACTCGTGGCCGCGAGAGCTCACTTCAGTCCGGGCTGTAGCGCTGACAACATCACTGTTTGGTGCTGGTTGGCTTGCTTTCCCTTGTTTGCCTGAAATACCGCATATTTCATTTTTGTTTCTTATTGGATCGAAGCATAGCAGGGCTGGAGTCATGTCAAGCATATAAATGTTGTTTTAATCTTAGTAGTTTAATTACAAGTTTATTTAGTTTTACACTGCATTCCTTTCTCTGGCAAATCTTAGACATAAGCGTCATACCTGTTTCTTCCATTTCTCTTCCATTATTCTGCTGCATTGCTTGTTATTATTACATGTATTTATTCTTTATTAGGAGAGTTGGTACCCACTGTGGTTTGGCGGTATGCTCAAGTGCAGCCTGCCCCAACCTACTGGAATACCAACTAGTGTGTTTCATATGTTAGGATAGTGCTCAGACTTTCCCCATGTTTCTGATTCATATTATTCCTAATTCCTAAGTGATTGGGCATACTATGAAGTGTCTGGGAGTCTGGCAGTGTTATGTTTTCTCATTTATGTGCAGTCTAGAATAACCATAGAAGTACTCTTAAAAAACTATACGCATTATCAACCAGACTCGGGGACAATAGATATTTTTGTGTCTCCTTGTTACTGCTTTACTAGAGCAAAGAGGAAGATAACCATTTTTCCTAGAGAACCTGCGTGTCTTGGTGTTTGAGTCAGATATTAAGAGAAGAGCGTGTCTGTTGCAGGGTAGTAAGGTGCTGTGGGCTAGGCTATTTAAGGATTTGTTTGCCCTCGGCTCCCCTCGTAACAATATTTATTTATTTATTTATATATTTATTTATTATTTATATTTTTCAGTAATAATAATTTAGCTCTTGCAATTAGGTGATGATTTATTTTTTATTCTAACAACTTTCAGGCAATTATGTAAAACTAACGATATACCGATATACCCGTTAGGACCCTGGAAATTATTGATAGCCAATCCTCGGTGCCTGTTCTTATGTGTATGCAAATTATCTGGAATAATTACCAATGAAGTTTATCCCCCGGGCGGTAGGGCTTATTTGTTAGTCTATTAATTAGTTTATATATTATTATTTTTGTTTTAGTTACTTCGCTAGACCTCCATGTTCCAAAATATACATACATTGATATACACGTAGGCCGTGGTGGTCAAGTGGTGAGCACGCTCGCGTGTGAATCTGAAAGACCCGGGATCGAATCCCTGCCACGGCGGACATTTAGTGGGTGCGGTAGTACGTCCTAGCATGTTTCACATGCTTGCACCCAGTCAGGGGACATCCTGACGACGTATACAGACAAAACACACATAACAAAGCCACTCCAACACCTTCCTCTCTCTCCACCACCCCTTCTCCCCTCTCAACACTCTTCTCTGAGCTATTGCCGATAAAAATGGCATGTTCAGTCCTGTACAGAATCGTAAGATTCAGAGTCGTAAAGATTCCAGGACGAGCTCATCAGCGGCGGATCCCCAGATCGACCGTGGTGATTGTCACCTAAACATCTACAAAAAACAAACAAACAAAAACAAAACAAACATTAATTATTGTCTTTCGTTTTAACCAGAATAGCATGACTGTTAGCAAAAAATAAAAAGATTTATGTGATTACAGTTTTGTTACTGTCACGAGAGAGAACGAGTGAGTGTGTGTGTGTGTGTGTGTGTGTGTGTGAGGGTGAAGGTGAACATGGATGTGTTTGTGTGTGTGAGAGAGAGAGAAAGTGTGTGTGAGAGTGAGATAGAGTAAGTAAAAACAACACACATACTGTAATTTTTACTATTATTACAGGCGACCATGTTGACGGAAATACAAAATATACTCCTAAAGCTTTTGACTGTTGTTCTTAACGTTGGTAAAAGCTTGTTGACAAAAATGAAAGTGAAATGATAAACCCGTTCCGGCTAAGAGGATGAATGTGGTACAGGATTTGTATTTACTTTCAGTCATTTGAGTGATATGTTGTTGTCATTATATATATTATTATTACTATTATTATTATTATTATTATAATAATAATAATAATATAAATATCCGTTAAATTGAAAGGAATATATAATATCTGCTAATGGTAAAAACAAATATTATAGGAAACAATTAATTATAACCCATTGATTCCCAACAAAAGCATAACTGTTTAATGGTAGCAAGAATAAAGTGAAAACATTCTATTTTATCTACGAAGTTAAGGGGGAAGGTTATATATTTAATAGTGGCCCCTCCATCATTGACGATATGCCTATTAGTATAATAATCTCCCTTCAAACGCCGAGAGTCGCCAGTTTTGAATCTATCGCGCGGGAGGACAGGGAGTACAACTTCATAAGTGCAACGCGTATTCTCTTATGGAATCGTCTTTATGATTGGGTACTCGCTACGAAAAAACTTCGTAAAAAAGAAAAAAGAAAAATTAACTTAATAATTGCTATACTCAACCTTCCCAATGCGTGGATTTCTTGCGAGTGGATTCCTGACGCTGGCCCTCTAGCGTCCAAACTTCCTTCCTCCTCCCGCGTCCATTACGTGTGGGTGGGTTACACTGTGCTCCCGCTTCATTCTTCGTTCGATCGGTTCTAGTGAGTCCTTGCTCATTCGTATACATCTGAGTTGTATTGAACATGTTTTTAGATTAGCTAGCACAGACTACCCCATTGGTACGTACGCAGGAGGTGTGTAAGTTAGGGTACTATTGTAACAGGTGCCTACGTGTCCCCCAGATCATTGCGCCATGTTTGTTATTGTGTGTGTTGTGTTGCGCCTTTAGCTTTTTATAGTTATTTAGGAGGCTACCATTCCGCAAGTTTATGCTTCAGGCCGTCAATATGAGGTAGTTGCATAGTATATTCTAGCAGGTGCTCCAGTTTAAGGGTTGCCACACGTTGTATGGAATCTTCTGGAGTCTGTATCTGCGCTTGGGCCCCTGTTACGGGCCTCTACTCCACGTGCTGCTGCTGCTGGGTCTTCGGAGCATCTGGTTGCTGCCACTTTGATGTTTCGTCGTTACCTCATGGTCAGCCTTATTAGGGGTCTCCAACATAGGCTAGGGGTTATTTATAATTTATAAATTAAGCTCAATATGTGTAAGCCTAATATTATCCCCGATATATATTTGTGTTTGGCATGTGTTCTTTCATGCTTCAGGGGTTTTTGGGAGACGTCCCGCTTATTTGGTGGATTTTTGGAGGTTTGGACTCTCCCAGATAAGTCCTAACCTCTGAAAATTTTGGTTCGTTTTTCCGGCGGATTTCTCAGCAGAGCCGACGTTTTCTCGTCTCAGACGATAAGAAACCCACCAAATTTCCCGGCGTGGTGTGCTGAATCACGAACCTTCCGGCGGAATATGCGAAATTCTTAAGGGTGTCAACTCGGCCCGCCGAGTGAACTCGCCCTGACCGATAGCCTCATTCAGTAACTTCTTTCGCCCAGTGTAACAGTCAAGTGAGCTTAACCATGACTCAAGTCATGAAGCGAATTAACTATCCGTCTAGTGCTATTAGTCAAGGATAGTCATACGCTTAAGGTCGTTTGGGCCAGTGACGCTTAGTCACAGGTAAGCAGTTCAATTTTGTATGATAAAAGGAGAGACCCGGGGTCTTTCTACTAGGTCTAGCGGAAGGTTAGCTTGCAGTGGCTATAACTAACTTTCCGGCGGACTTGCGATAGGATGTATTAACACTTCTCAGGTTATCCTTATGAGCATTGATTCCTGGACATTTTCTATTTCCAGAATCTCATCACTTAAGTACTATTCGGCAGGGGGGGAGGTCCCTAGCTCCATCATGCCTCGCTTTAACCTTTGCTCTACACCTACTTGCTCATTATTACTAGTTTTTGCCCACGATTTATGTATAAAATGTGTAAAGTGTCTTGATCGCTCAAGAGGACTATGGGTGTCCAAACGGTGTGCCGTGTGCTCTGAGTTACGAGCGGCGGTTTTTGATAAGAGAGAGTTGTCCTGCTTAGCAGCCTTGAAAGAGATCAAGTAAATTTTTACCGCTTATGCGAAGGACATTGCTCATAAAGCTCTCCATTGTGATGACGAGGAGCTCTGGGAACACCTCGTCATTAAATCTCCATTAGTTAAGCCAGCTCCGGCGAGGTCAGTCAAACCCAAGGTTAAATCTAAAGTACTATCCAAGCAGGTAGTGACAAGTAGTGAAAGTGACAATGCCAAGCCCCCCCCCCCCCCTCACGACCGGTCTAAGAGGAGACGGTCGCCTTCACCGAAGCGCAAATCTAGATCACGTTCTAGGTACCCTAGGAAGTAGTCCCGACATTCCTCTGCCGAGTCTTCAAGGTCTACGAAACGCCGGAAGGAGGATTCTGCTTCCTCAACACTGTCCACTACCAGCCAATTAAGTGCACGTATGGTTATCTCACAACCGCTTCCCCAGCTATTGCCGGGGTTGCGGCCACCTCCCTCCACTCCTACCTCTTTAATGTCTAACGTCCAATCTGGCGGCTCAGAGGTGGGAGCGGAGGGGATGGAGTCTAGTTACAGAAATAAACAATCATTGAGTAAGCCACTAGAGTATACATTTGCCATTCCTAAGTTAAGTTATGTGCCACGTAAAGGTCCCCCGGTTAACAGAGTCTTAGCGGATCAGTATAGGGGTTCTCAGTCTTGCTCATATCCAATTTTTGATAACTCTCAGGTAATACAGGACTCCCAGCCACCCGCGGCACTAAGCCAGGGGATCTGGAGACAATCAGAACCCTCACATATTAATGTTCAGGACAGGGAAGTTGACCAAGTAGAGATCATACCCTCGTCAGTCCCAGCCATTGCCGGGGTTGCGGTCACCTCCCTCCACTCCTACTTCGTTAACCCACTGAGCCCCAGCTAGTTATAAATTTAATGTACCACCAGGGACCAGCAGGTTTTGATTTTTTTTTTCCAGAAACAATAGCGAATGGGTTAGGAATGAAGGACCACCCCCCAAAAAAACGATCAAAAAGGTAAAAAAGGGGTCCTACGGAGCCCCCGAAAGTCGATTTTATAAGAGTAAAAAATTGAAGGCAAAAACACCCCAAAACCATATTTTTGCACACTCACGCGCACGCGGTTGGACTTTGAGGGTTTTTAACCATCGGCATGGTTGCGTGGGATACTTACACAGTTTCCATACAAATCTGAGGCCTCTAGGTGCCATAGGACCGGAGTAATTAAATCCCGACGACACTTGTGCGTCGTGGTACTGTGGGGAACATACATTACCGACGACACGTTGTCGTCGCTGGTACTCAGAGGGTTAACGTCTAACGTCCAATCTGGCGACTCAGAGGTGGGAGCGGAGGGGATAGAGTCTAGTCACAGAAATGAACAATCATTGAGTGAGCCACAAGAGTTTACATTTGCCATTCCTATGTTAAGTTATGTGCCACGTAAAGGTCCCCCGGTTAACAGAGTGTTAGCGGATCAGTATAGGGGTTCTCAGTCTTGCTCATATCCAATTTTTGATAACTCTCAGGTGATACAGGACTCCCCGCCACCCGCGGCACTAAGCCGGGGGATCTGGAGACAATCAGAACCCTCACATATTAATGTTCAGATCAGGGAAGTTGACCAAGTAGAGATCATACCCTCGTCAGTCCCAGCCATTGCCGGGGTTGCGGCCACCTCCCTCCACTCCTACTTTTTTAACCCACTGAGCCCCAGCTATTTATAAATTTAATGTACCACCAGGGACCAGCAGGTTTTGATTTTTTTTCTTTCCCAGAAACAATAGCGAATGGGTTAGGAATGAAGGACCGCCCCCCAAAAAAACGATCAAAAAGGTAAAAAAGGGATCCTACGGAGCCCCCGAAAGTCGATTTTATAAGAGTAAAAAATTGAAGGCAAAAATACCCCAAAACCATATTTTTGCACGCTCACACGCACGTGGTTGGACTTTGAGAGTTTTTAACCATCGGCATGGTTGCGTGGGATACTTACACAGTTGCCATGCAAATCTGAGCCCTCTAGGTGCCATAGGACCGGAGTAATTTAACCCCGACGACACTTGTGCGTCGTGGTACTGTGGGGAACATACATTACCGACGACACGTTGTCGTCGCTGGTACTCAGAGGGTTAACATCTAACGTCCAATCTGGCGACTCAGAGGTGGGAGCGGAGGGGATGGAGTCTAGTCACAGAAATGAACAATCATTGAGTGAGCCACAAGAGTTTACATTTGCCATTCCTATGTTAAGTTATGTGCCACATACAGGTCCCCCGGTTAACAGAGTGTTAGCGGATCAGTATAGGGGTTCTCAGTCTTGCTCATATCCAATTTTTGATAACTCTCAGGTGATACAGGACTCCCCGCCACCCGCGGCACTAAGCCGGGGGATCTGGAGACAATCAGAACCCTCACATATTAATGTTCAGGACAGGGAAGTTGACCAAGTAGAGATCATACCCTCGTCAGTCCCAGATTTGGTGTGGCCACCGCTGGACCTATTTATTACTCCCCGGCTGCCAACACCAGAAGTGATAGAACTACCAGGGAAGCCGGAAAACATAGAATTGTCTTCAGCTCAGGCTATTCATATTGAAGTAGAGTCAGAAGGTGGGTCTCAGTCCTCTCGAGGATCCCACGGTAAGTGTGTAACTACTGAGGAACTACATGATATTCTCCACAGAGTAATGCAACAATTTCAGATACCTTCTTCTCAGGCTTCTTCTACTAGCACAGCGGTAGTTCCCCCACTTGAGTCTACGGTAAGGCCGTTACAGCCCTCAGGTGTTTCACATCCTCATTCCTCTTTTCCCTCGGTTAACGTTAATCCGGCGACTGCCACGGCTAGTAGCACGACAGTGCTGGCCTACTTGACTACCACTAACGTCCGTGTAATTACAGACGTTACTCCTCCCCCTCTTGATAAACCTCCACAGAGAAAAGGCCCTATGCCTCTTCTTTATGGACCGGATTGCTCATGGGTTCAGTCAATACCTCAGAAACCGCACCTGGCACAAGCTACCGTATCGGGGGAACTACCGGTACCTAGTGAATGGACCATTGAGGTTAATAAGAGTAGAAAATTAAGAGCTAAGGATGCCCAAGGAAGGTTACTAGATAATACCATTAAGGCCATCCAATCTGTTTATGGCGCTGATTTCTTTGTGTATTCGGCCTCCCCGGCGATACCTCCAGCCTCATCTGCAAAACTGTTTGCCGACTGGTCTATTAAGAATGACGGCGTTAATGATATTAAAGCTCTACATGCACTTACTCCGGAACTGGATACAGTTCCGGTACTAGATCAGACAAACACACCAGTCTTGCAGATGGGGCAGGTAGGTGTAGGTCTGTGAGTGGACTGGGAACTAGAGGCGCAGGTTTTTGCATCTACTATTACCACTAAATCCTCCCATCAGGTACCTCAGGAAGTTCACTCATGGTTCTCTTTGCCTGTTAACAAAGCAGGCGTCCTTTCACCTGCTTTATTTGAATTCCTGGCAGCACCCAAACTATCACTGTATGACCTGCATGAACCTTTTGCCACACCCCCTCCGGCTCATTTAGACAGACTATAAGCTACGCAATAAAGCGTATAGACTGTTCTCTCAATACCTCGTCAGTCGCCAGGTTGCCCAGTCACTCACGAAAACTATATCAGCCATATCAGACCAACAAGTAAGGAAAGCCACGGACTTGTCACGCAGGCTCCTTCTACAAAAGTCTATTCAATCCTTAGGTGATATTAGAATAGGTATCATGGAGGCGGTTAGAGCAAGACAGGATCTAAGGGTGTACTTGGTAAAGAAGTTGCCGGAGGACATAGCCCGCCGAGTAACTCTTTCCCCGGTACTAACTGCACCACTTCTTCCCCCAGAAACATGGAGTATTGTTTTTAATTTGGTAGATTTGTGGAAGCAGGTTATCTCCCAGTCAAAGAAAGAGGCCTTTAAGAAACCTTACTCGAAACCTAAGAGCGGCGGGAAGCCCCATCCTACTCAAACTAAACAGTCATTTCGAGACCCAAAACCTCCTCAACAACAGGGAGGTACTCAGCACAGACCTAAGCAAGGGAAACAGTGAGGCTATATTATTATTATTATTATTATTATTATATGAAATGCCGAAATCTCCAACCAGGGTGCAGAAACACCATCAAGATGAATCCACACAAAACACCCGGAGGCACTGGAGAGAGACTACGGCAGCTTAGGAAAAAATAAAAACATATACTGTATACTGTACATATACACATATTATGCAGTGGAGGATATCAAGTATAAATATAATACAATAAAATAGAATAAAATAAATTTAAAAATTAAAATTAATGCTGCAAAAAAGCATTAACTCTAGACTTAAAAATGGAGATATGAGCTCAATTGACTAGCTCATTTGGCAACTTATTCCATAAGTCAACCATGGCCGGCACAAAACACCGTGAAAACACTTGCCACGGCTCATGGCAAGATCATTAAGATTGCTTGTGAATCTAGTTGCACGAGCCCGGACATAGGGCCCAGGCAGAACCCCATGTAAGGGATGCTGAGGGTTGTTAAAAACTTTAAATAAAAGACTAAGGGCACCAACTTTACGTCGATGACACAGATCAAGAGACAAATGAGGTAGAATAAAACTGATGGAATTTAGCGACCTGTCAAGCAACTTGAGATGGCAGTCAGCTGCTGACAACCAGACAGGTGAGCAGTACTCGAAATGTGGCAAAATAAAAGTATAAAAAGACTTGATAACTGTGGCGTCACAAGCAAATATTTTATAAACCTTGCGAAGGCGAAGCAGACCAATTTTTTGGGAAATGGAAGAGGAAAAAGAACGAATATGCTTTTCAAAAGTAAGTTTGGGATCAAGAGTAACTCCTCACAAACGCAGAGTATCCGCATTCTCAATTTGCTCGCCAGAAATTTGTAGATAAAGATGGGGAGGATCCAAGGTACGAGATCTGCTGATGATAATGGAGTGTGTTTTACTAGCATTAAGTTTCATGCCCCAAAGTTCACACCCTGATGTAATTTTGGCTAAATCCCTATTCAGAGCAGTAGCAATTACGTGTCGATCTATTGGTGATGAGATATAGGGGTAAGTCATACCAGAAACCTACTCAAGGTCAGCCGCATGCCAAACCTAGCCAGCAGTCTAACCCCACTCCGCCGCCACCACCAAAAAACTAGTCAACTACACTCTCTCTCTCCCAGGGCCTACCGCAGGCGAGTTGGACTCGAGAGTTGTCCTACAGGACAGGCCCAGTACAGAAACTGGGTCGTTCCGAGCATGTCGCAGGGCTTGGCCCCGGCGGTCATGGGCCAGGACAGTAATAAGCAAAGGCATATCTTGGAAGTGGCTCCGGCAACCTCGTTTACGTCAAACTCTAAAAGTCAACAATGTTTCTTTAGAGGTGGAGTCACTTGTTCAGGAAATGATCAACAAACAAATCATTGTCCGAGTAGACCCAACTTGCCCTGTTTTCTAGTGCCCAAGAGGGACAGTGTGCAGATGCGACCAGTAGTCGATCTCTCGCGTCTGAACACACATATTCACAACTCATCCTGCAGGATGCTTACAGTGAATCAAATCAGGCTCGCACTCCCGCCGCAAGGCTGGATGTGCTCCTTAGACCTGAAAGACGCCTATTGGCATGTCCCCATAAACAAAAGGTTCCAAAAATTCCTCGCCTTGAGGATCAGGCAAGAGACTTACGTCTTTCAGCGAATGCCTTTCGGGTTGAACCTGGCACCAAGAATCTTTACAAAATTAGTCCGGCAGGCCCTCATGCCCTTGCTAGCCCAAGGTATCAAGGTGTGGTGGTATCTAGAAGACTGGCTAGTAGTGGCGGAGTCAGAGGAGTTATGTCAATTTCATGTCAAGCAAGTATTAAATCATGTACAAACTCTAGGGTTCAAGGTCAACTTGGCAAAGTCACTCCTTGTTCTCACAAGAGAAATTCAGTGGATAGGACTGGTTTGGAACACTGCCGATCTGTCTTACTCAGAGTGTGGACAATCGCAACAGATTTCGCAGGAAACTGTTCCTTTTTCTCCACAGTCTGAATACGACGAGGAAATTGTGGGAGTCCCTAGTCGGTTCACTCAACTGGATCCAATTAACTGTGAAGTTGGGCCGGTTGAAAGTCAAGAGATTAATCATGGAAGGCAACACATTTTTCCCACTATTGCCGGCGGGAAAACTATGGCCGATTCCTCGATTAATTCACAACTTACTATCGGTTTGGGCAAAGACCGAAACATTGTACTCGACAATTACATGGGTTCTCCTCCACCTACAGTATGGGTAGACACAGACGCTTCAGGGGTAATAGGTTGGGGTTATCAGTCCAATAAGCTCAATGTCTCTGGTCCCAAGACGTAACTTTTCACATCAACAAACAAGAGCTTCTAGTCCCATTATTTTTCCTTCAAGCTCACGGTGCTTCCCTACGCGGGAAGTCAATTGCATTCAGAATGGACAACTTGACTGCAGTTCACTGCATTCAGAAGCAAGGGTCAACGAGGTCTCGAGAGTTGATGGAATTATCAGAACAGATTTTTGCTCTGGCCGAATCGCTGAGCATTCATCTACATGCATCTTACGTCCCGGGGATAGCGAACATCTAGGCGGACGCCTTGTCTCGGAGACAGAGCACCCTAGTAGAATGGGCCCTCAAGCAAACCGTCTTCGACAAGATGATTGCAGAGCCATACTATCCACAAGTGGATCTCTTTGCGGCGGAGGGGAATCACAGACTTCCTTCCTATCTGACCCGCCGAGCGAGAACTCCGGCGGGGCATCCAGACGCTTTACTGGAGGACTGGAACAGGTGGAATTCAATCTATCTTTTTCCGCCTCCAGACGCTTCACTCATGTATCAAGTAGTTCACAAACTACGGGGTTACTGGGGCATAGTCTCGATGATCGCGCCAATGTGGCCGGCTCAAGTGTGGTATCACCAATTGCAAACGTGGTGCAGGAACCCGGTCTCACTCCCGGTCTCTGCATTCCACTTGGGAACAATTGGCAACCGTCAGACCTCGCTAACTTTTGCTTTATGGACATTTACAATGCAAAATGGCTAACTCGGTATGGGCAAAGTGTCACTAGTAAATTTCTGTCAACCGGGAGACAGTACCAATCACATTGGAAAACTTTCACAACCTGGATAGTAGAAACAGCGCAATCTGATGCCTCAGTGGCTTTAATTTTTAAATACTTAGATTATTTGTTTGAACAGAAGCGTTTCTCAGTTGTTACTTTAAAGAATCACTTGTCTGCCATTAGAAACACCTTTTTCGACCTAACTGGTCTCTCCATACCACTGGCGGAGGAGAAAGGGTTCATGAGAGCATGTTTTAAACTACGCCCACCACCACGCCAGCTCATGCCTACCTGGTCGCTAGACAAAGCGTTATCATTACTTCAGTCGCGCAAGTTTAACCATGCGCCGGATTTTGAGTCAGTATTGAAAAAAGCTGTGTTCCTTATGGCTTTGGCGACAGGCAACAGAGTGTCAGAGCTTTGGCGATGAGCAACGAGCCAAATTGTCTCAGGTTTGGGAGACTGCACGAACATGTGCAGATCGCGCCGTCTCTCACATTTATTGCCAAAAACATTTAGTAGGGCCCCGTAATCATTGACGATGTTCGTGCCCTCCCTACCATCTTCTTCCCATTCGCTGGATTTTTGAGTTGAATCTTGATATGTCAGTGAAGGAAGTTTGGACGCTAGAGGGCCAGCATCAAGAATCCACTCGCAAGAAATCCACGCATTGGGAAGGTTGAGTATAGCACTTATTAAGTAAATTTTTATTTTTTATTTTTTACGAAGTTTTTACGTAGCGACTACCCAATCATGAAGACGATTCCATAGGAGAATACGCATTGCACTTATGAAGTTGTACTCCCTGTCCTCCCGCGCGGTAGATTCAAAACTGGCGACGCGGCGTTTGAAGGGAGACTATTATACTAATAGGCATATTGTCAATGATTACGGGGCCCTACTAAATATTAGGTTTTCTTGACTTCCCTCCGGGAATCAAACCTATATTTTGGTCGATTATTTCATATATTCATCGTTTTAGTTTCCTCCCTAGACCTCCATCAAACTAAAAGCATCCATTAAATCCCCCTTCTAGATTAATTTGTAAATTTTTCGGTAGAAAAATGTCTCGACCGAAGGCCGGTTCTTCCCAAATTACACGCTCACTGTCATTCGCTAGGAAAAAAATAGACACCTAAATAGCACGAAAGGTCTTAATATTGACAAAGAAATGGGGTGAAAGGTCTAACAATCGACAAACTAATGGAGCAAACATCTTAAAATATGAAAACTAATGGGGATAAACATGAGGGAGAAATTGGATGCGAAAAAAAAAATCCCTCTCCTTAAATGAAGATATAAAAGCAGGACCTTTCGTCTCACTCTTTGCCGACCAAACACGGCGACAATGTTGGAGTCGTCACCAGTTGATTTGGGTCGGTACAAGAAAGAGAATTGGTGGAAATTTCAATCACACTCTCTCTCACTCTCTATCTATCTATCTATATGTCTATCTATCTTGTGCATGTGTGAAAGTGAATGAGAAAGAGGCCTCAAGAGGGAAAAAAAACACACACACTCTCGCTCTATATATATATATATATATATATTCTTTCAGGCAGGTGAGATTAAAATAATAGGCACAGTTTGCATTATTGAGTTTTTTATTGATACTCTCAATTTTTCGTATAGTTTTTCTGGTATTTTCAGGAAGTTGGTAAAGGAGGTTTGCAAATGGTTCCGACGTTTCAATGGGCGCAGCCATCATTATCAAGGAGAAGTGAAGTTAGAAGGTGATAAGTCGAGTTTATATAGGCGATACAAGATCAAGAGAGGGATTATTGTGTGCTAGCTGCACGCTGGTTGGCTAACCTAAGACTAGCTCTGGTAGGCTGGCCGGGCGCAGGAGTGGGCGGGGCCTCTGCGACGTGCATCTGCGTGTGTGGAGGGGGGCATTCCGGGGGGCAGCAGGGGGGGCCTCGCTGTGGAAGGGCGTGCCGAGGGTAGGATCTGGCTGTATTCCGCTTGTGTGTTTAAAGTAGGTTGGTATGTTGTATATATATAGCTTCAAGAATGAATAGGCGGCGTGAGTCTATTTCTTTATCAAGAATAGAGGTGTGTTTATCTTAGTCGGGTCTGGTGAGTTCCTGATGGTGTGGGGATGTGTGGTAGTGGTCCTTGATAGCTCCGGCTTGAAGGTGGAAGGTAAGGCGACGTGACAGACGAGTCCTTGTCAAACCGACATAAGTGTGAGGTCCACAGTCCTCACTGTTACAGGTGTGTCGGTATATGACATGGTCCTCTTGTGACGGTTTCTTAGCGGTAGCCGGGCTGTTGCGAATGACTAGTTGTGATGTTTTCCTCAATTTGTAGTATATGGTGAGTTTAAGGTGTTGGTCCGGGTTCGTAGTTTTAACGTTGTTGCTGATAATGTCTCTCATTATGTTTTCGTCTGTTTTGTGATCTGAGGACATGTGGCATTTATAGTAAATTTTTATGTATGCAGTGTTTGTATTAGTAGGCATGTCGTTTTTGTACCATGTTTCAAGGTGTTTATTGATGGTGTGGGCGATGTCCGAGTTACTGTACCCATTGTTTACAAGTACCTGGGTGAGCCTTATCGAGTTCCTTGTGAGTGTCTCGCCAGGAGGTGCAGTGTGATAGGGCTCTCCTGACGTAGGCGGCGATGGTGGATCGTAAATATCGCTGGGGGCATTCACTTTCGCCGTTGAGACATAATCCGTTGTTGGTGGGTTTGGTGTAGACAGTGGTGGCAAATCCTGAGGTGTTGTTGTTGTTTACGAGGACATCAAGGAAGGGGAGATGACCGTTAGAGGACTCCTCGAAGGTGAAGTTTAGACTGGAAGAGGCGATGAATCGTTGTTGAAGGTCACGTAGCTCCTGTGGGTCCTTCACACGCACGAAGATGTCGTCCACATATCTGCAGTAAACGGAGGGGCGGTTGGTAGTCAGGAGCTCTTCTTCGATGGTTCCCATGTAAAAATTGGCAAAGAGGACTCCTAGGGGACTGCCCATTGCCACATCATCAATCTGCTGATACATGTCACCTCGCGGGCAGGTGAAGGGCGCCTCTTTGGTGCATATTTCCAGCAACGTCTTCAGGGCTGTTTCTGGGAGGTCTAAGGGCGTGTTGTCTGGGCAGTGGTAGACTCGATGTAGGATGAGCTCAATGGTGCGGTCCACAGGCACGTTGGTAAAGAGACTTTCTACATCTAGGGAGGCGATGATATGGTCGTCAATAGAGGAGGCATCTCTTAAAATCTCCAGGAAGTCAGCTGACGAAGAAAGACTGTACTGGCTGGGGGTGTAGGGGGTTAGAAGTGTGTTCAAAGTCTTGGCAATATTGGTAGGTGGCGGTAGGGATCTGGGAGATGATGGGGTGATGGGGGTTACCTGGTTTGTGGGTTTTGACTGTGCCATAAGCGTACCCAGGGGAGAAGTCACCGATGAGTTTTTTAAGGTGGATCCCTCCTGTCTTTGCGTTAATGGCGGTGATGGTGGTGTTGGTTTTCCGCTTTATTTCTTCGGTGGGGTTACGGGTGATTTTCCGGAATTTTGTAGAGTCGCTTAGGATGTGGTCCATCTTCTGCAGGTATTCATCTTTGTCGTGGATGACCAGGCTGGCAGCTTTATCGGCTCGTCTGATTATGATATTATTATTTTCACGAAGTTGTTTAGCCGCTAAGATGTGGTTTTTGTTGATTAATCCGCTGTTATGGGAACCACGTGTTTTAGCGGCTTCGGCTAGTAAGGTCGGTTGTAGGTTGGGTGAGGTTGTTAGTTTCCCATCCTTCTCCAGTTTTTGGATGTCGTCCATATACTACAAATCGAGGAAAACATCACAACTAGTCATTCGCAACAGCCCGGCTACCGCTAAGAAACCGTCACAAGAGGACCATGTCATATACCGACACACCTGTAACAGTGAGGACTGTGGACCTCACACTTATGTCGGTTTGACAAGGACTCGTCTGTCACGTCACCTTACCTTCCACCTTCAAGCCGGAGCTATCAAGGACCACTACTACACATCCCCACACCATCAGGAACTCACCAGACCCGACTTAGATAAACACACCTCTATTCTTGATAAAGAAATAGACTCACGCCGGCTATTCATTCTTGAAGCTATGTATATACAAACATACCAACCTACTTTAAACACACAAGCGGAATACAGCCAGATCCTTCCCTCGGCACGCCCTTCCACAGCGAGGACCCCCATGATGCCCCCAGGAATGCCCCCTCCACACACGCAGATGAACGACGCAGAGTCCGGCCAGCCTACCAGAGCTAGTCTTAGGTTAGCCAACCAGCGTGCAGCTAGCACACAATAATCCCTCTCTTGATCTTGTATCGCCTATATAAACTCGACTTATCACCTTCTAACTTCACTTCTCCTTGATAATGATGGCTGCGCCCATTGAAACGTCGGAACCATTTGCAAACCTCCTTTACCAACTTCCTGAAAATACCAGAAAAACTATACGAAAAATTGAGAGTATCAATAAAAAACTCAATAATGCAAACTGTGCCTATTATTTTAATTTCACCTGC
The DNA here is from genome assembly GCA_032716605.1 of Paralithodes platypus. Lineage (NCBI taxonomy): Eukaryota > Metazoa > Arthropoda > Malacostraca > Decapoda > Lithodidae > Paralithodes > Paralithodes platypus. Next base: position 40,001,934 of record CM064572.1, read on the forward strand.
CTGAAAGAAAATATCCTCCCTGGCTACACTAATATCAAAATATATATATATATATATATATATATATATACAGTATATATATGTTTTTTTTTCTTCTACGTAGCATAAAAACTCCAAAAAACAAACGACATAAAATCTCTAAACGAATGAGGCTAAAAACACGAGGGAGAAGGTTTGCCAGAAAAACAAAAACAAATGAAGGAGTAGAAAGGCCAAGGATAATAAAACTGAATTAAGGGTTCGGTCTGGGCCAGAACAAACAGGACGACTATTGAGTGGAGAGAGAGAGAGAGTGTGTAAGAGAGAGAGATAGAGAGAGAGTTTGTGAGAGATAGAGAGGATAGATATATAGACAGATAGATAAATAGGTCGATAGAAAGATAAACAAAAGTTAGAAAGAGAGAGACGATAGATAGATAGATAGATAGATAACAAGAGAGAGTGAGAGGGAGAGGATAGACATACAGATAGATAGATAGTTAAATAGATAAATATGGAGTTGGTCTGGGCCAGAACAAACAGGTCGAAAATTTGGGGGAGACCGGCGCCCAGGGGTCTCTCAATCTTGCCCCCACTAGTGAGAGAGAGAGTTACATAGATACACAGACTACACAGACCTTGTGGTCCCTACTAGGTAGTTCGGACTTAATGCTAGAATAGAATTTGCTACAAAGTTGAAGGTAAGGATAGCAAAGAAGAAGGTTCTCTCCCCACCCACCTCTCCCTCCGACCGTTAGTCGGCATGAAAGTAAGTTGGGGAAAGAAGTCGCCCAGCAGAATGAGAAAAACAAATAAAAACTTATACTGGGAAATGTATAGTAAAGAACGAAGATGCGAAATATTATATACTACTGATGCTTAACCTGCGTGTGTGTTTTTTTTTTTTTTTTTTTTTTTTACTATAATATTCCCACCTCCTCAAAATTAATGTCTAGACTTCTTTTGAATGTGTCAATTGTTTTAAATTGTACTACTTTCTCAGACAATTTGTTCCACTCAAGGACCACACTTTGTGACATCGAGATTCTCCCTCCTGGTTTTTAATTTCATTCCATTTCCCCGAGTTAATGAACTATTATCTATTTGGAAAAGTGAATACATTTTTTCAAATTTCTTTAGTATCTTGAAACACTCGATTAATTGACCTCGCTATTTTCTTTTCTTAAGTGAAAATATATATATATTTTTTTTTCAGTTTTTCATAATAAGATTTATTTCTTAGTGACGAATCAACTTTGTCGCTCTACGCTGCACTGACTCGAGCTTCCCAATGCCCTTTGTTACGTCCCGGGATATATAAACACTGGGCTCTTTCTATTGGACTAGGTATGTGGCAACAAGCAACAACGGAAAACGCTAGATCCAACCCTTATCTATAAACCTAGGCAACAAACCACCCTAAACCGTCAAGAGTCTTGCCTGGACAACAAGGTTTCCTATGACTCGGTTACAGGATGCACGCACTATAGACTGCTGATAGTCAAGCAGGCTATATAAAAGATCACACAATTAAGTTGACTTAAAGCTTCAAGGAAAAGATAGATGACGGAATTAAATTGCAGAAACAATTTAATAACAAACTAGAAGAAAGTACATTTAACGTTACGTTAATTAATACAACTAATCACCCCTGCATGAAAGAAGGTGAAAGCAAACAGTCCTCAAAACATCGTACAGGTAGACAAGATGCAGCTTCTAAACTGCATACGGCTACTGTAGGATCTGATGCTTAGCAAAGAAAGTACGTTACGGATTTAGAGAACTCTTAACTCATAAGCAGGAATAAATACTAGTGATAGGCCATACAGTGTATAATGGCATAGGTATAATTAAATAAAGGCAGCAACTCGCAACATAACCACATACAGGTGTGCTTCTCACTCTTAGTCAGGCAAGCCTGCTCGGACAGAGTCTCTAAGCCACACCCTGACTCACAATGCTCACAAAAACGGTAAACTGTGGCACAATAACAAGCATACAGAAATAATAAACCCCTAGCTGTTAATCTGCCAGGTGGCAGAGGTCTAGCTGGAAGGATATAGGCTTCGGATACCCGGGCTGAGCCACCTGCTCTAGCCTAGGGACGTTCCCAAGTCTGTGCGCCAAATTACTCTAATTGAAAGGGTGCTCTCTTGAGAGACTCAGATCGCAAGTATCTGACTCTCTCCTGGCGACCCTAAAACAAAAGCAAGACATGCTAGCGCAGTGCTGAGTGGACTAGGCAAGGGCCCTCACACAACACAACACTAGACACACAGGAACACAGACAAGAAAATGCCCCCAGACTCCCTCGGGTATCCTAGTAAAATCGTGCGGGTCCACAGGACTCGCACCAGCAGACTTTACTTAAAGGATCGCAAAAAGCCTCCCCTCCGGTCTAGCCCCTGCTAACCTGACACAAGAACACACTAGCAAGCATGAAACCACCAAATATGAGACAACAAAAAAGCTTCCTAGGTCTCATTAACAATTACATCTCCTGCATAAGGCCCAAAATCCTATCTAGTTATCTGAGAGCTCGTCGTTAATACAATAATAGATATAAGGTCTATCAAGGGGATGGGATAATTGAATAGATTGGTGAAGTAGTGGAAGGAAGGTATACAAAGTAAGAGAGAAAGTTTCTAAGTCGGGTTGAGAGGGATAGATATCAAGGGGGTCCGAAGGGTACGACAGTGAGGTGAGCTCTAAGTCTTGAATCTGTCTGGACCCCACCCTAGGCATGCAGAATACATCCCAGGCTTGGCAACACTCAACACAGTTGCCGGGTCAAAATCGTCTACCCCGTGCGTGAGTCGAAACTAAGCCTAACGTTGCCAACAAATGCATATGGCAACATCAGGCTCGTCCCAAGCTAGACTCTCCGCGCGAAGCAACGTCCCCAGCCGGTCTCTCTCTCCCGCTCGTCTCCTCCCACTCTCACTAAACTTACATCTTATATATTATAATGAAACAATCAACTATCGAGAATAAAATATACTAAGATGCGTTGGTTAAGAAGAAGGGCAGCTACAAGCTGTGAAACAACATAAGAATATCCCAGACATTAGTTACATTGTCGTAGAATATATACTAAGGAAAAGCCGGCCGGCCGGCTGCCGCCAGCCGGTTTCTAAACGGCTGGGCAGCCGACGCGCGCGCATGCCCGCACGTGGCTACTATGCAGAAGCGTCACACCTTGCTCAGATAAGGAGACCAAAATTGAACCCCATATTCAAGATGGGGCCTCACTATGCTTTTAAATAAAGGTACTATAATGTTCACATTTTTATAAGTAAAATTTCTCTTAATATATCCCAATGCTCGATTGGCTTTATTCTCAGCTGCTGCACATTGATCTGAGGTCTTTAAGTTTTAGATATAAGAACCCCCCAAGTCTTTAACTAATGCATTTGTTTTGATTGGCTGACCTTTCATCTTGTATTCATATTTTGTTGTTTTTATTACCTATTTGCAAGACCTGGCATTTGTCAACATTGAATGGCATCTGCCATTTTTCCTACCACTCTACTATTTTATTGAAATCAGATTGCAGTTTATTTCTGGCTTCTTCGGTTAATACTGATTTTCCTAACTTTGTTTCATCAGCGAACTTTGAGATAGTATTATTTAGTTCAACATCGATGTCATTTATATATATTAGAAACAAAACTGGCCCCAGGACCGATCCCTGGGGCACTCCACTATAAACAGGCTCCCACTCAGATTCTACTCCATTTATCACTACTCTCTGCCTTCTGTTTGTCAGCCAGCTTTTTATCCAGGCATGATCTTTCCTTTAATGCCCAACATTTACAATGTCTTCAATAATTGTCCATGAGGTATATACCTTATCGAATGCCTTTTGGAAATCTAAGGAAATTTTGTCTAATGATTTAGTAGAGTCGTTATGTGTAAATAGTTTATTGTAAAATTCAATCAAATTTGTTAAGCATGACTTACTGGATCTAAAGCCATGTTGGCTTTCTCTTATTAATTTGTTTGACTCCAGATAATCTACTATCTTGTCTCTCAGAATTGTTTCCATAATTTTTCCTAGGATTGACGTTAAACTGATTGGTCTATAATTATTTGCTTGGGCTTTATTTCCTTTCTTAAATATTGGAGTGATATTTGCAGTTTTCCAATCACTAGGTACGGTTTGCTGATTGAGCGACAAGTTAAATATGTTAGTTAAGGACTGTGCTATTTCTTCTTTCACGTTTTTCAGAATTCTTGGATGAATATTATCTGGCCCAGGTGTTTTATTAATATTTAAATTGTTCAGCTTACATAACACTTCACTTTTGCTTATGGTAAAGTTTCCTATTTCATGCGTTGTTGCGTTTGTTTCAGTAGTGTTATGTTCTTCTTTAGTAAAAACGGAACAAAAATATTCATTAAGCAAATTAGCAATGTTTTTATCTCCTGTTACTGTCTGGTCATTATTTATGAATGGCCCTATTCCGTTTTTAATTTCCCTATTACAATTAACGTAACCGTAAAATTGCTTTGGATTTGTTTTACTTTCATTTGCTATATAAATTTCGTAATTACGCTTCTCTGTCCTGATTATTTTGTTTACGTTTTTTCTACTTTGTTTGTATAGATAGCTGAAGTGTTCATTATTTATGTAATTTTAATTAGTTTATGATATTTATTTATTTCCCTTAGCGCCTTGCAAATTTTCTGATTGAACCAGAGAGGTTTGTTTTTGCTAGTATTTACTTAAATGTTCAAGAGTATATATTTATTCTGGGCACTCAGGAGGAGAGAGAGAGAGAGAGAGAGAGAGAGAGAGAGAGAGAGAGAGAGAGAGAGAGAGAGAGAGAGAGAGAGAGAGAGAGAAGAGGGAAAGAGAAGGGAGAGAGAGAGAGATTGAGCAAAGAGGGAAAGAGAAGGTGGAATACAAAGGAATATAAATACAAAAGAATACAAAACAGAACAAACTTCAACAGACCTATTGGTCCTTACGGGGCAGTCTGGATATTTAAAACTACTAATATATTGACTACGAGATATACAAAAGGAGGAAGAGGAGGAGATGAGGAAGCGACAATGGAGAGCGTCAGGAGTGGGGAGGATGGAGAGAGAGAGCAGGAATACGGAAGAAAGTAACCTCCCTTACTCTACTAAATATACGATTATCCTTCATTAATCATCTAAGTCATTATAAGAACATAAGAACATAAGAAAATGGGAGTCTGCAGAAAGGCGACCGGCCCAAGCAAGGCAGATCCCTGTCCCACACAACCCCAATTACAAAGCCCAATTATAGGCTCAACACTCTAATACCGTGAGGATCATCTTACCAAAACGGTTAGAGATTAACGCAGGATTACGGGGGTCTGCAGAGCGCTGATTGGCCCAACCCTGCTGATCCCCCTTCACACCCAACCCTTCTCGTCCATATGCTTATCCAATTTTATCTTAAAGCTCCCTATCGTTTTTAATCCCACTATAGCACTTGGTAGTCCATTCCACCCATCTACAACTCTGTTACCAAACAATATTTGCCTATATCTTTTAAACGAAAATTATCTAATTTGAAACCATGGTACGAGTACTTCGCTATCACTGAGCTTTAGTACATTTGTCATGTCCCCTTTGTTAATCCCACTAACCCACTTGAACACCTCTATCATATCCCCTCTAACTCTGCGTCTCTCTAACGAATGTAAGCCTAATTTCTTCAATCTTTCTTTATACGGAAGATTTCTAATATTATGGATCATTTTTGTCATTCTACGTTGTACTCTCTCCAATGAATCTATGTACATGTAATAAGGACACCAAAATTGAACAGCATAATCCATATGGGGTCTCACTAATGACAAGTAAAGTTTTAAGATAACATCAGCAGTTCTGTTACTCACACTCCTCAACAGCCAATCTGTTGTTCTTATTAACTCTAGTAGATATTGTATTTAGTATCCTACTGTAGCTATATATCTGTAATTTTAGTTGTTGCTTGCACGATCTTGTAGTAACCTTTGACTGATACATTTTGTTTTGTTTTATCTAAAAAGAGTAGGCTACTGCTTTACTAGGCTACAGTGACACCAGGGCCATCTGTTGATACAGTATATTAACCCCTTGTGTGCGGTCACACTTTATTTTTATATAATCTCTATTTGGTGAATTGTATATTTAGTTACATATTCTGTTATATATATTTGTTTAAGGTTAGGTTATCACACCTGGTAGCCTATTTCTGCGTATTTCAATTTTATTATTTTCGGTTAGGCTATTCAACGCTGGTAGCCTATTGGTGTGCATTTAAAAAAAAAATTTTTTTTTTTGGTTAGGCTATCGCTCCTGGAAGCCTAATTCGGCGTATCTCAAATTTTTTGTTTTCGGTTAGGCTATCACCCCTGATAACCTATTGTTGTGTATTTCAACATTGTTTTCGGTTGAAGTGATTGAAGTGTTTCTAAAGTGAGTGAAGTGTTTTAAAGTGAGTTAAGTGTTTTAAAGTGAGTGAAGTGATCTGAAGAAACTGACTGTTACCATGCCTCACACTTGTACGAACTGCGCCAGTAGGTTTGGTGAGTCCATGTTTGTTACTGTCGATCTTCAAGTCTGCCGTCTCTGCCAGCAACAAGAGAATTTAACAGTGAAATTAGATGAAGCCTACAACAAGATCAACGTCCTCACCATGAAGCTGGAATCACTCCAAGAGTTTGTAACACTCAACGTTGGAGTACCACAAACTTCAATTGTCACCGCAACTCCAGCAGCCACCAACGCCCCAACGTCAACTGCCAACAATTCAACGCCTGCAGTAGCCATTTCATCTGATGGTTCCGATACTCAAGAAACACAAATAGTAACTCTCTTCCCCCTCAAGACAACTTCCGTGTTGTGAGGAACAACGTTTGCCCCAAGACCAGGAAACCATACCGATTACCGAGTGTCAAAACCGCTTCCAGATACTCGCAGACTCAGATGACGAAGCGGAAATAGAAGAAGTCCGGCTCGTGGGAGACTCGATGATACGTGGTCAGCTCACAGAGTTTTGCGCCAGAGCACCTAAGACCAGGAAGCGTTTTTGTATCCCTGGTGGTGGTGTGGACGACGTAGTTGCTGCAGTTGACGAAGTATCTAAGCTGGCCCCTGCTAATACAATGTACGTCATCCACGTTGGATCCAACGATGTACAGCGAACCCGGTCGGAAGATTTGCTTTTAAAGTACCAGCAGCTGATCAAGTCGTTTAAGGAGAAGTCATCAAGGATCATCGTCTCAGGAATCGTCCCCCGGCTTGGTGTAGAGAGCCGATTTTACAACATAGCCAGCAGCACAAATCGTTGTCTAGCAAACCTCTGCAGGAAGGAAAACGTGGGATTCGTCGACACCTGGGACAATTTCTACTACGATGACTATTTGTTTTCGGACGATGGAGTTCATCTGAACCAGGTGGGAGCAGCACGTTTTGGGCGTCTTCTCAACGATGCGGTGAAGGATTTTCGGAGAAGAAATCGACTCAGCACAGGAGAACCAGGAAGGAGGACCGAAGACAGCGAGGGTGGCAACCTGCGAAGGAATTAAATGCTAATCTGTCAAGAACCGCGAATTTGGATAAAGCTCCACCAACACGACCCAAATTCAAAACCGCCAGGGATAACGACCGAGGACCGATGTCAGCCATGAATGTAAATGTAGATCCGATCAGAACCAAAAATTTGATTAAAGAACGTTCTGCGAGTTCTAAAACCGCAACTTTAAAGGTTTTCTATGCAAACGCTCGTAGCATACGCAATACATTTTCAGATTTAGAGGAACTAGTGTTTACTGAAAATTATGATGTGATTGGTATAACAGAATCTTGGCTCAATACAGTAGATAGAGACTTTTTAGCAGAGTATTCACTTCCCGGTTATGTAATGTTTGAGAAAAGCCGAATAAATAAAAATGGAGGTGGAGTTTTATTTCATATCAAAGAAAGTCTTAAACCGACCCTCTTGTCAAAACCTCAAATTGTGAACGTCGACACATCTTTTGTGCTAATAAAGACTAATAAAGGTACAAAAATAATACTTGCATTAATATACAGACCTCCAGCTCAATCAGTGCAAACTGACCGAGAAATTTATGAACAAATTGCAGATGTAAGTAACTCACAAGATACCGTATTTTTTGGCGACTTTAATTTACCTGTGACCAAGTGGGGCGATACTCTTACTTCACACTCCGGACATGACTTGTATACGAACTTGCAAGAGAGTTCGCTTTATCAATTTGTTCGAACACCGACCCGTGGTAATAACGTTCTTGACATTGTACTTGAAACAAAAGAAGAATTAATAGAGAATTTGAATGTTGGTGATGAATTCAGTAACAGCGACCATCGTACGATAACTTTCACTTTAAAGTTTACTAGTAACGAACCAAATAGTAGCATCGAAAAAGTCCCTAATTTCAAGAAAGCAAACTTTCATAAACTTAGAGCTATGTTTAAAGAAACTGACTGGAGCTTTTTAATTAACAATAACGACATAAATACATCTTGGAAGTTATTCGAAACCACTTACCTAAAAGCAGTGCAAGACTGCATACCATCGAAAATACGGCGTCCAGGCCATAATAATAAGCATAAATGGTGGAATAAAGATATTTCAAACTGCCTGCTTGCTAAAAAATTTGCTAATGATAGATTAAAATCCTCACAAAATGACGAAGAACGGGTGAAATTTGTAGAGCTACGACGCAAAGCCAAAAAGTTAATTAAGCAAAGTAAAAAGACCCTAGACATATTGCGAATCAAAGTAAAACAAACCCGAAAGAATTCTATAGTTATATCAGAAAGAAAAAAGTAGTTACTTCAACTGTTGGACCGTTAGTCGATGAAAATGGAGAATACACCAAAGACGAAGTACAAATTAGTAATGCCCTCAATACCTTCTTTGCATCAGTTTTTACAACAGAAGACCTCAGTGATATCCCTACACCATCGCCGATTCAGATTGATAATTCAGATGTTCTAAGCAATATCACCGTTACAGAGAGAGAAGTATTGAATTGTTTAGATAAACTCAAGGTAAATAAAACGCCTGGACCTGATACAATCTCGCCTAGAGTTCTAAAGGAAGCTAAGGATAAGCTCTCCAAACCACTGACATTACTATTCAATAAATCCTTGCAGTCTGGAACTATGCCTGATCAGTGGAAGATAGCCAACGTAACACCGATATTCAAAAAAGGCAGCAAATCCCTACCCAGTAACTATCGTCCAATTAGCTTAACCTCAGTTGTATGTAAAATGCTAGAAACGGTCATAAGAGACAGACTCGTAAATCACTTAGAGGAAAATAACATACTTAAAAATACTCAACACGGCTTTCGTAAAAAACGTTCCTGTTTAACAAACCTCTTAGACTTCTTCCACGATATCCTCAACCTCTACGATGAGAGTAAAGCTGTAGATATTATATACCTTGATTTTCAAAAGGCCTTTGACAAAGTTCCCCACAAACGTTTACTGCTAAAACTAAAAGCGCATGGAATACAAGACGGTGTGTTGAAATGGATAGATAATTGGCTCAGCGACAGAAAGCAAAGAGTAGTCATAAACGGTAAGGCATCTAAATGGACCAATGTAAGTAGCGGGGTACCCCAGGGATCGGTACTAGGACCAATTCTCTTTCTAATTTACATCAACGACATAGATGAGGGTCTCACCTGTACAATCTCAAAATTTGCTGACGATACAAAAATTGCAAATAGCGTACTCTCAAAAGATCAAGTTGACGATATGCAACACAATCTAGATAAATTGTCACATTGGGCCCAAATTTGGCAAATGAGTTTCAATGCGGATAAATGTAAAGTACTACATATCGGATACCTAAATGAGAAAGCAAACTATTCGATGAATGGCACTCAGCTTAAGAATGTAAACAGAGAAACCGATCTGGGAGTAACAATATCGAGTAACCTAAAACCGAGTCAACAATGTTCAGAAGTTGTTAAGAAGGCAAACAAAATAATTGGCTTCATAGGCAGGTCATTTGAGCATAAATCCAAAGAAGTTATCCTAACCCTTTACAATTCCTTAGTCCGCCCTCTTCTGGAATACTGCGTTCAATGCTGGTGCCCTTATTACCAAAAAGACATAAACAAGCTAGAACGAGTTCAACGTAGAGTTACCAAAATGATACCTAGCCTAAAGAACAAACCATACGAAGAGCATCTTAGAGAATTAAATCTATTTCCTTTAACCCAGCGCAGATTAAGAGGTGACTTAATTCAAGTGTTCAAAATCATCAAAGGCATCGACAATATGAACTGTAGTAAGTACTTCACTATCGACCAATCTAATTACACGCGGGGAAACGGTTGCAAAATTATTGGTAAATCTTTTAACTCACACGAATCTAAGAATTTCTTCTTCAATCGAGTTGTCAACTTGTGGAATGGGCTTCCCCGAGATGTTATAGACTGCAGCACCGTTGATTCATTTAAATTCCGCCTAGACAAATATCTCGCATCAAACCCGCGACTGACTGCGTTTGTAAATGAATAACTTAATTTTATCCTCCCCTCAGTTACTAACCCATATGTCCCCTACTAACTTCCTAGTTCTTCCACGTTAGTGGCAGGGCAGTAGTTCCCTTTCCAATGTTCCCTTACCCACTCTAAACCACTGTTTGGACACTTGATCCTCAGTGTTTTGGAGGACAAGCAGCCTAGAAGGGTCACTAGATCTGTTGTTGCTTGATTTCCTTTGTACTCCTTTGTACTCCTTTGTACTCCTAGAGATGAACCCGAGAATCCTGTTTGCCTTGTTTCGAACGCTTATACACTGTTGTCTAGGCTTCAAATCATTGCTAACAAACACACCTAGATCTTTCTCACAATTCGAGTTTTCTAATTCCACATTAGCTAGTTTATATTTAACATTTGTATGCATCTTCCCTATCTTTAATACCTTGCATTTGTCAATGTTAAACTTCATCTGCCAATTTACTGACCATTCGTGTAAGGTATCTAGATCCCTTTGGAGGCACTCTATATCTCTATCTGAATCAATTGTTCTCCCCATTTTGGTATCGTCTGCAAATTTACTTATCCTACTAGTTATACCTAAATCAAGGTCATTTATGTATATAACAAACAACAGAGGACCTAATACAGATCCCTGGGGGACACCACTTTTGACTGCTCCCCATTCTGACTTCGTACCATTTATGCTGACTCTCTGCTTCCTACCAATTAGCCATGACCTAATCCATCCCAACAACGCCCCACCTATTCCATGCGCCTCAACTTTTCTCATCAATCTCTCATGGGGGACTCTGTCGAAAGCTTTACTGAAATCTAAATATATTACATCATATGACTTGTCATTATCTACTGCTTATATACCTCTGAGAAAAAACTAAGCAAATTAGTAAGGCAAGAACGTCCCTGAGTGAATCCATGCTGAGAAGAATTTATTAAATTAAATGTATCTAAGTGGTTTCTAATTTTACTAGCAATAATTGACTCTAGTAGCTTTCCTATGATTGATGTAAGACTAATGAGACGGTAATTGGATGCTATTGATTTGTCACCTTTTTTGAAGATCGGAACTACGTTTGCAAGCTTCCAAGCTTCTGGAACTATACCTGTCTCCAATGACTTGTTAAATAAAAATGTTAATGGGTAACTTAACTCATCCCTACATTCTTTTAATACTCTAGCATATACCTCATCAGGACCAGGCGATTTATGAGGTTTCAGTCTGTCAATTTCCTTAAGCACATCATTTCTACTTATAGTAACCGTACTTAACCTATTTTCTATACTATCGCTATATACCTTACAGACTTCTGGAAACTGTGCCAAATTTTCATTAGTGAAAATGGAAAGAAATTGACTATTTAATGTACTGCACATTTCTAAATCATTTTCGGTCATTTCTCCTATCGAAGTTTTAAGGGAACCAATTACATCTCTAACCTTGGATTTATATAGTTGGTAAAATGCTTTAGGATTATTTTTTGAGTCATTGGCAACCTTAATTTCATAATTTCTTTTTTCTTTCCTAATATTGTTTTTTACCTGTCTTGATAGATTCTGATAGTAAGCAAGTAGGTGAATTTCGCCTTTCCTAATTTTTCTATATATTCCTCTCTTTTGTCTATTATTCATCCATTTGGGTTGGTTCTGTGTTTATCTAAATTTTCTTTTGGGGATGTATTTATTTTGTGCATTGAATACTGACTTGATAAAATTATTGTATGTATCTACCAAGGTTGATGTCTCTTCCTGACTTAAGATGACATGTGCCTGAGAAGGGGTACACTCATTTGGACACCTGGATCAACTTAATTTTTTGACCATAGGGTCAGCTAATAGGGCTCTTCTTAACCCACCATAATTGGCTTTTCTAAAGTCAGGTATTAATGTCGTATTCTCTCTGGTATTACCTTTCCATTGTATATTAAAATACACAGAATTGTGGTCACTATTTCCTAGGTGGTCCCCTATCTCTACATTATTTACCATATGTTCATTGTTACTGAAAACTAAATCGAGAATATTATTACCTCTAGTCGGCGTATCTATTAATTGAAATAAAAAACTATCTTGTACTACCTCTATAAACTCCTCAGAATCAGAGTCTCCTATTTGATGCTGCCAATCTATATTCGGAAAATTAAAATCCCCCATAATGCACACATTGCTAAACCTTGATGCCATTTTAATTTCCTCCCATAATGACGTTCCGTCATTTCTGCTCATATTTGGCGGTCTATACATAACTCCAATAACTATGGTCTCACTACCTTCGTTAACCTCTACCCAAACACTTTCATTATCGTTATTTAGTCTAATACCTGATTTAATACAGCTTTTTAATGTACTCCTGACAAACACTGCTATACCGCCACCCCTCTTACTTGTTCGGTCATATTTAAACAAACTATATCCTGGTATATCAAATTCTGATAAAAAATGCCTGGTTTCTGTATTAATCCACGTTTCAGTTAGCGCTATTATGTCTATATTTTCTTTGCTAACAAGGGCTCTAAGTTCGTTCATTTTGTTACATAGACTCCTACAGTTTGTGTAATATACTCTCAATTTACTTCTTCTTTATACCTAATTTACCCTTATTTCTAACGACATTTCCATCTTCCGTTGCACCATCACTACTATCATTTGCAATATAGTCATCATTTTTAGCATGAGACTGAATATCCTTATCGCTTTCGCCTGACGCTAAAATTGTTCCATTTAACCTCTCATTTACACTCTCAATAGTTCTGTTCAAAACCCCACAACCACCCTATCTAAAGAACTAGCTAATGTAGAAACCCCTAACCGTGAAAGATGAACCCATCCCTTGCGTACATCCCATCTCTCCCATAGAAACTATCCCAGTTATCAATGAATGGTATTGCTTTTTCTTTGCAATATTTCACCAAACGGCAATTGACACCAATCGCCCTGGATGTCCATTCCTTGGGAACTCCTCTTCTGGGTAGGATACAATGTACTACAGAGATCCCTCCCTTCATCCTAACTTTATCTAACACATCCCGATACTGCTGCAGCAGTTCCTCACTTAGTTCCCTTACCAACATCGTTACTCCCGGCACTGAGACAGATAATGGGGTTATCTCCACTATCTTCCAAGATGTGGTCTATCTTCTCTAAAACCCTCCCAACTCCATGGCCAGGCAGACACACAACCTTCCTAAGTTTAGTGCGGGTAGCCCTAACTAAATGTCTTACCATGGAGTCGCCCACAATCGACACAGACTTACCTTCTCGGGACACAGACTTACCTTTCCCTCGGGAGGATCCAGCAGCTGCAGTTGTAGAACCCCTGGTGGTGGCAGAAGCTCCCTTGGTGGTGGGGGGGGGGGGGGCTAGTGGTGGTGGTAGGTAGAACAGCGTCAGAGGTTGGAGCTGAGTCGGCGGCAGGCACTTCGGTTATCCCTCCCTTATCCTGACTATCTTTTCCCTCACATTCGTCTCGCAAAGGAGAGAATGTATTTGTCACACTCATACCTATTCTACTATCCTGCTTCTTGAGTGTGACTTTCCCACCCGTATTTTTAACAACCTGCCATGAATACAATTGTTCATCAACTTCCTCCCTTTTCCCCTTACTTGACTTTATTTCCTCTTGGCTAAGCTTGAAAGCTAGATTTTCGTCTTTAATCAAATCCACTTCCCTCTGAAGTTTAACATTAACCTCCCTTTGAGCCAAGACCTCTTCCTTCACCACAACCATCTCCTCTCTTACCTGGAGAATAAGATGATGCAGATCAGTTAGAGACTCGCTCTCCATACCTGCCATGATCCCAATAAGCTTAGCGAGGAGCAAGAAACTAAGTACAGAAAAACAAAAACAAGTAAACTAACAGCTAAAAACTGAGCTATAACACTTTTATATAACACGAGTGCACTGCCCCCAAACACAGGTAGGTGTAATGGTCACTAAAGGTCACTGGTAAGTGGTCCGGGCAGGAGCTCAGCTTAACACAACCTTCTCCTGTCACTGACTGAACGACATTATCCACTTCATCACTCATAATTATAGCCACCTACATACCCCTTATATTACCCTATGTTTTGTATAGTTTAAGTGTACCGTAAGTTGTTTTAAGTGGCATTATATAAGGGGTTTGTGTCCATTTTCCGAACACTTGGCTACGTCACGTGTCAACACACTAAGGCCACGTGACTCACAAATTTCGTATTGTATCCTTGACCGTGAATTTGCGAGATGTTATTTTAAGTCTTTACAAAAAAAAATATCGATTGATTATTTACGTATCTCTGAGTATGGGAGGAAGGGTGACATACAGGCATAATCAGTGACGAAAAGTGTGTTTGTAGTTTATGATGTTAAGACTGTGAATATCAAATTAATTACGATATAAGTGATATTTAGTCATGCTCATTGTTGACCCCCCACGCCATCTCCTGTTTGCCTTCCTTCCTTCCTGTCTTCCGGCGCGGTGCTTACGTATGGCTTGCTTGGTGATATGTGTTCGCTTATTTCTCGTTTATCGCGGTTCTCTGGCAGTTCGGCGATGAAATACCCGATCAGTGACGAGCGGCTGAAGTGGCGGTGGCATCGCAAGCAGAGTTTTGAAGGTAGATAATGATTTAGTCGTCTATATTAGCCATTAATGTTGGAAATTGATGATGTGTATGGCGGTCACAGGAATTCTGCAATGTGATATGTTTGTTGGTTCTTGTTTACTCCCCTGCATATAAACAACTGTACCATGAGATAATGCCCGTACTTTGCCCGATACATGCCCTAACATTGTAACTATTGAGTTAGAGATTAACTTAAGGATTAAAGAAATATTTCACGATAACTAGAGGATGCCCGAAGGAGTTGAGAGAAGCATGCCGCTTAGCAGAGACTGATGTCAATGGTGCAATGCCAATGGGTTAGAGATGCTGCAATAAGAGAGATTGGCTATCTATATAATTATATGGACGACATTTTGATGTAATTATCAAGCAAGGGGTTGTTCGTGTAAAATTTCTATACAATGGCCCAACTATATAATTATATCCTTTATGTTTATTATACAGAAATTTACATATATATGTTAATTAGTAATGTATACTGGCGGCCAAGCTGACTTCATTGACTGACTGAATGACTGATTACCTAACAAACTGACTGACTGATTTCCTAACTGACTGACTATCTTCCTAATTGACTGACTGATTGACTGGCTGCATAACTAACTGACTGACTACATAACGAACTGAGTAACTGCCTAACTAACTGACTGACTGATTGACTGACTAAATAAATGTTTGACTAACTGACTGACTGACTGCCTGCTTAGTTAACTGGCTGACTTACTGACTGCCTAACTAACTGACTCACTGACTGACTGATTGACTGACTACATAACTAACTGACTGCCTGACTGACTGATTGCCTAACTAACTGACTGACTGACTGACTCACTCACTGATTACCCAACAAACTGCCTGACTTATTTCCTACCTGAATCATCCATTTTACTGACTCACCCATTTGACTGACTTACCCATTTGACTGACTGACCCATTTCACTGATTGACTAATTTGACTGACCCATTTAACTAACTGGTCCATTTGACTGACGCCCATTTGACTGACTGACACATTTGACTGATTTACTAATTTGACCGACCCATTTGACTGACTGGTCCCTTTGACTGACTGACCCATTTGACTGACTGACCCATTTGACTGACTGGCCCATTTGACTGACTGACCCATTTGACTGACTGACTAAGTTGACTGACTCACCCATTTGATTGACTCAGCCATTTAACTGACAAATTTGACTGACTGACCCATATGACTGACTGACCCATTTAACTGACTAATTTGACTGACTGACCCCTATGACTGACTGACCCATTTGACTGACCTACCCATTTGACTGACTAATTTAACTGACTGACCCATTTAACTGACTGACCCATTTGACTGATTGACCTATTTGACTGACTGACTCATTTGACTGACTGACCCATTTTACTGACTGACCTATTTGACTGACTGACCCATTTGACTTACTGGCCCATTTGACTGACTGACCTATTTGACTGACTGACCCATTTGACTGACTGACCCATTTGACTGACTCTCCCATTTGACTGCTCACCCATTTGACTGACTGACCCCTCTGACTGACTGACCCTTTTGACAGACTGACTCACCCATTTGACAGACTGACCCATTTGACTGACTCACCCATTTGACTGACTTTCCCATTTGACTGACTGGCCAATTTGACTGACTCACCCATTTGACTGACTCACCCCTTTGACTGACTCACCCATTTGACCCGACCGACCCATTTGACTGATTGCCCTATTTGACTGAATGACCCATTTAACTCACTCGCCCATTTGACTGACTCACCTATTTGACTGACTCACCCATTTGACTGACTGGCTCATTTGACTAACTCACCCATTTGACTGACTCACCCATTTGACTGACACCCATTTGACCCGCCCAACCCATTTGACAGACTGGTCCATTTGACTGACTCACCCATTTTTACTGACTCACCCATTTGACTGACTCACCGATTTGACTGACTCACCTATTTCACTGACTCACCCATTTGTCTTACTGACTCATTTGACTGACTGGCCCATTTGACTGACTGACCCATTTGACTGACAGACCCCTTTGACTGACTCACCATTTGACTGAATTGTCCATTTGACTGACTCACCCATTTGACTGACTCACCTATTTGACTGACTCACCTATTTGACTGACTCACCCACTTGACTTATTCACCCATTTGACTGATTCACCCATTTGACTGACTGACCCATTCGACTGATTCACTCATTTGACTGATTCACCCATTTGACTGACTGACTGATATAGAAGGGAAGAGGGACGGAAGTATTGAACATAAGAACATAAGAAAATGGGACTCTGCAAAAAGCCAATTGACCCACACAAGGCAGATCCCTGTCACACCCAATCCCAATGACAAGGCCCAACTCACTAATACCTTGAGTACTCACCCCACCATAACGGTCAGAGCTTAACACAAGATTACGGGGGTCTGCTGAGCGCGGATTGGCCCACACCCGGCAGATCCCCCTCACATCCAACCCAGCTCAACCGCCTTAGGGGGTTCTTTTCCCCTGTACAGCTTCTTGCTCTGTACAGGGGCATAGTGCGCCCTTGTATTGAGTATTGTTCACATGTGTGGGGAGGTTCCTCTCACACCGCTCTCCTAGACAAAGTTGAAAGGAAGGCCTTTCGTATCATTAACTCCCGTCCACTCACCAACTCTCTGCAATCTCTCTCTCTCCGCCGCAATGTTGCATCTCTCTCTCTATTCTATCGCTACTATAATAATCAGTGTTCCTCAGAGCTTTCCCAGTGTATACTACCTCCTTTACGTAGGGCACGTGGTACCCGTCTTGCAACTCAATCCCACCCCTACTCTGTGCAACTCTCCAACCCAAGAGTGAAACGTTACTCTCAAACTTTCTTCTACTCAACTCTGAGCTCTGGAACTCTCTCCCAGAATCAGTCTTTCCCTCTTCCAATGACTTAAATTGCTTCAAACTCCGTGTGTCCAGGCATTTTGGCTCGAACGTCCCTTGATTTTGGCCCTGTCACTCTTTCAACTATGGGGGAGGCACTCGCTATAGGCGAGTTATGCCTTTTGCCTTCCTCAATCACATAGAAAAAAAAAAATGCCTATCTAATTTTATCTTAAAGCTCCCTATCGTTCTTGATCCCACGATATCACTTGGTAGCCTATTCCACCATTTACAACTCTGTTACCAAACCTATATTTGCCTATATTTTTCTTGAAACGAAATTTATCTAATTTGAAACCATTTGTTCGAGTTCTTTCGCTATCACTGAGCTTTAGTACATTTTTCATGTCTCCTTTATTTATCCCACTAACCCACTTGAACACTTCTATCATATCCCCTCTAACTCTGCGTCTTTCTTGTTAATGTAAGCCTAATTTTTTCAACCTTTCTTCATATGGTAGATTTCTTATATTATGAATAATTTTTTGTCATTCTTCGCTATACTCTCTCCAACGAATTTGTGTCCTTTCTGTAATAAGGACTCCGAAATTGGACAGCATAATCCACATGAGGTCTCACTAATGACAAGTAAAGTTTCAAGAAAACATCGGCAGTTCTGTTACTCACACTCCTTGAGATGAACCCTAGAATTCTGTTTGCCTTGTTACGAACGCTTATACACTGTTTTCTAGGCTTCAAATCGTTGCTAACAAACACACCCAAATCTTTCTCACAGTCTGAGTTTTCTAATTCCGTATTACCTAGTTTATATTTTGAATTAGTATTCGTCTTCCCTATCTCTAATACCTTGCATTTGTCAATTTTAAAATGCATCTGCCAATTTACTGACCATTCGTGTAAGGTATCTAGATCCCTTTGGAGGCACTCTATGTCGCTATCTGAATTTATTGTTCTCCCTATTTTGGTATCGTCTGCAAATTTACTTATCCTACTAGTTATACCTAAATCAAGGTAATTTATGTATATAATAAACAACAGAAGACCCAATACAGATCCCTGGGGGACACCACTCTTGACTGCTCCCCATTCTGACTTTGTACCATTTATGCTGACTCTCTGCCTCCTACCAATTAGCCATGACCTAATCCATCCCAACAACGACCCACCTATTCCATGCGCCTCAACTTTTCTCATCAATCTCTCATGAGGGACTCTGCCGAAAGCTTTACTGAAGTCTAAATATATTATATCATTATGACTTGTCATTATATACCGCTTCATACACCTCTGAGAAAAAATAAGCAAATTTGTAAGGCAAGAACGTCCCTGAGTGATTCCAAGCTTAGAAGAAATTACTAAATTTAATGTTTCTAAGTGGTTTCTAATTTTCCTAGCAATAATTGACACTAGTAGCTTTCCTATGATTGATATTATTTTTATTAATCTCACCACCACACCCCCAATGAAATTAATTAAAGTATATATGATCCACCGGGATTCGAACCCGGGTTATCACACACATATTTTTGCCACCTTAACCATTACACCACCAGGACGGTTAAAGGTTTATGCACATGTGAGACTAATGGGACGGTAATTGGATGATATTGATTTATCACCTTTTTTGAAGATCGGAACTACATTTGCAATCTTCCAAGCTTCTGGAACTAAACCGGTTTCTAATGACTTGTTAAATATAAATGTTAATGGGTAGCTTAACTCATCTCTGCATTCTTTTAATACTCTAGCATATACCTCATCGGGACCAGGCGATTTCTGAAGTTTCAGTCTGTCAATTTCCTTAGGCACATCATTTCTACTTATAGTAACCATACTTAACCTATTTTCTATACTATCGCTATATACCTTACGGACTTCTGGAAACTGTGCCAAATTTTCATTAGTAAAAACGGAAATAAATTTCTTATTTAATGTACTGCACATTTCTAAGTCATTTCTGTAATTTCTCCTATCGAAGTTTTAAGGGGACCAATTACATCTTTAACCTTGGATTTATATAGTTGGTACAAAGTTTTAGCATTATTTTTTAAGTAATTTGCAACCTTGATTTCATAATTTCTTTTTTCTTTCCTAATATTGTTTTTTACCTGTCTTGATAAATTGTGATAGTAAGCAAGTAGGTGAATTTCGCCTTTCTTATTTTTTCTATATATTCCTCTCTTTTTTCCTAGAAGCTCTAATAGTCTATTATTAATCCATTTTGGTTGGTTCTGTGTTGATCTAAATTTTCTTTTGGGGATATATTTATTTTGCGCATTGAATATTGACTTGATAAAATTATCGTATGTATCTACCAAGTTTGATGTCTCTTCCTGACTTAAGCTAGGGGTAAGGGGTATGGGGTACACTAATTTGGACACCTGGATAGACTTAATTGTTTTACCATAAGGTCCGCTAATAGGGCTCTTCTTAATTAACTCACCATAATTGGCTTTTCTAAAGTCAGGTATTAATGTCGTATTCTCTCTGGAATTACGTTTCCATTCTATATTAAAATACACAGAATTGTGGTCGCTATTTCCTGGGTGGTCCCCGATTTGATTTCTACATTATTTATCATATGTTCATTGTTACTGAAAACTAAATCGAGAATATTATTACCTCTAGTCGGCGTATCTATGAATTGAAATAAAAAGCTATCTTGTAGTACCTCAATAAACTCCTTTGAATCAGAGTCTCCTACAGTATTTGATGCTGCCAAGCTATATTCGGAACATTAAAATCCCCCATAATGCACACATTGCTAAACCTTGATGCTATTTTAATTTCCTCCCATAATGATGTTCCGTCATTTCTACTCATATTTGGCGGTCTATACATAACCCCAATAACTATGGTCTCACTACCTTCGTTAACCTCTACCTAGATACTTTCATAATCGTTATTTAGTCTAATACCTGATATAATACAGCTTTTTAATGTACTCCTGACAAACACTGCTATACCGCCGCCCCTCCTACTTGTTCGGTCATATTTATACGAACTATATCCCGGTATATCAAATTCTGCTAAAAATTTCTGGTTTCTGTATTAATCCGTGTTTCAGTTAGCGCTATTATGTCTATATTTTCTTTGCTAACAAGTGCTCTAAGTGTGTTCATTTTGTTGCGTAAACTCCTACAATTTGTATAATAATTACCCTCAACCTATTACTTTCATTTGCAACTAATTTTCTATTGTTTTTATCTAGTTTATTATTACCTGTTGAACTACTAGACCTAGACGAAAAAGCTACTCTATCAAAATTCTCGTCGTTACTATCAATTACATGTGGCTGGCATTCTATTTTACTTACACACCTATGGTTTATTAACAAAGCCCCGCAACAATCTTGTCCAGTGAGCTGGCTAAGGTCGAAACTCCTGGTCGAGAGGGATGTACTCCATCCTGGGCATACAGTTCATCCTTGCAATACTTTTCCAGTCAGCTGTTTACACCAATAGCACTGGAGGACCATTCCTTCCTTACCCCTCTTCTTGGTAGGATACTGTGTACCACAGGAACTCCACCCTTCTTCTTGATCATCTCCAACATTTCCTGGTACTTGGTGAACAACTCCTCAGTCCTACATTTCCATATGTCGTTGCTCCCTGCATTGAGGAAGATGATGGGGTCCTCCCCACTCACTTCCAGGACACCATCTATCTTCTCTGGCAAGTGAAGGAGGGAATGAAGAAGGATTGAGTACAAAGGAGTAAAATGTACAAAGGAAAACAAGCAACAACAGGTCATGCGACCCATCGAGGTTACTTGCCCTCCAAAACATTGCTGTTCCAAGTGTTGCAACAGTATTTCGGAGAGAATGTGGGAAAGATGTGAGAAGGAAGTGCGGCCCTGGGGCTTATTTCATGGCAGGGGAAATTATATTAAGATCTATTAGGTTATTGAACAAACACTACTATAACAAATATTTATTCAATTACAAATGCAGTCAACCTTGGGTTCAGGGCAAGGTGCTTATCTAGGCGAACTTTGAAGGAATCAATGGTGTTGCAGTCTATGACATCTCGAGGAAGCCCATTCCACAAGTTGACTACTCAATTGAGTTGAATGATTTACCAATGATTTTGCAGCCATTTCCCCTCCGTGTAGTTTGATCGGTCAATTGTAAAGTATTTATTACAGTTCATGTTGTCAATGCCTTTAATGATCTTGGAAACTTGAATAAGGTCACCTCTCAATCTGCGCTTGGTTAATGGATATAAATTTAGTTCCTTGAGACGTTCCTCGTATGGTTTGTTCCGAAGACAGGGTATCATCTTGGTTACTCTACGGAGGCGAGGCAGCTTTTTAAAACCAGGTAGCTTTCTGGACCAGCAGTAAGAATACAGTGCAAGACAAACAGACCAATCCTACAAACGACCAAACAAACATTCCCGGGACAATTTGCGAAGACGACCGCGGAGAAGATCTTTACGGGTAATTTGTCTACACACAAAACTGGAGAGAGAATAAACAAATAAATAAATATAATATATGCATAAATAAATAAATGGCATGATTAACAAAAATAGATTCCGCACCTTTCGACACAAGGCCAAAGAAAACAGACCTCCTCCTCCTCTGCAGAACAAACAGAGTGACAATTTTGGGAGGAGGGTCATTGGGAGGGTCTTATAGTGTGACCGTCCACCTCCTCCTCCACCACTATGTCGATCGCCACCATCATCACTATCACTACCACCATCTCCTTCACCTCTACCACTACCTGCCCTCTCAACCACCACTACCACCACTAAACTTCTCACCTTCACCCATCACCACCAACTCCATCACCTGTACCACCAACTCTTCCACCACCACCACCACCAAGACCTTCCCATCTCCCATATTGACCACCACCACCACCACCAGCTTGTTACCGCTAACGAGGCAGTTACGGTTGTCGCTCGTTCTCTCACTCTTTCTTGTGATGATGCCTGGGTGACGGAGAGACTACTACTGGGAGAGAGAGAGAGAGAGACCTTCGTTAATCGATCGCTTGGAAGAAATCAACACCTCCGTAATTATATATATATATGTATATATATATATCTCCCCTTATATTGACCAGCCAAATAACGCATAGATACAGCATATACTGTCTGCATTACACATTCAAGTCAACAAGGTGAATAATGCCTATACCAAGCCAGTGGTCCGAGTTAATCCGTTTGGGCTATGGTCAATGTGTTTACATTACTTTGAGCACCGATACAATAATAGTCAGTTTGGAACCTAAACATTGATTGGCAAGGAGAGATTAGAAGGGATTGGTGTGTAGAAAACGATTAGGGGAGGTTTAAGATGTTTCAGAATGATTAAGAGGGGTGTGAAGACTTACTGGTCTCTCCATACCACTGGCGGAGGAGAAAGGGTTCATGAGAGCATGTTTTAAACTACACCCACCACCACGCCAGCTCATGCCCACCTGGTCGCTAGACAAAGCGTTATCATTACTTCAGTTGCGCAAGTTTAACCATGCGCCGGATTTTGAGTCAGTATTGAAAAAAGCTGTGTTCCTTATGGCCTTTGCGACAGGTAACAGAGTGTCAGAGCTGGTGGCGATGAGCAACGAGCCAAATTGTCTCAGGTTTGGGAGACTGCACGAACATGTGCAGATCGCGCCGTCTCCCACATTTATTGCCAAAAACATTTAGTAGGGCCCCGTAATCATTGACGATGTTAGTGCCCTCCCTGCCATCCTCTTCCCATTCGCTGGATTTTTTAGTTGAATCTTGATATGTCAGTGAAGGAAGTTTGGACGCTAGAGGGCCAGCGTCAGGAATCCACTCGCAAGAAATCCACGCATTGGGAAGCTTGAGTAGGCCTATAGCACTTATTAAGTAAATTTTTATTTTTTATTTTTTACGAAGTTTTTACGTAGCGACTACCCAATCATAAAGACGATTCCATAAAAGAATACGCATTGCACTTATGAAGTTGTACTCCCTGTCCTCCCGCGCGGTAGATTCAAACCTGGCGACGCGGCGTTTGAAGGGAGACTATTATACTAATAGGCATATTGTCAATGATTACGGGGCCCTACTAAATATTAGGTTTTCTTTACTTCCCTCCGGGAATCAAACCTATATTTTGGTCGATTATTTCATATATTCATCGTTTTAGTTTCCTCCCTAGACCTCCATCAAACTAAAAGCATCCATTAAATCCCCCTTCTATATTAATTTGTAATGTTGAATGATTTACCAATGATTTTGCAGCCATTTCCCCTCCGTGTAGTTTGATCGGTCAATTGTAAAGTATTTATTACAGTTCATGTTGTCAATGCCTTTAATGATCTTGGAAACTTGAATAAGGTCACCTCTCAATCTGCGCTTGATTAATGGGTATAAATTTAGTTCCTTGAGACGTTCCTCGTATGGTTTGTTCCGAAGACAGGGTATCATCTTGGTTACTCTACGGAGGCGAGGCAGCTTTTTAAAACCAGGTAGCTTTCTGGACCAGCAGTAAGAATACAATGCAAGACAAACAGACCAATCCTACAAACGACCAAACAAACATTCCCGGGACAATTTGCGAAGACGACCGCGGCGAAGATCTTTACGGGTAATTTGTCTACACACAGAAACTGGAGAGAGAATAAACAAATAAATAAATATAATATATGCATAAATAAATAAATGGCATGATTAACAAAAATAGATTCCGCACCTTTCGACACAAGGCCAAAGAAAACAGAGCTCCTCCTCCTCTGCAGAACAAACAGAGTGACAATTTTGGGAGGAGGGTCATTGGGAGGGTCTTTTAGTGTGACCGTCCACCTCCTCCTCCACCACTATGTCGATCGCCACCATCATCACTATCACCACCTCCATCTCTCCTTCACCTCTACCACTACCTGCCCTCTCAACCACCACTACCACCTCTCTCCTCCACCACCACTAAACTTCTCACCTTCACCCATCACCACCAACTCCATCACCCGCACCACCACCTTCACCACCAACTCCTCCACATTTTTGTTTTCGGTTAGTCTAGGCTATCATCCCTGGTGGCCTATTTCTGCGTACTTCAATTTTTAAATTTTCAGTTAGGCTATCACCGCTGGTGGCCTATTTCTGCGTACCGGTATTTCATAATTTTTGTTTTCGGTTATTTTTGTTTTCGGTTAGTATAGGCTATCACCGCTGGTGGCCTATTTCTGCGTACCTGTACCGGTATTTCATAATTTTTGTTTTCGGTTATTTTTGTTTTCGGTTAGTCTAGGCTATCATCCCTGGTGGCCTATTTCTGCGTACTTCAATATTTAAATTTTAAGTTAGGCTATCATCGCTGGTGGCCTATTTCTGCGTACCGGTATTTCATAATTTTGGTTTTCGGTTAGGATAGGCTATAACCCCTGGTGGCCTATTTCTGTTTAAATAAACATTAAATTGTTTTCGGTTTGGCTATCACTGCGTATTCAAATTTAATTTTGTTTTGTTTTAATTTTCGGTTAGGCTATCACCGCTGATAACCTATTTGTGTGTATTTCAAAATTGTTGTTTTCGGTTAGGCCTATTTAAGTAAGTGAAGCGACCTGAAGGGAGTGAAGTGTTTTTAAAGTGAGTTTAGTGTTTTTAAAGTGAGTTAAGTGTTTTTAAGTGAGTGAAGTGATCTGAAGAAAGTGATCGTCACCATGCCTCGTGCCTGTACGAACTGCGCCGGTAGGTTTGGAGCTTCCATGTTTACTCCTGCCGATCCACAAGTCTGCCGACTCTGCCAGCAACGAGAGGATTTGACAGCAAAATTGGATGAAGCCCACAACAAGATCAACGCCCTCACCAGGAAGCTGGAATCACTCCAAGAGTTTGTTACACTCAACGTTGGAGTATCACTAACTCCAATTGTTTCAACTCCAGCATCCACTACCGCCCCAACGTCATCTGCCAACAATCCAACACCTGCAGTAGACACTGCAGCAGATGCTTCTGACGAACCTGAGCCGACATCAAACCAGGACAGCCGCCCTGTTCACCTTAGTCTCTCCCCCACTCCTCGTGCAAGAAGCCTGCTAGCACGAACAGTACCAACCCCTCGCCCCCGTTCTAACCACTCCTCTCCCCGACCTGTACGTAGAGTCCCGCCACCACAGGTTTCCGGATTTACACCAGTGAGGAACGGTGCACGGCCAACGCAGAAAAGGTCTCATCTACCAGTCACAATGTCAAACAGATTTGAGATATTGGTAGAGATGGAAGACGAACCAGAAGAGATCAGGCTCGTTGGGGATTCCATCCTACGAGGACAGGTCGAAGAGTTCTGCGACAGAGTCCCAAATCAACGAAAAAGATTTTGCATCCCAGGAGCTGGACTGGACGACATTGTGGAAGCCTTCGAAGATACCACAAAGGATGCAAATGAAAATACCCTTTTTGTCATCCATGCTGGTTCAAATGACGTCATGCGCACCAGATCCGAAGAGTTGATGGAGAAATATCGCAAGATGATCCAGCACTACAAAAACAAGTCAAGGAATATCATCGTCTCAGGCATTCTCCCCAAGATCGACGCACCTGACAAATTGTACGACAAGGCCTTCAGCACAAATAGCCGACTAAAATATTTGTGTCTGAGGGAAAAAGTTGAATTCATCAACCTCTGGGACAACTTCTACAACCAGCCTACTCTGTTCCGCAAGGATGGCACTCATCTAAACCCTGTGAGTTCAGCACGCATGGGTCGTCTCCTACACGAAGCAGTCCGCAGCCATGGATAAAAAAACGCCATCCGAGAAGAAGCAGCAGTGACATAAATCATCCAACACCAAGAAAAAAACAGAGGCAACCGAGGACCACCAGCGATAAGGACCGAAGACAGCGAGGACCGAGGACAGCCATGAACATAAATGTAGATCCGACTAGAACCAAAAATATTATTAAAGAGTGTTCCGTGAGTTCTAAAATAAAAAATTTAAAGGTTTTCTATGCAAACGCTCGTAGCATACGCAATAAATTTTCAGATTTAGAGGAGCTAGTGTTTACAGAAAATTATGATGTGATTGGCATAACAGAATCTTGGCTCAATACAGAAGATAGAGACTTTTTAGCAGAGTATTCACTTCCCGGTTATGTAATGTTTGAGAAAAGCCGAATAAATCGAAATGGAGGTGGCGTTTTACTTTATATCAAAGAAAGTCTTAACCCTACCCTCTTGTCAAAACCTCAAATTGTGAATGTCGACGCATCTTTTGTGCTAATAAAGAATAATAAAGGTACAAAAATAATACTTGCATTAATATACAGACCTCCAGCTCAATCAGTGCAACCTGACCGAGAAATTTACGAACAAATTGCAGATGTAAGTAACTCACAAGATACCGTAATTTTTGGCGACTTTAATTTACCTGTGACCAAGTGGGGTGATACTCTTACTTCACACTCCGGACATGACTTGTATACGAACTTGCAAGAGAGTTCGCTTTATCAATTTGTTCGAACGCCGACCCGTGGTAATAACGTTCTTGACATTGTACTTGCAACAAAAGAAGAATTAATAGAGAATTTGAATGTTGGTGATGAATTCAGTAACAGCGACCATCGTACGATAACTTTCACTTTAAAGTTTACTAGTAACGAACCAAATAGTAGCATCGAAAAAGTCCCTAATTTCAAGAAAGCAAACTTCCATAAACTTAGAGCTATGTTTAAAGAAACTGACTGGAGCTTTTTAATTCACAATAACGACATAAATACATCTTGGAAGTTATTCGAAGCCACTTACCTAAAAGCAGTGCAAGACTGCATACCATCGAAAATGCGGCGTCCAGGCCATAATAATAAGCCCAAATGGTGGAATAAAGATATTTCAAACTGCCTGCTTGCTAAAAAATTTGCTAATGATAGATTAAAATCCTCACAAAATGACGAAGAACGGCTGAAATTTGTAGAGCTACGACGCAAAGCCAAAAAGTTAATTAAGCAAAGTAAAAAGACCTTAGAGTTACATATTGCGAATCAAAGTAAAACAAACCCGAAAGAATTCTATAGTTATATCAGAAAGAAAAAAGTAGTTACTTCAACTGTTGGACCATTAGTCGATGAAAATGGAGAATACACCAAAGACGAAGTACAAATGAGTAATGCCCTCAATACCTTCTTTGCATCAGTTTTTACAACAGAAGACCTCAGTGATATCTCTACACCATCGCCGATTCAGATTGATAATTCAGATGTTCTAAGCAATATCACCATTACAGAGAGAGAAGTATTGAATTGTTTAGATAAACTCAAGGTAAATAAAACGCCTGGACCTGATACAATCTCGCCTAGAGTTCTAAAGGAAACTAAGGATGAGCTCTCCAAACCACTGACATTACTATTCAATAAATCCTTGCAGTCTGGAACTATGCCCGATCAGTGGAAGCTAGCCAACGTAACACCGATATTCAAAAAAGGCAGCAAATCCCTACCCCGTAACTATCATCCAATTAGCTTAACCTCAGTTGTTTGTAAAATGCTAGAAACGGTCATACGAGACAGACTCGTAAATAACTTAGAGGAAAACAACATACTTAAAGATACTCAACACGGCTTTCGTAAAAAACGTTCCTGTTTAACAAACCTCTTAGACTTCTTCCACGATATCCTCAACCTCTACGATGAGAGTAAAGCTGTAGATTTTATATACCTTGATTTTCAAAAGGCCTTTGACAAAGTTCCCCACAAACGTTTACTGCTAAAACTAAAAGCGCATGGAATACAAGACGGTGTGTTGAAATGGATAGAAAATTGGCTCAGCGACAGAAAGCAAAGAGTAGTCATAAACGGTAGGGCATCTAAATGGATCAATGTAAGTAGCGGGGTACCCCAGGGATCGGTACTAGGACCAATTCTCTTTCTAATTTACATCAACGACATAGATGAGGGTCTCACCTGTACAATCTCAAAATTTGCTGACGATACAAAAATTGCAAATAGCGTACTCTCAAAAGAACAAGTTGACGATATGCAACACAATCTAGATAAATTGTCATGTTGAGCCCAAATTTGGCAAATGAGTTTCAATGCGGATAAATGTAAATTACTACATATCGGATACCTAAATGAGAAAGCAAACTATTCGATGAATGGCACTCAGCTTAAGAATGTAAACAGAGAAACCGATCTGGGAGTAACAATATCGAGTAACCTAAAACCGAGTCAACAATGTTCAGAAGTTGTTAAGAAGGCAAACAAAATAATTGGCTTTATAGGCAGGTCATTTGAGCATAAATCTAAAGAAGTTATCCTAACCCTTTACAATTCCTTAGTCCGCCCTCTTCTGGAATACTGCGTTCAATCCTGGTGCCCTTATTACCAAAAAGATATAAACAAGCTAGAACGAGTTCAACGTAGAGTTACCAAAATGATACCTAGCCTAAAGAACAAACCATACGAAGAGCGTCTTAGAGAATTAAATCTATTTCCTTTAACCCAGCGCAGATTAAGAGGTGACTTAATTCAAGTGTTCAAAATCATCAAAGGCATCGACAATATGAACTGTAGTAAGTACTTCACTATCGACCAATCTAATTACACGTGGGGAAACGGTTGCAAAATTATTGGTAAATCTTTTAACTCACACGAATCTAAGAATTTCTTCTTCAATCGAGTTGTCAACTTGTGGAATGGGCTTCCCCGAAACGTTATAGACTGCATCACCGTTGATTTATTTAAACTCCGCCTAGACAAATATCTCGCATCAAACCCGCGACTGACTGCGTTTGTAAATGCATAACTTTATTTTATCCCCCCCTCAGTTACTAACCCATCTGTCCCCTACTAACTTCCTAATTCTGCCACGAACATTAGTTCCAGGGCAGTAATTCCCTTTCGAATGTTCCCCTACCCACTCTAAACTTGGACCCTTGATCCTCAGTGTTTTGGAGGACAAGCAACCTAGAAGGGTCACTATATCTGTTGTTGCTTGATTTCCTTTGTACTCCTTTGTACTTTGTACCTTCCCATCTCCCATATCGACCACCACCACCACCACCCGGTCATATATATCTCCCATTATATTGACCAGGCAAATAACGCATAGATACAGCTTATACTGTCTGCATTACACATTCAAGTCAACAGGGTGAATAATGCCTATACCAAGCCAGTGGTCCGAGTTAATCCGTTTGGGCTATGGTCAATGTGTTTACATTACTTTGAGCACCGATACAATAATAGTCAGTTTGGAACCTAAACATTGATTGGCAAGGAGAGATTAGAAGGGATTGGTGTGTAGAAAACTATTAGGGGAGGTTTAAGATGTTTCAGAATGATTAAGTGGGGTGTGAAGACTTGACAACAAATAGATCGTTTAATTAATGTAGGGGAAGATTAGATAGTTTGGAATTGGATAAATATTTAGGTGGGTTCTTGGATTGGGGAAAGATTAGATGTTTTTTGGCAATTGGAGGACCATTAGCTTGGTTTCGGGAACTGGGCGAATATTAGTCAAATTACAAGAAATTAAAGAAAGTTTGTGAAATAAGTAAACATTAGGATGGGTTTGATTGGGAGCTTGGACATTCATAAACGCAAACTAATCTTTCCTTATCACAATCCCAGTAAGCACCGCGAATTATGCTTATACCTCACTAGTAATCCGAGTAAATCCACTCGCTTTATGGCCATTGTGTTTACATTCCTTTGAACACCGATACAATAATAGTGAGTTTGGAACCTAAACAGTGATTGACACGGAGATATTAGATGGGATTGGTGTGTGGAGAAAGATAAGGTGAGGTTTGAATTGTAGAGAAAAATTAGGTGACATTTGAGAGCTTGACATGAAATAGACCGTTTAATATGAACAGCGATACAATAATAGCAAGTTTGGCGATTTTAAGGGGAGATATTCTTTAATTTGTATATTTATCTATTAATTAATTATTTAATATACTTATTTGTCCTCCTTATTTATTACTTGCTTATATATTTTTTTTTCCTCCTTAGACCTCCATTAACCTTTAAATATTACTCCCCAAGCCCTCCTTTCCCCTGTGAAATGGGCCCATGAATCGCTGACATTCGGGATCACTAGTCGACATGCAGTTGTCTATTCGTGAATATTCTTTTATTATCTTTTATCAAGTGGCAATAGTCTTCATAATATGTCTGCGTATATGGTGCAGTAATATTGCTTTTGTGGTCAATATAACAATTTTTTTCAGATTTCAAGCTAAATCTGTCGCATAAGAAAAATTACTGCATAATTCTTCAACTGTCTTGATAGCGTATTGAATAAATGCGCTGAATTTCGGTGTGAGTATCCTAGGTTCGAGTCCTTGGAGTGCCACATGTTTCATTAATTGAGTTTAGAAGTAAAGTTGGTTGGTGAAAAAACATGAATTGTTTTGTTTACTGGGGAGTTTGGACAGAGACCTTTATTGAAGGATTGTGACATGTGTTGACTCGGCCTTTAGACAAAGAGCTACACTATCACTATTACTCTATCACCATTACACTATCACTATCACTACAGCTTCTTGTCAACTCCGTAAACCATTCCTACACCAATCCAGTAAGGCTAGTCACACTATCACTATTACACTACCACTATCACTATTGCACTATTAGTTTTACACTATGACTTATTACACTATCACAATTACACTATAACTGTTACCCTATCACTATTATTACTACAGCTTGTGGCCAACACCGTGAACCATGCCTATATCAACCCAGTAAGCCCGTTCTCCATTGTGTTGGTAGTCCTTTGAAGAGCGGTGCAGCCATAACAAATCACAACTACCCTAGACTCATATACACACATACACTCTTACACTCACTCACACACATACATACATACACAGGCTTATATCACATCACATCTCGTCACACACACACACACACACACATATATACATAGACTTATATCACATCACATTACGTCATACACTCACACACACACATAGTCAACACACCATCAAATACTGTCCAAATATTACTGTATACACTGTGTTTTCCTTGTATTTGTGAAAGCAAACCACAGAACACTGGCTACAACACACACACAATTTCTCTCTCTCATAGCCAGCACACCACGAAATACTTACGAAATACTGTATATCTCCCGTGTTTTCCTTGTATTGTGACGTCTACCAGTGTTGGCAGAATCGCCTCTCGGTAGCCACTAGCGCTCGCCAGGGACATTGAAGTGGGCTACAGTTATCAGAGAATGTTGTTCTCTCTTTCCTAGCAATCGTATTGTCACAGACAGTCCAGTGGTGGTCTTTATTTTCGTCTGTGACAATGGGAAGTGCTTTATATTATTATTAGAATATTACATGCATTGTATATAGTTAAGGAGAGAGAACAATATAGGCAGTGTGGTGGATTAGTGTGTGCGTGCGTATACATGTGCTGCTTCCCTCGCTCGGAGGCTCGCGCGCGTGCTTTTTCACGCCCCTTGATTGGCTGGCGTGTCTGGCTGTGTCATGTGACTCCTGCTGCCTTGTGACGTCTCGGCCTGTGATTGGCCGACCACCGCGTCTTTGTGAGCTCTTGTGTTCGTGGGGGTCCCCAGGAGCTGCCTTCCTCAGAGCAGGCCAGGGGCGCACACGAATAACATCCTTTTTACAACTGTCCCCCATATCCCCACCATTCTGATACTGTCTCTCTCACTCAACTTCCTTTCTTTCATTCCTCAAATCGTTTAACGTCACAGCACTCCCTTTGGGTTCTGTACACGATTTCATATCGGCCCATCGTATTGTGTGCGTCGCTCTCAGATATATTTACATGTATTAGAATAGGCTATAAGGGTTCTTAGTCTATGGAGGTTTGATGACTCTGTGTGTGTCTCCCTAAGTGTCCTTAGTTTATGGAGGTTTGATGACTCTTTGTGTGTGTCTTCCTCATTATCAGTAGTGCTCTGCTCGGTTATTTAATGCTAGACTGGGATGAGGTTTCTGTTGTCGTTGTCACCGATGTGTGTACGGTTTGTTTATACCTACACGACTTCGACGGTTTCTGTGGTAGCCTAGGTCGTCCTTTTGGTTGTGTCTTTTGCGAGTGCAGCATCGTATTGTAAGAGGGCATTAGCCTACTACCTTATAACACAGTGCTGCCTCTTTCCTTGACTTTAGAGGGATCGCCAGGGTAGAGCCAGATACTTGAGATCTGGATCCACCAAGAGAGCATCCCCGTCATTAACGTAACTTTAATCATACCGCCTTAAGGACGACGCTAGGCTATGAGCCTGTCTTGCTCAGCCACAGTTTCCTAACCTTGATATCCCAGCTTGACTTTATTCGCCTAGCAGACACTAGTTAGGACCCAAGCTCTTTTGATATGTATGCATTATTATTCACAAGCATTTATTAGTCTAGGTTGTTGTTGAGTTGCACAACCATAGTAGACTGTTTCGTTGATAAGGAAGTACTTCTTTTAGTGTCGAGCATTACTACCGTTGCGCCTTTATAGTATTCTCGTGTCAGTTAAAATTATATGTCCTATCTTTTTGTGTATTCGCTTTACACGTGTGGTGTCCCGCCTCCTGCCTTTATATAATTAAGATACGAGCATCTTATGAGCATCAGACTTTCTTCAGAAGTTTCCAGGTCTATGCTGTAGGACTATACTTCACTTTCTTTCAGATAGGAGTGAAGAGTTTATTGTTGTTTAGAGTAAATGTAATAAAGCATCTTTTCATTGTATTTAATCTTGCAGTGATTTAATTGATCTTTCCCTAGATTCTTGTTTATGCATTTTAACGTAACTTTCATCCTGTGTGTTATCAGGCTATACCAGTGTGGGTTAGCCTGAAGTAGAGTACATTTATGCCCAGTTAAGGATACCCCGTTATCGCAGATTAACTCTGGAGGGTATAGGTGTTTTGTTCGCCGGCATATAAGTTTGAGGGTTTGGATCTAGCGTACCGTTGTTGCATAGTGCCCTATTACTAGCCCAAGTGGTGATGGGCTGGTCTATCAGAGTGAGAACTGAGCGATCTCTGCCATACCCATAGCTTACTCTGACTGTTCCTTTTACTTATATATTTTCTAGATCTCAAGTGACGGCATCTCTTCCGTGGATTGACCTCCCAATCTACCAAGATTGGAAGCCAAAGTGTCACATTTTTTCCTTTGCCCCTCAGCTTTCTCTTCATAATTGCTGAGGGGCACAGGGCCCTGGGTGGGGCTTTGGTTTCTCGGGCGTTTCTGTCGTCCTCCTCAGCTCCCCGCCATGGAGAGGCTTCGGTCACCCATGCTTTATTGTGGTCGGCTGGGAGGGTTCTGTGGGGGCGCTCGGTTATGGCCTTGGTCTTGCTCGGGGCCTTGGGGCTGTTCGGCCAGGCAGCTTGGGGAACAACAACAACAACAACAACTAGCCCAATCATTAAGTGCCCTTGTTTTATTCGCAGTCCCGGTCGTAACAGTATTAATCCGAACAAACTACACAACTCCACTCTCTCTCACTCTTGCACACACACACACACACACACACATAGCCAGCACACCACGAAATATTGACCAAATACTGTATATCTCTCGTGTTAGCCTTGTATTAACCCGAACAAACTACACAACTCCTCTTTTCTCACTCACTCTCACACATACACACACACACACACACACACGCGCGCGCACACACACACACACATAGTCAGCACACCACGAAATACTGTCCAAATATTCTAGCTATAAATCCCGTGTTTTTCTTGTAAAAACCCGAACAAACTACACAGCTCCTCTCTCTCTCTTACACACACACACACACACACACACATAGTCAGCACACCACGAAATACTATCCAAGTATTCTAGCTATATATTCCGTGTTTTTCTTGTATAAACCCGAACAAACTACACAACTCCTCTCTCTCTTACACACACACACACACACACACATAGTCAGTACACCACGAAATACTGATCAAATACTCTATATCCCATGTTTTCCTTGCATTAGCATATGTGTTGGCTGGTGCCGACGCTCATATCTAGAAATCCTATAGTAAGAAAGAGACCGGCCAACCGAGGCTTCCCGACATTTTGTATCCAACGGAGATTAAAGCCGCTGTCATACGAGTGCTTTTTCCGTCGATTTTCTATAAGCAATTTTTTTCTCGTATTATTTCGGGACTTCTTCGCACTGGTATAGGCAATTAGAGGTAGATTGTGTTAGGCGGGTGAATTCTGATAAACTGTAATTTTGTAAGCTTCCAGATCATAATTGCCCGTAAAAATTGCTCGTGTGACACCGACTTAACCCCTTATGTACCGGCGACGTATAATTTATTTTATTCTAGCTACTATTAAACGATTCTACTTCGTTTTACAAGGGTCTCCAGCAAATAACAGGCTTCGAACTACCTCACTTAACCCTTTTAACTGCCATAGATCCTTCTTAACAGGAGATGGGCCGTTTTTCTGGTCCCCCCTTTCTTCCTTATGTTTAGCCCCATCTGTTTTAAGATTTTAAGTCGTTTGGCCCATTAATTTGGTGATTTTTAGACCTTTCACTCCATTTCTTTGACAATATTAAGACCTTTCGTGCCGTGTACAGTAGGTGTCTATTTTTTCCTGACGAGCGAAAGCGAGCCTGTAAATTTGGACTGGCTTTTTTATATAAAAATATTTACACATATATTTAGAAGGGGCCTGGATCTTGGGGATATTTTGTTAAGCTTGATGGAAGTCTGTTGAGGAACCAATGAATAAATAAACGTTTCCCCCTTAAATGGCTGAAATTGTATACAACTTAAGTTTGGAAACTGGCAGACTAAAATTGCACGAAAACATTGACAGAAAGTACGTTCGTGTGACATTGCCGCCAACCCAAGAATTAGCAAATTTTCCTCAGTCTTTCTTCTACTCAACAAGTGAACTCTGGAACTCTCTCCCTCAATCAATTTTTCCTTCATCCTATGACTTAGACTGCTTTAAACTTAGTGTGTTCAGGCATTTTGACTCCGATGTGCCTATAAATTGGCTCTCTGTTACTCTCTTTGGCTTAGGGGGAGACACTCGTTGCAGACAGCCTCCCTGTTGTCTCCTTCACATACATAGGGAGGGGGGAAGGGGTAATAATCACAAATCAATTAGATACGTCAGGCCTTAAATTGGTTAGAAAATCCGGCCTGTCAGCTTTTCCATACTAGTGCCTCTTCTGCTTTATTGAAGTCCCCCTTTACAATCAGTGTTCTTGGCATTAGGGGCTATTTATTTTAGAATATATGAATAAGACAACTTAAAGGGGTAGTCTTGGTTTCTGGTCTGCATATTTATTTATTAATTTATTTTGTAGTTTCCTCGCTAGACCTCCATCGAGCTTAGAAAAACACCACCTAGATCTCCTTTAAAGTTAAATTTGTACATTTTTCGGTAGAAAAATGTTGCGGCGAAAGGCCGGTTCCTTCTATGATTAGAGGCTCGCTGTCGCTCGCCAGAGAAAATCGAAACATAAAGGGTACGAGAGGTCTTAGTATTGATAACAAAATGAGGCAAAAGGTCTCAAAATCGCCAGACTAACGGACCGAACGTCTTAAAACCTCAAAACTAATATGCTAAATATGAGGGAGAAGGGGTTTCAGAAAAAAGCGAGTACTACCCCCTTAAGGCGGTGTAACACGAGCTCCTTTTCCGTCAATTTTTACAGGCAATTGTATTCCTTTGAGATCTGTGCCTCATAATTTGTTCTTTCCCGCACGTTCGGCAGTTGATGGTGTGACGTTAACCACTCCGTTAGAACCGCATGGCTTGTCCTACAGTGACTCGCTAGGATCGCCAGGGCAGTGGATGTGGCTACAGTTGATGTATTATTGTGTGCTTTATTTCATATGAAAGCTCGTGTCATGGGCAGTCCAGAAAGGCTCTTTGTTTTCGCCCATGTCAAGGCTTTATATATTTAATTGCAGAGTATATGTTTTATCATTAAGTAGTAATGATAGGATTTGAGAGAGAGAGAGAGAGAGAGTAGAACAGAGTGAGAGGAGGCGCGCAGTGTTTTTTGCCATGTTCGATGACGTCACAGCTGGCTGGCCTCTTGGGGATTGGTTGGAGGAGTTTTTTACCATGCTTGGTGACGTCAAGTTTGGCTGGCTTCTTTGCCATTGGCTGAAGGAATTGTTACCGCTTTGACTACGCGGTGCGAGCTAGTGCTAGTATATATACAGCTCTCTTGCTACTCTCTCCCTCAGATCTGGTTTCTAGAACGCATCCCTCTTATCCCTTTGATATCTGTCCCCCTCCGCACCTGAGAACCTTTTTCTCTGCCTATCTCTCTCATTTTTCATATCTTTCACCACCTTTTATTAATATTATATCCCCTCTGGTTAACTCTGCATAATCAGCTTAATGCTGGCCAGTTGTATTGTGCGTTAAGGTCTTATATAACCCATGTATGTTAGTTGTTAAGATAAGTTGATCACGAAGCATTGGTTGGCATTCATATTGTTCAGTACCGCTTCCTATAATTATTAGTGTTCTGCTGGATTAGATAATGCTAGACTAGGAGTCTGATATTATAAGGTATTGTTTCCAATGGGTGCTGGCTTTAGTTAAAAGCTGCACGACATACCTGAGAACTGGAGTTGATTGGGTAAATTCTAGTCTGTGTGCCATTGAGAGTAGAGCATGCACAAATGAGAGCTTTTTGCCTATACCATTCTGCACTGTTCTAAGCTCGTTGTTTGTCTTTGAGGTACACCAGGAGAACGCTTAATACTTCGGTATTAAGATTTCTCAAGATAGCTACCCTTCAGTATAACGTAATAATTGAGGCACAGACTTGAGATTTGCACTAGGCTAGGCGGCATGCCATGCACACCAGTATCTCGTATCATTGACTCTAGCTAGACTTTATCAGTCATAGTAGACATTAAGTATATTAAACCAATTACTCTTTTTATGCATACCCGTTTATGATTACACAAGCATTTCGCAGCCTAGTTTGATGTATTGAGACACAAACGACTTAGGCTCTTTTTGTTGATAGGAATACTGCATTGTCGTGGCGATTATTATTAGTGTTGTAGTGTTTAGGATATTCTTGGCTCCGACTGCATTATATCTCCTGCCTTTTTGTGTGCATAGCCTGCATTGAGCATTGTTCCGCTGCCTGCCTTTTTGGGTTCCATTTCCGATTTGAGCATCTTGATAGCATCTAACATTTAAAGAAGATTCCTTGTTGGTGTTGAAGGACTGTAGTGCACTTTCTTTCATGCAGGAGTGCCTGACATTTATTGATTAAAGTAACGTAAGCTGTAACTTCTCTTACCACCTTACTTTGCATACCATAACCAAGCACCTTCGGTTATAGGTAGTAATAGGCTGTTTTCACATAACATTAAGCCTAGAGTAGACGCACATTTATTGAGAGTTTAATAACCTATTATTGTATATAGAACTCTGGAGAGTATTTGTGTTCTTTGTTCACTGGGAATATACATCAGAGGTTGGATCTAGCGCTTTCCGTTGTAGCATTTATGCCATTACTAGTCCAATGAATAAGAGCCCTGATATATTTAAACCTCAGTCGTAACAATGGCAGTACATATCAATCAACCAATCTATCTATCCATCTATTAATTGCACGTTCTTCCCCTCTCGTTCGGTAGTTGATGGAGTACATATCAATCTAACAATCAACCGATCAATCTATCTATCCATTCTTCGTCCCTCCTGCACGTTCGGCAGTTGATGGCAGTACATTTCAATCAACCAATCTATCTATCCATCTATCCATTGTTCGTTCCTCCCCGCACGTTCGGCAGTTGATGGCAGCACCGTTCAAGGGGATGACAGGCAGGGCTCCCAAGTGTTGACACAGAACCCACTGAGCTAAACCACCTTCTAGTCCCTCCCACAGTCACCCACTCTTCTCTCCCCCAGACACCCACCTACCCCTTCCCCCACACACCTAACCCTCTTCTCCCCCCCACCTAACCCCCTTCTCCCACCCATCTAACCCCCTTCCCCACCCACCTAACCCCCTTCCCCCCCACTTAACCTCCCCCCCCCCCCCCCTCCCTAACCCCCTCACCTAACCCCCTTCCCCCCAACGCACCTAAACCCTTTCCCCTGTATCTATTCATACTGAAAATTGGTACGTATACTCGAAGGCATGAATTCTGCCCCAAAATCATCTTGAAAAAATAAAAAAGAACCTCCGAAATGTAAA
The DNA here is from genome assembly GCA_032716605.1 of Paralithodes platypus. Classification (NCBI taxonomy): domain Eukaryota; kingdom Metazoa; phylum Arthropoda; class Malacostraca; order Decapoda; family Lithodidae; genus Paralithodes; species Paralithodes platypus. Next base: position 40,041,028 of record CM064572.1, read on the forward strand.
CATTGGATACAGAATTACTGAGGAGATTCGATTCAGTTCTAGATACCTCCGAAAATCAAAGGTCATGACCAACATAGATGACTATTTCAATAATTCATGGGGGGGCCCCCCCCCCCTTTCGTGTATCCCAAATTGGAATTATAACTAAGACCATGAAAACACTCATTTCTCAAAGTCTGGAGGAAAAAACATGAAAATAAGTGTGCGAGCCTATTCCCTATAATTACCGAAACAATTACCGGTTGAAGGCCGGTTCCTACTAAATTATACGCATGCTATCGCTCGCCAAGAAAAAAATGCCACCGAAATGCCACGAAAGGTGTTAAAATTAATAATAAAAACAAATAATAGGGCGAAAGGTCTTAAAATATCCAAAGTAAAGAGGCGAACGTCATACAATCGAAAAAGTAATGGGCTAAACATGAGGGAGAAAGGGGTCCAGAAACGCACCCCATTTAGTGAAAATCTCCCCGTAAAATTCACTCCTTCCCCTCCCCCCACACACATACACCCCTTCTATCATTAGACAATTATATACAGTTTAAGAATGATCTGTGGGAGTGATAAATGTATAGACTATCTCAAGTAACCCTCTGACTTTCACATAGCCTACCCTTCCTAATCTGAGTAAAATAGCTAATAATAGCCAGAAAGCGGAACAGAAATGGCGTAATCGGATCTTGAAAGAGTTAATATTCAGTTCTTCCCATCACATACACAACCCACCCTCCCCCCATGCACCCAATCCCCCCACTTCATCTCTACACCATAACTTTCTCCCTCCCTACCCCAATCCCCCTTTATCACATTACTTCAACCCCCTATTCCTCCCCCCCCCCCCTTCCACACCCGATCCCCTACCCCAATCCTCAATACCTAGCCCAACACACACACACACACTCACTCATCCACAAACAAAAAAACACATGTTGATGCTTCCCCACCACACACACACACACACGCACAAGCACACAAATCAATGCCACCCCCCCCCCCCCCCCGCCACCCACACAAACATACCGTACGTCACCCCTCCCCCCCCCCCCCATACATAAATAAACTTCTAAATAATCCAAATGATAACAACATATTTTGGTTTACTCTTAACTCATTCAAATCCAACTTCACTACTGCTTCATCCATTCCATCATTAAAATCTCCGACTGGCAATCTTGTAAGTGACCCCCGAGGTAAAGCTAACCTTCTTGCTGATATTTTCTCCACCAACTCAACCTTAGATGAAATAAATCAAGATGTCTCTGTACTTAATTTTAATTCGCCTGAAATTCCCTCACTTAAGATCCACACCAGACATGTCAAAACTATTTTACAGAATCTCTCAGTAGATAAAGCTCCTGGTCCAGATGAAATTCCTCCAATAGTACTTAAGAATTGCTCCTTGGTGCTCGCTCCTGTATTGGCAAAATTTGTCCGTCTGTGTACTCATACCTCATGCTTCCCAGTACCCTGAAAAGAAGCAAACATCCATCCAGTTCCTAAAAAAGGTGCCTCTTCAGATCCATCAAACTACAGACCAATAGCTATAACTTCCACTCTTGGTAAAGTCTTTGAAATTATATTAAATAATCACATAATTAAGCATCTTGAGAATAATAAATTAATCGGTGATAGGCAATATGGTTTTAGACGATGTTGATCAACTGCAGACATTCTTTGCCTTCTTACGCATCAAATCAACCAAGCTACAGACCAACATGGTGAAACACATATAATAGCACTGGATATATCAAAGGCATTTGATAAGAGTCTGGCATCAATCCTTATTGTCGAAGATGTCACACTACGGCCTTGCATCATTAGTTACACTAATTTCTTCTTATCTTCATAACAGAAAAATATGTGTAATGGTAGATGGCCTTTATCACCTTACGAGCGGGTGGTGGAGTATATTTCACAGTGCCGCTCAGCGTTTTTTTTTTTTACCATAATTTTTTTTTTTTTTTTTTTTTTCTATATTCCAACTTACTTCCTCTCGGGCATAGGCTGAGAGCCTTAACATTCACCGCTTTACAATGAACAGTGAAGCCTGTGAGGTCTTGTTCCAGTCTAGGGAGTGAGACATGTGAAGCACGTAGAGTACAACGAGCACCTGCCATCTTGCCTTCACATGAGGCACGGTGCTCACTCATGGCCCGAAACGACCCCATCTCTGAAGCCATCTCGTTCCCGTGCTTCACTGTCTCATCCCCTACACTCGGACTCTCACACTTACACACACACAACGCCACCTGTTGAGCAGATAACTCACCAGGCATTGCACCCCTATAGCATATTTTGAATATGGGAATATTCATACACTGCTATTTAATCAGGGAACAATGAGGGTATTTTATTGACGTTTCGGTGGGCTTGTGGTAATGCACTGATACTAGGTACAGCACAAATTCCATCCCAATAATATCTTCCCATTGATACATCGGGATTTGAACCCGGGACCTTTGGATTACCAGGCCAGTGGCAAGACCACTCCACCACACCTCCCCTATGGGGTTGTTTCCGTGCTCTTTTTCATGCATAAACAAGACCCAGAGCGTAATACAAGTATGTATCCGTGAAAGGGCGTAAATTGAGCTTTCCAATGACACTTGAACCATCCTTCTAAGATCACTGGTTGTCTTGCAACGATTGTGCAACCGAAGGGCAAAATCGCGAAAATACGGTAATTTCATTATATAATTATGTATGTAGCGAGGGAGTGAGGGTGGATGTAAGTGGAGTACATCTCAGTTGGTCCACGGCGGCCGTGGCGAGCGGTCATGAGGTAACCCATGCTCCTCCCGTCACTTGTCTCTCTCTCAGAGCCAATATTGCGCCAAAATTGCACTCGGGCTTAAGTCGGGCCCCGCCACATAGTCCAAATTTTTCGATACGGACTTAAGTCGGGCCCCGATAGACAAGGGTTATTCTCAATTTCACTCAATAAATGCTGGTGTTCCCAGGTATCAGTTTTGGCCCAACTCTGTTCCTCATTCATATCAATGATCTCATATCTACCACTCATAATCCAATACATTCCTACACAGATGACTCAACACTCCACAGTTCCTTCACATTTACCAATTCTTTCACCCAACCCGATCTTATAAATTAAAAAATAAACACTGCAATTTCTCTGAACCAGGACCTATCTAGAATTAATGAATGGGGACAAAAGAATCTAGTTTCCTTTAACACCTTAAGAGCGGGTGGTGGAGTATATTTCACTGTGCCGCCCAGCGTTTTTTTTTGCCATAATTAGGGTGGTTTCCGTGCTCTTTTTCATGCATAAACAAGACCCAGAGCGTAATACAAGTATGTATCCCTGAAAGGGTGTAAATTGAGCTTTCCAATGACACCCGAACCATTTTTCTACGATCACTGGTTGTCTTGCAACGATCGTGCAACCGAACGGCAAAATCGCTAAAATACGGTAATTTCTTTAATAATTACGTATGTAGCGAGGGAGTGAGGGTGGATGTAAGTGGAGTACATCTCAGTTGGTCCACGGCGGCCGTGGCAAGCTGTCATGAGGTAACCCATGCTCCTCCCGTCGCTCGTCTCTCTCTCAGAGCCAATTTTGCTCCAAAATTGCACACAGACTTAAGTCGGGCCCCGCCACATAGTCCAAATTTTTCTATACGGACTTAAGTCGGGCCCCGATAGACAAGGGTTAATGTACAAAAAAACAAGTACATTCAATTTTCTAACCGACAGAATCTCACTGACTCCCATATATATTTTAATGATGTAAATATTTCCACTTCCCCTAGTATTGACATTCTCGGTGTAACATTAACTACTAACTTGAGCTGGACACATAATGTTAGAAGCATTGCTAAGAATGCCTCTAAAAAACTGGGACTCCTGTACAGAGTTCGAGAATTCTTCACTGACGAGCAGTTGGCCGTAATATATAAAAGTCATGTGCGTTCTCAGATGGATTACTGTTCATCTCTGTGGAGGGGAGTGGTTGCATTGAGGCAGTTGGACAAAATTCAAAATAAAGATATTAGATTAATCAATAACCCTGCAATCACACAGGACCTTCCTACATTATCCATACGAAGAAACGTTGCATTCCTTGCATTATTCTACAGATATTTTCACAGCAATTGTTCCGAGGAACTTGCTTCAATTGTGCCGCCTCTCCACATCTTTCCCCATAGAACTAGGGCAGCTGAGAGCGCCCATGAATTTACATTTTCTCCTCCACAATGCAGAACTTCTGCTTATCAAAATTCATTTATCCCCAGAGCTACTACTCTTTGGAATTCACTTCCCTCGAGTTGCTTTCCACAAACTTACAATCTACAAAAGTTTAAATCCAGTTGTTACAAACATTTTATGAATAGAGGATGCCTTTAGGCACATGGACCTTTTTGTTTTATCTGTGTTTTTCCTTCCTCCGTTCATTGTCTCTTAAAAAAACAAAAAAAAAAAAAAAAAAAAAACATACACAAGTTAGTAATATTAACCATACCTATTTATTTGAATCTGTATCGAAGGTTCAATTTAATTGGCCGGGGAAGGTAGAATGGAATAACTGGCCTTTTGATGGAAACAATGAACAAGTGCCCATTGTTACCGGTAAATTGACCGTCATTGTGTGTGTGTGTGTGAGATAGAGAGAGAGAGAGAGAGAGAGATACTGACTGACTGACTGAGTGAATGAGTGAGTGAGAGTGTGTGTGTAGATAATGTATACGCGTGTCTGTATCTGTATAAGAGCAGGAAGAGAGAGTGTATGTGTATATATATATAAAATGTATACGCGTGTGTATGTGTGAATGTATGATAGTGTGTGTGTGTATGTGTGAGTGTGTTGGAGAGAAAGAGAGTACAAAGGTGTGTACGTGTGTATATACTGTATATGTATGTGTGTTGTGACGCCTCCCGGCGTTGACAGAATGGTTGCGTGGGGCATTGCAGCTCGCTAGCGCTCGCCAGGACGGGGGGATGGGCTACAGTTGTCCTAGAATGATCTGCTTTGTTTTATTAGTGTCGTGTTGCCACAGACAGTCTAGAAGTGATCTTTGTTTTGGTCTGTGACCGCGCCTTATATTTTATATTCACTATAATATAAATGTTGCTTGTGTGGGAAGCGAGCGAGAGAGGGTGAGGGGGTACACCTGGCAGCAGGGTGAGCTATAAACGCGGCTCGCTTGGGCGCTGACGGCGTTGGCGGCCGGGTGGTCAACTAGTCCCTGCCCATTGCGGCCGCGTGTTCTTTACCAGCTCAGAGCTTGCCTGACACGCGTATCGTCTACATCCTTTGCAATTTTGTCCCCCATACTCGCCACTTTGCATACTATTTCTCTCTCTCGACTTCTCCTTTCTCATTCTCTAATCTTTATTAAACTCAACATCCCTTCTGGTTTCAGCATAGACGTTCACCGTCGGCCAGTCGTATTGTACGCGAAGCTCTCAGATATTTCCATGTATTAGATTAAGGAGGTATTAGGCTTTATTGAGGGTTTGGAGAGACGGACTTTTCCGTATGTGTCCTCTCTCGGGAAGGTTGTAGACCGGTATATGTCTCCCTGGCAAGGTGTTGAGTGATTCTGCTTGGTTATCTAAAGCTAGACTAGGGGTAAGGTTACTGTGTCGTTGTCTCCGATGTGTGCAGTGTTAGCTAAGCCCTGCACGACATCGACAGGTACTGTGGGAGCCTAAGTTGTCTTCGGGTGGGTTTACTTTGCGGGCACAGCGCTGTGGTGTGAGAGGGCCATAGCCTATCCCTCACAACATAGTGCTGCCTCTTTGTGTTGACTTCTGAGGGATCGCCAGGATAGAACTAGGTACTAGAGACCTAGATTTATCAAGAGAGCATCCCCGTCATATAACGTAATCTTCTTTATACCACCTTCGGACAACGTTAGGCTACGAGCCGCATGCTCACCCATTGTTGCCCTGCCTTGATACCCCAGCTAGACTTTATTAACTGAGCAGACACTGGTTAGAGATAAGCCCCCATTATTATAATTTATGTATGCAACATTATTATTCACTGCACTTTTGAGCCGAGGTTGTTGTTGAGTTGCACAACCCTAGTAGGCTGTTGCGTTGTGTCACGAAGCATTTCTTTAGTTGTCGAGCATTACTACCTTTGCGCAGTCTTTATTATTCGCCTGCCTATTATTACTATATGTCCTAGCATTTATTGTGACCCGTATTCTGCATTATAATTGTTCAAGATTCTTTACGAACATCTTCCCAGCATCAGACTGATTTCAGAAGTTTCCAGTTGATGTTGCAGGACTAGCATTGCACTTTCTTTAATACAGGAGTGCCAGTTATTTGAGTATCTACCGTAACGTTAATTAATCACGTTAACTATCTTTTCTTTGTGTAACCTAATCGAGTAATCTTTTACTGTTTGAGAATAGGCCGTTTCATCGAGCGTCAGCCTAATGTGTGTGCACCAGTTACCGAGTCATAGGATACCTCGTTGTCCAGGCACGACTCAGGGCGGTAATGGTGTTTTGTTTTCCAGTGTTTAAGGCAGGGGTTGGATCTAGTGTTACCGTTGTTGCATTTTGCCATTATCTAGTCCAATGTTGAAGAGCCCTGTGTCTTTGAGAACCTGGATCGTAACAGTGTATGTGCGTGTGCGTGTCTATGTGTACCCAAGCCAACCCTTTATTTACTCGTGGAGAATTTGGTTCTTGATCAATCAAAATCAGTATGCAAGTATGTCGGTTCCCGTGGTCGGCATACAGACACAGGCGAGGTTAAGGGCAGATTTTAACTAAAGGGATTTTTTGTCGAACCTCCTTCTCCCTCATGTTTAGCCCCTTTAGTTTTCAGATCTTCAAACGTTCGCCTCGTTAGTTTGTCACTTTTAACACATGTACCCAATTTCTGTCAATTGTAAGACCTTTCGTGCCATTTACAGTAGGTGTATTTTTTTTTCCTGACAGCAATAGAGAACCTGTAATTTAGGAGGAACCGGCCTTCGGCCAGGACATTTTTCTACTGAAAAATGTACAAAATTATATCGAAGGAGGGTCTTGGAGGTATTTTTAAAAGCTTGATGGAGGTCTAGGAAGCAAACTAAATAACTCCATTTAACTTCTTCTGTACCGGCGATGGCTTTTTTATTTAAACGATTCTATGTACCGGTAGTTTAAGAAGGATCTGTGGTAGTAAAATGGGTTAAGTAAGATAGTTTGAAACCTGTTAATTGCTGGAGGCCCTTTTTATACTAAATATATTTATCTAATACTAGCCAGAATAAAGTTAAACATACGTCGCCGGTACAGAAGGGGTTAAGGGGAGGGTTTTGTGTGTGTGTGTGTGTGTGTTTTCTGGACCCCCTTCTCCCTCATGTTTAGCCCCATTAGTTCTGAGATTTTAAGATGTTTGCCCATGATATGTTCGCCCCATGATATGTTCGCTCCATTTATTTGCCAATATCAATTAAAGACCTTTCGTATCATTTAGGTGTCGATTTTCTCCTGCCGAGCGATAGTGAGTCTATAATTTAGGAGGAACTGGCCTTATCTCGAAGAGGGGTGTTGGTGGTTGTCTTTTTAAGCTTGATAGAGGTCTTGGGAGAAAACTAGAAAATAAAACAAAATATCAACCAAAATCAGTATGCAAGTGTGTCGGTTCTCGTGGTTGGCATACAGACACAGGCGGGGTAAAAAAAAAAATGGATATGGGTCACTTATAACAATACGTGGATTCCCATATGATCCTCTTTATGCAATAATAACTCTGGATTGATTTTTGGATAGAACTAGCTGTTCAGTAAATAGTATATATATATATATATATATATGTATATATATATGATGGTATAAGAAGATATAATTAATTTGATCAAGTAACTCTGTGAAGCTGCCACCTTTCGCCCGATCATTTGGACATTAATTAATAATTCAATGTATAATAATTAGTAACGGGTAACTGAAACTTGAGAATAATTCACATTAGCTTTAATGAAATGATACCTTAAGACTTATTCAGAAGTACACTAAGATATTGAATTGTTAATAGTCCAGTAAATCTAGCAATCATTTAACTGGACCTAGAACAAATTGCAATAGAAGGTTTTTTGGCTTTAACTTGTTTATTAGGTCCCTCTGATGAACATATAAAAAGTCTCCAACTTTTGGACACTGGGAAAGTGGTTAATTTGCATAAATTCAAGATGGCCGCCGTCCAAAACTTCAATTTACAGATCACTTTTTTCTGGTTGCTCCTAGACCCTATAAATGTATTACAAACAACGTTTTTTGGCTTTAACTTGTTTATTAGGTCCCTCTGATGAACATATAAAAAGTCTCCAACTTTTGGACACCTGGAAAGTGGTTAATTTACAGCCGAAAAACCTTACAGACAGGCTGAACTGTCTCTTTCACAAGGGGTGACACAGGCACTTTGTGCTTGTATGGGTTTTTTGACCTGTTGTCCCTCTTTTTTATAAAAAAAAAAAAAAAAAAAACATGACGTAGTATGACGTCATTCAGAGCCAATTATGTAATTCATGATAGGAGTTCGTATTCACTTGGATCATCGGTGCTTGCATCAAAGTTGCTATTTTGACAGAGTCCTTTACATTGACCACATGCACTGGAACATTCAAGCTCATTCCGTTTGCAACTACAGCGTTGAGTGTCACAGTTCACTGACATCTGACCAATTTCAGTAGTGAATCAGGAGCCACTGGCGAATCCATCGTCTTCGGTTCAAGCTGTCCCTTCCGCAGACACCAGCCCCATTTCTCGGGGTCCACACAGTTCCCCATCCATTCCTGGACCTGACAATAAACTCGGAACGAGTGGTATTTGGCTGCATCGGTTGTTGGGGTAAGGCTGTGAACTTCAACGGTAGTTGAACTTTTTGCCACCTTGTTGCAAAACTTTGTCTTTCGCAGTCCGTCAAGGGTGTCATTTCCTTTTCCCCCGTACAAATAAACCAAGGCCTTTTCACCAGCTGATGATATCGCGTCTTTACTTCCACTTTGGCAACAGAATGCTTCTATACATTTCAAGAAACCGTTGTCTTCCCTCACTTTCCTCAAGGCAGCCCCTTTACCAATACCATACAGTCGTGAGGTTGTGTCACATCCACAGAGTGCATGGACAACTGGCAGGACACGACAGATGCTTTCACCGAGAGCTTCTGCTACTGAGTTAATATGCCAACATTTCCCACCTTCCTTGCTCGACTTGAAGTACAAATCATTCATCCCTCGTTCCGCATAATGACACAACAGCACCAACAAGTCTGTGTCCTCACCTATCACATATGTCACGGTTTCCCTTGCATGCTCAATTCCCTTCTTCGCAATCATGACATCTGCATCTGCTGGCGCATTGACACAGTCAATTCCATTTGCCTTGAATGTTTCACACAATAAGTCAATGAAGTTTTGCTTATTGTCCGAGTTTGACAAGAAGTTTTCCTTTTTTGACCGAAGGGGCATGGTTGGAGTGAACATCACCTTTTGACCAAAGACTCCTTTTGATCGTCGATTGTGTGTCATGTCCTTGGTAGTAGGTCCTGATTTATAACCGTCGAATACAACCACCGGGTTGAGAAAGTTTTTGGAAACATGCTTAATGTACATGCTTGCAATGTCCTCAAATGTGTCACCCTTCTTCCATGGAATCCTTTGCAATAAGGAACCACCATCCAGAACATGGGTCACAGTCCTTTCTTCCTCAAATGATTCCAATGACGACTTGGGAACAACAGCAGCTATCTCATCTCCTAGCTGTGGTTTATTGGCTTCCCTGAGCCTCCCCCACTTATCGAACAGAGCAGTAGGGTAGCTAGACAACTCATATGCAAAGACCTCTTCAACACCTAAGTCCCTGTTATTAGCAAAGATGAGGAGCCTCTGGAAAAGGAGCTGTGGGTCGATTGGTACTTTTTCAGCACTGATTGTAACCTTTGCACCCAACGACTCAACTTGATCTTTCTTCCTAAATGAAAAGTCAAAACCATTGCTACCTTCCATCTTCTTTGACAGTTACAACATCGCTGCGTCCATGCACGTTACTAATAACCAGTTCATCCCCAAAATATGAAATAAGTTTCTGTTTCATGTATTTTACACTATACGCTTCAACATCAGGGCACAACTGGGACATTCTATCAACGAGATCAACCACTGTAGTCTGTTCATCATCATTGCCACTGACTAGGTCCTCGATTGCGAGTAGAAATGCTTCCTCTCGTGAGGCATCTACTTTGCGACCCTTGCGAGGAGGTTCACTGTCTGCGGAATCACGATATTTGGAGGGGATCTGCCTATGTGTCTGGAAATTTGAGCTGCACTGCTTGTGATATATTGCGTCAGCTGCTGGAAGATCGCGTGCAAAGTTAATTCGGCCTCTAACAGTGTCAGCCCACTCATCAGCCCTGGCATCACATGCAGAAAGTATTGTCCTTTGAAAGTTGAAGGTGCGTACTGGATACACTTCTTCTGAATCATGCTTTGTGTCCAAATAGATTTTTGTACCACAAAAAAAGCAGTTCTCTGTAAAACAAAAGTCTGGTGTCTGAGAACGAAGAGCAGGTTTTTCAGGACGTTTCTTCTGCTTCCCAGGAATTCTATTTGGCTTCGTATTGACATGCTTCTTTCGGCAATCAATGTGCACCGTTTGGCCCTCGGACACGGTAATTGATGGCGTTCCACGTTCAGTACTGGCCTTGTTGATAGTATCTGCTCCCTTCGCCCTCAGCTTGACTGTTTCTCCTTCGTCTAACGTGTTTGAGCAAATGCCGCAGGGATTATGCACCACCTCTTCTTCCATGGCTTCGGTAGATGTCGCACCAATCTGTTGAAACAAGAAACAAGATGATGGGATTAGTATAGGCCTAGGCAAAATGTAATAGACAATAATGTGCAGTAAAGGTAGGGCTTGACCTAGAACAAATTGCAATAGAAGGTTTTTTGGCTGTAAGGTTTTTTGGCTGTAAATTAACCACTTTCCAGGTGTCCAAAAGTTGGAGACTTTTGATATGTTCATCAGAGGGACCTAATAAACAAGTTAAAGCCAAAAAATGTTGTTTGTAATACATTTATAGGGTCTAGGAGCAACCAGAAAAAAGTTATCTGTAAATTGAAGCTTTGGACGGTGGCCATCTTGAATTTATGCAAATTAACCACTTTCCCGGTGTCCAAAAGTTGGAGACTTTTTATATGTTCATCAGAGGGACCTAATAAACAAGTTAAAGCCAAAAAACCTTCTATTGCAATTTGTTCTAAGTCCAGCCCTACTTTGACTGGTCTATAAGTATTAAGTAATGTAATACAAGTATGGAAGAGTCTGTTTTCACTCTCACGACTGACCTCCTGACCCCTTGAATGATACAAGTGAGGGGGTACTCTCCTCTGCCTCTCCATGCCCCAAGTTCCCCTCTTTATCACCTCGGGTTACGCCTTCTGAATGACGTAAACCCATTCACAATAGGCTGTATGTCCATCACGGCCAATACCTCTCGAGAATGATATACATGGGTGTGATTTAAACCCTCGGACACACCTTAGATACACTTTAAACACACCTCTGTCACATGCTGTACATACCCCTCTCACGTGATCTTGGGTGACTTGGTTTGATGACATAAGTCCTGACATATGTGAATTCCATGACCTGCAGGGTGAAATGTATACATCCTGGTGCCCCTCGGTCTACATCCATTGTATTTGATACAAGGAAATACAATGCTAATAATATAAGCTGTTATAATAGGGACATCAGTACACGATTATAATACATGTACTCCCTGTAAATAAGTAAGTAAAGGATAAATAGTTGGTTAATTAAGTAAGCTTAAAAATGGGAGTATATAACACGCCCCCCTTAAAAATAAGAGACACAATTTCCACCACTGACATTACTCCCCCCAAAAACAAAATAGAAAGCATTAATATATATATATTAAGAAAACATTTCTCGTTTTGTAATTGATTTAAGATTTTTTATTTTTTGTAAACTTATTATATATAAGGCATTACAATTGAGAAGAATCTGACAAAAACATAATACAACAATTATTAAGAGATCATATAATATATATATATATATATAAATGTATATATATCCTAAACAATTAATGACACAAGAGCAAAATCGAACATAATTGAATAAATGCAGAGAAAGTTCATCGCGCCCATTTATAGGACCCAATCAATTACTACATCATTCAACCAATGTCTTTGATCAAAATTCCATCTAGTCATTAATTGCTCGGTAATATTACTACAATATTAATACAATAAATTGCAGGTTATAGTTTAAGGTAACATTCAGAAATAAATCTGATGACTCGTGTTCCAAGAGTTAAAATACTAGTTTTCAATATTGATAACACCGTGACGAAGTTGTAGAAGTAAAATATAACTATTTTTCAACATTGATACCACCGTGACGAAGCTGTAGAAGTTGACTATAACTATTTTTCAATATATATATATAGTTTTGTTGATGTACAGAAAATGATGTTCATAAATTCGTTTCCAGAGATATACTTACATAATTAGAAACATGTGAAGTCCACGAATTATTAGGAGTGGGCTAGACACTATGGCATCCTAGTGTACCATCGCTTACAGTGTGTAAAGGTACCGGTATTAATTTGGTTTAAGGGGGTTAAGGGTTAATGGTTGTTTTCATCTGACCCCCCCCCCCCCCTCCCCGTTCTCCCTCGTTTTTAGCCCCATTAGTTTTGATATTTACTGACGTTCGGCCCATTAGTTTGGCGATATTAATACCTTTCGCTCCATTTCTTTGTCAATTTGCTGACCTTTCAATGCCATTAAGGTGTCGATTTATTCCTGTCGAGCGACAGCGAGCCTGTAATTTTAAGAGGAACCGGCCTTCGACTGGGAAATTTTTCTAACGAAACATTTACAAATTGATATCGAAGGGGGGTCTACGGGGTGTTCTTTTAACCCTGAATAGGCACCCATGGGTAATTTTCGACCCGCCAATTATGCGCAAATCACGTTTTAGCTTGCCACGCAGGCACCGTGGGAAAGGTCCGGGTCCAAAACGCCCCATGAGTCAGTCTAGCGGGAGCTACGGGAGGGTGCAGTCACGCCACAACGCTCTCCAGCTCCAGTGAGCCCTGGCAGCTTTTTCCGGGTCCTTTACAACCCGACGGAACCTGGTAGGTAACTTAAATTATTTTTAAATATTTTTACATTTGTGTCTATATATATCTACCTATTTGTGATACGATAACTATATTTTGAGGGGGTATGGGGAGATAAATTATCTACATGGTGTACCAATCTGGGGGTTCTGGGATGCCACATGTCGCCATAGAGGCCAATTTTCTGAATATCAACTTTTTGTCTCTTTCACAGATTTCAGCAATGGCGCGACAAAGCCTCATCCCTAAGGAGATCCTGGACCTCCTCGGCGATGATTCCTTGGACAGTGACAAGGAAATGCCTACAGAAGACCACTATGAGGTAGAACACCACCTCAGCGACAAAGTTGGTGAGGAGGAGGAGTACAAAGGAGTACAAAGGAGTACAAAGGAAATCAAGCAACAACAGATATAGTGACCCTTCTAGGTTGCTTGTCCTCCAAAACACTGAGGATCAAGTGTCCAAACAGTGGTTTAGAGTGGGTAAGGGAACATTGGAAAGGGAATTACTGCCCTGGAACTAATGTCCGTGGCAGGATTAGGAAGTTAGTAGGGGACAGAAGGGTTAGTAACTGAGGGGGGGATAAAATAAAGTTATTCATTTACAAACGCAGTCAGTCGCGGGTTTGATGCGAGATATTTGTCTAGGCGGAGTTTAAATGAATCAACGGTGATGCAGTCTATAACGTTTCGGGGAAGCCCATTCCACAAGTTGACAACTCGATTGAAGAAGAAATTCTTAGATTCGTGTGAGTTAAAAGATTTACCAATAATTTTGCAACCGTTTCCCCGCGTGTAATTAGATTGGTTGATAGTGAAGTACTTACTACAGGAGGAGGGGGTAGCTGGCTCAAGCTCACCCCCCACGCTCCACCAACTCAGCCCTATCAGCGCCCCACTACGTGCCCACTCATGCCTCTAACTAGTCAAGGTGAGAGTCTATTGTATTCCAAATGTGTTAGTGTGTATATAGAATTAATTATTACACTATGAGCCGAGTTTGCATTCAATAGTTTACATAAATCACTCGAAAAAGTCTATAAGTACCTCTCACATAAATACTCGTAGTGGCTAGAAATATATTCCGATGTTTAATATTTTTTTTTTACAGTGTCTCTGTAGTTTGGGAAAGCAGGCATACAAGTTACATCGAAATCCTACATGAACTTTGGCCAAGACGAATTTGTATAAATGTACCATGATTTTTATCATTTTTTGAACACATTTTGTTAACCCTCTTTGTGTTTTCGTTCCAGTAACTCAGCTATGGTGCCTAGCGAGTTATGACGTCTACCGCAGCTGCCCACGTGACTCCTCTGCAACCTTTGTGATTTTCATCGCCATTGAGTAAATATGAGTTTTTTTTTTACTTTTTGTACTAATAACTTTACAATCAAAATATTTGTTTATGTACTTTAATCAATAAAACACATATTTTTCAACTTAGCTTTTATTTTCACTATACATAAGTTTAAGGAATAGTTAAAGTAGTGTTGGTAATGGTTAACTTTAGTCAAGGCTTTTTGGTTTACAATTTACTTATTTTTAAAGTTAGCCGAACAAAAACGACCCGTGGTTACCGGCGGTGAAATGGAAAATTATGCGTACCTATTCAGGGTTTAAGCTTGATGGAGGTCTAGCGAGGAATCTAAAAAAAGTAAATTCATACATAAATAAAGACCAAAAAATCACCACTATCCCCTTAACGATTCTGAAACGCTGATGTAATATTTTGTAACATTTACATTGCCCACATGCCCAGAGACAGTAATTCTTCTTAATCAATGTTCACTCTATCAAGTTTATACAATAGTAGTTTATCAGCTATTTTTGCAGGCGATTGTGCCAATAATATAAATTTGTACAGTACTTTCCAGTAAAGTAGTGTAACCCTAGAAATATTGTACATTTATCTATATATCTATCTATTGCCAGACGCCTTCCTCCCCTTAATGAGGGTGTCCATACACAAAATGCCCCCCAAGCGTATCTATCCCCTGTAAGAGAGACAACCCATGCCAGTTTACTGAAGGACTTACAGGATTGACCACTCAACTTAGATTCCATCCGACTCCGAGGCTTTCTATGTATCTTTTTTAGCACCATTTCTCTACAGTGGTGTGCGGCTAGTCCATCCACTAACCTGCTTCACCCTCAGGTAAGCAGTACGGATTTGTATAAGGTTTACTTCCCTAGACAGGCTGCCGACCAAGGCTTACGAGTCCCATCCACCAGGATTTTTGTAAGGGTTTCTCCCCTAGATAGGTTGCCGACCAAGGGTATCAAGTCCCATCCATACATCCGTTTAGTATATACCCTGTAACCTCCCCCCCCCTTCTAAGTGTACTTTATATTATTAGAGTAGTGCTAAGTGCAATATAATCATGATGCTAAGTACATCTTAGTAAGTCAGAAATTATGCCCAGAAGTACAGTAGTTTAAAATAAAATTAGATAGACATATGGACGAGATGGGTTGGGTGTGAGGGTGATCTGCTGAGTGTGGGTTAATCGGCGCTCTGCAGATCCCCGTTTTCTGACCTCTGACCGTTTTGGTGAGGTTGGTCCTCCTGGTGTTAGTGAGCTGGGCCTATAATTAGGCCTTATAATTAGGGTTGGGTGTGAGAGGGATCTGCCTTGTGTGGGCCAATCGGCTTTCTGCAGACTCCCATTTTCTTACGTTCTTATGTATATTCTAGCCTGTAACCTCCCCTAAGTGTACTTCCTATCAAATTCAAATAACTTTATTTCGTAATTTAAAATTACATACTGTATATACAATAAATGTATTACTATACATAAATATGATGCAGTAACTTTACTATTATATACTAAAATATCACAAACAATAATAGTGGCAGCTACATAAAACATATTATTGTGGCACATTGCCACTGGTACTCTCATGATTCTCTACCCACGATATTCGTGATTATAATTATTGTGCAAGTTAATAATGTTATTAAGTAGAGTTCATTAATGCTGAGTGTAAGCCCAGAAGTAGAGTACTAAGTATATAGGGTATTGTGTAACCTCCCGCCAAGGTATAAAGGTATAAGGAGGGGTTCAGAGCTACCCCCATGGGCAACCCCGGCTTCATGAACTCCACCCGTACGCGATTTTGGCCCTTCAGTTAGCGGGGAGTAAGGGTGAAAATACCTTGGGCCGGTTGAAGAGTCAAACGTCCAATAATTTATCCTGATCTACGTGCTGAGGTCTGTGTCAGAATGCAATCTCCTGGCTTGGCTTGATATACTGGGTTATTTTGGACCTACATAACTATATTCCAGATCAGAGACAAATGTATTTCAGATATACAGTATGTACATTAGTAGAAGAGTTACTGGTCCTAGAACTTGATTTGGAATTGATTTAATCAAGTAGAAGATGGAAAGCCTGTGTGGGCAAAACAGAGAATAAGTTTGGATAAGGAAAGAAACGATATATCCATATCCGCTAGGAATGTAATAGAACCCCAGTCACATATAAATGTTAGTAATTATGATAGCATTTACTGCAGTGAAATCGAAGGAAATAATAAGTTAGTTAAAACCAATAGAACAACTAGTTACACAAAATAGTAATAGGTTGAGGGTATATTATACAAATTGTAGAAGTTTATGTAACAAAATGGATCAGCTTAGGGCAATTGTTAGCAAGGAAAATATAGACATTGTAGCGATTACAGAAACTTGGACAAATACTGACTCTAGACATCTATTAGCAGAATTTCATATGCCAGGATAAAATTTATTTAAATACGACAGAACAGACAGAAGGGGAGGTGGAGTTGCAATTTATGTCAGGGATACTTTAAAATGTTGCCTTAGATCAGATATTAAAACAAATAGCGATAATGAAAGTGTGTGGGTAGAGATTAGCGGGGAAGGTGAGACAATTATTTTGGGAACCATTTATAGAGCACCCTGTCTTTGTCGAAATTTAGGCAAATTATTATGGGAAGAAATCAGTAAGGCACCTCAGAATAATAATGTTTGCATTTTAGGCGACTTTAATCTTCCAGGTATAGACTGGGTTAATCAAACTAGCAATAACGAATCCGAAGAGTTTCTTGAAGTAGTACTAGACAACTTTCTCTTTCAATTTGTAAATTCGCCAACTAGAGGATATAATATTCTGGACCTAGTTATTACCAACAGAGAGAATTGGACAACAAATTTAGAAGTGAACAGTGACCATAAATCAATATATTTATCTATAGAATTAAATTATAAACCAAAGGAAAATAAGATTCTTATCCCTGACTTTAGAAAGGCAAATTTTAGGGGCTTAAAAAGTCACTCAGAATTAAAGGTGAGGCAGGAGATTTAGGTCAAGTAAGCCAATTAGTTCCAGCAGAACAGAGAGGTCGGGGCCAGGTGGGTCACACAGCTGAGATAGTTAGACAACCAACTGAAAATGTAAATATTGTGTATAATCAGTTCATCTCTGCCTTACAGACCGAACAAGATAAATATATACCAAAAAGAAAATTTAGATCACATACAAACCAACCAAAATGGATGATAAATAGATTATTAGATCTTATTGGTAGAAAGAGAGGTGTATACAGAAAAATACAGAAAGGCGAAATCTAACTTATAGGATATCACCATACCTTGTCGAGGCAGGTAAAGAAAGAAATTAGGAAGGAAAAAAGAAACTATGAAATCAAGGTAGCAAATGAATCCAAAAACAACCCTATAGCATTTTATCAATTGTATAAATCAAAGGTAACGGATACAGTAGGGCCCCTTAAGAATGTCATAGGTGAGACTACAGATGATGAGTTAGAAATGTGCAATACTCTAAATATTAATTTCTTTTCTGTTTTTACAAACGAAAATTTAGATCAACTTCCAGTAGTCAACCAAGTTTTTAACGGTAGTATAGACGAAATATTAAGCACAGTTTACGGCACTAGTGACGAAGTAATTAAGGAAATGGATATACTAAAACCTCAGAAATCTCCAGGTCCAGATGAGGTGTATGCTAGGGTATTAAAAGAATGCAAGGATGAATTAAGTTACCAATTAACTCACCTATTTAATAATTCACTAGCTTTAGGCTTAGTTCCTGATTCATGGAAGCTCGCAAATATAACTCTGATATTAAAAAAAGGTGATAAGTCTATAACATCAAATTACCGTCCTATTGGTCTCACATCAATTATAGGGAAATTGCTAGAATCAATTATTGCCAGGAAAATTAGAAATAACTTAGAAATGTTCAAGTTAATAACAGTTTCTCAACATGGTTTCACTCCAGGACGATCCTGCCTAACAAATTTACTAATTTTTTTTCTCTGAGGTTAATGAAGCGGTAGATAACAACGACAAGTCATATGATATAGTTTACTTAGACTTCAGTAAGGCCTTTGATAAAGTTCCACATGAAAGGCTGTTAAGGAAGATAGAAGGACATGGTATTGGGGGGATGCTACTCAAGTGGATTAAGTCATGGCTGATTGGTTGGAAGCAGAGAGTTAGTATACTGTAAATAGTGTAAAATCGGACTGGGGTTTAGTTAAAAGTGGGGTCCCCCAAGGGTCGGTTTTGGGGCCCCTTCTGTTCATTATCTACATAAATGATCTTGACTCACGCATAAAGAATAGGATCAGTAAATTTTCTGATGATACTAAATAGGTAGGATAATAGAGTCAGCTAGCGACAGGGAATGTCTTCAAAATGATCTCGATCATTTGCACGAGTGGCAGATGAGTTTCAATGTAGACAAATGTAAGGTATTGAGGATTGGAAATCGTAATTTAGATGCGGAATACAAACTGGACAATGTAGAATTGGATAATTCAGAGTGTGAGAAGGATCTGGGGGTGCTCGTTAGTAATGATCTGAAACCCAGAAAACAATCTATAAGTGTTAGGAACAGGGCACATAGAATTCTAGAATTCATATCTAGGAGTGTTAGCAACAGGACTGCTGAAGTTTTCTTAAAACTATACTTAGCACTAGTAAGGCCCCATTTAGACTATGCTGTTCAATTTTGGTGCCCTTATTACAGAATGGATATCGACCCTTTAGAGGCAGTCCAAAGAAGAATGACGAAAAAGATACATAATATTAGAAATTTATCGTATGAGGAGAGGTTGAAAATCTTAGGCTTGCACTCACTAGAAAGACGAAGATGTAGGGGAGACATGATAGAGGTATATAAATGGATAAAAAGTTTAAATATGGGCAATATAGATGAGGTATTAAAGCTAAAGAACGGTGACATAACCCGCTCAAATGGTTTCAAGTTAGATAAGTTTAGATTTAGGAAAGATATAGGAAAGCACTGGTTTAGGAATAGAGTTGTTAACATGTGGAATGCACCGCCCAGAACAGTAATTAGCTCAGAAACAGTTGAAAGCTTTAAGCATAAGTTGGATTCCCATATGGAGGCGAGAGGAGGGTGGAATGGTGAGGAGGGTGAAGAGGTTGCAGGAGGAGGAAGTCAGGGAGGAGTACAGGAGAGCAGTGGAAAGACGACTAGGTGGGTTCGACCTGGAAGTTATGGAGGAAGTGGAGGAGATGAGCAAGGTGTTTAAGGATGAGATCTGTGCAGCATGTGAGGAGGTGTGTGGAGTGAGGAGAAGAGGGAGGGGAGTGAAAGGTACAGCATGGTGGACAGAAAAGGTAAGAATAGCTGTGGAAGAAAAGAAGAAAGCATATAGAGAGTGGTTGGGTAGTAGAGATAATGAAGATTTCGAGAGACAGAAACGAGCGAGGTACTTGGAGAGTAAGAGGGTGGTGAAGAGAGTAGTGAAGGAAATGTTGCTGCCCTAGCCCAGGATTTACACAAAGTCCGACTGCTTTCAACCTCCTTTATTTAGCGTGAACTGAAACAATACAGATAATGTAACAATGGCATATAGGATATAAGGTCATACTAAAGTCTATGGAAAGTTAATCAACAGTTTAAACTCCAGGTACAATAATACACTACTAGAATGATACAAGATATGCAGTGCTAAGATGGTCACAATAAGTGACAAACTATTAACCCATTGAACACCAGAGACACTATCTATACTCAACTCGGGCAACAAAGATTAGAGTACCGGTATTTTACTCAGTTCAGGAAGGACTTCTATCAGTTACAAGGCATCAAACTATTCAAATTCGTCCTTCCTGAACCCCACAAACTCTCCTAATGCAACAAAATATATATAGTACCAACCATGTCAAAGGAATTCAACTGTTTAAATAACTAATCACACAAACAATCAATTTTCTACATTAAATTGTATCATGTAGATTAACACCAATAATAATAATATAATGAAAATATATATAGTACCAACCATGTCAAAGGAATTCAACTGTTTAAATAACTAATCACACAAACTATCAATTGTCTACATTAAATTGTATCATGTAGATTAACACCAATAATCAACCACATAATAATCACTTGCAATAAATAATGATACCAATTACTTTACATTAACACATTAATACTAACACTGAGCTCCTCGGCCTTACAGCTCCGAGGACAACAACAACATTTACGTTAGTCTAGTACTATTCAGTGAGAACATTCCAATATACAAGTACACAAAGTATTTTATAACCGTACCTTTTATTGCTACAACTAGGCCTTCAAATAGGGTGAACAACCAAACAGCCAAGATCCTCGAGGACGCAAATGCCTATCACCGTCTTCCACACCAGGCCGCCCATTTGGCTCCACAAAGCAACACCACACTCCAGGTTCACCAGTCAACTGACTATTACCACAACGCTAGAGCCCCAAGTCAACACGACTCACCCTTCACCAAATAGCTGCGCCCTCATCTAGTACCGCTGATTTGGTACAATGATAACTTATTTGAGACTACGAGGCAATATGAACTTTGACCCTTCTATTTCATACATATGATTCAGTTAATATCGTACATATTAAAACATATATATGAACCTTGACCCTTCTATCTCATACAAATGATTCAGATCATTTCGTACATGTCAAAACATATATATGAACCTTGACCCTTCTATCTCATACACATGATTCAGATAATTTCGTACATGTTAAAACATATATATGAACCTTGACCCTTCTATTTCATACATATGATTCAGTTAATATCGTACATATTAAAACATATATATGAACCTTGACCCTTCTATCTCATACAAATGATTCAGATAATATCGTACATATTAGAACATATATAATTCCAGCCACATGGCTCCACTAATTATATTCATTATAATTACAATACCAAAGGAAAGTGTATGCATATCTCTATCTAGGCTCTCCGGTGGGGAGCGTACCCCAAATCTTTACTCACCAACCAACAATATCAATTTTTGAACAGGGCGATGCAGGATAGAACGGTTAGCAAGTTGCACTTTGACAGATCTGACCAAACCATCTTGAGATGTATGAGCTTCCGTGACACGTGCCAGTTTCCAATATGACCGATGGCACTGATCATCAATGACTAAGACTAGATCACCAACCTTCAGATTCTTTCTGGGAGTACTCCACTTAGCACGAGACATGTACTGCTGAGCAATCTCCTTTTTCCACCGTGACCAGAATAAATCCACAAGATACTGAACACGACGCCATTGCTTCGACACATACAAGTTAGGTCGCTCTGCATCCAGTGGAGCCAGAGTACGGGGAATGACTTTCGACTTCATCGTTATCAAGTGATTTGGTGTCAACGGCTCAAGAGACTGAGGATCACTGATGTTGTCAACATTGAGGGGTCTACTGTTTATCACAGATGCAGCTTCAGAGAGTACAGTCATCAAACCCTCATCATCAAGACGAGAACCATGCTCCACCACGATACCCTCAATGATGCGTCTGGCAATACCAATCATCCTCTCCCACACTCCACCTCTGTGGCTTGAAGATGGTGGATTAAAAACCATGTCACATCCCATTTTCAACAACTCATTTCTTGCACCAACTAGATTAGTTCCTTGATCACATCTAATCTCTCTCACAGAACCACGAAGTGCAACAAATCTTTGAAATGCATTGAGAAAACTGTATGTGGAAAGAGTATGAGCCACCTCAATGTGCACCGCCCTACTTACCAGGCAGGTGAACATTACGCCATATCTCTTACACTCTCGACGCCCAGACTTCACAACATAAGGACCAAACAAATCACATCCTGAGAACCAAAATGGAGGAGACGGGGACAATCTGTCCTCTGGTAAGTCCGCCATCTTTTGCTCCACTGGTCTGCCTCGCAAACGAGAACACGTTACACAAGTGCGAATCTGTCTCTTCACCAACCTTTGCAAGGATAGTATCCAAAAACCATGACTGCGCACTTCCGAACATGTAATGCCACGACCCTGATGATGAGTCTTCTGATGAAAATGCATGATGATCGACTTAGACAACTCATGGTTAGAAGGCAAGACAAGTGGATGTTTGACGTCATCAGATAGAGTAGACTGACGAATCCTGCCACCAACACGGATCAAACCATCCTTATCCAGAAACGCATCCAATTTGAAGAGTGGACTACTACGAGAAACTGTGTTTTGACATGATAAAGCAATCAATTCATTCGAGAAACATGACCTCTGAACCATCCTAATGATGTTAGTCTTCGCGGTTTCCAGTTCCTCTACCTGCAAGTTTCCTTTTCTATTTACTCCTTTGCAATTACCAATAAATCTTGAAATCCAAGCCCACAACTTCAAAGTGCTGAACCAGTGTCGAAAGATATGAATATGATCTAGTGATGGAGACTCTTCGCCATAACTGCTCAGGCACTTCACCTCTACATCATCGTGTGATACTACTGGATTCATATGTTCGGTGTGAAAGTCATACCTCGTGAGAAAGTCTGGTCCCTTCAACCAACGCTCTGACCAAACTGCACGAGATCCATCATTGGCAGGATTATCAGCACTGTCGACATGAAACCAATGTTCAGGACTAGACCCATCATGTATCCTTTGAACTCTATTGGCTACAAAGACCTTGAATCTGGCTGATTGATTCTTTATGTACCCAAATACCACAGTGCTGTCAGTCCAGAAATACTCTACGTACTGAAGTGGGAGTTCTCTTCTTAGTTTTGTTGCCAAATGCACACTTAGAACCGCTGCAGTCAACTCAAGGCGAGGAATGGTCAAGATTGGCTTAAAAGGAACAACTCTACACTTTCCCACCATGAAAACAACTTCTATATTTCCATCTTCGTACAACATTCTGAGGTAAGAACAAGCAGCATACCCAATTGAACTCGCATCAGCAAAGTGGTGCATTTCAAGAGACGACACCTTCACTTTGGTGCGGACACAACGTGGGATAATAACCTCACCAATCTGAGCAAGATTACTGTGCCACATCTCATACTTCTTTGACAACTCACCAGACATAGGATCATCTCATTTACATTTATCATGACACATTTGATGCAACAACAACTTAGCCTGATGAAGAAGTGGAGAAATCACACCAAAAGGATCATAAAACTTGGCAAGGGTAGAAAGCAAACCTCTCCGAGTCATCTTGCTGCTGTCAAAGTCCAGTGGGAAATGGAGTTTGTCAGTCTCAACATTCCATAAGACACCTAAAGTTTTATGCATGCTAGATTCCATTGGTGCTCGGTCTTCAATGGGAACACAATTCATGACTTCTTGAGAATTTGACATCACCTTGTGGCATCTACATCCACCTTCAGAAAGAAGTTTCCGAGTCTCAACAATCAAAGAACAGGCAGAACTAACAGAAGACACAGAGATGACACCATCATCGACATAGAAGTTCTTATTTACAAACTGTGAGGCTTCAATGGCATACTTCGAGCCATGATCATTAGCGATCTTTCTCAGGGCATATGTCGCGACTCCAGGGGAAGAGGTGGCACCAAACAAATGAACCTGCATTCTACAATCAACGGGGTCAGAATTGAAATCGCCATCTTTCCACCACAAATATCGCAGTAAGTCCTTGTCACCAGAGGGAACCATGAACTGGTAGTACATTTTCTGAATGTCACAAGTGAAAGCGATAGGTTCAAGACGAAATCTGAATAGAATCCCCAACAACAAATTCATCAAATTGGGACCTTGCAACAGCCTACTATTCAAACTAACGCCTCTGAACTCAGAACTACAATAAAAAACTACTCTCATCTTGTTTGACTGTTGAACGCCGTGATGGGGAATATACCACCTTCTGCCTACTGGAGACTCATCATCCGGAGCGACAATTTCAGCAAATTCCATGTCAAGCATTTCCTGCATTGAATCTGAATACCTCTGATGATAGAGCGGATCCTTCTGAAATTTGGTTTTCAAACTCGACAATCGCTTTTCTGCAATAAACCTGTTCATAGGAAATGGTGCTTCATATTTTAAAGGTAGAGGAGCCTCATAATGCTTATCCTTTCTCTGAAACATTCCTCCTGACATTCTCTTCATAAATCGTACATCTTCTGCACTATACTTCTCATCCATTCCAGGCATAGCTATCTTAACATGCTTATCCTTTCTCTGAAACATTCCTCCTGACATTCTCTTCATAAATCGTACATCTTCTGCACTATACTTCTCATCCATTCCAGGCATAGCTATCTTAACATCCTCAGTATCTAACATCACCTCACGACAGTCAGTCCTGAAGGCAATGCAACCTTGTACAATGTGTGTAGCACCAAACTCATCACTTTCATCCACACTATCACAATTTGCACCTACAACACACCAACCGAGACTAGTCTTCCACCCAAAAGGCTCATTGTCACCTCCAGTCACAATCTCCAAAGGTCGCAGGACTTGAGAGCAATGATAACCTATCAAAAGACCAATGGGGGCATCTTCATAATACCGAGGAATGTCAATTTGGGAAAGATGTGGCCATTTACTTATTACATCAGGAATGGGAATGATTTCACGCCTACATGGAATGCAGTCCCTCACAAAACATGATGGAAGTTTAATGCAAGGACCACCTGACACACTTCTAATCTCCAAGCCATCGACGGCTGTGGTAGAAACATTCATACGACCATTCATAGTTGACAAATCTAATGAAGTGTGACGTCCAGATACATTCAACATGCTAGCAACCTCATCTGTCACAAAATTTGTGTTAGATTGTGTATCCAAAAGAGCATATACCAAAATCTCAACATCACTGGATGGATGATGCAACAAAACAGGCAGCACCATAGTGGTTACACGATTATCAGTTTTCATACATGAAACAGAGTCAGTAGCTAAATTCACATTACCAGATGTCGTATCTGTGCTAGTCTTGGGTTGTGAACTATAGTCATGAAGCAAAGTTGGGTGCCTTTTTGAACAAACTGCACAAACATGCCTTATTCTACATTTCTTACTATGGTGTCCATATGTCAGGCAGCCAAAGCACATGTTCTTGTCACGAATGAGAGTTCTTCTATCAGGCAAACTCATGTTACTAAAGACTGAACAATTTGTAATTTTATGTTTATCATCACAAACTGGACAATTCTTCTGAACTACATTGTTTTGACCCTCATATGATCGTGACTGAGTTACATATGCTTGAGCTATGACACGTGACTCTGACTTAGATGGATGCAATTTGTTTACACCAGGGTCACGTGCCCCTGACCCATGACCAGACCATAAAGCATGATTTGCAATTTTGGCTTTGTCTTTAATGAACTGAGTAAATTGATCAAACTTAGGGAACACATCGGACTTCACAACAATTTTAATCCAGTCATTTACTAACCAAGATGGCAACTTGTTCAGGATTTTCTTATTTTCAAACTCGTCACTTAATATTTCCAATGACTTGTACGAACCCTTGGCAACACAAATCTGAGTTAAAAAGTCTGCAAATCTCTGAAGTGCCTTTCCATCGCGCTCACCAACTTTTGGCCAATTCTCAAGTTTTCTACGGAAGGCAGCTGCAACAAGAGCTGGATTACCAAACCTTTTTTCTAGTATATCAAGTGCGGCCTCATATGATGATCTATCTGGACAGAGAAATAAAGCTTCAATAGCACTTTGAGCTTCACCAGTTGTGTACTGTTTCAAGTAAAACATCTTTTCATCACACCCAATATTGTGTTTTCCAACTAACGTATTAAATGAAGCCTTCCACATTGGATAGGACTCAGGTTTACCACTGAAAATGTCAGGTTGTGGCACTGGAGGCAATTTAACATAAGACATAGGCTTACCCTCTGATGGATGAAAAGTATCAGCACCTCTCTGTACATAGTCTCTGACACCTTGTAAACCACTAATATAATTGCACTCAACTTCCTCAAAGTATTTATCACTAGCCACCATGTCAGACTCGTCAGTAAGCGTATCATGATAATTATTATGTGCTTGCATAAAGTCATGAAAGATACCTTTAATCAAATCAAACTTCTGAACTACTTCACTGTAAGAACCATCAATTACCAGCCTCCTGAGTTCATTAACCCTTTTTGTCACCTGTGATCTTTTCGTTGTACGCAATTTACGATGCTCTTCGGACGGTGCCATGACTGTATATTTAACACTTTACTAACAGCCAGGTCACAAAACAATTTAAATCACAAGAGGCTATGCATGACTCACGGTGAATGATGGTGACGTAGAACTAGGTAGACGTGGACGATGACGTGGAGCAAGGACAGGTAGGCATTGGTAGACAGATCAAGGGCGTAGTGATGAACACAATGGCGTGACGGCAGGCCACCGGTGTCCTCGTTCGGTCAGTAAAAGTTCACTGTTGCTGCCCTAGCCCAGGATTTACACAAAGTCCGACTGCTTTCAACCTCCTTTATTTAGCGTGAACTGAAACAATACAGATAATGTAACAATGGCATATAGGATATAAGGTCATACTAAAGTCTATGGAAAGTTAATCAAAAGTTTAAACTCCAGGTACAATAATACACTACTAGAATGATACAAGATATGCAGTGCTAAGATGGTCACAATAAGTGACAAACTATTAACCCATTGAACACCAGAGACACTATCTATACTCAACTCGGGCAACAAAGATTAGAGTACCGGTATTTTACTCAGTTCAGGAAGGACCTCTATCAGTTACAAGGCATCAAACTATTCAAATTCGTCCTTCCTGAACCCCACAAACTCTCCTAATGCAACAAAATATATAGTACCAACCATGTCAAAGGAATTCAACTGTTTAAATAACTAATCACACAAACTATCAATTTTCTACATTAAATTGTATCATGTAGATTAACACCAATAATAATAATATAATGACAATATATATAGTACCAACCATGTCAAAGGAATTCAACTGTTTAAATAACTAATCACACAAACTATCAATTGTCTACATTAAATTGTATCATGTAGATTAACACCAATAATCAACCACATAATAATCACTTGCAATAAATAATGATACCAATTACTTTACATTAACACATTAATACTAACACTGAGCTCCTCGGCCTTACAGCTCCGAGGACAACAACAACATTTACGTTAGTCTAGTACTATTCAGTGAGAACATTCCAATATACAAGTACACAAAGTATTTTATAACCGTACCTTTTATTGCTACAACTAGGCCTTCAAATAGGGTGAACAACCAAACAGCCAAGATCCTCGAGGACGCAAATGCCTATCACCGTCTTCCACACCAGGCCGCCCATTTGGCTCCACAAAGCAACACCACACTCCAGGTTCACCAGTCAACTGACTATTACCACAACGCTAGAGCCCCAAGTCAACACGACTCACCCTTCACCAAATAGCCGCGCCCTCATCTAGTACCGCTGATTTGGTACAATGATAACTTATTTGAGACTACGAGGCAATATGAACTTTGACCCTTCTATTTCATACATATGATTCAGTTAATATCGTACATATTAAAACATATATATGAACCTTGACCCTTCTATCTCATACAAATGATTCAGATAATTTCGTACATGTCAAAACATATATATGAACCTTGACACTTCTATCTCATACACATGATTCAGATAATTTCGTACATGTTAAAACATATATATGAACCTTGACCCTTCTATTTCATACATATGATTCAGTTAATATCGTACATATTAAAACATATATATGAACCTGGACCCTTCTATCTCATACAAATGATTCAGATAATATCGTAGATATTAGAACATATATAATTCCAGCCACAGTAAGAGAAGAGTAGATGAGGAATTTGGAAGGAATCTGAGTGTAAAATGGAGGGAGAGTAAGAAAATGTTCTGGAAAGAAGTCAAGAAAGTTAGGGAAGGTAGCAAGGGAAACAGTAAGGGTGTGAAAGATAAGAATGGGAGAATGCTAGCCGAGAAGCAAGAGAGAGTCGAAAGATGGAGGGAGTACTTCAGTGAGTTGCTAAATGTAAGGAATGAAGAGCCAGCAAATATAGCTGGATATGGTATGGGAGGGAGAAGAAGAGAAGTAGTGGAGGAGGAGGTGGGGATCAGGAGGTCAGAAGTGTGGGAAGCCATGAAAAGAGCGAAGTTGGGGAAAGCACCAGGAACAGATGGAGTGTGTGGGGAAATGTTGAGGTATGGTGGTGAGATAGTGATAGAATGGGTATGGAAAATGTGCAAACTAGCATGGGAGAAGGGGATTGCACCCGATGACTGGAAGACTGGCATAATAGTCCCCCTATATAAGGGCAAAGGGGAAAGAGGAGTGTCTGGTAACCACCGAGGAATATGTCTTCTAAGCGTAGTAGGGTAGGTAGACAGTAGGGTAGTGATTGAGAGAGTGAGAGTGAGAACGGAGAAATGGATAGGCGACGAGCAGGGAGGTTTTAGGAAGGGAAGAGGATGTGTAGATCAGATTTTTACCCTGAATTGTGTTGTGGAGAAGTATCTGGAGAAGAAACAAAAGGTGTATGTTGCCTTTATGGACTTGGAGAAGGCCTATGACAGAGTGGATAGAGAAGTGTCGGGAATTGGGTAAGGATCCCGACAGTTTTAGGTCCAATAGGACATTTGAATTTGGCGGTATCGTATCGCATGTACGATTTCGGCTGGTTCTTTGTGTATTGTAGTTTATTCTTAAGTATAGGTTAAATATTAACTGTAATGTATAAATATCTACATCAGCTCTAGATGTATCATGAAACCAAGTTATGGGTTATAATTATTATGAGCCGGCAGCCATATGTAATTTCGCGAAGCGATCGGACACCGGCCCTTTAGTCTCTCAATCAACACCATACAGCCAACATCTTCCCCCCGGCTCTGACTCAACCCACAGTTAACCATGTGCTACAAATACTAATCTATAACAACAGTCCTACATCACCAGTCCTCTAAGCTAAGTTCATTGTATCGACATTGTATTATGTGAACATTCCTACATGTCATGCAATTGAATTAGCCGTGTTTGGGGGACTGGATTACACCCATCGACTACATCGTTGGTAATTATATTATAACTATTTGTTGGGATATTTCATGTACCAGTGATATGCAATTTAACCTCTTTATCTAAATTCCCGACAAATAATGGTCCTTCGTGCCCTACGGCTTCCTTACCGTAGTACCGTTTTGTTTACTTCCTTGACGCTTGTGGGCTTACAAATGGCTGCCGCCTCGCGTGTTGTTGGGCCGACTGCCGTTTCCCTAGTATAGACCCGGCTTCTTCCCTCGTATTTTTTTTCCATTTAGGCGCCGTCCCTATCTTTTTTGGGGCTAGTTTCCAGGGTTTTTTGGGCGTGTGATCCTTGGCATTTTTTGGTGGGTTAGCTGGGCTAGAGATTGGGGTAGGGGTAATTTCGTCGGGCACAATTTCGCGCTCGTAGGTTAGGCTAGGCTAGGCTAGGCAGGCTAGGCCTGCAGGTGTCTATGGTAGCTGTTCATTTCGCTTTGGTAGTGTGCTTGTGGTGTTCATTGTGTTTTGTCATTATGAGACTCTTTTCTTAATTTTGCCGGTGGGGAGGGTTCTCATGCGACTCATTTAATTTAATTTTATAGCCTAGTTGCCTAATTACGGTCATGGGGTTCGGTCTCTGTTGATTCCTAAGCGATTGACAGCCAACAGACCTCATGATTGTGGGATGGGCAGCTGGGCTAGGCCTAATACTTATTACTAGTCAGTTCTTTTCATTTACCCTTCTTTCTCTAGCCCTAGTTTGTTTCTGCTATTTGTCGATTTGCTCCATTAATTCATCCTACTGCAGCTAGTAGCCTAATGACCGTTTCCAAATTGGGAGTGGCAATGCTATTGCCACATTTTTTATTAATTTGTGTAAGTAGTTTGCTTTATAGTTTAGAGAGTTAGTAGCTTAGATTCAGACCTTAACGATGACAGATTTAAAGAAACTTAAGATTCTCAAGGGAGGGATGAAGGGAAGTTTAAATAGGTGTTTAAGAGATCTTGATGAATTTTTATTAAGTGCCACGGCTGATCAAATTAAGGGTAAATTTGCTACTGTTACTAAATCGCTAGCCACTTACGATAGTTATGCTCAGCAGGTATATGGTTTATTGACAATTACTGACGATGTGGAAGAAGAAATGTCAGCAGATATTGAGTACTTTGAAGACGTTAATACAGCCTTAGCCAGACTATCTTCCACACAAGAATCAACCTCTGTTAAGGATACCGGTACACCAAAGGCGACTGGTTTTTACCTGCCGAAGCTTACTTTGCCTACCTTTTCTGGGGATTCGGCTACCTGGACTGGATTTTGGGATATCTTTGAGTGTTCCGTCCATCATAATAAAACACTCACATCTATCCAAAGGTTCACATATCTCCGTGGTCAATTGAAAGGGGAGGCATTGAAGTTAATCGATGGGTACAAGCTAGAAGCTACCAGCTACGAGTCTGCAGTGGAGTTGCTGAAGAGAACTTACGGGAGAGTGGAAGTCATCAAGACCACGTTAATTACTAAATTCTTCACTCTAGATCCTCCATCCTATGATGTGACGGACCTAAAGGAGTACTATGCCTCCTTTGAGAGCCTCCTCCGATCTATGGAGACAATGGCCATCACCAAGGAGGAAATATTTAGTGTAATTATCTTGAACAAGATACCCTCTCCCCTAAAGGAAATCGTAAGACGACAACTAAACGACTCTCCACTAAACTTGGAAGCGTTGGTGCAGGTGTACCAGACTGAAGTCTTCAATATGGAGAGTACTGGACACTACAGACAAGTGGAGATGTCGCCATCTACTGCAGCTTTACCGGTACAGACTTCTCCTAAACAGAAAAGGCCAATATCATTAGGTTGTAAGTTGTGCAGTGTCCACGGTCATCTGTGGTACCAGTGTCCTAAGTATCCTAAGGCTACACAGAAAATTGGCAAGGCTAAATCGCTTAAGTTATTTACCAGCTGTCTGGCAAGAGACCACTTCAACAGTACTTGCACCAATTCCTACATCAAACCTTGTAAGTATTGCAAGGGGAAACATTGGTTTTCCCTTTGCACCCAGTCTGATCGGCACGACGGCAAAGAAAAGGGGAGAACCCCCAAAGAGTCACATGAGAAAAGTAAGAGCGAGGGTGATAAAGTATCTTCCATGTCCATTGCTTCTCAAGAATGTCAATTGCTTCCTACTACGATGCTGCCAGTAGTTGGGAGTAATAATAAGCCTATAATGACACGCACCCTACTTGACCAGTGCTCACAGAGGTCATTCGTTCTGCGGTCATCATTACCCCAGCTCAAGTGTACCAGCAAGGGTCAAGAGAATTTGCGTCTCCATGGTTTCACTAGTGAAATAGATTCCAGTGACTATGATATCGTGGAGATTTCCTATGTTTATAGACGAAAGATATGTCCCATCAAGGCTGTTCTGGTAGACACACTACCCAGTTTCTATATAGCATCAGAGATTCAACCACATTTGAAATATCTCAGAAGCAAGGGTTATAAACTGGCTGATGATCAACTCTCTGCTAACAATGGTATTATGCTATTGGTCGGAGCTGATTATTACTACGACCTGGTTCACCCTGGATATCGGCGGGTAGATAAGCTAATAATGCTCCCCACGATCCAAGGGTATGCCATTTCTGGATCCTATGCCACTTCCTCTCAAGACACACAAGTGGAGGTGGTTACGGTCCTCAAGGTAGCAGTAAGCCCCATAGATAAATATATTAGGCCAAATGTGCCTGATAATACATGTACTGATATAGATAAGCTATGGGACTTGGACAATATTGGAATTGACCCACATGAACTTGATCGTGAGTCCAAGCTAGCGTTAAGCTCGTATGAAGAGACTGTAACATATGACTCTGGCAGGGGTCAGTATGTGGTAAGGCTCCCTTGGAATGATAACAAGAGTAAATTACCTACTAATTTCCATCTAGCACTTGGTAGGTTACGTGGCCTTCAGAAGCAGTTTGTCAAGGATCCATATTATTGCGAGACTTATGCGGCAGTTTTAAACGAGCAGGTACAACGTGGATTTGTGGAGAGAGTAGATCTCGGTGAGTATGGGGAAAACATCCATTACCTTGCTCACCATGGGATTAAAAAGGACAGTTCCACCACTCCTGTTCGTATTGTGTATGACTGCTCTGCTAAATCCAGTGATCGCTCCTATAGCCTGAATGATTGTCTGTACACGGGTCCGTCCCTGGTCTCTGATCTCGCGCAAATTATGTTGCGCTTCAGATGTCATAAGTTTGCATGGGTTGCCGATATTGAGAAGGCCTTCCTGACGCTTCAACTCCATCGTGAAGACAGGGACTCGACAAGATTTTTATGGCCACGGGACCCAATGGATCTAGATTCAGAGTATCTGGTCTACAGGTTCAGAGTCGTCTTATTCGGGGCGACCTGTTCCCAGTTCCTTCTCAACGCTACTATCTTGCGACATCTTGAGGAGGCTGGACTAGATCCTGACTTCAAGAATGAGATCAAGCAGGGGATCTATGTGGACAATCTTCAAGGCACTGGAGACAATGAAGATTTATTGCTCAAGAGATGCTGGGAGTTCCGCGATATATTTGCCAAGGCTCATTTATACTTAAGAGAATGGGCCACTACTAATGGTCTTTTGAAAGGTCAATTTGCTTCTGACAGTGTAGCTACTGAGAATAGTGAGGTAAAGTTTTTAGGCCACAAATGGGACACTACCACAGATTGTATATCCTTCTGTCACACCCCATGCGGCAGTGAGCTTATGACCAAGCGAAACTGCTTAAGGTTGTCAGCGAGGTTGTTTGATCCCCTAGGTTTTTTGCTGCCTGTAACTGTCCGTGCTCATATGTTTTTACAGTAATTGTGGCGGCTAAACCTAGATTGGGGCACGCCCCTCCCGACTGAGTTACAAGATACTTGGCGGTTGATTCGGTCGGACCTTTCCACATGTTGCAAGGTCCAACTTAATCGTCAGGTTATTAGTGGTCACCAGGTGGATCTACATGCCTTTTCTGATGATAGTAATAGTGTGTACGGTACTGCCATATACATATGCAATGGTAGTGATGCGAAACTGGCAATAGCAAAGGCCAAAGTAGCCCCTATGAAGAAGATTACAGTTCCTAAATTAGAACTTACTGCATTGCTTCTGTTTGCTCGTCTAATAAAGTTTACACTGGATGCTTATACAGACATACTCCAGATTAATAACGTTTATGTCTGGAGCGACAGTCAAATAGCACTTTCATGGGTACACAGCCAGAAAGTGTTAACTGTTTATGTTTCTAATCGCACTGATGAGATACATAACTTAGGTCCTACAGCTAAATTTTGCTATGTGAGCACCAGGGATAACCCCAGTGACATCATTTCCCGGGGGATCTCGGCGCAATAGTTTATGTCGTCCTCTATTTGGTGGCATGGACATCCATGGCTTATATCTCCAACTGAATGGCCTCAGGATTTCAGGGAATGCATCTCTGATCCTTCAAGTCGGCCCCAAGATGATGTGTTAAGTAGTTCGAATGTGAGTACTACACATCAGGATAACAAGTTGGTAGAGTGGGAACGTTACGGCAGCTATAATAAAGTAATGCGGGTATTTGCATGGATATACTGTTTCATTAACAACATGAGAAGTCGGGCTCACAGGTCTTTCCTTAGTGAAGATTTGAAGCATATCAGACTCCATGAATTGAGATCAGCAGAAGCGAAACTAATATGTTTAGTACAAAGGGAATCTTATCCTACTGAACATCAAATCCTGAGCAAGGAGTCAAAGGCCAAACCCTCTAACTTAATGAGGCAGCTAGGATTATATATGGAAGGAGGCATAATTAAGTGTAGAGGCAGGATACAAAAGGCGGACATTATTGATTCTGCGAAATATCCTGTCCTCCTTAGCTCCTCTCATTTGATTACCAAACTGTTGAATTCGCCAATGCCATAGGACCTGCCTACATTTTGGCGTAAATTATGTTCTGGCGTATATGCGACAACGTTGGTGGATCCCTAAGATGCGACAAGCAATTAAAGGGATCCACAATAGCTGTACCATCTGTAAAAGATTACAGGGTAAGCCTTACTCCCCAGTTGATCTACCTCCCTTGCCTGAGTTCAGGGTACAAAGGACTGAACCATTTCAGGTAACCGGGGTAGACTACACCGGAGCGATTCATGTTAGAGAATCGCCCGGTAATATTATAAAGGTATATGCCGTTCTATTCACATGTGCGGTAACCAGAGCGATTCATATTGAATTGATTGACGACCTATCCAGTGAGGGTTTTTTGCATACTCTAAGACGCTTTGCAGGCCGCAATGGTTTCCCTCAAATTATTATGAGCGATAATGCGACTTGTTTTGTCGGAGCCTCTAAATATCTCCAGAGTTTAATGGATGACCCGCAGGTTGTGGCTACCCTCACTGGAAAGCGTTGTCAGTGGAGATTTATACCAGCACGTGCACCATGGTTCGGGGCGATTTGGGAGAGAACAATCGGTATCGTCAAATCTGCCATGAAGAAGGTATTAGGAGGGGCACTGGTGACCAGACGGGAGTTGCAAACCATCTTAGTAGAAATTGAGATGTCAGTCAACGACAGGCCCTTGACCTATACCTCGGCAGATGTTGATGACCTCTTACCCATTTCGCCTTCTATGCTAACACATGGACGAACCCTTAATACCTTTCCTAGATCGTCCGTAAATGATGAAGATCTGCATGACCCTACGTTCGGCAATGCTGACGCCACACGTCGTCGCTTCCAGTATGTAAACAAGGTGTCCGACGATCTATGGAAACGGTGGACCCAAGAATATTTGCTGTCTCTTCGCGAGCGTCACTCTAATAAGATCAAAGGGACGAATCAACGATGGCCTCGTATCGGGGATATCGTCCTGATTCATGATGAGCGTCCTAGGTTATTTTGGAAGCTTGGGAGGATTATCGATTTGTTCCAGGGCATTGATGGTCTTATAAGGGTTGCTAGAATACGAACTTCGACGGGGGTTACTACTCGCCCAGTCGTAAGGTTATATACCTTGGAGCAGGATGTAGAACTGCCGGATGATCCTGGCGTCTCTACTGATACCCCTCCGCGGGAGAGTGCTGGTGACAGTGCTCCTCAAGGTGGGGCAGCTGATGATGAGAAGGATGATCCTCCTCAGGCTTCAGGTGGCGCTCGTCCCAAAAGGAGGGCGGCTATGAGTTCCGTGGATCTTTGGAGATCAAAGATCAAACAAGGTGATCTTTGACTTCGATGTCCTTTTTTTGTTCTCTGTATATAGCTCCTGTATATCATTTTTGGTGGCGGGCAATATGTCGGGAATAGGGTAATGATCCCGACAGGTTTAGGTCCAATAGGACATTTGAATTTGGCGGTATCGTATCGCATGTACGATTTCGGCTGGTTCTTTGTGTATTGTAGTTTATTCTTAAGTATTGGTTAAATATTATCTGTAATGTATAAATATCTACATCAGCTCTAGATGTATCATGAAACCAAGTTATGGGTTATAATTACTATGAGCCGGCAGCCATATGTAATTTCGCGAAGCGATCGGATGCCGGCCCT
Source organism: Paralithodes platypus (assembly GCA_032716605.1). NCBI lineage: Eukaryota > Metazoa > Arthropoda > Malacostraca > Decapoda > Lithodidae > Paralithodes > Paralithodes platypus. The sequence continues at coordinate 40,077,052 of CM064572.1, forward strand.
TTAGTCTCTCAATCAACACCATACAGCCAACATCTTCCCCCCCCCCGCTCTGACTCAACCCACAGTTCACCATGTGCTACAAATACTAATCTATAACAACAGTCCTACATCACCAGTCCTCTAAGCTAAGTTCATTGTATCGATATTGTATTATGTGAACATTCCTACATGTCTTGCAATTGAATTAGCCGTGTGTGGGGGACTGGATTACACCTATCGACTACGTCGTCGTTGGTAATTATATTATAACTATTTGTTGGGATATTTCATGTACCAGTGATATGCAATTTAACCTCTTTATCTAAATTCCCGACAGAAGGTTTGTGGAAAGTACTTAGAATATACGGAGTAGAGGGCAAGTTGCTGAAAGCAGTGAAGAGCATGTATGAGGGTGCAAAGGCGGCAGTACGTTTGGAGAGTGAGCAGAGCGAGTTCTTTGACCTGAATGTTGGTTTGAAACAGGGGTGTGTGATGTCCCCGTGGTTGTTTACTGTATATATGGATGGAGTCATGAAAGAAATACTATCAAGAGCAGTGGATGTTGGTGTATCGCTGAAAAGGGAGGGAATTGAGTGGAAGCTACCTATACTGCTGTTTGCGGATGATACAGTTCTGATGAGTGATAATGAATGGGAGTTGCAGGGTCTGGTAAATGAGTTTGGAACAGTGTGCGAAAATCGGAATTTGAAGGTAAATGTGGGGAAGAGCAAGGTTATGGTCTTCGAAAGGGGTGAAGTCACAGAGTGTGAGATGAAGCTGAACGGTCAGGCTATGGAGATCGTCAACTCTTTTAAGTATCTGGGCAGTGTGTTGAGTAAAGATGGGACTATGGATGAAGAAGTGCAGGAGAGGGTACAACAGGGGAAGAGGGTTGTAGGAACGCTAAAAGCAGTAACAAGAAATAGGGTGGTCAGTATGGAAGTGAAGAAGTCCTTGCATGACAGTGTGGTAATCCCGACACTGACTTACGGAAGCGAAGCATGGACGTTGGTTGAGAGACTCAGACCAAGAGTGAGAGCAGTGGAAATGAATTACTTAAGGAGTGCGTGCGGAGTTACATGGAGGGATAGACAAACTAATGAGGAAGTAAGAAGGAGGTGTGGTGTGGAGGTAGATGTGCTGGAAAGTGTGAAAAGGAACAACTTGAGATGGTTCGGCCATATGGAACGTATGGAAAGCGAGAGAATGACTAAGAGGGTGTACGAGAGCGAGGTGGAGGGACAGAGAGGGAGAGGTAGACCGAATGAGAGGTGGAAGCATGGAGTGAGGAAGTACATGAACGAAGGCGGTGCTGGTTGGGGGGAGGGGTGTCGACTGACTGGGGACAGAGGTGCATGGGGGCGGTTCGTTCGTGGCCACCCCTTCGGGGATCACGGCGTCAGGCAATAGATAGATAGATGGATTCCCATATGGGTGATATGGGCTGGGTGTGAATGGGAATGCAGTTTCCCGCGATCTTATGACCTTATGTTCTTATGTAATTGGGGTTGGGCGTGACTGGGATCTGCCTTGTGTGGGCCGACCGGCTTTTTGCAGACTCCCATTTTCTTATGTTCTTAAATTGACCGGTTGAAGTCAGGGTCGGGTAGGGATTTGGAGGAGTTCCTGGCAAAAGCGCGCGGAACGGTGAACAGCCATGCTTACAATTTTCACTATTTTTCGCTGAATATAAGTTGCCTCGCCTCGCTACAATCGTCATCACCACTTCGGCTACCCCACCTCAATCATTGGTTGTTGTTGATGATATTAATATTATTTGTATTGTTGTTATTACCATCTTTATTATTGGTAGACGTATTCTCGTATTTATTAAGTAACACCCAGTTCTTAACCCCTTCTTTACCGACGACGTTTTCTTAATTATATCCTAGCTCTATTTAGACGATTTTGTGCAGTTTAAGAAGGATCTGTGGTAGTATAATGGGTTAAGTGAGATCGTTTGAAGCATGTTACTTGCTGGAGGCCCTTTTGAAACTGTATACAATCGCCTAATAGTAGCCAGAATAAAGATAAAAGGACGTCGGCGGTACAGAAGGGGTTAACATTAATCATCAATTACAAACCCCAATGCACTTGAATAAACTAATGAAAGCATATGGTCCTCCAGGGATTCAAACTCGGGACACCACACCCAGAACATAAGCATCTAAACCATTACACGACCAACACAGTTATTTCAGCTGCGTTTAGACAATTTTATGAAGCTTAGGAAGGATGTATAGTAGCTAAAAGGTTAAATTGAGATAGTCTGTAGCGTATTAATTAGTAGACGTCCTTCTTAAGCTGAATAAAATACTTTAATAGTTGGCTAAATATAATGAAAAGATTGTCACCGGTACTGAAGGGGTTAAGGCGAGATGGTCTATTTTTGTGGCCCCCTTTCTACCTCACTTTAGCCCCATTAGTTTTCAGATTTTAAGACGTTTGTTCCATTAGTTTGGTGATTTTAAGACTCCCCCCCCCCCATTCCTTTGTCATTATCAAAACTGTTCATGTCATTTAGGTGTCAATTTTTTCCTGGCGAGCGATAGCGAGCCTGTAATTTAAGCCGAACCGGCCTTTTTCTATTGAAACATTTACACATTTATCTTGAAAGGAGGTCTAAGGTGTGTTTTTTTGTGTTTAAATTGATGGAAGTTTAGCGAGGAAACTAAAAAATAAGTTAATCAATAAATATACAGACTAAACACTAGAAGCACTATCCCCTTAAGCTGATCATAGAGAGGGTGGGATGGATGTAGCCCCGAAACAACTTCCATTCCTCTTGTACAGTAGCGCTAATAATTCATGTCTCAGCTGTCATTACGCTTGGTTCGCTCTGTGATGTATTGATGTCTGTCAGATGTTGAATATGGTGGGTAAGTGTAGGGACATGTTTGTATAATCCACTCGATATAAAGAAATGAAGCTTAGATATTGCTGATACCAATTATTGATCAAAACATACTTGGTGCCCAGACATCACTTATTAGTGCGACTGTACTTTACCGATCAACATGTTATCTGTCAATACCAAGTATAAATACACAAACAGTATGTATTTTTGTATATTTATACTTGATATTGACAGCTTACTTGAATTTAAAGGCAATAATAGGGTTGGGTGGTGGCTGATAACTACCGTGTTTGATGGAGGAGCAATAATGGTTTGGTGGTTCTCACAGGTAAACCACGGTAGCCTTGTCCGTTTCTTAGTCATTAATGTGCGACTTTAACCCTATGACACAGGGACAAGTGGCTTATTTCTACACTTTTGGTAATGCACTATATTGAAAAAAATTAGGGGATGGTGTGAAAAAAGCTGTGTCAAAATATCATACTGATCCAACTGTTTGTTAATACGTTATTCCCGAAAAACGATGCCAGACGGTCTCTGAAACCCATAGTAAATGGCACGAATGGTTTAAGTAAAAAATTAGATATATATATAAAAAACTAAAATAAAACTAATACAGATTAAACGAGAGAAAAAGAGACGAAATGAAACGAAGCCAAAATGTAACTAATCAAAACCAAAGAAGACTAAGCTAAACAAAACCAGACAAGGCCAGACCAAGATTTGGGCCAGAAGAACCTAAACAAAGCGATAACTCAAGAAAACGGGCCGAAACTAAAGGAAAACGGCGACTGTTCGTTTTACGGGAGAGATTGACGTAGATCACGGCATGATAACACGGAGCATAAAAACCCCGGATGAGTGTAAACAAGCGGTTAGAGAGAGGGTGTGTGTGTGTGTGTGGGGGGGGGGGGGGAGAGAGAGAGAGAGAGAGAGAGAGTGAGTGTGGGGGGGGGGGGAGGAGAGAGAGTATGTGTATGTGTGGGGGACGGAGAGAGAGAGTGTGTGTGGGAGGGGGGGGGGAGAGTGAGAGAGAGTGAGTGTGTGTGTGGAGGGGGGAGAGAGAGAGTGTGTGCATGTGTGGGGGGAGGGAGAGAGACAGTGTGGGGGGGGGAGTGAGAGTGAGTGTGTGTGAATGGGGTGGAGGTGTAGAGTGAATATATAAAATGTATATTATATGGTAATTATGTGACAGGAGAGAGAGAGAGAGAGAGAGCAAAATGGAAAAACAGTGAGAGTGAGAGTTAGTACAAGAGCAAGAGAGAGAGAGTGAAAGAATAAGAGACAGAACAAGAAAGAGATAGACAAGAAGATCAGACAGAACAAGAGAGATATAGGAAAAAAACCCCAGAAGAACGAGATTGCAATGGTTGTTTCTTGCAATAGAAAGAACTTGGGCTTTTATCATCATATTTACACCTCGTTAGCTGCAACAGACGGCAAAGACAAAGAGAGAGAGAGAGAGAGAGAGAGAGAGAGATCTGACTGTTCCACCGATAAGACACAGTCAAACATTTAAGTTGTATACAGTAAATTTCAGTGATATGGATTGTAACAAGGTATTATGTCTCAGTACGAATATAATGCGCACCCATTGCATGACGTTTGAGTTAAAGAGGTTTAGCACTTTACCCCGTTCCAAATAGTAGGCTAGAAATTGTGAACTTTAACCTCTATAACTCATAAACGACTAGAGTAATCGAGCTAATGTTTCTACCATTTGGGAAAGGTCAACCAGGGAATAGGAGTGAAAATTTTAAGCCCATTTCCTCTAGCCCTTTATGAGCTACATAGGTCATGGCTCACGATTTCTGGCCTACCTATTTGGAACAGGGTATAATATACACTGTGTGGAAATATCCAGACTCCACACAGGCTTTGTACCACCTGGAATACACTTCCAAAAGATGATTTAAATACTGTACCTCTTCAGTAGAACATGTTTTAGAAGAAAACAAATTATAGTGGTTTGCAATGAAGCAACAAGTTGCGCCCGAGAACTTTCAGTCTTCTACTGTACTTCTCACTTCTCAGCTTGTCCTTCCTCTGTCCAATTACTCTTCTTTCCTATTTTACTCCAGCCATCTGGTCTGGTAGTGGGTTGTACCCTTTGCTATGAGTGTAAGGTACTACACAATCTATCTTTTTCACGTAGAGTACCTCCATGAAAAGGCCCGCAAAGTCTCTGAGATACTATCCCTTGTAATGTTTGTATCTTCCATCTCTCTCTCTCTCTCTCTCTCTCTCTCTCTCTCTCTCTCTCTCTCTCTCTCTCTCTCTCTCTCTCCTAGCCAAGCCACTGAGAGATACAAGACAACTCGAAGATCATATTTCTTGGTCAGTGAAGCAGATGGCACGGTACTCTTTATTTATTTATTTATATATTATATATTTTTCATATAAGTATTATTAGTATATTTTTATTTATTATTATTATTATTATTTATTTATATATTATATATTTTTCATATACGTATTATTAGTTTATTTTTATTTATTATTATTATTATTATTTTCTTTGTATGCAATACCGGAATGATACAAGATCTTTTACCGGCAGCTTTTATGGGCAACTTTATCCTGGTACTATTTCTATTGTATTGGAATATGTTTGGAAGGCAGATTAGGATAGTAGGCTGAATTCCCATAAAAATGCCTAATTATGCTAAATATCGATATATATATATATGAAATCAACAATCCAACTTCCTTATAGCCTGAAACTCGCAAGTGGTCAATTACCGAAGGGGTAAAATGCAACGCGAGGGTGGAATTGTACAGCTTTTTGTGCAGCGGCGGCTTTGAGAGGGGTTTAAGGGGAGTTGTATTTATTTGTTCATTTATTTATTAATTAATTTATTTATTTATTTATTTTTAGATTCCTCCCAAGACCTCCATCATGCTTCGAAAAATATTTGTATTTACTTGATCATTTATTTATCCATATATTTATTATTTGAAGTTTCCTACCAGCACCTCCATCAAGCTTCAATTAATAAATACCCCCGAGATCCCCTTTCCAGAAAAATTGTAAATTTTTCGGTAGAAATATGTTCCGGTCTTGGTTCCTCCTAAATTACAGGCTCGCTATCGCTCGCCAGGAAAAAAATCGACACCTAAATTATACAAAAAATCGCCAAACTAATTGGGCTAAGTATGAGGGTGAAGAGAGTCCAGAAAATTACACTCACTTTAAAAAAAAGGGGGGGGGGGGGGAGGTTTGGACTGCAGTGTTGCCAATTTCTGAAGGTATTGACTTTGTGATTATGTAATGACTTAATTCTACTGTATTTGCCTAAATTGTGTTTATTTTCCTTAATATTGTTGTCCTTGCTTACTTTGTCTGAGAAAGAGAGAGTGTGTGTGTGTGTGTGAGAGTGAGTGGAAGGGGGGGGGGGGTAATAGAATGATGATGATGAATGAAGATTAGAATATGCTAGGATTATTAAGTGTAAAATTACGTTGAGGTTCATTTACCCCTTACCCTCATCATTCTTATTAGTGTATCATGTTCGTTCTCTTCTTCTTCCTCACACTCGAGCCCGACGCGCCAACCCGCCAACAGCACTTCGCTCTCGCTGCTCGAAATTTGACCATAACTAGAGTACTCCATTACTCATCCCCTTATTTGTTTGCATGAGCTGTAGCTAAGCTCTAGCTTAACTGCCCTGTAGTTGCTTTGCATGTAATTTTGCTGTGTTTTTGACTGATAAACGTTTGTTTAGCGAGACTGCTTTTGTTTAAATTTGTACCGGTTAGTGACGACCGACGCTCTAAAGTAAACAAACTACTTGCTTGTTTCATATTATAAAGTTCTAGCACTTATTGTAGATATTTTAGCCCTCACTGTAGTTAAGTGCTTAGCAAACCACCCAGTAGTTATCTTGCATGACATTGTACTGTAGTTTTGACAGATAAACGTTTGTTTTTCAAAATTCTATTTGTCAAGTTAGTAGAGACGCCGCCGATACCAGCGCCACCTGTGTACGCATAAACAAACCCTCTTCTTGTATTTTATATATCAAAGTCTAGCCAATACTGTACTTGGTTGAATTTTTTATCTTGGTTATCTATATAAATCGCACGCACTAACATTTGTCAAGATAGTTTTAATATTGGGTTAGAATAATTTAGTTACTGTAATACTTTTTGATAGCCTATTTATTAATCGCATTTCAGATACTTGTCACCATAATAATAGGCTTCTCACACTCTTGCCAGGGATATTACTAACTCAATTATTATTAGTATTGTGTCGACCACTGTATAAACTAATATACAGGCTTTAGCCTAACTGTGTCATACTGCTAACATAATTTTATTTTTATTTTCAGGCATACAATTGTGTTCTATTGCTAACATATTCTTTTTGTGATTTACAGACATTAATTGTACCATATTGCTAACCAATATTGTTTGTTACTGTACTGTATACTGCTTTCCAGTTTTCTCACTAGGCTAAATTAACCCTCTCCCACTTTTTTTCCAGGAAATTTTGTAACTAATTACTAGTCCCTTTGCAATTTTCATGCGTTAACTGTGTCATACTGCTAACATCAATTTTTGTTTTATTTTCAGGCATAAATTGTATTCTATTGCTAACATATTTTTTGTGACTTTCAGGCATAATATTCTTTTTGTGATTAACATATTCTTTTTGTGATTTACAGGCATTAATTGTACCATATTGCTAACAAATACTTGTTGTTACTGTACTGTATATATACTGTTTTCCAGTTTTCTCACTAGGCTACATTAACCCTCTCCCAATTTTTGTTTTTTTCCAGTAAATTTTGTAACAAATTTCTAGTCCATTTGTGATTTTCAGGCTTTAACTGTGTCATACTGCTAACATCAATTTTTGTTTTATTTTCAGGCATAAATTGTGTTATATTGCTAACATACTTGTTTGTGATTTACAGGCATATTAATTTTATCATATTGCTAACAAAATGTTGTGTGATTTTCAGGAATTAATTGTATCACATTGCTAACATAATTTTTTTGTGATTTTCAAGCTTTAATTGTACCCTTTTGCTAACATAAATTTGTGTGATTTTCAGGCATATTGTGATTATATCGTCATGGCGTCGCAACGAACCTGCACGAGTTGTTCCGGTAAATTTGGCCCTACCATGTTTGTTGATACTGATGTCCAAATTTGTAGATTTTGCCAGCTCCGAGAGAAGATTGCGGATGAATTGAATGCAGCTCACCGCAAGATCGATGCCCTGACTACGAACCTTGAATCCCTTCAAGAATTTGCCACACTCAACGTAGGAGTGCCCTCGGCTCAAGAAACCACTATGATGTAAACCGCCATTCCAGTGCATACAGTACCGGTACCGGTACCCACACCAGCAGCTACCTTAGATGTTGCAGAAAATAATAATGACTCTACTCTCACTCCCCCCCAGGACAACTTTCAGTTAGTGAGAAACAATGTGCATCCCAGTACCAGTACCAGGAAGGTCATCCCGACAACATGCCAAAACCGCTTCAAAATTCTTGCTATTGACGAGGAAGAGGAAACGGAAGAAGTTCGGCTTGTGGGCGACTCCATGGTTCGTGGCCAATTAACCGAGTTCTGCGCCAGGGCACCCAGGACCAGAAAGCGATTCTGTATCCCAGGTGGCGGCGTGGACGACATTGTTGCGGCTGTGGAAGAGGTTTCCAGGCTCGCCCCCGCAAGCACTACGTATGTCATCCACGGTGGATCTAACGATGTCCAACGGACGCGATCAGAGGAACTACTTTGCAAGTACCGGCGGCTGATCAGGTCCTTCAAGGAAAAATCTAATAGAATCTTAATTTCAGGAATTGTTCCCCGGATTGATGTAGAAAACCGATTCTACAACATAGCTACCAGTACAAATCGCCGACTAGCCAAACTCTGCAGGGAGGAGGACATCGGCTTTGTCGACACGTGGGATCATTTTTACTCTGATAAATCTTTGTTTTTAGGAGATGGTGTATATCTCAATGAAGTATGAGCTGCACGTCTTGGTCGTCTGCTGAACGATGCAGTCAAAGATTTCCGTTCAAAAAACGGGGTCAACCGGGGGTATCCGGGGGTAGTGTAAGTCAAATACGAACTGAAAATTCAGACAATGCACAATCAGTAACATCCAACTCTAATAGCCTACTCTTAAGGGTGTTTTATGTAAATGCTCGTAGCATACGCAATAAATGTTCAGATCTAGAGGAAATCGTGTTTACAGAACATTATGATATAATCGGCATTACAGAATCTTGGTTAAATACGGAAGACAGAGACTTTTTAGCCGAATATACGCTTCCTGGTTATACAATGTTTGAGAAAAGTCGGATCAATAGAAATGGAGGAGGAATTCTGTTTTTTATAAAGGAAAGTCTTAATCCCGTCTTAATGTCAAAACCTCAAATTGCGAATATAGACATATCTTACGTACCATTAAATAATAAACGAGGAACTAATATAACATTAGCTTTATTATACAGACCCCCAGCTCAATCAGTGCAAACTGACAGTGAAATTTATGAACAAATTGCAGAAATAACTAACATACAAGATACCGTAATTCTTGGCGATTTCAACTTACCCGTGACTAAATTGAGCGATATTCTTACTTCACACTCTGGACATGACCTCTATGCTAACTTGCAAGAGAGTTCACTTTTTCAATTTGTACAATCTCCGACCTGTGGTAATAATGTGCTTGACCTTGTACTCGCAACAAAAGAAGAATTAATAGAGAATTTGAATGTTGGTGATGAATTCAGTAACAGCGACCATCGTACGATAACTTTCACTTTAAAATTTACTAGTAACAAATCAAATAGCAGCATTGAGAAAGTCCCTAATTTCAAGAAAGCAAATTTTCATAAACTTAAATCAAAGGTTAAAGAAACTGACTGGAGCTTTCTGACTAACAATAACGACATTAATACATCTTGGGAGTGTTTCACAACCACTTACATTAAGGCAGTGCAAGACTGCATACCATCGAAAATACGGCATCCCGGCCATAATGATAAGCCCAAATGGTGGAATAAAGATATTTCAGACTGTCTGCTTGCTAAAAAATTTGCAATGATAGATTAAAATCCTCACAAAATGACGAAGAACGGGTGAAATTTGTAGAGCTACGACGCAAAGCCAAAAAGTTAATTAAGCAAACTAAAAGGACCCTGGAGTTACATGTTGCGAATCAAAGTAAAACAAACCCGAAAGAATTCTATAGTTATATCAGAAAGAAAAAAGTAGTTACTTCAACTGTTGGACCGTTAGTCGATGAAAATGGAGAATACACCAAAGACGAAGTACAAATGAGTAATGCCCTCAATACCTTCTTTGCATCCGTTTTTACAACCGAAGACCTCAGTGATATCCCTACACCATCGCCGATTCAGATTGATAATTCAGATGTTCTAAGCAATATCACCGTTACAAAGAGAGAAGTATTGAATTGTTTAGATAAACTCAAGGTAAATAAAACGCCTGGACCTGATACAATCTCGCCTAGAGTTCTAAAGGAAGCTAAGGATGAGCTCTCCATACCACTGACATTGCTATTCAATGAATCCTTGCAGTCTGGGACTATGCCTGATCAGTGGAAGCTAGCCAACGTAACACCGATATTAAAAAAAGGCAGCAAATCCCTACCCAGTAACTATCGTCCGATTAGCTTAACTTCAATTGTATGTAAAATGCTAGAAACGGTCATAAGAGACAGACTCGTAAATCACTTAGAGGCAAATAACTTACTTAAAGATACTCAACACGGCTTTCATATAAAACGTTCCTGTTTAACAAACCTCTTAGACTTCTTCCACGATATCCTCAACCTCTACGATGAGAGTAAAGCTGTAGATATTATATACCTTGATTTTCAAAAGGCCTTTGACAAAGTTCCCCCACAAACGTTTACTGCTAAAACTAAAAGCGCATGGAATACAAGACGGTGTGTTGAAATGGATAGAAAATTGGCTCAGCGACAGAAAGCAAAGAGTAGTCATAAACGGTAAGGCATCTAAATGGACCAATGTAAGTAGCGGGGTACCCCAGGGATTGGTACTAGGACCAATTCTCTTTCTAATTTACATCAACGACATAGATGAGGGTCTCACCTGCACAATCTCAAAATTTGCTGACGATACAAAAATTGCAAATAGCGTACTCTCAAAAGAACAAGTTGACGATATGCAACACAATCTAGATAAATTGTCATGTTGGGCCCAAATTTGGCAAATGAGTTTCAATGCGGATAAATGTAAAGTACTACATGTCGGATACCTAAATGAGAAAGTAAACTATTCGATGAATGGCACTCAGCTTAAGAATGTAAACAGAGAAACCGATCTAGGAGTAACAATATCGAGTAACCTAAAACAGAGTCAACAATGTTCAGAAGTTGTTAAGAAGGCAAACAAAATAATTGGCTTTTTAGGCAGGTCATTTGAGCATAAATCCAAAGAAGTTATCCTAACCCTTTACAATTCCTTAGTTCGCCCTCTTCTGGAATACTGCGTTCAATCCTGGTGCCCTTATTACCAAAAAGATATAAACAAGCTAGAACGAGTTCAACGTAGAGTTACCAAAATGATACTTAGCCTAAAGAACAAACCATACGAAGAGAGTCTTAGAGAATTAAATCTATTTCCTTTAACCCAGCGCAGATTAAGAGGTGACTTAATTCAAGTGTTCAAAATCATCAAAGGCATCGACAATATAAACTGTAGTAAGTACTTCACTATCGACCAATATAATTTCACTCGGGGAAATGGTTGCAAAATTATTGGTAAATCTTTTAACTCACACGAATCTAAGAATTTCTTCTTCAATCGAGTTGTCAACTTGTGGAATGGGCTTCCCCGAGACGTTATTGACTGCGGCACCGTTGATTCATTTAAACACCGCCTAGACAAATATCTCGCATCAAATCCGCGACTGACTGCGTTTGTAAATGAATAACTTTATTTTATCCCCCCCTCAGTTACTAACCCATCTGTCCGCTACTAACTTCCTAATCCTGCCACAGACATTAGTTCCAGGGCAGTAGTTCTCTTTCCAATGTTCCCTAACCCACTCTAAACCACTGTTTGGACACTTGATCCTCAGTGTTTTTGGAGGACAAGCAGCCTAGAAGGGTCACTAGACCTGTTGTTGCTTGATTTCCTTTGTACTCCTTTGTACTTCTGCTCTATTTCCCCTCCCCCTCTCTCTCTCTCTCTCTCTCTCTCTCTCTCTCCATCCCACCAACCCTCTCTCCTTCCCCCTCTCCCCCCTAAGCTCTTCACTTTTACCTCCTCAATCCTCTCTCTCTCTCCCCCCACGACCCCCCTATCCCTCCGGAGTAACTTTTATCTGGCCCCTAATTGGTTTTCTCTGGTGGTTGATGTGATAATAGCTCTAGCCTCCCCCCCCCCCCCTGCCCTCCTCCCTCCTCCCCCCCTCCCCTGTATCGAGTGTCTGTAGCTTCTCTCTCTCTCTCTCTTGTTTTTGTTGTTTGGGTGAGAGGGGCTTGTTCGATCTCTAATCTTCGCTCTAATTATCTCTCTCTCTCTATATATATATATATATTGTATTATATTCAAATTAGTTAAAATGTTAAATAAACAGTTTTATCCCTAGAGTTCATTAAAAAAAAATAATTGATATAAATAAAAGATCAGTTAATTATGCAGATAAATCACTAACCATTCTCAATTACATATTTGCAAGAATGCAGCCAAATGCATCGATCAGTCTATGCTAAAACATTATTACATAAACCACCTAACAATATCAAGTTCAAATTCTGCCTCTACAGGTGAGATTGAGCTTAAAATCACGACTTAAATACATCTATCAAATGTTCAGTCAGAGAAAAAAGATACCACTAACTAAAACTTATGACACAAACAAAATTTAAAATACCTATTAATATAAAGTTTTAATCCGGCTAATAAATCAATAATTCATTACAACCACGTTTAAAGTTACTCTACCACAGGACATACTGTACATGAACAGACTAATGCCACCCGAAAAGCTATGCAACATTTAAGGGAAAAGAGGACACAGTATTGTTCAACTGGGGGTTAAGTTTCTTAATATACAGAGATTCTAGAATTCTACTACTATCCCCTGGACAACTATCAATTATAGAAAAATGCTCTCGATCTGGTGTGACTTTACATACGTTACAGTGATCACGTACTGCCGAGTGGGAGAGGGTCTTCATCCTACGACCAGTTCTGCTAGACTGACCTAGATGCTCGTCGATTCGTGTTTTGAAGGATCGCAATGTGCTTCCCACATGCCCTGCTTGGCAACTAGGGTAATTAAAACTATAGACAATCGACGAGCGCAAGTCAGCTGGCATACGATCTTTGAAGTGAAACATTGGCCCAATCTTGAACGAGTTCATAGGTACCAATCTAAAGTCTTTGTCAAGGTAAAATTTACATAACTTCTCTAATAATGAATATTCTATTTGCTTTGTGAGCTCACCTAAATAGGGGATCCGAAAGTAGATTTTCTCCTTTTGAACTGCGGGGGTATCTAGGTTGGGCTGATATTTGTCATTTAAGAACTTATTCACAAGTTTGTCGAACAAATTCGTGTGATAGCCATTACTATTAAAGTAATTCCTTAAAATTTTTATTTCCTGATGAAAATAGTCAAAACTTGAAGCTAAAGAATAAGCTCTGTGTAAAAGGGTTTTCACAGCGTTGATTATAAAATTAAAGTGACAATAGCTGAACAAACTTGCGCTAATCCCGAGAATGTTGGCTTTCGAAAAATGGAAAATGCAAGACCGCCATTGAATTTTTCAATATTTAGATCTAAAAATGAAAGTTTATTGGCAGTCTCAGTATCCAGGGTAAAACTAATGTTGTCATGTTGTGCATTAAGGTACTCTAGAAACTGTTGGGCATGATTTTTATCCTTAAAAATAACAAATATGTCGTCCACATACCTCCTGTACAGCAAGGGTTTAAAATCGCTTGGACAATTATCTAGTCACATTTGTTCATGAAAGCACAAAAATATATTGGCAAATGCAGGGGCTAATGGGCTACCCATGGATAGGCCATCTTCCTGTTTGAACAGTTCACCATTGAAAACGAATACATTATCTTTAGTACACAGAAGTAGGATATTTTTAAATACAGATTTAGTCATACCCATGAATTTATCCAAACCCCGGAAAGCTAAACCGACACAAATGTTAACAGTCTCAACTAGAGGTATATTGGTGAACAATGACTTTACGTCGTAACTAACCATATAGTAGGACTCTGGAATTTTGCAGTCCAACAAGGATTAGGATAGGTCATAGGAGTTTTTAACTGTGTAGTCATTAGTTGTAAAGGGGCTTAGAATAGGCACTAGGAACTTTGCTAGCTTATAGGGGGCAGTATTATATGCTGCTACTATAGGTCGAAGGGGGACAGAGGCATTGTGCACTTTAGGAAGTCCATACAAGGTGGCCGGGGACGAACCTGTAGGTTTAAGGGACTGAATCTGCTTCGCTAACTATTTTTAGTGAAACAAGGTTGTTAACGAATCTTATTACTTTATCTTCGACTTTGGTTGTAAGTTTGAAAATATCCGAGTAGAGTAATTTAGTAAATTTGGAAGCATCTTGTAATATATCATTCAAACAAAAAAAAAAGAAAAATATCAAGCCATCGCCAGAAATCATCAGTTCGAGCCCCTGGCATTCGACACTTCAGGAGTCTTCGGCCCTACCACCCTTAAGATGGTGAATGAAATAGGCCGTAAAATCAGAGAAGTTTCAGGAGAACCCCGGGAAACCCTCTGGCTCAAGCAAAGACTAGGGATGGCTATCCTCCGGGGCAATGCCACCAGCGTCATGAGCTCAGTTCGACAGGACTGGGTCATGCCACTGTGTGAGGCCCGGGCAGGAGTGGTTTATCCGTAGTCTTTCCACAGTAGGGTAAAACAAAACATAAACTTTGTTTGTATGTAACATGTGCGATGCACATAAATAAAAGGGGATGTGTCAGATGGTTGAAAGCCACAGTTGCTCGCGCGTTTGGGGCTAGCAACACGTATTATGAAAAACATGTATCCTCCTTCATTCACTGTCCCCCCCTTCACTCACTCAACCCCACAATTTGCCGGAGGATAACAGGTTTTTCACAATACGTAGACGGAGGTCTTTTTAAAAAAAAAAAAAAATATCATTCATCATTGAAATATAATCAGTTTTTTCAAGTAGGAGCACACCCTTCCCCTTGTTGGGTCTGCATATTACCAGGTCATTTTTCTTTCCTAAGGATTTCAAAATGTCTAAGTCCGCTCGCGAAATTATGGGGCAGAACACATTACTAGACTTGAACCCATAAACATTATTGCATGCAATACTCTGAATAGTCTTAACAACATTTTTGAATTGAACATTTTGTGGAAGCTTGATGCGTTTTAACCTATTTACAATGGTTTCGAAATCTAAAACATATCTGTAAAATGAGGGCTTATATACTGGGAGACAGAAATCAAGACCGAATGAGAGAAGTATTTTTTCTCTATATGATAAGGTTGTATTTGAATAGTTAAAAATAACATTATCCGGGTCACATGAGTTGAGGGAGTGTTTGCCACCAATATTTTGAAGTTTCTTTTCGTGGGTCTTACTTACTTTTTCCCTTCAGTCTTATTATTTACGAATCGTCTTAAACATATAAAGTCCAAACGAGACACAATGGCGTTGAAACTTGCACACAACTGAGATAGGCAAGTTTCTTACTCACTAACTTCTCTTTCCTTCGTATTTATTTCTATGTTTAAAAGTTTTCTTTGCCATTTTCTAAACAGGTCTGAAGTGAGTAGAGATGTTCGATACAATTTAAACTTTAAAAATTTAGGGAACACATTATATATTTTGCAACACTTTAGGAAATGGAGATCCAATTGTTTCTTAGCATGTTTCCTGGACGCATGTTCGACCTTTCGGAACCCTTGTAGAGCTGGGTATACATACCTTGTTTGTAGAATTTGAGAAAAGGAACATTCTTGGGGAATCGTAGCTTCAACAGAAACAGGACAATGAAGGCCGTGACGAGGATCATTTTGCTTTATTGGTACCAGACGTTTCGACACATGTGTTATTTCATCATCAGTGTAAATCTATGGACAATTTGGTCAAATTAGTAAATTTTTTAAATACACAGGGTTTGAGCCCTAGAGTTCAACCCCTAAGTGTCGGCGCACAACATAAGTCGAGTATAATAAATCTGGACTATCTGGCGGCGCGCGACATAGGTCGTGTGGCAATTTCAGCACGTAATGTTGCTGAGAGAGAGAGACAAGTGGTGGCAGGAGAGTAGCGAGCGTATAACTGCTCCAGACCACCGCGGCGAACCTACTGACACGAATCCCACCTCCTCCCTCCCTCTCTCACTCGCTACATACTGAAATTAATGGGGAAAGTACCGAATTACATGCTTTTTGCACTCGCGTTGCGCGGTTGTTGCAAGAAAACTAGCCGTCATAAAAGGATCGTTATGGTGTCATTGGAAAGCTCTGTTTATGCCCTTTCAGGGATCGATACTTGTTTTACGCTCTGGGTCTTATTTAGGCATGAAAATGATCACGTAAACAGCCCTATTTTGGCTAAAAACACCCCGCTGGGCGGTACATATAAATAAACCGCTAGCCCGCTAATCTAGTGTTAAAAGATTTTTATTTATTTTTTGTAATTGATATAAATAAAAGATCAGTTAATTATGCAGATAAATCACTAACCATTTTCAATTACATATTTGCAAGAATGCAGCCAAATGCATCGATCAGTCTATGCTAAAACATTATTACATAAACCACCTAACAATATCAAGTGTAAATTCCGCCTCTACAGGTGATATTGAGCTTAAAATCACGACTTAAATACATCTATCAAATGTTCAGTCAGAAGAAAAAAAATATACGCACTAACTAAAACTTATGACACAGACAAAATTTAAAATACCTATCAATATAAAGTTTTAATCCAGCTAATAAATCAATAATTCATTAAAACCACGTTTAAAGTTACTCTACCACAGGACATACTGTACATGGACAGACAAATGCCACCCGAAAAGCTATGCAACATTTAAGGGAAAAGAGGACACAGTATTGTTCAACTGGGGGTTAAGTTTCTTAATATACAGAGATTCTAGAATTCTACTACTATCCCCTGGACAACTATCAATTATAGAGAAATGCTCTCGATCTGGTGTGACTTTACATACTTTACAGTGATCACGTACTGCCGAGTGGGAGAGGGTCTTCATCATACGACCAGTTCTGCTAGACTGACCTAGATGCTCGTCGATTCGTGTTTTGAAGGATCGCAATGTGTTTCCCACATACCCTGCTTGGCAACTAGGGCTCTGACTGAACATCTGATAGATGTATTTAAGTCGTGATTTTAAGCTCAATCTCACCTGTAGAGGTGGAATTTACACTTGATATTGTTAGGTGGTTTATGTATTAAAGTTTTAGCATAGACTGATCGATGCATTTGGCTGCATTCTTGCAAATATGTAATTGAGAATGGTTAGTGATTTATCTGCATAATTATATATGTATATATATATATATATATATATATATATATATATATATATATATATATATATATATATATATCTATCAAATGTATCTATCAAATGTTCAGTCAGAAGAAAAAAAATATACGCACTAACTAAAACTTATGACACAGACAAAATTTAAAATACCTATCAATATAAAGTTTTAATCCAGCTAATAAATCAATAATTCATTAAAACCACGTTTAAAGTTACTCTACCACAGGACATACTGTACATGGACAGACTAATGCCACCCGAAAAGCTATGCAACATTTAAGGGAAAAGAGGACACAGTATTGTTCAACTGGGGGTTAAGTTTCTTAATATACAGAGATTCTAGAATTCTACTACTATCCCCTGGACAACTATCAATTATAGAGAAATGCTCTCGATCTGGTGTGACTTTACATACTTTACAGTGATCACGTACTGCCGAGTGGGAGAGGGTCTTCATCATACGACCAGTTCTGCTAGACTGACCTAGATGCTCGTCGATTCGTGTTTTGAAGGATCGCAATGTGTTTCCCACATACCCTGCTTGGCAACTAGGGCTCTGACTGAACATCTGATAGATGTATTTAAGTCGTGATTTTAAGCTCAATCTCACCTGTAGAGGTGGAATTTACACTTGATATTGTTAGGTGGTTTATGTATTAAAGTTTTAGCATAGACTGATCGATGCATTTGGCTGCATTCTTGCAAATATGTAATTGAGAATGGTTAGTGATTTATCTGCATAATTATATATGTATATATATATATATATATATATATATATATATATATATATATATATATATATATATATATATATATATATATATATATATATATATATATATATATATATATATATATATATATATATATATATATATATATATATATATATATATATATCATTATATCATTATAATCTACAAACTTCCTTAACTTCTAACCACTTCACACAAAGTACATTGTAAGGTTCATAAATTATGAATGATTGCACCTGCAGGGAATCGAACTCGGGACCAACAAACAGGACGACAGTGTTCTACCACCATTGCATCCTGATTGGAATTAAAAAGGAAACATGTTGCAGAATGATTTATAATAAGAGTTAAGCAAATTGCAGTAATAGTTCGTGCACCAATGAAGCATACTATAGGTACCGCCAACGAACTTGACAATAATCTTGGCCCCTATCTTCTTATAACTCAAAATCAATGAAAACAATCGGGCTGAAATTCCTCTCATTTGGGAAGAGTCCAATAGGTAATAGGTGTGGATATTTACATCCAGTTTGCTCTAGTCCCTTTTGAGTTACGAAGAGGTCAGGGATCGAGATTATTGTCAAGTTCGTTGGCGCTACCTTTTATTTTATAGTGAACTGTTGTGCAGGATGAAGTCTGTTAAGGGGAAATTTCCACTTTACGGATTTTTTTCTGAATCATTTTCGCCCTCATGTTTAGCCCCATTGCTTTTGAGGGTTTTATGACGTTTACCTCATTAGTTTGGCAATGTTAAGAACTTTCGCCCCATCTCTGTCAATTTTAAGACAAGCCTGTAATGTAAGAGGAACCGGCATTAGGCCGGGATATTTGTATACTGAAATATATAACATTTATCTCGAAAGGGGATCCAGGGGTGTAATTATAAGTTTGATGGAGGTCTAGGGAACAAACTAAAACTCTCTCATTAAAAATGAACATTTGTTTCAATATGAATCTCATGATAACGTAACTAATTGCAGAAGGAGTCATTGTAAGAATAAAGCATGCTTCAATACATGGCTGGGTGAGAATGAATTAAGCGTGTTGCAGAAAATAAGTCAATGCCGCCTGTGTTGCAGTTTCATGGTCTACTGTAGAGTCTAGGTCTCGCGCAAATACTTCACTATCCGGGTATGTGAAGAAGAGGGGGGAAGGAGGGGAGGGGGAGTAAGAAGAGGTAGGAGGAGGAGGAAGGAGAAGGATGGGGGGAGGGGGAGAAAGTATTGGGGGAAGGGTGAAGATAAAGAGTGGGAGGAGGAGAAAAAAGGAGGGATGGGGGAGGGATGAAGAAAAGAAGAGAAGAAGAGGGAGGAGGAAGTAGGGAGGGAGGGATGAAGAGAAAGACTGGGAGGAGGAGAAAAAAGGAAGGGTGGGGGGAGGGATAAAGTAAAGAAGTGGGAGGAGAAAAGAAGAAGTGAGGAAGGAAGTAAGGGGAGGAGGGATGCAGACAAGGAGTGGGAGGAGGAACAGGTGGAGCGGAGGTTGAAAGGATAGGAGAAGGAAAATACAAAGGAATACAAAGGACTTACAAACTGCAACAGAGCTATTGGACCTTACAGGGCAGGTTGGTTATCTACACTGCTAAGCTACTATACCTTGTTCCTAATAAGTAGGCCAAAACTGTTGAACCGTAACCATTATAACTCACAAACTAATAGAATAGTTGAGCTAATATATCTACCATTGGGAAGAGTCCACCAGGAAATAAGTGTGGAAATTTGCAGCTCATTTGCTCTATCCTTTTTTGAGTTACAGAGGTTAGGGGTCACGATTTCTGGCCTACCTATCTGGAACAGGGTATAATTACTTAGTAAAGGAATGGATAGTAAAAACAAAAAAGTTCCTTGTTAAAAAGAGGGGAAGAAGGATGGGATATAAACTGGAAAGAAAGAGGAGGAGAAATTAACAAATTATAATAGGTAAGGAGAGGAGGAGGAGTAAGAAACATGAAGGAAGTTGAGGAAGAAATGAGAAGAAGGAAGAGGAGGAGGAATATATAAGAAGGAAGAAGAGGATGAGAAAGAAGTATAAAGAGGGAGGAGGAGAAGGATCACTTATAAGAAGAGGAGGACGAAATTATAGGAAGGAATAGGAGGAGGAAGAAAGAAGAAGACGAAAGAGGATAAGTAAGATATAAGAAGAAGAGAGAGAAGGAGGAAGATATTAGAAGACGGAAGAGGAGGAGAAGGAGGAAATAAAGGTAGGAACACCAAGGGGGGATCTTCTACTCCCTAGTCTGTTATAGTCCGGTCCAGTCTCTCTCTCTCTCTCTCTCTCTCTCTCTCTCTCTCTCTCTCTCTCTCTCTCTCTCTCTCTCTCTCTCTCTGTCTTCCATGTTCTATAATAGGGGATGTAAATATAATACACAGGATTTAGAAGTACAAAGGAGTACAAAGGAAATCAAGCAACAACAGATCGAGTGACCCTTCTAGGTTGCTTGTCCTCCAAAACACTGAGGATCAAGTGTCCAAACAGTGGTTTAGAGTGGGTAAGGAAACATTGGAAAGGGAATTACTGCCCTGGAACTAATGTCCGTGGCAGGATTAGGAAGTTAGTAGGGGAAAGATGGGTTAGTAACTGAGGGGGGGATAAAATAAAGTTATTCATTTACAAACGCAGTCAGTCGCGGGTTTGATGCGAGATATTTGTCTACGCGGAGTTTAAATGAATCAACGGTGATGCAGTCTATAACGTTTCGGGGAAGCCCATTCCACAAGTTGACAACTCGATTGAAGAAGAAATTCTTAGATTCGTGTGAGTTAAAAGATTTACCAATAATTTTGCAACCGTTTCCCCGCGTGTAATTAGATTGGTCGATAGTGAAGTACTTACTACAGTTCATATTGTCGATGCCTTTGATGATTTTGAACACTTGAATTAAGTAACAATAACAGTGCCATTACAAATGTACCCCCACTCCCTTACATCTGAGAAGAGGTATAGCTTCACTTAAAGGGGACAGTGGTTATTTTTTGGGTCTATTTATTTATATTTTCAGTTATTTGTTTAGTTTCCTTGCTACACCTTCATCAAATTTTAAAATAACGCCCCCTAGACCCCCCTTCTAGATAAATTTGTAAATTTTTCGATAGAAAACTTCCCTTAAAATGTCAGGCTCGTGTCGCTCGCCAGGAGACAATCGACACCTAAATGGCTCGAAAGGTCTTGATATATAAATGGGACGACAGGTCTTAGAATCGACAAACTAATGAGGCGAACGTCTTAAAATCTGAAAACTAATGGGGCTAAACCTGAAGAAGAAGGGGGCCCTGAAAAGCGACCCATTTCCCCTTACTTTTATTATAGATATATATTATACACTGCAATATAATCATGTTAATAT
This sequence comes from Paralithodes platypus, assembly GCA_032716605.1. Classification (NCBI taxonomy): domain Eukaryota; kingdom Metazoa; phylum Arthropoda; class Malacostraca; order Decapoda; family Lithodidae; genus Paralithodes; species Paralithodes platypus. Next base: position 40,098,554 of record CM064572.1, read on the forward strand.
TATGTATTTGGTATCTTGCAGGTGAGCGATGAATGCAACACAGCGGGGAGAATGAAGGAGACATCGTGAGTAGTGGTTATATAATTATTCATTCTAAATATTTCGTCATTCATCCACTGAATTATTCATCTCTATTGGGGTCGTGTTTATTTGCTTATTGTTTTTTAATTTTATTATTTTTAACTGTTCTTCCCTAGACCTCCATCAAGCTATAAAAAACACCCCCTAGACCCCCCTTCAAGATAAATTTGCATATTTTTCGGTATAAAAATGTCCCGGCCGAAGGCCTGTTACTCTTAAAACTACAGACACACCATGGCTAGCCAGGAGATACTTAAATGGTACGAAAGGTCTTAATATTGACACAAAAATTGAACGTAAAGTCTTTTAAGTCGCCAAACTAATGGGCCGAACGCCTGAACAAAAAAAACTAAAAACCAATGGAGCTAAACACAAGGGAGACGGGGGCCACAAAAACCAATGGAGCTAAACACAAGGGAGACGGGGGGCCACAAAAACCAATGGAGCTAAACACAAGGGAGACGGGGGCCACAAAAACCAATGGAGCTAAACACAAGGGAGACGGGGGGGCCACAAAAACCAATGGAGCTAAACACAAGGGAGACGGGGGCCACAAAAACCAATGGAGCTAAACACAAGGGAGACGGGGGGCCACAAAAACCAATGGAGCTAAACACAAGGGAGACGGGGGCCACAAAAACCAATGGAGCTAAACACAAGGGAGACGGGCGCCCACAAAAACCAATGGAGCTAAACACAAGGGAGACGGGGGCCACAAAAAACCAATGGAGCTAAACACAAGGGAGACGGGGGCCACAAAAACCAATGGAGCTAAACACAAGGGAGACGGGGGGCCACAAAAACCAATGGAGCTAAACACAAGGGAGACGGGGCCACAAAAACCAATGGAGCTAAACACAAGGGAGACGGGGGGCCACAAAAACCAATGGAGCTAAACACAAGGGAGACGGGGGCCACAAAAACCAATGGAGCTAAACACAAGGGAGACGGGGGGCCACAAAAACCAATGGAGCTAAACACAAGGGAGACGGGGGCCACAAAAACCAATGGAGCTAAACACAAGGGAGACGGGGGCCACAAAAACCAATGGAGCTAAACACAAGGGAGACGGGGGGGCCACAAAAACCAATGGAGCTAAACACAAGGGAGACGGGGGCCACAAAAACCAATGGAGCTAAACACAAGGGAGACGGGGGGCCACAAAAACCAATGGAGCTAAACACAAGGGAGACGGGGGCCACAAAAACCAATGGAGCTAAACACAAGGGAGACGGGCGCCCACAAAAACCAATGGAGCTAAACACAAGGGAGACGGGGGCCACAAAAACCAATGGAGCTAAACACAAGGGAGACGGGGGCCACAAAAACCAATGGAGCTAAACACAAGGGAGACGGGGGGCCCACAAAAACCAATGGAGCTAAACACAAGGGAGACGGGGGCCACAAAAACCAATGGAGCTAAACACAAGGGAGACGGGGGGCCACAAAAACCAATGGAGCTAAACACAAGGGAGACGGGGGCCACAAAAACCAATGGAGCTAAACACAAGGGAGACGGGGGGCCACAAAACCGAATGGAGCTAAACACAAGGGAGACGGGGGCCACAAAAACCAATGGAGCTAAACACAAGGGAGACGGGGGCCACAAAAACCGGCCAACCCCCCTTAATTTTTTTTTTTGTTTTTTTTTTTTTTTTCAAAGTTAGATGGAGGCCTAGGAAGTAAACTATAAACTAACATAATTAAGGGGAGATGGTTCACTTTTTGGGCGATTTTTGCATGTATTAATTATATTTCTAGTTTCTTCACTAGATCTCCATCAAAATAAAAAAAAAAAAAAAAAAAAAAACATTAGATCCCCCTTCTAGATTAATTTGTAAATTTTTCGGTAGAAAAATGTCCCGGCCGAAGGTCGGTTCTTCCAACATTACAGGCTCACTATCGTTCGCCAGAGAAAAAATCAACACCTAAATAGCACGCAAGGTCTAATTATTGACGAAGAAACGGGGCGAAAGGTTTTAAAATCGACTAACTAATGGGGCAAACATCTTAACATCTGAAAACAAAAGGGGCTAAACATGAGGAAGAAAGTGGTGCAGAAAACCGGGCCATCCCCCCTTAAGCTCAATTATTCTGATCTACCATAGTGAGCTTGACAAACACTTAGCTGGTCTCTTCAAATCTAAGGGGGTTGTACTCGCTTTTTATGGACCCCCTTCCCCCTCATGCTTAGCATATTAGTTTTGAGGTTTTAAGCCGTTCGTTCCGTTAGTTTGGCGATTTTAAAGGTGAACTACAGGGATGAACGAAAAAACGAAGATTAATGCAGGGCATGAATATACTGTAATATGTATATGGGCAATATCAATATAATTCCATTAAACTCCAGAAAAAAATACTAGTATATAATGTCGTTGGCAACTCGGCGATCAGCTGGACCAGTTCAACGGCGGCTCGGGAGTGACGCCATTTTATGGAGAGCCTAGTTTGTAAACAAGATATGCAGTCCTGGACTGTCTGGTCTGTTTTTCGTAATTAATATCTTTCAATTCAATACTCAAGCTCTGCAAACTATCGAACAACGTCCTGAAGATGTGGTGCACATCAAGAAATAATCGCATCTCGCCAACAATAAACATACAGCCAGTGTTTGTGAGTGTTTTAGCCTGGTCCAGAGTTGTTGTTGTTGTTGTTGTTCCCCAAGCTGCTTGGCCGAACAGCCCCAAGGCCCCGAGCAATTCCAAGGCCATAACCGAGTGCCCCCACAGAACCCTCCCCGCCGACCACAATAAAGCCTGGGTGACCGAAGCCACTCCATGGCGGGGGGCTGAGGAGGGTGCGGAAACGCCCGGGAAACCAAAGCCCCACCCAGGGTCCTGTGTCCCTCAGCAATTATGAAGAGAAAGTTGAGGGGCAAGGGAAAAATGTGACGCTTTGGCTTCCAATCTTGGTAGATTGGGAGGTCAATCCACGGAAGAGACGCCGTCACTTGAGATCTAGAAAATATATAAGTTAAAGGAAAAGTCAGAGTAAGCTATGGGTATGGCAGAGATTGCTCAGCTCTCACTCTGATAGACCAGCCCATCACCACATGACTAGAACCCAATCCTCTCAGCATCAGCTAGGAAAGGCCCTAGAAAGCCGCCTTTGGCGGGGGGATAGCTCCCCTATTTCAACCCTTTCGGGGTTGGGCACCCGCCCAAGAGTTAAGGCAGGTCGGTTCTAAGGCCTATTTCATAATGATAATATCGTTTTCTGTTCAATTTATATATCGCGGTCCCTTGACCAGACAGTGGTGAAGCCAAATGTTGAGCTGTAAACATGCATACAAATTATTAGAGTTTCTCACATAAAAAAACACACAGATTCACCCATTTCCTATGTCGAGAGTTCCCGCCATTGCACAAAGTGACATCATGGTAAACACGCCAGTTCGCGCCACATATAATAACTTCGATAAGTTATATTTCTTTGTTGTTAAAACAAATTGATGAAAGTTCTTCAGTATCATGTACCTAAAACCTAGCAGATCCCAATGGACATTGTAGTTTGAATAGGTTTCATCCCTGGAATTCACCTTTAAGACATTTGCCTCATTTTGCATTCAATATTAAGGCCTTCTACCAGTCCATTTTTTCCTGGCGAGCGATAGCGAACCTCTAATTTTAGAAGGAATCGACCTTCGGCCGGAACAAATTTCTACCGAAAAATATACAAATTTATCTTGAAAGGGGGTGTTTTCTAAGCTTGATGGAGGTCTAGCGAAGAAACTTAAAATAATTTAATATATAAACATATAACCCAAACACAAAGTACTACCCCTTTAACATTTGTAACCTAACCATGCTATTGGAAGGCCAACATCGACTAATTTAACTTATGATAATTAACTAGTTTAATCATGCGTAATCAAGTCGTTTATATAACACACATACGTAAATACTATTAAACTACTAATTCTTTCTTCTGTTTAACAGCTGAGCTCTGGAACTCTCTCCCAGAATCAGTCTTTCCTTCTTCCTTGACTTAAATTGCTTCATACTCCGTATGTCCAGGCATGTTGGCTCGAAAATCCCTAGATTTTGGCCCGGTCACTTTTTCAACTCTGGGGAAGGCACTACTACTACTACTACTACTACAACTACTACTACAACTACTACTACTACTAATAATAATAATAATAATAATAATAATAATAATAATGATGAAGTAATATACAATATAAGGAATACCACTTTTAAACATAATTATCATATATAAAAACGATATAGTTTCAATATTACCCCTACAAAAATTGAGTTTACTAAAAGTTTTGAGCATAATAATGATTACATTTAATGAGCAAAATATATACTATATAATTTCACACTTGCCAAGATACAAAACGTATTGGCCAATGAACATGGTAAAATATATGCACTGGTCCAAGAACTGCAGCTCTCTCGCTCTGGCTTTCTCTCTCTCTCTCTCTCTCTCTCTCTCTCTCTCTCTCTCTCTCTCTCTCTCTCTCTCTCTCTCTCTCTCTCTCTCTCTCTCTCTCTCTCTCTCTCTCTCTCGGTGTTGAAGACAGGCATTAATTATCTTTCTTTCCAATTCTTAACATCTAGCGTGTAATTAGCATCTCCTCTCATTAAATTATCCTTTTTTTGTCTTCTTTCATTTGTGATTTTCAACCTTCCTTCGCGTATTTTCATCGTGCTCTCTTGTTTGTTTTTATTCTATATTGTTACCTTTGCAAACGAAGTTGGACGGAGGTTTTGCCTCTGTTTGTCTGTATACAAGATATCTAGAACATATCATAAATCGTCTAATAGTAGCTAGAATAAACTTAAAAAGACGTCGCCGGTACAGAAGGGCATTCATTCTCACTTTCTCCCAATTCCTCCCTCTAATTTTAGCGTCTGGTTGGTAATTAGGTTTCCGCCCCGCTAAATTCTTCTACACCAATCTCTTTTAATTTGCTCTGCTTATTACGCCTCTCCCATCAAGCACATATTTTCCTTTTGTATTTATTCGTGTAGGCAATGGTTTATTTATTAGTGTTCTTTGCCACATATTTCACCATTAGTCTTTACAATATGATATATTGCAGTTTTCCCTTCCACCATTTAATAACTATCTATTCATCTATCTATTGTCGGACGCCTTACTCCCCTTTATGAGGGTGGCCACATGAAAAGCCCCCCAAGCGGACCTGTCCCCCGGTGAGAAGGACGGTCCCATGACGCTCGGGCCGCAGCACAATTGGACCGCGTGACGCCTATCTAGCATTCGGGCATCGCCCGCTTTGTTTACATTACCCGTACGCTCGTGATAACATTCCCATCTATTACCCGTACGCTCGTGATAACATTCCCATCTATTACCCATACGCTCGTGATAACATTCCCATCTATTACCCGTACGCTCGTGATAACATTCCCATCTATTACCCATACGCTCGTGATAACATTCCCATCTATTACCCGTACGCTCGTGATAACATTCCCATCTATTACCCATACGCTCGTGATAACATTCCCATCTATTACCCATACGCTCGTGATAACATTCCCATCTATTACCCGTACGCTCGTGATAACATTCCCATCTATTACCCATACGCTCGTGATAACATTCCCATCTATTACCCGTACGCTCGTGATAACATTCCCATCTATTACCCATACGCTCGTGATAACATTCCCATCTATTACCCGTACGCTCGTGATAACATTCCCATCTATTTTGACTGCTGTGGGATACAATCATAGGTACCCCCCCCCCCTGACTTATCGTTATAATTATATATATTGCAATGCCGTGGCCCAATCATACCGTGGCTCAAGCATGCCACGGTCAGACTGGAGCGCGGACTGAACTGTGCACCAGAAGGACAACCCGTGCCAGTTTATTAATGGCTCTACAGAGTCTACAGTGTGTGTTCATTTCCAATATTAACGACTATACCCTGTGTATTATAGGTAGGCCAGAAATCATGACTCCTACCCTTTATAACTAAAACAAAAATAAAGACTAGAGTAATTCAGCTAATACTTCTACCATTTGGAAAGAGTCACACATGGATTAGGTGTGGATATTTACAGCCCATTTGGTCTAGCCCTTTTTGAGTTACAGAGGTTAGGGATGCAAGATTTCTGGCCTATCTGTAATGAATCGACCTTATTTCTTTTCGTTTTCTATCTTTCTACCTATTTCCCAGTTAACCCTTTCTATACAGATGTTGTCATTATTCTTTGATTTCAGCTACATTTAGACGATTTTATTAAGCTTAGGAAGGATGTATGGTAGCTAAAGAGATATAATTGAGAGAGTATGTTGCTTTTCAATGGGTAAATGTCCTTGCTCACCTGAATAAAATCATAAAATAGTCGTCAAAATATAATGAAAAGGACGTCAATGGGTTAAGCCTATTATATATATATATATACAATAATAATGTACAAAGTACAAAGGAGTACAAAGGAAATCAAGCAACAACAGATCTAGTGACCCTTCTAGGTTGCTTGTCCTCCAAAACACTGAGGGTCAAGTGTCCAAACACTGATCCCCGTACTCACAATATAATATGTTTCTAATCTCTCAGTGGGGTTCGAACCGCCGACGAACCCCACTGAGAGATTAGAAACATTTAGTGGCTCACGTGTATTTGTGATATATACTCAATATAATATATATTATAGATTATCGTTTAACCCTCTCCGACATATGACGCGATTTTGAGTCTATGGGGGATGCTTTAAAGCCTTTGTTACCATCAGGGGTATTTAGAAACCTTTAGTTTAGTTACTTCAACCTCTGCAGTTGTCTTTGAGTTAGCTGTGGGCAGAAAACTAATTTTGGAGAGGTAATTATAAGAGTGGGAGAACTCTATTTCTTATTGCTAATCTGGCAACTTCTGCGTCATAAATGCGTGAAAAGGTTAATGTAGAAAGGATTAAAATACCCCTACTCAATAACTTGAACGAAACAGGTATACAAAATGGCCAATGTTTCCTCTTAAGTTGTCCCCAATTCTCCTTATAGACCAGCCGGCTAAAGTCTTGTGGCGGGAGGCTTCTTAATTGCTTTTAGATTGCCGTAATAAATATGAGGCCGGTAATACATTAATATATATTTTTATTTATTTGGGGTGGGGGTTTCGTATTGTTGTTTCGCCTCTTGTTGCTGTAAATCATGGTGAGGGATCCATAAATTGGTGTTTAATGTGTGTGTGTGTTTTTTTTTTTTTTTTTTGTGGCTGTGTTTATATTATCTCAGACTCTTTCTCTCACTCTCATGCTCTCTCTTTCTCTCTCACACACACACACACACACACACACACACACACACACACACACACACACACACACACACACACACCCACACAGCTACGTTATATATGTTAGTAACCCAGATTGTTCCCTACTAACATCTCGTAACTCTGTCAGGGACATCAGTCTTATGGCAGTAATTCCCTGTCCAATTGTCCCTTACCCACTCTAAACCTCTGTTTGACGCTTTGAACAGTGATTTAGAGGGCAAATAATTATCTCGAGGGGTCGCTAGACCTGTTGTTGCTTGACTTCCTTTGTACTCTCTCGGAGACCGAGTGCACTGCAATGTACTTGGTTATAGTGCAAATGCGAGATCAGTGTATGTGTGTGTGTGTGTGTGTGTGTGTATTCCCACCTTTGCTCTCTGAACAAAGTCAAAGCTATTGGAAGCTTGAACAACCGTGCAAAAACATAAGATAAAATAAAATATAATAAAAACGAAATATATACACACCGGAGGACTACAGATTAAGAGGGAGTTAGTTTTCCAGGCGTTTGACCCTTCTGAACAGGTGACGTCTTTTGTATTTGATTTCAGCTACATCTAGATGATTTCAGCTACATCCAGATGATTTGATGAAGCTTAGGAAGGATATATGGCGTCTAAAAGGATTAATTGATATAGTCTGTAGCCTTTTAATGTTCTTCCTAATATGAATACAATCGTTTAATAATCATCTATTTGTTATTCATTTCACTCCAACACCAAACACCTTCCAATGAAATTAATGAAAGCAAGCATGCGATCTACCGGGATTCGAACCTGGGTTTCCACATGCATACAGTATTTTAAACACTCTAACCATTACACCATCAAGACAGTTTGCTAATAGTCAGAACATAATGAGAAAGACGTCGCCGGTACAGAAGGGGTGCCTATGGAAGGTCATTGGTAAGAAGACACCTTTGGACCAAGCAAAGACTGCCGGGCCCACATTATTATCGGGACAAGTTTGGCGGTTTTAAGATATTTCGCACCTTTTCTTTGTCAATGTTAAAACCTTTCGTGCCATTTAGGTGTCGATTTCATCCTGGCGAGCGATAGCGAGCCTGAAATTTTAAGAGGAATCGGCTTTCGGCCGGGACATTTTTCTACCGAAAAATTTATAAATTTATCTTGAAAGGGGGGTGTAGGGGGTGTTTTTCTAAGCTTGATGGAGATCTAGTGAGGAAACTAAGAAATAAAGGAATACATTAATTAATAAACAACAAAATGAACGGCCCATCCCCTCTTAAACTATAGCCAATGGAAGGTCATTGGTAAGAGGACACCTTCGGACCAAGCGAACGGACCCAGCCTGGCTAGTGGCTACCCCGTATTTTTACGGGAGCTACGATCATTACATTACTTGACCGTTTCGCCTTGCTACTGTTTCACTTGAGCAAAGCTGAATAATACTGCCGCTTCGCCTCCCCATCACTTACCTTCCTTACCACTTCGCATCACCACTACTGCGTTCAATTCTGGTGCCCTTATTACCAAAAAGATATAGACAAGCTAGAACGAGTTCAACGTATAGTTACCAAAATGATACCTAGCCTAAAGAACAAACCATGCGAGGAGCGTCTTAGAGAATTAAATCTATTTCCTTTAACCCAGCGCAGATTAAGAGGCGACTTAATTCAAGTGTTCAAAACCATTAAAGGCATCGACAATATGAACTGTACTAAGTACTTCACTATCGACCAATCTAATTACACTCGGGGAAACGGGTGCAAAATTATTGGTAAATCTTTTAACTCACACGAAGCTAAAAATTTCTTCTTCAATCGAGTTGTCAACTTATGGAATGGGCTTCCCCGAGATGTTATAGACTGCAGCACCGTTGATTCATTTAAACTTCGCCTAGACAAATATCTCGCATCAAACCCGCGACTGACTGCGTTTGTAAATGAATAACTTTATTTTATCCTCCCCTCAGTTACTAACCCATCTGTTCCCTACTAACTTCCTAATCCTGCCACGGACATTAGTTCCAGGGCAGTAGTTCCCTTTCCAATGTTCCCTTACCCACTCTAAACCACTGTTTGGACACTTGATCCTCAGTGTTTTGGAGGACAAGCAGCCTAGAAGGGTCACTAGACCTATTGTTGCTTGATTTCCTTTGTACTCCTTTGTACTCCTTTTCCTTACCTATTCGTATCATTATCACCATATCGCATCACCACTACTTCACTTCAACATGTCATCTCCTCACCACTTTGTATCATCACCACTTCTGCTAAATGCTTAATGCGCGGAATTTCGGTGTGAGTATCATGGTTCGATTCCTTGGAGTACCACATAATATTCATTAGTTTCATCGATTTCATTACTTAGATATATTTGCAAGTTAATTGGTGGGTTGGTAAATAAATATTAATTTGGGAAGGGTCATCCAGGGAGTTGGTGTGGAAATTTACAGCCCATTATTTCTAGCCCTTTTTGAGTTACAGAGATAAGGATTCACCATTTCTGGCCTACCTACTTGGAACAGGGTTATTGATGGTTATAGTGTTGAGAGGCGAAATGGTCTGAGAGCGAACTAACCCATCACTCCACAATTTTATACGGCGAAGCGACTGAAGCGAAATGGTCTGGGAACGAACTAACTCACTCCCGCATTTTTATACCTTGTATCTTTAGAAGACCAGCGGCACACGAGAGAGAGAGAGAGAGAGAGAGAGAGAGAGAGAGAGAGAGAGAGAGAGAGAGAGAGAGAGAGAGAGAGAGAGAGAGAGAGAGAGAGAGAGAGAGATGGGAGAGATTGCAGGAACTTGAGAAATGCACATATAAACTAAAGAGGCAAATAAAAGTGAAGATTGTTTGATTAAGTGCTTGTATAAAGGCTAGCTAGGATAAACAAATTTAAAGGTAACCTTGAGAGAGAAAGAGAGAGAGAGATATGGGAGATACACCAATTTGCCTGGGTCGAGAAAAGTAGATAGTAGTTAAAATGGCCAAAAAAGTTATGATTGACTGGTTAAGGGGGTAGTGGCCGGTTTTTTGGTATATTAATTAACACTTTTTATTAGTTTCCTCGCTAGACCTCCATCAAAATGTAAAACCCCCCCCCTAGACCCTCATTCAAGATAATGTTTTACATTTTTCGGTAGAACAATGTTCCGGCCGAATGCCGGTTACTCTTAAAATCACAAGGTCGCTATCGCTCGCCAGGAAAAAAATCGACACTTAAATGGCACGAAAGGTTTTAATATTGACAAAGAAATGGGGTGTAAAGTCATAACATCGCCATACTAATGAGGCGAATGTCTTAAAATCTAAAAAAACAATGGGATTAAACACTATGGAGAAGGGGGCCAGAAAAACCAGCCCATCTCCCCTTAAGAGCCTGCAAAATCGGTGGGCTATACTAAAATATTTACGTAAATTATTGTAGTTATATAATTATGACTACTCTACGAGAGAGATGCAAGAGACTTTAAGAACTTGCCTGGACATAGAAATGTAAATACACACTAACTTCTAAAGAGTTTTTCTTTAATGTTAGCCTGCATCTCTCTCTCTCTCTCTCTCTCTCTCTCTCTCTCTCTCTCTATATATATATATACACAATATATATATATATATATATATATATATATATATATATATATATATATATATATATATATATATATATATATATAATTAAGAGCTTCCAAAATAGACATAATTACGGTGATTCAACTACTACGACACCGTACAGATAGATGGGAGACATTATAACAACTTGCCCGGACTGAAAAATCTATATAAAAGCTAAAGAGGTAATAAAAGCGAAGCCGGTGTCATTAGATCATTAGAAGCTGGCATAAATGGTAACCTGAATTTGATTAAGGGGGGTCACCGACTTTGTTTTATCTTTCTCTCCGTTTCTCTCTTTCCCTGGCTTGTATCCATTCGGCCCCATTCAGCCAACTGTTTGAAGACGTTTATCCCCATCCAGGTGTCGATTTCTTCTTGTCGAGTAATAGCGAGCCAGCATTGTATGGAGAAATCCGGCTTCGCTGGAGACATTTTTATATCGAAAAATGTACAAATTTAGCTTGCTGTCAAAAACAAAAATATATATATGCTGCCTCACTACTGCTCGCCAGGAAAATATTGACACCTGGATGGGGGTAAACGTCTTAAAACAGTAGGCTGAATGGGGCCGAATGGTTACAAGCCAAAAAAAAAAAAAAAAAAAAGGGAGAGAGAGAGAGAAAGATACAAAAAAGCGAGGTGGGCTCCCTTAAAGCAATATACAATAAAGAAAAAAGAAAAAATACTTGAACGCCAAAAGGAAATTAATATTGAATGATTGAGAGCATGCAAATTAAACAGAAAATTAAGTTAAGTCATATTAGAACAATATATAAAAGCTTAACCCTTAACTGGCGGTGCGCAACTTATGTCGAGTGAAATCAATATGGACTATGTGGCGGTGCACAACTTATGTCGACCGCCATTTTCAGCACGTAATGTTGCTGAGAGAGAGAGCTGAGCGGTGGGACGAGTAGCAACCCTATGACTGCTCCCCACCACCGCGGTGGACCAACTGAACTGTATCCCACCTTCTTCCCCCCTCCCTCACTCGCTACACAGGGAATTATGTAAGGAAATTACCTAATTATAGGGTTTTTGCACTCGTGTTGCACGATCGTTGCAAGAGAACCAGTGGTCGTACAAGGATGGTTCGGATGTCATTGGAAAGCTCTGTTTACGCCCTTTCAGGGATAGATACTTGTTTTACGCTCTGGGTCTTATTTAGGCATGAAAATTATCACGTAAACAACCCTATTTAGGGTAAACAAAAAACGCTGTGCGGTACGGTCAAATAGACCGCCAATAAGGTGTTAAAGAATAAAAATACATTAATATTGAATGACTTAAAACTTGCAAATAAAACAGAAAACAAACTAAGGTCAAAGTTAGGAAGGCTAATTAATCAGGAGCTTCCACAATAGAAAGAAGAAAGGTGATTCAACTACTAAAAGACACCGTAAAGTGAGATGGGATAGATTACAAGAACCTGCCCGGACTGAGAAATGTATATAAAAGCTAAAGAGGCAAATAAACTTGAAGCTTGAATAATTTAGCAAAAGTGGTAATCTGGAAATTAAATAAAAGATTGAAAGGTTAAAACAAATCGGCTAAGGCGCCATAATGATTTGTGAGAGATTATACTAACTTCCTTAATATAAGGGGGTAGTGGCTATATATACAGTACAGTCATTATACTGTATATACTTTTTTTTTATCATCGCTAGACCTCCGTTAAGCTTAAAACAAATTCTAGACCCCACCTTCAAGATAAATGTGTACATATGTATGTAGAAAAATGGCCCTGCCAAAGGCCGTTTCATCTTAATATTACAGGCTCGCTACTGCTCGCCAGGAAATAATCGTCATCTAAATGTCACAAAATGTCTTTTTATTTATAAATGGAGCGAAAGGTCTTAAAATCGCCAAACTAATGGAACGAACATATTAAAATCTCAAAGCTAATGGGACTAAACATGAGGGAGAAAATTAAACTGCCTCCCCCTTAAATATGTGCTTAAAGCAAATCGATTGGTGCGCCACAGTGATTTCAAATAACTGATTTGGCTTAAATATATATGCGGGGTTAAGGGGGATTGTTGTTTGTTGGTCTATGTAAGTATTTATTTATTTATATGTTTTTTAGTTTCCTCGCTAGAACTCCATCATGCTTAAAAACCCTCCCCTTAGACCGCCCCCCCCCCCCCCCCCCCCCTTAGATAACGTTTTACATATATCAGTACAAATATATGCCGGTTCCTCCTAAAATTAAAGGCTTGCTATCGCTCGCCAGGAAAATCGACACTTAAATGGCCCGAAAGGTTTTAAAATTGACAACAAAATGGAACGAAAGGTGTTAACATCGCCAAACTAATGGCCAAAACGTCTTAAAATTTAAAATATATTATACCATATATACCATGAGGGAGAAGGGGGACCAGAAAATAAGCCATCCCCCGCAAGCCTTCTGTGCTATAATTGTCTTCCATTGTTGGATATTTTTTGGTTTCTATTATCTCTCTTAGAATGTAGTCCTTCCTTGGATAGTAAGGTGTGTGTCGTCAGTGTGTCTTCCTTAAGTTACGTAAATCATCCCCCCAGATTGAAATTCTCTTTAGTTGTTCTTCTTTACTAATAGAGCTCATATGATACTACCTATTTAAAAGAAAGACGTATCAAATAAGGCATCCAATAGAATAATAATGAAATGAGTAGTACAAATAATGATAAAACAATAACAATTATAATAATAATAATAATAATAATAATAATAATGAAAATAATGATAATAATAATAATAATATAAGTAAAAATAACAATAATAATAGATAATAACAATATAATATAATATATGAAACAAGTTCTCCCCTTATAATTTCACCCTTGGAACACAAAGAGTACCGGTAATAAATTTCAGAATTCAGATTTTCTACCAAGGCATGTAAATTGTCGGGGATATAAGGGGCCCCACCTCGTTTTTTTTTCTCTCTCTCCCTCTCTTTCTGGGTTGTATCCATTCGGCCCCATTCAGCTACTGTTGTAAGACGTTTATCCCCATTCAGGTGTCGATTTTTTCCTGGCGAGCCGGCACGTTTGTTCAATTGTTTTTGACAGTAGGATACATTTGTACATTTTTCGATAGAAAAATGTGTCCGGCGAAGCCTTATTTCTCCATACAATGCTGACTCGCTATTGCTCGCCAGGAAGAAATCGACACCTGGAAGGGGATAAACGTCTTAAAACAGTAGGCTGAATAGGGTCAAATGGATACCAGCCAGAGAAAAGGAGAAAAGGAGATAAAGAAAGCAGATCACCCCCCTTAATTTATATGTGCCCTTCCTGTGGGTGGGTAGGTAGGTAGAATTAGAGGGCACACAGGCAATTAACCCCGTCACCCCCGAATGGCCTCAAGGAAAATCATCTGGAAGTAGCACTATAAATGCGTTTGTAGAATCGTAAATTGAGGCAGATTGATGTATATACTATATATATATATATATATATATATATATATATATATATATATATATATATATATATATATATATATATATATACCGGTATAATTATATATACTGTATATATATATACAGTATATATATATATATTCCTCCCTAGACCTCCATCAATCTTTAAAAAAATACCCCCCAAGACCCCCCATTCGAAATAAATTTGTCCATTTTCGGTAGAAAAACGTCCCGACCAAAGGTTGGTTCCTCGTAAATTACAGGCTCAGTTTCGCTCGCCAGGGAAAAATCCATACCTTAATAGCGCGAAAGGTATTCCTAAACACGAGTGTACCCATAGAAAATATATCGCTTGTAGGTAGCTAGAACAAAATATATAGTACAATATTATTGTGGTGTAGTTCCGCTGTGTGTCTGTCTGCTGTGACTGGAACCTCTCCGGGAGATCTGCGCCCTGAGAATTTTTTGCTGGCGACCCACTCATGGTCCTTGGTCTCTGGGTCCTCTCCTGGGCGACATAGTTGTGTGATTTTTGTTTTCTTCTGTTTGGGTTCTGTCTCGAGTCAGCCACCCCCAGCTATGGGATTTGTGCCTGAGTATATACATAAATACATACAGTATATACATACTTATGATATACTAGAAGACATTTTTCTTTGGTTATTACAAGTAAAGGTAATTAGAAGCAACTAGCATCAACAGAATTAGAGGTAGTTGTCTTTGGTTTTATATAATACTCTCGCCAAATATGTACCGGGTAATGAATGAATATACTGAGATATTACACTTGCATTTAATGTTCTCTCTGTACATCGGTTGGACTTAAGGGAGCCCACATCGCTTTTTTTCTCTTTCTCTCCCTCTCTCTTTGGCTGGTATCCATTCGGCCCCATTTAGCCTACTGTTTTAAGACGCTATATATAAATATATATATATATATATATATATATATATATATATATATAAATATATATATATATATATATATATATATATATATATATATATATATATATATATATATATATATACTGTATATATATATATATTCCTCCCTAGATATCCATCAATCTTTAAGAAATTACCCCCAAGGCACCCCATTCAAAATATATTTGTCCATTTTTCGGTACAAAAATGTCAAAACAATTCTGGCGAGCGGCAGCGAGACAGCATATATATTTTGTTGTTTTGACAGCAAGCTAAATTTTTACATTTTGCGATAGACAAATTTCTCCGGCGAAGCCGGATTTCTCCCTACAATGCTGGCTCGCTATCGCTCGCCAGGAAGAAATCGACACCCTGGATGGGGATAAACGTCTTATAAGTCAGTTGGCTGAATGGGGCCGAATGGATACAAGCCAGGGAAAGAGAGAAAAGGAGAGAAAGATAAAAAAATAAACCGGTGACCCCCCTTACTAAGCAGATCATAAGGCCATATTGATTATCTTTAAGGCAAGGTACAATTATAAGATATTTAATTTTCCCTTCCTTCGCTGTCAGAGAGTTACGAGACCCCTGGCCAATTATAGGTCAAGTCTGGAGGGGGGCTTTAAGGGGGGATGGCCCGGTTTTCTGGTCCCCTTTCTCCCTCATGTTAAGCCCCATTTGTTTTGAGATTATAAGACGTTTGGTCCATTAGTTTGGCGATTTTAACACCTTTCGCCCAATTTAGTTGTCAATTTTAAGACCTTTCGTGCCATTTAAGTGTCGATTTTTTTCCTGGAGAGCGATAGCGAGATTGTAATTTTTAGAGGAACCGGCCTTTGGCCGGGAAATTTGTCTACGAAACAATGTACACATTCATATTGAAAGGGGGTCTAGGGGGTGTTTTTCTTAGCTTAACGGAGGTGTAGAGAAGAAACTAAGAAATAAAGGATTACATAAGTTAATAGGCCAAAACAAAAAACGGTCCATGTCCCCTTATAAATATGGGCTTATTTACAGCATTTCTTATTTATTTGTGTGTGTGTTTGTTTTTGTTTTTTTGTTTTTTTGTATAGTTCCCTTCTCATACCTTCATACAGCTTAAAAAAACACTCCCCCCAAGACTCTCCTTCAAAATATATTAGTACTTTTTTCGATAGCAAAATGTCCCGGCCTCCAGCCAGTTGCTACTATACTACAGGCTCGCTATTGCTTGCCAGGAAAAAATTGACACCTAAATTTCACGAAATGTCTTAATATTGGCAAGGAAATGGGGCGAAGGGTCTTAAAAGGGTCTCTTAATAGTTTTCTCGTAATATTTTGAGGCTCATAGATTTGACTTAAAGGAGGTTGGGTATATTTATTGATCTATGTGTTGATTTATTGTTTTTTAAATTTTCCTCCCTAGACCTCTATCAAGCTTTAAAAAACAAAACATAGACCCCTCTTTGGAATAAATGTGTACATTGTTCGGTAGATAAATGGCCTTGCCAAAGACCGAATAATCCTAAAATTACAGACTCTCTATCACTTGCTAGGAAAAAATCGACACCTTCATGGCACGAACGGTCCTATTATTGAAAAATAAATGGGGTGAAAGGTCTTAAGATCGCCAGGCTAGTGGGCCGAATGTCCTAAAATCTGAAAACTAATGGGGTTAAAAATGCGGCAGAAGGGGGGCCAGAAAAAAACAACCATCCCCCCATATTCAGTTTTTGGTGAAGTCTCGCAGTTATGGTCTTACTATATATTGCTTTTATCATGTGTAATCTGGCAAACCGGTGTTCGATGATAGGGTATTGTCAAATAAATTATATGTACCCCTTCAGTATCTAAGACGTATTTGTCTATTGTATTATGGTTATCAGTAGACGATTTTATGCAATTTACCTTCTAGGCATTAAAAGGTTAAATAAAATACCCTCATTGTTCCCTGATTAAATAGCATTGTATGAATATTCCCATATTCAAAAATATGCTACAGGGGGGCAATGCCTAGTGAGTTAATTGCTCAATAGGTGGCGTTCTGAGTGTAAGGGTCCGAGTGTGGGGGATGAGACTGTGAAGCGCGGAGGCGAGGGGGCTTCAGAGATGGGATTGCTTCGAGCCGGGGTGCTTCGCATGTCTCACTCCCTAGACTCGAACATGACCTCACGGGCCTCACCGTGTTCAGCGGTAGTGTGTAAAAAGACTATCAGCCTATGCCCGAGAGGGAGTAGTTGGAATATAGAAAAAAATATAAATAAAATGTCTCAATTAACTCTTTAGCTCCCACAAGTTTACCCTAAGCTGTATATAATCGTCTAATGATAGCTAGAAGAAAAAGTCAAAATGCGCCATGATCTTCAAAGGGTTAACAGTATCATATCGGCTAGATTTCCTACAAACTTGCCATCCTATGTAAAGGGAGCTGTACAGTTGGCTCAGGAAGTTCCTTTACCCACATCATTACAAACTGCTCACGAGAAAACTTAAGGGGGTAGTGC
The DNA here is from genome assembly GCA_032716605.1 of Paralithodes platypus. Taxonomy (NCBI): domain Eukaryota; kingdom Metazoa; phylum Arthropoda; class Malacostraca; order Decapoda; family Lithodidae; genus Paralithodes; species Paralithodes platypus. Next base: position 40,116,297 of record CM064572.1, read on the forward strand.
TTGGTTTTTGGTCTATGTATTTATTTATACATTTATTTTTGAGTTCCCTCGCTATACCTCCATCAAGATTAAAAACAAAAAAATCCTAGACCCCTTTTCAAGATAAATTAGTACACTTTTACTATAGAAAAATGTCCCAGCCGAAGACCGATTTCTTCTCAAAGTACAGGCTCGCTATCGCTCGCTAGGAAAAAATCGACACCTAAATGACACGAAAGACCTTAATATTGACACAGAAATGGGGCGAAAGGTGTCAAAATCGACAAACTAATGGAACGAACGTCTTAAAATCTCAAAACTATTATGCTAAGCATGAGGTAGAGGGGGGCGTTGGGGGGGGGGGGGGGGAGCAGAAAAAGCGATTACCTCCCCCTTAAGCCGGTGTCACACGAGAGCTTCTATAGTCAACATTGGATGATCAACATTGTTCTGGGTACATTTCTGGAATATTTTGCCCTGGTATCGGAAAGTAGATTGATGATTGATAAATTAAGGTAACCGAAATATTTTAAATGTTAACCTCATAAGCTGCCAGACCAGTGTTGAGGATAAATGTTGAGGGAAAACGTGCTCGTGTCATACCGGCTTTACGTTCTGTAAGCGTCGGCTGGAGTGTTTTTCTTTTCGTAATAGTTGCTTCAGGCTATTTATGTGTAATAATATTCTAAAGAATAATTTTCAACACAAGTAGCCAGATATGCAACGTAAACATAGAATAGTGTAAATACATCACTTGAGCCAATGTACAGTTGGCCACATACGATCTGTTCCTCTCCGTGATCTTATACATGGAAATATAATGTGCATGATTGAATTACGAGTGTAGTTTCTTAAGCATTGGTACCCAGGGGGCGCAACATAGGCATATGATATGGAGTTGCTGGAACTCCTGTTTCATTTGCCGGGTTTCCCTCACTGTTTATGTTGTGCCTCACCCACACAGAGAGTAATCCAGCTAACTCTCACAAAAGCCTCCTGCTCCTATTATTTTTACGACACAAGCACACCACACTTCGTTCCCATTCCTCTAATTTTCCATCTAGTGTATCTTGATTTTGGCTCTCTATAACTCTTTCAACCTAAGAGGGTCGGGGGGGGGGGGGGGGACGCTTGTTGCAGGCAGCTTTGACTTTTGTCTCATTCATACACATAGAACAAATAGAAAACTAAATCCCCCCCCCCCAACCCCCACACACACACACACACACACACACACACCGCGCGTTATATAGATAGTTATAGTTTTACTTTAACAGAACACAAGCGTCTGATGGTGCACGCAGTGTGAGGCTCACTCTAGGTCCTTACACGCTATCCACACACACACACGCATGGTCTCGCCTCACCCACCCATACACATCAGCTCTCTCTCTCTCTCTCTCTCTCTCTCTCTCTCTCTCTCTCCCAGGGAAAGAGAGAGAAAGACAGTGTGTGTGAGTGAGAGTGAATGACTATAAGATTGGTTAAGATGTAGGGCTATACCTTGTGGAGATAATATTTTATATATTATATATATATATATACTGTATATATATATATATTTATATCTATAATATATCTATTATATATTTAATATATATATATATATATATATATATATATAATATATATATATTATATATATATATATATATATATATCTATATATTATATATATTTTTTTTTTTTTAATACACACAAGGTTGAAAGAAATGGCAATTTCTGCGTTGGAAATTTTATTATTCAAAGTTTCCAGGTCTCTGATAAGTTTTCGCTGGGTGGCAGGAAGTAGATGAAGGAGATGAGCAAAATTCATGGTGGTACAGGGTTACATTAAAGTACATGAAGATACAGGATATACGACGCGTTTCACTGGACAACCAGCATTATCAAGTAAGGAAGGAATGATATAAAAGGTAAACAGGAAGGGTATATATAGAGGGTGGAGGATCAGAGGAGGCGGAAAACAGGGGCAAAAGTCTGCTATTGGTGGAAGGGTAAACTAGAGAGGAGAAAGGGGTAACCGCTTCACGCATGCGCACTGGATGCGGGATGGTGGTCGGTAGGTGGGGTCGAAGCTGATTGGCTGCGTGTCGAGGGGCGTGGCCTAAGTTGTGTGGTGCCTGCAGAAGACGAAGCTGAAGGAGGTAGCGCGGGGGGCTGCGTCAAGGGCACCGGGGGGCGAGGAGGGGTGTTAGGTCCTGTAGGGTAGTGCCTTTTGGCAGAAGGAAAGATCTGAAGGTCCAGAGTTTGGTTGTTGATGTTGGGATGTAAGGCTTGGATATATAAAGCTTCGAGTATAGGTAATCTCCTTGGGTCACTTTCTTTATCGAGTATGGTGGTGTGTTTCTCTAACTCGTTGCGTGTGAGGTGAGGGTGGTTAGGGGTGTGTGACGCATTTCCAGTGTGAGCATGCTGTACAGAACGCCTAGTCATGCCCCACTCTCGCTAGGATCGTCAGGGCAGGAACTTTGGCTGTAGTCTATGTAGAGTTTCCTAACTTAGTTCATGTGAGCCGTTGTACTATAAGTATTATGAATATGTATTTTGTTTTCATCTGAGTCAACGAGTTCTATTTTATATCATTAGTTATAAGTATTGTGTGTAAAACTTATTTGTAATGATGAGAGGAGAGAGAGAAATTACGTAATGGGGGTCAGTGGGTGCGCCAGGCGGGAGGTGGGCCTAACTCACTAGCACTCCCCGGCTCCCCCCTCCCCTCAGTGCTAGGGGAGCCTTTGTCTATCCCAGAGGAGAGAGAGAAATTACGTAATGGTTGTCAGTGGGCGGTCCTTAGTAGTTCATGTTGGGATCACTAGAGGGCCGGGTATAAAAAGGGAAGTTTAGTCATTTTTTGATCAGAACTCATTAGGCAGAGCGACTTCTCATTTCCCTTGCTAACTATATATATTCTTCTGACTGATGTGAACTTTCTCTACTACCTTACATTCTTATCTCCTCTTTTCCCTGCCTGTTTAACTTCCATGGTCCCGTTGGTGCAGAGCTAGTCAGCCAACGTATTATCGCTTGAGTTCTCACTAGATACTTGCCTATTAGATAGCCTATTTTGGAAGGGTTAACTTAGAATAGGATTGATTTATGTTTGTTGCACTTGTATATGCATTTCCCTGTGTGTTATTATTATTATTCCTGTTTTCTGCTAGTCTAGGTAATGCTAGACTGGGGTAAGGCTTTTCTGTGTTACGAGTTGTTGTTTGATGCAGTGGTTAAGCGATAAACCTGCATACTCGTTTCGGTTCAGTGAAGCCTAGGTTGTCTTCGCGGCTGACTGTGTTGAGTTAATAATTTACAGTGCGTGAGGGCAAGAGCCTAACCACCCTGTATTTTATTAACAGTTTGTTTTTACTTTGTCAAGGAGCTGGGAGAAAACCAGATACAAGGGATCTGGATTTCTCAAAGTGCACTTGTTAGTTTTAACGTAATACTTTAAACAGTTGTGAGGACTTCGCTAGGCTACGAGCCGTTTTTGCTCAGTCACTGCTACCTTTTGCCCACAGTACCCCAGCTAGACTTTACTCGATTAGTAGATACAGAATAGTATTGAAGCTTTCCTTATGTATGATATTGTTTATGCACTATTGATTTCATGTGTTGCACGCTTGGCTACTTTAGTGATTAGTGGCCCAGGAGCACAATCCGAGTAGGCTATTGTCGTTGCATTTGCGGAGTACTTCTTTTTAATGTTTGCCATTTACTATTGCATATTCTTTTAATTATTCTTATGCCAATTTAAACCTTTAATAGTATTTAATTGCCAGCGTTTTTCTTATTGAATTACTGTTCAAAATCCGATACGTACTTCTTACGAGCATCCGAGAAGCATCTAACTTTTTTCAGAAGATTCCTTGCTCGATGCTTAAGGACTATTAATTAACGTAACGTAATAGTGCCGATCCGAAGTAGAGGGTGGAGGACTTCTTAAGTTCTTAGTCAAGGGTGGATTACTTCGGCTTCGGCCAACACTATTCTTTGGTGTTGTTGTTTCTTACTTCTTTGTTTGATTGTTGACCAGACTAGATAATTCCTGTCTCTTTATTAGTCTGTTGTTGAATACTAGTACCGAGTTCTTGTATACCCCGTTAAAGCAGATTGAACTCTGGAGGGTATTGGTGTTTTTTGTTCGGCTGGCAGTACTCAGGGGTTGGGATTGTGTGTTTCCGTTGTGGCAGCGAGCCGTATTCGAGTCCTGATTGAGAGCCCTTGTGTACCCGAGTGCCAGGTCGTAACAAATGGCGACCTTGCTTAGGATTTTGTGAACAGTATAAATTTTTGCAGAGTTGTACAACATTTGTTTGTTTGTATTTTAGCGTGCATATTGAAGAATATTTTTTTTGTATGGCAATTAGTAAAGCATTTAAGAGACTCCAGTTAATTTAGTAATTAGTGCTTGCATAGGAAGTTTAACACTTTTGTCTCGAGAATTTTTTTGTGGACTTCAGTATGTCGTGCATTAGCACTGACGATGAGCGAGAGATGCCATTTGAAGGTGTGCCGTTAGTAACCAGTGAGGAGGATGCTAGAGTTTTTGTGAGTAAGCGGTACCACGTGAAGGAGGAGAGGCTGACTGGGGTGGATGTTTGTGGCTTGCACCTGATAGCCAAGGTTTTGGGCATTTCCAATATAGTAGGGATGTCCAAGGGGGAGCTGATTTCCTGGGTGTTGCGTGGGCGACATGGGGTTTCGGAGGAGAGGGCGTTTGGGGGGGTTCCTCCCCAGATCCCCTCTCACTCGACTCCCACAGTGCCGTCCACTCAGTTACCGGAGGTTAGCACTCTCCCACAGAGGGATGAGAATTGGCAGATTGGAGTGCCCTCGGGTGGTGCACATGGTGGTTCCCCAGTTTTTGCCCCCCCCCCTCCTTCAGTAGTGGCAGCTCCCTCTACCTGCCTGTCTCCAGATATGGTATTTAGACTTGAGCTTGCTAAGATTGAGGCTAGGAAGCAGGAGGATGAGGCCAGGAGGCGCATGAGATTGAGGCTAGGAGGCATGAGGCTGAGCTTAGGTACGACTCGGAGAAATATTGTGCTAAATTAGATTTAGATAAGTCTCGTGCAGAGTCGACAGGGACTTGGATGGGCCGTGAGGGCCAAGTAAGAGAACAGTCCTTGGCCCAATTAGTCAAATTGGTGCCGGTATTTAGTGAAACTGAAGTCACAGAATTTTGTAATCGTTTTGAGAAGAAGTGTAGGGAGCATAATTGGCCTGAAGAGAAGTGGGCAGCTCTAGTCTCCTCAAGACTTAAGGGTAAGGGTCTGAAGGCTTATGATGCACTGTCTTTAGAGTCTTGCATTGACTACCCAGAATTGAAGAGAGCTGTCCTACGGGCATACGAGTTGCAACCGGAAACATATCGATTGAAGTTTCGGGGTGTTACAAAGACTAGGGAGGCGACCTTTCTTGAACATGCCCGGGACTTAAAAGATGCACTTAAAAACTGGACACGTTCTGAGAAAGCTGAGACGGCCGAACAGTTGACTGAGCTGTTTCTGCTCGAGCAGTTTTATAAGTGTACTGGTGCAGAAATGACTTTAACTATTAAAGAAAAGAACCCAAAAACTCTACAGGAGGCAGCTGAGATGGCTGACCTCCGGCTATCACTAATTCGTGGGTGCGGGTCTGCCCAGCGTAGTGAGGCAGGTAACAAGGGGCGTGACGCCCCACCCCCCCGAGTTAGTGATATACCTTATGCAAACAAGTACAAGAGCCATGATACCAAGACTGACCACAAGACTAGCACCGTCCCATTTAAGAAGGGGCCGGGCCCTTCCCAGTACCAAGGGAAGCCCAAAGGGGAGGTGAAGTGTTATCAATGTCATAAAAAGGGGCACTTTGCAAGAGTCTGTCCTAGCAAACCACCTACAGCAGCTGTGTCTTTGGCCTGCAACATTGGTGTGTCTCCGAAGTCATCTGAGTTTGCCTGGGGCAGTTCGTCAGAGGCTGAGGCACAGCCAATGCAGAAGCACCTGGGAGGCTCGAACCCTGCTCAGGATGTTTTTTGCGACCATAGAGGGCGGGGTTGCGTGATGTGGGCGGGGCGCAAGCATGGAGTAGAGGTCTTGCGTGATACAGGTGCTTCCCAGACTCTGATGAAAAACTTGACTGGCTACCCTATAAACGCGGCTCGGGTGGTAGTGGTGCAGGGTATTAATGCAACTCGGTCATACCCGCTGGTGCGGTTGGAGTTGGAGGTGGATGGTGTGGCACGTGAATTGGATGTCGGGATTGTGGAGAAACTGCCAGTGGAGGGCGTCGACCTTCTTCTCGGCAACGACTTTACAATGCCCGCTTCTGAGGTTCTACCCTTAGTCGTTGCCGAGAGGCCGGCCGACGTGAGTAGGGAAGAGCAAGAGTGGGTTGAGCGGTGCCAGACACAACCCATGGCGTGTGTTGTCACCCGAGCTCGGGCAGCTAAAGTGTCACAGCCTAGTCCTCCGCCTTCAGACCAGCGGAGGAACGATCAACAGGAGGAGGCTAAAGCTGGAGTTGGTTTTAAGAGTTTTGACTCGGCGGCTCTCCTGGGTGATTCAGTATTAGCACCATTACTTAATTCTGGAGTAGCCCTGGGCCTGTCATCGAGAGTGACGAGGCTGGGCATGACGAGTCTCCACGACAGCAACGTTATGTACATCGAGAGAGACAGAGGGAGCAGCCCAGTATCGGGGAAGGTCATGCATTGCTCCGGGAGCAGTTAGATCGCTTGGCACCCTCAGATATAAGTCGGTTGCAACTAGAGGACCCTGAGCTCCAAACGTGTGCTAATGGAGCTGTAGAGCTCGACGAGGACGGCGATGCACAGCCAGGAGATTTTTTTTATTTAGAAGGCATCCTTTATAGGCGTTTTCAAGACCCTAAACGTAGTTGGCAAAAGGGGTCCGGAGTAGTGGACCAGTTGGTGGTGCCACGGGAGTGCAGGGATAGCCTACTGAGGTTGGCGCATGACACACCACTGGCAGGACATCTAGGGGTGAGAAAAACGGTGGCGGCTTTGGGGAAATTGTTTTGGTGGCCGGGGATGAAGTCTCATGTGCAGTCATGGATAAACTCCTGTGATATTTGTCAACGTGTCGGGAAACCGAACCAAGTTATTCCTAAGGCTCCGTTACACCCTATTCCTGTGATTGGGCCACCCTTTAGTAAAATTATTGTTGACATGGTTGGTCCACTCCCTCCCACTAAGGCGGGAAATAAATTTTTGTTAACCATAATGGATGTTGCCACTAGATACCCCGATGCATACCCTATGAAAAATGGAATGGCTAAGACGGTAGTCAGTAACTTGTTGTGGTACTTCTCAAGGTACGGGTACCCGGAGGAGATTCAGTCTGATCAGGGATCTAATTTCACCTCCAACATGTTCAAGCAAACAATGCAACAGCATGGGATACGAGCAGTAGTATCGTCAGCGTATCACCCTGAGAGTCAAGGGGTGCTTGAGCGGTGGCATGCTACACTTAAAAGCATGCTCAGGTGTTATTGTGCTGACAACGGTATGGATTGGGATCTTGGATTGCCTTATGTGCTGTTTGCTGCTCGGGAGGTACCTGGTGAGAGCCTGGGATTTAGTCCAAACGAGCTGATTTTTGGACACCGTGTCAGGGGCCCCCTTAACATGCTGAAAGAAATTTGGGAGGGGACTGTGCAGCCTTGTCCATTATTAAAGTATGTGCTTGAAAGCCGTGAGCGCATGCTTAAGAGTCTGGAGATGGCAGGTAGAAATTTGACAGAATCACAAGCTTTGATGAAGGACAGGTATGATCGCAAAGTGAGGCTCCGGAATTTCACTGTAGGACAAGAGGTATTAATTTTGTTGCCTTTGGTTGGTAACCCCCTCTCTGCGAAGTACACTGGACCTTATAAAATTGTAGAAAAAATTTCAGACTTAGATTACCTTGTTGCCACTCCAGACAGGAGGAAAAAGAACCAGTTATGTCACGTGAACCTTATTAAAGAGTATGTGAGGCGCCCCTCTGAGCCTCTCACTGTCCCTGTGTTGGCTTGTTGCGGCCGTGGTGGAGAAGGAGAGGGGGACAGTCAAGCTTCAGAGGAGGATAGCTGGGATCAACATGTTTCAGCGGATCAGTGGGCGGGGAACTCGAGCCTAAGGGCTGACGAGGCTATAGCTCATTTGCCTGAGCCGCAGTTTGATGCTATCCGTCAGTTGTTCGGTTCATACCCCACTGTATTTGCTGAACACCCAGGCCTCACTACTCAGGCTATGCATGATGTTGACGTGGGGGACCATCTACCCTTTAAGTCAATCCCGTACCGTGTGCCCCCCATAAAACTACCAGCTCTGAGGGATGAGTTGGAGTATATGCTCGGTAGAGGGTTGATAGAGAAAGGCACAGTTAAGTGGACTTCCCCTGTAACACTGCAGCCTAAGCCAGATGGCAAGGTACGCTTTTGTATTGATTTCCGTAGGTTAAACGGTTTGACTCCAACTAACCCATATCCTCTTCCTCGGGTTGATGATAGTGTTGACAAAATTGGTAATGCTCGTTTTTTGTCTAAAGTAGATTTAGTAAAAGGTTACTGGCAAGTACCTTTGTCCGAGCGTGCTAAAGAGGTATGTGGTTTTGTTGTGGACGGGAGTACCTACCGGTGCAATGTTATGCCTTACGGGCTTAAGAATGCACCAGCAACGTTTCAGAACCTGATGAATGAAATTGTAAAGGACATTCCAAATTGCACCGTATATTTGGACGATGTAATCATTTATGATGACGACTTTGAGAGCCATTGTGAGCACCTTGAGACCTTGTTCCGGAAACTTAGTGAAGCAGGTCTGGTAGTAAATTTGGCAAAGTGTGACTTCGTAAAAGCCACTGTGCAGTACCTTGGGTTTGTAGTGGGAAGGGGACAGGTGTGCCCTCCTCAGAACAAGGTACAGGCTATCAATAAATTTCCGCACCCAACAACCAAGAAGCAGATTATGAGATTCTTGGGTATGATAGGCTACTACAGACGCTTCATAAAAGGTTACTCAACGGTGTTGGCACCTCTCACAGATTTGTTATCTAAAGACAAAAAGTTTTTGTGGGCACCTGAGTGTGAAAAGGCTTTCACTTTGGTGAAACATTTGCTATGTACTCACCCGATACTCAGGGCCCCAGACTTTAACAGGCCTTTTCAGCTGGCAACAGATGCTAGTGGTGTAGGGGCTGGTGCCGTCTTGCTACAGACAGACAATGAAGGTGTGGAACACCCAGTAAGTTTCTTTTCTAAGAAGTTCAATGCTGCACAAAAGAACTATTCTACAATAGAAAAGGAATTACTGGCGATTGTGCTGTCGCTCAGGCACTTCGAGGTGTATGTTCCAGCCTATGGCCCAGTCGTGGTTATCTACACTGATCATCACCCTTTGAGATTCCTGAATCAATTTCACAATCACAATATGAGACTGACCAGGTGGTCTTTGATGTTGCAGGAGTATAACCTGGACATCCGTCATATTGCTGGATGTGACAATGTGATCGCGGATTGTTTATCAAGGGTGGATGATCAGTCGTAGGCTATCACAGGTGTGTGGGTTTGAGTGGAGGAAAATAGGCTGCCCTTATAGTGCAGCCGGGAAAAACATATTAAAATATAAAAATCATATAAAAAACTCTTTCTTTTGATATAGGTAATCGTATAAGTTTGTCATAGCCTATAGAGTTTGAGTAGTCCACGAACTATCAAACGGCTGAGCTGCTGTAAGCTCGCTCTGGGAGCATGATATTGTGTCTTTTTGCTATTGTTGGGAGGAGTTATAAAATGTGAATTTTTGGTTAATAATAAGATGCGTTTTGGTGATAAACTCAGCTTTGTTTTAGTGCCATGCGGTCGCTGGGTCGCTGGGTGTGAGGGGCTTGATGGGGTTCTGTGTTTGTCAGATTTTAGCTCAGGGTTGAGCAAGTAAAATCTTGGGGGAGGTGTGACGCATGTCCAGTGTGAGCATGCTGTACAGAACGCCTAGTCATGCCCCACTCTCGCTAGGATCGTCAGGGCAGGAACTTTGGCTGTAGTCTATGTAGAGTTTCCTAACTTAGTTCATGTGAGCCGTTGTACTATAAGTAATATGAATATGTATTTTGTTTTCATCTGAGTCAACGAGTTCTATTTTATATCATTAGTTATAAGTATTGTGTGTAAAACTTATTTGTAATGATGGGAGAAGCGGCAGCCACAGTTGGGGGTCAGTGGGTGCGCCATGCGGGAGGTGGGCCTAACTCACTAGCACTCCCCCCCCCTCCCCCCTCCCCTCAGTGCTAGGAAAGCCTTTGTCTATCCCAGAGGAGAGAGAGAAATTACGTAATGATTGTCAGTGGGCGGTCCTTAGTAGTTCACGTTGGGCTCACTAGAGGGCCGAGTATAAAAAGGGAAGTCTAGCCATTTTTTGATCAGAACTCATTAGGCAGAGCGACTTCTCATTTCCCTTGCTAACTATATATATTCTTCTGACTGATGTGAACTTTCTCTACTACCTTACATTCTTATCTCCTCTTTTCCCTACCCTTTTTAACTTCCATGGTCCCGTTGGTGCAGAGCTAGTCAGCCAACGTATTATCGCTTGAGTTCTCATGAGATACATGCCTATTAGATAGCCTATTTTGGAAGGGTTAACTTAGAATAGGATTGATTTATGTTTGTTGCACTTGTCTATGCATTTCCCTGTGTGTTATTATTATTATTCCTGGTTTTCTGCTAGTCTAGGTAATGCTAGACTGGGGTAAGGCTTTTCTGTGTTACGAGTTTGTTGTTTGATGCAGTGGTTAAGCGATAAACCTGCATACTCGTTTCGGTTCAGTGAAGCCTAGGTTGTCTTCGCGGCTGACTGTGTTGAGTTAATAATTTACAGTGCGTGAGGGCAAGAGCCTAACCACCCTGTATTTTATTAACAGCTTGTTTTTACTTTGTCAAGGAGCCGGGAGAAAACCAGATACAAGGGATCTGGATTTCTCAAAGTGCACTTGTTAGTGTTAACGTAATACTTTAAACAGTTGTGAGGACTTCGCTAGGCTACGAGCCGTTTTTGCTCAGTCACTGCTACCTTTTGCCCACAGTACCCCAGCTAGACTTTACTCGATTAGTAGATACAGAATAGTATTGAAGCTTTCCTTATGTATGATATTGTTTATGCACTATTGATTTCATGTGTTGCAAGCTTGGCTACTTTAGTGATTAGTGGCCCACGAGCACAATCCGAGTAGGCTATTGCCGTTGCATTTGCGGAGTACTTCTTTTTAATGTTTGCCATTTACTATTGCATATTCTTTTAATTATTCTTATGCCAATTTAAACCTGTAATAGTATTTAATTGCCAGTGTTTTTCTTATTGAATTACTGTTCAAAATCCGATACGTACTTCTTACGAGCATCCGAGAAGCATCTAACTTTTTTCAGAAGATTCCTTGCTCGATGCTTAAGGACTATTAATTAACGTAACGTAATAGTGCCGATCCGAAGTAGAGGGTGGAGGACTTCTTAAGTTCTTAGTCAAGGGTGGATTACTTCGGCTTCGGCCAACACTATTCTTTGGTGTTGTTGTTTCTTACTTCTTTGTTTGATTGTTGACCAGACTAGAGAATTCCTGTCTCTTTATTAGTCTGTTGTTGAACACTAGTACCGAGTTCTTGTATACCCCGTTATAGCAGATTGAACTCTGGAGGGTATTGGTGTTTTTTGTTCGGCTGGCAGTACTCAGGGGTTGGGATCGTGTGTTTCCGTTGTGGCAGCGAGCCGTATTAGAGTCCTGATTGAGAGCCCTTGTGTACCCGAGTGCCAGGTCGTAACAATACCAACAAGCCCTTTCTAACCTAAAGCTAAAACACTAGTCAAAATAACAATGGACACGCCGTGCTGAATATGTTGATAAGGTAGCCTGTCTTACAAACAGTATATACTCAGGATATGTAAATAATAGAAGATGCTTAAGGGGGTAGCGCTTATTTGTTGGACTATATATTCATATATTTATATATGTTATAGTAACCTTGCTAGACCACCATCAAACTTAAAAAACACCCACTAGACCCCCTTGCAAGATAAATGTGTACAATTTTCGGTAAAAAAAAAGTTCAGGCCGAAGGCTGGTTCCTCCGAAAGGTTTTAAATTGACAGAAATGGGGCAAAATATATTAAAATCGCCATAATAATGGGGCGAACTTCTTAAAATTTCAAAACTATTGGGGCTAAACATGAGGGAGAAGGGGGGTCCAGAAAAATAAATGTTCCCCTAAAAGGTTTTATCTGGCCCGATATAGTGGTAATAAAGTACTAATCATAAAATTTCAGAAATTGTTCTAGCCAAAATTCAAATGTCTGGAATGTATGCATTGTACGACAACATAATTATCTAGGCAATATGTTTTGTAAGTTGAATACTCCAATGGACATAAAGTGCTTCGCTTCATGTGAATTAAACGCCTTTCCAACAATTTTGTAACATTTTTTTTCTTGTAATCGGAGCCATTTTCCGTTGTACTCTCTAGTTATTCCATGTCCATTTTATCGTATGGTGACCAAAACTGGACACAATATCCCAAATGCGGACAAACCAATTAAGTGTATAAAGTGCGTTTAACGTTTTTGGATCCCCAATGAAGCCAATAGTTGTATTCAATAGTTTGATTTGCTTTTATAACAAGCTCAGCGCATTGTTTTGTAGGTTTTAAGTAGCTCGATATAGTTACTTCAATTCCTATGTAGATGTTCATGAGTGAATTTCATGCATCTAATATTTTGCTATTTCATGTTTACTACCAATCAAGCAATGTGGATAAATTTAAAAGCTCTTTCATAATCATAAGTAGCTACTATGGACCAAACACACAGATATAGGTAACAAAGATGAATAACAGGTAAGTAGATAGAAGTGTGACATATTATACTCCAAGTAGGGAAGACGGCAGACAAACAAATTGGGATAGGGGCAGATGTAGGGGATAGGTGTATGTAGGTGTGTAGGGGAGGAACATTTGGATTATAATTCTTTCCATGACTTTTCATTCTCTCCTTTTAAAATGAAGTACACTCGACCAAAAAACAATCTTTACACTGGTGAGCTGTAATAATTTAGTGTGAACGGAATTAATCGGGTGAAACATACGTCTGTGAGGTATTATCATAAGATTTCGACCACGTTCCAGAATGTTTAGAACATTAGTATAAAGATTGTTTTGGTCGAGTGTTCATCCATCTCAGCCACTGCCCTTTCTCTCTTTCACACATTTTTTGTTTGTGAGTATGGCAATGTAAGTCTCCTTTGCTACTCTCTCACACACTCCTTTTGTTTGTCAATATGGCTGTGTTTGTCTCTCTCCCTCTCACACACTCTACTATTTGTCTGCACGACTCTGTCTCTCTGTGTATGCCTCTTCTTTGTAAACAATCCTTCCCCAACCAATGTTAGATTTATTATGTACAGTAGGCCAATAAGTGATATCGGCACCAAGAATGTTTTGATCATAATAATGGTATCAGCAATTTCTAAGCTTGAGTTACTCATTTCGGGTGAGATATACAAACATGTTCCTACACATACTCATCCTATTCGACATCTGACAAACATTACTACAGCAAATAGCGAACCAAACGTAATGACAGCTGAGACATGACTTGTTGGCTCTACCGTACAGTATGTATGTATTTATGTTTTTATTATTACTAGATGTAAGTACTCAACTATTTCGATTAACATTCATAAAATCTCACTCCTGTGAGTCGAAACCTTTGTGATTTTACAATACAACACTTTCGTTTTGTCATTGAGTATAATTTCTAAAACACATTCCAGTTGTTTTCCAATTTTTACCACATTAATGATAGCAATATGCTCTTACCTAAGTAAGACAATATTATCCATTACTGTTTAGTTCATGAAAAGAACAGAACTTTCTGAAAGTTTCATAATTTAATATAAACTGTCCAGTGAATGGTAATCCAGTATCGCCCATAGTCTAATTATATTCCATAGGAATAGAAGTGCACGATTGTAATCATGAATACATAACATAATCTACCCAGCCCTGCCTTACCATATGCTTAACCTAAGAAGTGGCATGGGGGTAATTAGACACCTCTCCCTGTGACGTATTTGAGCTGTTACCATCACTAAAGTATTCATTTACCATAAATAGCATTAATACTTATCCTAACGCGCCTATTATGGGCTGATTATAAAGGTATTAACCTGAAACAACAATAAACGAGTGAAAACAGCGTTTGGATGGTCAAAATCGGAGATACAGGCCGCGAGTTATATAATGTATGGGTGAGGCAACCTGCTTTCCCGCCAATTTCCCCCAAGGCCACTGAGACACAGTCGATCGATACTCTCTCTCTCTCTCTTGCACTCGCTTGCTAACAGTGATACCAAGGCCCTGCTTGCAACTCGCTAATGTTAGCACGAAAATATACCTCAGAATAAGGGAATGACAGGGAAAGTAGGTGATAACTGAAGGAGGGGAGGAAAGTGGGGAAGGAGGGGAGGGGAGGTAGAGGAGTGATATTTTGCATGGCCCAGGGGCAAAAAAAAAAAAAAAAAAAAAAAAAAAAAAATCGATGTTTAACCCTTAATTAGCGGCGAGCAACATAAGTCGAGTTAAATAAAGCTGGACTATGTGGCAGCGCTCGACATAGGTCGAGTGGCAATTTCAGCACGTAATGTGGCTGAAGAGAGAGAGACAAGTGGTGGCAGGAGACTAGCGAGCGTATGACTGCTCCAGACCACCGCGGCGAACCTACTGACCACAAATCTCAGCTCCCTCCTCTCTCTCACTCGCTACATACTCAATTATGTACTGAAAGTACCGAATTACTGCTTTTTGCACTCGCGTTGCACGGTTATTGCAAGAAAACTATACCATCATACAAGGATCGTTATGGTGTCATTCGAAAGCTCTGTTTATGCCCTTTCAGGGATAGGTACTTGTTTTACGTTCTGGTTCTTATTTAGGCATGAAAATGATAACGTAAACAGCCCTATTTTGGCTAAAAACACCCCGCTGTGCGGTACACATAAATAAACCGCATAGGCCGCTCGTAAGGTGTTAAAGTTGAATTTGTTTTTCTCTGACTCTAAGAGTCTTCCCCGCAGTCCGCCGGGGAACTCCATTAAGAGTCTTCCTGCAGTTCCCGGGTTAGTATAAAGTAGTTATTTTTCTAAATGTTCTAAAAATTTAGATAAGGACACGAAAATGCTATCATTCAAAAGCTTAACCCAAGGAGCGCGATAGTCCTTACAAAAGTGTCTGTATAGCGGATGCGCTAGGCCTCGTGGAAGAAAACCAGAGGATTTCAACTGGAAGCAATATGTGATTAGGTGGTATATTCCCCCTACACTACCTCTTTCCTCTCCCCCCAAGGTGTCCCCTCCCTTTTTCCCCTCCTTCCCACTTACCTCCTCTCAATTATTGGCTATTTTGCTTCATATTTTCGCCATTCCTCCTTTTCCCTGTACAAAATATGATGAGTTATGGTCTACACTCGCCGTCCCCTTCACATATGCGGAAGACAGGTGGGGCTGTCATTCTGCCTCAAGTAGGCCCAGGAAGCACATCTATGTCACTCTCTCTCTCTCGCCTCTGTGACGTTAACCCCTCCCTTAGAACCGCATGGCTTGTCCTACAGTGACTCGCTAGGATCGCCAGGACAGTGGATGTGGCTACAGTTTATGTATTAGGGTGCTTTATTTCAAATGAAAGCTCGTGTCATGGGCAGTCCAGAAAGGCTCTTTGTTTTCGCCCATGTCAAGGCTTTATATATTTAATTGCACGTATATGTTTTATCATTAAGTAGTAATGATAGGAATTGAGAGAGAGAGAGAGTAGAACAGAGTGAGAGGAGGCGCGTAGTGTTTTGCTATACTCGATGACGTCATAGCTGGCTGGCCTCGTGGGGATTCGTTGAGGGAGTATTTTACCATGCTTTGTGACGTCATGTTTGGCTGGCTTCTTTAGTATTGGTTGGAGGACTTGTCACCGCTTTTTTCCCACGCGGCTGGGGCTAGTGCTAGTATATATACAGCCCTCTCGCCACTTCTCCCTCAGATCTTGTTTCTAGAACGCATCCCTCTTCCCTTTGATACCTGTCCCCCCTCTGCACCTGAGAACCTTTTCCTCTGCCTATCTCTCTCATTTTCCATATCTTTCACCCCCTTTTATTAATATTATACCCCCTCTGGTTAACTCTGCAAAATCAGTTTCATGCTGGCCAGTTGTATTGTGCGTTAAGGTCTGATATAACCCATGTATGTTATTGTTAAGATAAGTTGATCACGAAGCATTGGTTGGCATTCATATTGTTCAGTACCCGGCTTCCTATAATTATTAGTGTTCTGCTGGATTAGATAATGCTAGACTAGGAGTCTGATTATAAGGTATTGTTTCCTATGAGTGTTGGCTTTAGTTAAAAGCTGCACGACATACCTGAGAACTGGAGTTGATTTGAGTAAATTCTAGTCTGTGTGCCATTGAACGTAAAGCATGCCCGAATGAGGGCTTTTTGCCTATACCATTCTGCACTGTTCTAAGCTCGTTGTTTGTCTTTGAGGTACGCCAGGAGAACGCTTAATACTTCGGTATTAAGGTTTCTCAAGAGAGCTACCCTTTCCTATAACGTAATATTTGAAGCACAGACTTGAGATTTGCACTAGGCTATGCGGCATGCCATGCGCACCAGTATCTCGTATCATTGACTCTAGCTAGACTTTATCAGTCATAGTAGACATTAATTATATTAACCCAATTACTCTTTTATGCATACCCGTTTATGATTACACATGCATTTCGCAGCCTAGGTTGATGTATTGGGACACAAACGACTTAGGCTCTTTTTGTTGATAGGAATACTGCATTGTCGTGGCGATTATTATTGTTGTAGCGTTTAGGATTTTCTTGGCCCCGAATGCATTATCCTGCCTTTTGTGTGCATAGCCTGCACGAGCATTGTTCCGCTGCCGTCCTTTTTGGGTTCCATTTCCGATTCGAGCATCTTGATAGCATCTAACATTTCAAGAAGATTCCTTGTTGGTGTTGAAGGACTTTAGTGCACTTTCTTTCATGCAGGTGTGCCTGACATTTATTGATTAAAGTAACGTAAGCTGTAACTTCTCTTACCACCTTTTTTTTTTTTTTTTTTTTTTTTAAGAGACAATGAACGGAGGAAGGAAAAACACAGATACACAAAGAGGTCCATGTGCCTAAAGACATCCTCCATTCATAAAATGTTTGTAACAACTGGATTTAAACATTTGTTGATTGTAAGATTGTGGAAAGCAATTCGAGGGAAGTGAATTCCAAAGAGTAGTAGCTCTGGGGATAAATGAATTCTGATAAGCAGAAGTTCTGCATTGTGGAGGAGAAAGTGTAAATTCATGGGCACTCTCAGCTGCCCTAGTTCTAAGGGGAAAGATGTGGAGAGGCGGCACAATTGAAGCAAGTTCCTCGGAACAATTGCTGTGAAAATATCTGTAGAATAATGCAAGGGATGCAACGTTTCTTCGTATGGCTAATGTAGGAAGGTCCTGTGTGATTGCAGGGTTATTGATTAAT
The DNA here is from genome assembly GCA_032716605.1 of Paralithodes platypus. Taxonomy (NCBI): domain Eukaryota; kingdom Metazoa; phylum Arthropoda; class Malacostraca; order Decapoda; family Lithodidae; genus Paralithodes; species Paralithodes platypus. The sequence continues at coordinate 40,133,831 of CM064572.1, forward strand.
CTAATAGCTTTATTTTGAATTTTGTCCAACTGCCTCAATGCAACCACTCCACTTCCACCCCACAGAGGTGAACAGTAATCCATCTGAGAACGCACATGACTTTTATATATTACGGCCAACTGCTCGCCAGTGAAGAATTCTCGAACTCTGTACAGGAGTCCCAGTTTTTTAGAGGCATTCTTAGCAATGCTTCTAACATAATGTGTCCAGCTCAAGTTAGTAGTTAATGTTACACCGAGAATGTCAATACTAGGGGAAGTGGGAATCTTTTCATCATTACAAAATATATGGGAGTCAGTGAGATTCTGTCGGTTAGAAAATTGAATGTACTTGGTTTTCTGTGCATTAAAGGAAACTAGATGCTCTTGTCCCCATTCATTAATTCGAGAAAGGTCCTGGTTCAGAGAAATTGCAGTGTTTATTTTTGAATTTATAAGATCGGGTTGGGTGAAAGAATTGGTAAATGTGAAGGAACTGTGGAGTGTTGAGTCATCTGCGTAGGAATGTATTGGATTATGATTGGTAGATATGAGATCATTGATATGAATGAGGAACAGAGTTGGGGCCAAAACTGATCCCTGAGGAACACCAGCATTTATTGAGTGAAATTGAGAATAAAGGCCATCCTACCAGTACACGTAAGTTTCTGTTATGAAGATACGAAGAAATTAGTGGAACTAATGATGCAAGGCCGTAGTGTGACATCTTCGACAGTAAGGATTGATGCCAGACTCTATCAAATGCCTTTGATATATCCAGTGCTATTGTATGTGTTTCACCATGTTGGTCGGTAGCTTGGTTGATTTGATGCGTAAGAAGGCAAAGAATGTCGCAGTTGATCGCCAGCGTCTGAAAGCATATTGCCTATCACTGATTAAGTTATTATTCTCCCATGCTTAATTATGTGATTATTTAATATAATTTCAAAAACTTTGCCAAGAGTGGAAGTTATAGCTATTGGTCTGTAG
>CM064572.1:40134898-40212398 GCA_032716605.1 Paralithodes platypus
TACAGTGTTAATTTGCATAGTTACATTAAATAAAGGCGCAACTCGCAACATAACCACATCCAGGGTGTGCTTCTCACTCTTAGTCCAGGCAAGCCTGCTCGGACAGAGTCTCTAAGCCAAACCTTGACTCACAATGCTCCACAAAAACTGTAAACTGTGGCACAATAACCTCATACAGAAATTAATAAACCCCTAGCTGTTAATCTGCCAGGCGGCAGAGGTCTAGCCGGCCGGATTATAGGCTTCGGATACACATGCTGAGCCACCTGCTCTAGCCTAGGGACGTTCCCAGGTCTGTGCGCCAAATTACTCTAATTGAAAGGGTGCATCTCTTGAGAGACTCAGATCCCAAGTATCTGACTCGCTCCTGGCGACCATCAAAAACAAAAGCAAGACGTGCTAGCGCAGTGCTGATGTGGACTAGGCAAGGGCCCCTCAAACATAACACAACACTAGACACACAGGGACCCACAGACAAGAAAATGCCCCCAGACTCCCACGGGTATCCTAGTAAAGTCGTGCGGGTCCCACAGGGACTCGCACCCAGCAGACTTTACTTAAAGGATCGGGACAAAAAGCCTCCCCTCCGGTCTAGCCCTGCCTAACCTGACACAAGAACACACTGAGCCAAGCATGAAACCACAACAAATATGGGACAACAAAAACAAGCTTCCTAGTTGTCTCAAAACAATTACATCACTCTGCATAAGGCCCAAAATCCTATCTAGTTATCTGAGAGCTCGTCGTTAATACAATAATAGATATAAGGTCTATCAAGAGGGATGGGATAATTAAATAGATTGGGTGAAGTAGTGGAAGGAAGGTATACACAGTAAGAGAGAAAGTTTCTAAGTGGGGTTTGAGGAGGGATAGATATCAAGGGGTCCAAAGGGTACGACAGTGAGAGGTGAGCTCCTGAGTCCTTGAATCTGTCCTGGACCCTGCCCTAGGCATTGCAGAGATACATCCCAGGCTTGGCAATCACTCAACACACGTTGCCGGGTCAACAATCGTTCCTACCCGAAGGGCCGGTGAGTCAGAAACTACAACGGGATTTTTTGGCCAAACGTTGCGATCAAATGCATCATGGCAAACATTCAGCGCTCGTCCCAAGCTAGACTCTCCCAGGCGCGAAGCAACTTCCCCCCAGGCCGGTCTCTCTCTCGCCGCTCGTCTCCTCCCACTCTCACTAGACTTACATTCTTATATATTAGAATGAAACAATGCAACTATCGAGAATAAAAATATACTAAGATGCGTTTGGTTAAGAATAAGGGCAGCTACAAGCTGTGAAACTAACATAAGAATATCCCAGACCAGTAGTTACATTGTTTCCGTCAGGATTTTAAAAAATAAATTTTAAAAACTAAGGAAAAAGCCGCCGGCCGGCTGCCGCCAGCCGGTTTCTAAACGGCTGGGCAGCCAACGTGCGCGCATGCCCGCACGTGGCTACTATGCAGAAGCGTCACAAACCCAATATCAAAGTCCTCAGCTGATCTTTCCTCATGCCACTTAAACCCTGGTGACCCTGAAGACCTGCCACACACTTTAAGCCATACTTATTCAGCTTCAACACCCTGGCAGCGGTCAGGGGGCACTCTAAAAATCTTCTAGCACCCTCCTACGCTATCGACTAGCCACTCCACAGGTCTTTCTTCCTCCGAGCCCGTATCGTGACCATGACCCATCACTGTGTTATCTTTCTGATGTATTAGATATGTTTGTGTACTGCAAGATAATTATCCCTACGGTTATAGAATGTGCCTTATCTCCTATGCAAGTAATGTAATATACTAGATGTTATTTAAAGTCTTTTTTAATGTGTTATATTGGTTTCTCTATTTAAAAAAAAATTATATGTCAACTGTATTCCTCTAATCATAAGGAATCTCAAAACAATGACCACACTATATTCGTTCTGTTCAGTAAAATCCCTATGGCAAGGTCGCCCATTTGTTACGTCCTGGGTATATATATCTAACACTTGGGCTTCCTTTCTCATTGGCCTACTAGGTATGCGGCAACAAGCAACAACGGAAAAAAAGCTAGATCCAACCCTTATCTATAAAACGCCAGGCAGACAAACCCCCCCAACCCTAAACCGTCAAGAGTCCTGCCTGTGACAACAAGGTAATCCTATGACTCGGTTACAAGGAGGCACGCACTATAAGAATGCCTGATAGTCAAACAGGTTATATAAAAGATCACACAATTAAGTGTGAATTTAAAGCCTGTCAAGGAAAAGATCAATACGGGAATTAAATTGCAGAAACAATTTAATAACAAACTAGAAGAAAGAGAAAGTACATTTAACGTTACATTAATTAATACATCTTAATCACTCCCTGCGTGTAAAGAAGGGGTGAAAGCAAACAGTCCTCAAAACATTCTACACGGTAGACAATTGTGCGGGGTTCTACACCGCATGCGTCTACTGTAGGATCTGATGCCTTGTAGCAAAGAAAGTACGTTTACGGATTTAGAGAAACATCTTAACGTCATAAGCCGGAAATAAATACGAGTGATAGGACCTACAGTGTTATAATGGACATAGGTATAATTAAATAAAGGCGAAACTCGCAACATAAATCACATACAGGTGTGCTTCTCACTCTTAGTCAGGCATAGCCTGCTCGGACAGAGTCCTCCTAAGACCACGCTCCTGACTCACACTGCTCACAAAAACGGTAACTGTGGGCAACAATAACAAGCATACAGGAGATCATAAACCCCTAGCTGTTAATCTGCCAGGTGGCAGAGGTCTAGCCGGAAGGATAGAGGCTTTCGGATACCCGGGGTGAGCCACCTGCTCTAGCCTAGGGGACCGGTATCCCAAGATGTGTGCGCCAAATTACTCTAATTGACAAGGGTGCTCTCTTGAAGAGACTCAGATCGCAAGTATCTGACTCTCATCCTGGGCGACCCTTAAAACACAAGCAAGACGTGCTAGCGCCAGTGCGTGAGTGGAATAGGCAAAGGGCCCTCACACAACACAACACTAGACACACAGGGACACAGACAAAGGAAAATGCCCCCAGACTCACCACGGGTATCCTATGAAAGTCGTGAGGGTCACAGGCACTTCGCACCAGCAGACTTTACTTAAGGATCGCAAAAAGCCTCCCCTCCGGCTCTAAGCCCCTGCTAACCTGCACACAAGAACACACTAGCAAGCATGAAACCACCAAATATGAGACAACAAAAAAGCTTCCTAGGTTCATTAACAATACATCTCCGCATAAGGCCCAAAATCCTATCTAATTATCTGAGAGCTCGTCGTTAATACAATAATAGATATAAGGTCTATCAAGGGGATGGGATAATTAAATAGATTGGTGAAGTAGTGGAAGGAAGGTATACAAATTAAAAGAGAAAGTTTCTAAGTGGGGTTGAGAGGGATAGATATCAAGGGGGTCCGAAGGGTACGACAGTGAGGTGGGCTCTGAGTCCTTGAATCTGTCTGGACCCTGCACTAGGCATGCAGAATACATCCCATGCTTGGCAACACTCAACACAGTTGCCGGGTCAAAATCGTCTACCCCGTGCGTGAGTCGAAACTAAGCCTAACGTTGCAATCAAAATGCATATGGCAACGCTTCAGGCTCGTCCCAAGCTGGCAAGCGAAGCAACGTCCCAAGCCGGTCTCTCTCTCCCGTTCGTCTCCTCCCGCCCTAACTAGACTTACATCTTATATATTATAATGAAACAATCAATTATCGAGAATAAAATATACTAAGATGCGTTGGTTAAGAATAAGGTCAGCTACAAGCTGTGAAACAACATAAGAATATCCCAGACATTAGTTACGTTGTCGTAGGATATATACTAAGGAAAAGCCTGCCGGCCGGCTGCCGCCAGCCGGTTTCTAAACGGCTGGGCAGCAGACGCGCGCGCATGCCCGCACGTGGCTACTATGCAGAAGTGTCACATGGTAAATAGCCTGACATAAAAACATACAAGACTTTTATGCGCCACTGTACACTACACTACAGCAGTGAACCTTTGGACAGCCACAGATGTCTGGGTAAAGTACCTAAGCTAATCCCATAATTACTTGCCCGCGGCGGGTCAGCACTCCTTGACCTTTTACCTTTTCCTCACAGCTGGGATATTTATATATATATATATATATATATATATATATATATATTCAAGTATTTCTTTTGTTATTTTATATATAGGCCTATTTTTCTTTATTGGGATTTATTATAGTCTTCATTTATTTTATTTATTTTATTTATATCATTTTATTTTATTTATAATTTTATTTAATTTATATATATATATATTGTTTGTATTGTTCCTGTTCCCCAGGGTGTCCATGGGACCACCCCCTAGGTCCAGAGCAAGGGCAGGGCCCATAATCGAGTATTTATAGTCAGTTTTATATATTGGGATTATTTAGTGGTATTTTTATTTATTTTATTTATATAATGTTATTTTATTTAAAATTTTATTTCATTTATATATATATTTTGTTTTTATTGTTCCTGTTCCCCAGGGTGTCCATGGGACCACCCCCTAGGTCCAGAGCAAGAGCAGGGCCAATAATTGGGTATTTCTATTGTTATTTTATATATATTTTTATTTATTTGATTTTATTTATTTTATATATAAAGGTATATACCGTATATATATCATTTTTTTGTCCTTGTCCCCTTCCCTGTTGTGTTGTTCCTGTTCCCCAGGGTGTCCATGGGTCTACCCCCTAGGTCCACAGAAAGGGCAGAGCCCATAATCGAGTATTTATAGTAATTTTTTTATATATTGAGATTTATTATATTTGTTATTTATTTTATTTATTTTATTTATATAATTTTATTTTATTTATAATTTTATTTCATTTATATATATTTTGTTTTATTGTTCCTGTTCCCCAGGGTGTCCATGGGACTACCCCCTAGGTCCACAGCAAGGGCAGGGCCCATAATCGAGTATTTATATAGTTATTTTTTATATATTGGGGATTTATTTTGTTATTATTTATTTTATTTATATCATTTTATTTTATTTATAATTTTATTTCATTTATATATATTTTGTTTTATTGTTCCTGTTCCCCAGGGTGTCCATGGGACCACCCCCTAGGTCCAGATCAAGGGCAGGGCCCATAATCGAGTATTTCTATTGTTATTTTATACATATTTTTATTTATTTGATTTTATTTTTTTTATATATAGAGGTATAAATTATTATACCGTATTTATATAATTTTTGTTTTCTTGTTCCCTTCCCTGTTGTGTTGTTCCTGTTTCCCAGGGTGTTTGGCCAAAGAGCCCCAACGTATAAATATATTCTTATAATGCCATACTATGACTACGTCATGGTGTTCCCCCATTTGAATTACAAATTGCGGAACTATACCGTCATGAATCCATTATACTGACGTCATCTGGAATCGGATAATGCAAAACTATGACTACGTCATGATGAAGTATACCAACGTCATATGGATCCAGTAATGGCGAACTTGCGTCATGACAACTATCAACGTTAATTACGTTTTTCCTTTATTTACATTTCTTGGTTTCAGCATCGTAAGCTAACTACTGCCTGCCGCCATACGCCAGCCTGCCGCCATACGCCAGCCTGCCGCCATACGCCAGCCTGCCGCCATAAGCCAGCCTGCCGCCATACGCCAGCCTACCGCCATAGGCCAGCCTACCGCCATACGCCACCCTACCGCCATACGCCAGCCTGCCGCTATACGCCAGCCTTTTTTTTTTTTTTTTTTTTTTTCTATATTCCAACTTACTTCCTCTCGGGCATAGGCTGAGAGCCTTAACATTCACCGCTTTACAATGAACAGTGAAGCCAGTGAGGTCTTGTTCCAGTCTACGGAGTGAGACATGTGAAGCACGCAGAGTACAACGAGCACCTGCCATCTTGCCTTCACATGAGGCACGGCGCCCACTCACTGCCCGAAACGAACCCATCTCTGAAGCCACCTCGTTCCCGTGCTTCACTGTCTCACCCACTACACTCGGACTCTCACACTACATACCACAACGCCACCTCTTGAGCAGATAACTCACCAGGCATTGCACCCCTATAGCATATTTTGAATATGGGAATATTCATACAGTGCTATCAGGGAACAATGAGGGTATTTTATTGACGTTTCGTGGTAATGCACTGATACCAGGTACAGCACAAATTCCATCCCAATAATATCTTCCCATTGATACATCGGGATTTGAACCCGGGACCTTTGGATTACCAGGCCAGTGGCAAGACCACTCCACCACACCACACCGCCATACGCCAGCTGCCATGTCGGACAAGAGGGATAATAAGAAACGTTTGCGGGACTCCGGAAGATGTAGTGAACGAGGTGCTGGATCTAACGACGATGGACGAGACGGCGAGCGAGAGTGAGTCGGACGAGTGGTCTGACGATGAGGATTGGGCTTCACCTCTGCCCAAGCGACTCCGCCTCGACGCCCGCCTCGGCCTATCCACCACCAGCCCCAGCAACGTCAGACGACCCACCACCACCACCAGCAGAACCAGCCCCAGCAACGACGGACGACCCACCACCACCACCACCAACTGAACCAGCCCCAGCGGATCCACCACCACCATCCATCCCATCCACATCCCATCCCATTACATCCCATCCCATCTACATCTCATCCCCTCCATAACATCGCCGATTACCTCATACCATCACCCAACTTCCCCCAACTTCCCACGTCACCTCTTCCATCCACATCGCGTGGCGGTGCCTCATCCTTGCTTCCAGCAGGATCACCAGCCCGCAGCCCACACCTGTTTGCTACGCTACTTGCTGTGGGCACTTTGAATACCCCGCCTTCGCATATCATGGGAACGGTCACCCCCACAGTGTCCCCCTTCAGCGACACACCGTTGACCCCCTCGGCATTTGTTCTGCCTGAGCATCGAGCCACAATGTGTGCTGATGTTGCTAAAGCCGCAGTGCGTGCTCAGGTTGTTGCTGAGGTGCCACGCCCAGCGTTGAATCCTCCAGCAGCAATCGAGGAGCTTCTTCCCCAAAGGCTTCCTCTTCACCGTTCACCAACTGGTACAGCTGCACCAGGTACACCAGCTCCACACCTTTCACCACTTGGCGCTGCACCAGGTTCATCGGCTTCTGCATCATCTGATGTAGAAGCCCCCCCCACTCAACCCCTCGACCTACCACCTATGCCATGCCAGAGACCAGGTCCCCGTAGAGGGGCAGGTGGTAGGCCCAGGGGCCGCAGAGGTGTTCCTCGCGGTGGTCGTGGCCGTGCTCGCGATCCTGCTCCCGATCGTGATGCCGGTTGGACCGACACCCCCTTCAACCCCCAGCCTGATCTGTTCTCAGGGACCCCTGGCTTACGCCAAGTTCGTTGACGGAGCAGACGGTCTTTGGCACCTGTTTGGTGAGGAGGAAATGGCCAAATTCCTTGGCCTGTACTTCCTCATGGGTATCACCAAGATTCCTTCTCTGAGTCACTACTGGCATTCAACTGTCCTTCACGACTACCCAGTATTTCGGAGAACGATGAGTAGGGCTAAGTTTCTAGCCTTCTTGAAGTATTTCCATGCTTTCAACAACAAGGCAGTCTGCAGGCAGAACAAGGACAGGCTTGTGAAGGTTCGGACGGTGATGGAATACCTACTTGAAGGCTTCAAGCTGGCATACATCCCCGACGAAAAGCTGTCCCTTGAAGAAGGCAGCCTTGGATGGAAGGGTCGCCTTTCATTCAAGGTTTACAACCCAATGAAGCCGACGAAGTACGGTATCAAGCTGTACATCCTGGCAGAGGCGTTGACTGGCTATGTGTGGGACTTTCGGGTCTACACTGGTCCGGGTACTTCTCTCCAGGAGACGGTGGAGGGTCTCACGGAGTCCTTCAGAGGCCAGGGGTACAGGCTGTACATGGACAACTATTACAACTCAGTTGACCTGTGCCAGCAAATGCTCACACACAACATCTATGTGTGTGGCACCCTGCGCCTTGTACGAGGAGCTCCTAAGCGGTTGTGCGACATTGCTAAAGCAAAAGAGCTTGAACGCGATGCGACAATAGCAATGAACAACGGCTTAACCATGGTCCTACTTTGGCGAGACAAGCGCATTGTCAACATGGTGTCCACTTCCACAACCTGGACACCATCCTGAAGCTTGTCAGTTTCAAAGAGAAGGACCAACAGGGCAGGTGGCGTCGTGGACAGAGGGAGATCTTCAAACCTGATTGTGTTGAAGACTACAACATCCACATGGGTGGGGTGGATCACTTCGACCAGATGGTCCAGTACTACCCCATCCAGCGAAGGACGGTCAAGTGGACGAAGAAGATCACCTTCTACTTCATCCAAATGGCCCTCTTCAACGCCCATGTTCTGTACAGGAAGTGCTACCCAAGGAAGAAGATGACCTTGCTGGACTTCCAGGAGCACATCTGTACTTCCTTGCTGCACTTCAACCCTGCAGAGTGGCCTATGTCGGGGAGGCCAGTCCACCGAGCACAAGATCTGCCGCGTGACCAGCATGAGCCACAGAGGCATGCACGCAGGCAACGGCAACCCGGTGGATCATCTGGGTCGTCCGACGACGACCAGACTCCTCAGCCCCTGCTGCTCCTGACAGCACTCCACCCTCTCTTGTTGCTGCTCCTGGTGGAGGCGTTAAGAGGGCACCACGTCTCGATGTCCCATCCCCTCTACCAGAACCAGATGATGCTGCTGCTGATGCTGCTGCCCCGGGGGGAATCTATGTCCTGGTTCAACCCCCCGTGGTACTAGCACCTGATGCAGCTGCTGCTGGTGACGATGTCACCAGTACTGGAAGCAGCACGAGCGGTGCGAGTCCGGAGACCTCGACCTGGAGTGATCCCAAGGCCCCGGCCTATTGTTCTGAACCATGTCCGGTTGAACAGGGCCTTGGACCATTCTCGGCAGAGGATTCCGGCCAAGAAGCGACTCCTTTGCTATTACTGCAAAGTAATGAACGGCATTTGCAAGGACACAAGCTTCCGCTGCACGACTTGCACGGTTGCCCTCTGCATTGACGCCAATGACTGCTTCAACCTTTTCCATCGTCACAATGCAGGTGTCCTATAGTCAGGAGCCATGTGCAATCATTCATTCATTGATTCATTCATTTCTCTTCTCCATTTCTCTTCTTCATTCACCCGGCTTCATTCACCCACCCTCGTTCACCCAACGACATTCACCCACCTACATTTACCCACCTTCATCATCAAAGTGGATATAAGCCTCCTGGGGAAACCACTCTAAAAAAATAACAAGTCAAATGCAGTACCTCCTAGGGTGGCTTGGAAATCTGCATATTTCTGTGGTTTGACACCTTGTATATATATATTTATGACACCTTGTATATATATATATATATATATATTATATATTTATGACACCTTGTATTTATATATATATATATATTTGACATCTGTATATATATATATATATATATATATATATATATATATATTTATATATTACATATTACTTTATTTGTGTGTACAACAGAATTATTTCTGAATTTATTACTTGATGATAACCTGGCTTTCTTGTTTTGTTTTTTCAGTGTCAACCCAGGAGCCATTCCCTTCTCGTTGGAAAGGGTTGTGGCCCTATCAGGTAAGTAAAAATTGACAACCTTCATGACTGACATGTCTTCTATGAACATTATACAATTATTGGCAAGGAAAATTATATAAAAGTGTTGTATATTGTGTCAAAGATAAACAACTGTATAAACATTCTCATTTATTTACATAACAATAACAGTGCATGGAAACAATTGCGCATAGCTCACGAACCAATTACGCTATATTATTCTGGTTTTCACCATTAGAAAGAGCATAATTTTCCGATGACGGTGATATAAACAGTTATATACGTATCAGAGCAAATAAACCAACGCCGAGGTGGGAAACAGCTCGGAACCCGGCTAGCATCGGCGGAACAGAGACGGGTGAAGCGTAAATATTCGCATTTTGGCTCTTCATTTCAAATATTCATGGCGCAAAAATTATTTGTCGTAGGAACTTCTAGTTTGTTTTATACTCATCAACATTATTTGCCGTATTCATACAGCCTAAATTTCAAATCATACACTTCGTAGCAACGAAATAAATCGAAAATGTTATAAACCATATCAATAAAAATCCTTTTTTTTTCGGTCACTGCTTGAGAACTATTGAAGATAAACAATTTCTGGTTTCAGATTTGGAAAGAGGAGAAAAAATACTATTATTTGAGCAAACAAAAATATATGGTCATCACTCACAATTTAGAGATAAGACGGTGTGAAGACAATTGCATGGAAATAATTGTGTTCCGGACTCATTTACACTTTCATATTTCGATTTATTTACATTTTTGTTTGTATCATGTACTATAAATATTCCTCTTTCCATTGACATATGATACATCACAATAAACAGCATTCTGGTGGATGAAAATACAGAAAAACACAAGGCTTCGAAAACTCGCCCAGCCTGATATTTCATGGCAAATTTGAGAACGCCTTATCATAAGTTAGCTATTTAAGTTACCGAATGCAGGAGGGTTAATTGACCGGGTCCGAGAGCGTATAATATAAACCTGGAAATTAATTACAGTATAAATATGTTGCCATTTGCACCTGTAGGCCCATTAACAGGCAGGCGGCGGGGCTAATGACCTGGGCTGTTTGTTTGTTTGTGTTTGTTTGTGTTGCTTGTTTTGTTTGTTTGTGTTGCCTGCGTGTGTTGCCCGTTTGTATTATTTGTTTGTGTGCATTTGTTTGTGCGTATACCTGTGTTTTGTTGTACCTATGTGTGCTTGTGTACCTGTGAGTGTTTGTGATGTATGTGCTTGTCTACCTGTAGGTATGTTTGTGTACCTGTGTGCATGTACTTACTCTAGTTGTATTGCGGGAGTGAGCATGCTCGTTATTTCCCGCCTCCTATATGTGTAGGTGTTATATGTATCGTTGGAATGGCTGTGGATGTGTGTGTAGTCTGTATTTTTAGCCAATTGGCGACATCGGAAACGAAGGCTTAGGGGGGATCCGTATGGTACCATTCTCACTATAGACGGTACCGTCTCGCCCGAAGGCTTAGGTAGCCATCAGCTTATGTGAACCATATGATACCCATCTCGCCTTGTACCATTTTTGCCAACCCCAGATAGGACGTCACAACGTCGTCCACTTATTCCAGGTACCTATTTACAGCTAGGTGAACTGAGGCTAACACATGAAAGGAGACAAGCCCAATTTGTCTCCGCCCGGCCGGGGATTGAACCCCCGACCCCTCGTGTGTGAGATGAGAGCTCTACCTACTAGGCTACGGGCTGTGTGTACCTGTGTGTGTTTGTGTACCTGTGTGCATTTGTGTACCTGTGTGCATTTGTGTTTGTGTTTGTGTACCTGTGTGTGTTTGTGTACCTGTGTGCATTTGTGTACCTGTGTGCATTTGTGTGCCTGTGTGTTTGTGTGTGTACCTGTGTGCATTTGTGTACCTGTGTGTGTTTGTTTACCTGTGTGTGTTAGTGTACCTGTGAGTGGTTGTGTACTTGTGAGTGTTTGTGTACCTGTGTGTGTGTGTTTAGGTACCTGTGTGCATTTGTGTACCTGTGTGTGTTTGTGATTTGTGTGTGTTTGTGTATCTGTGAGTGTTTGTGTACCTGTGTGTGTGTTTTTGTACCAGTGTGCATAATTATGTGTACCTTTGTGTGTTTGTATTCCTGTGTGTGTTTGTGTACCTGTGTGTTTTTGTGTACCTGTGTGTGTTTGTTATCTGTGTGTGTTTGTGTATACCTTTGTGTGTTTATGTACCTGTGTGTGTATACATGTACCTGTGTGTTATGACAGAGTTGCAGTTTTGTTTAATTAAATGTGTTGCAATACAGGCTTTTGTTTGTGATATTTAATTGTTGCAGTATTGTGGTTATGTGTGCGTGTGTAACTGAATGCTATTATTGCCTGTAATATTTAAGGTGGCGTCACAAGAGCGATATTTCCGTCAATGTTTATGGGCAATAGTAGCCTGGCAGCTTCAAAATCTAAGTTCCATTAAAATTAAACAACCTAACATAATCTACCTTCGAACCTACTTTCCGATTCCAATGCGAAAGAGCCTCAAGATAGTACGAGAAAAAACCTATTCATCGAAAATAGTTGGACAATGCCCTCGTGTGACACCGCATTCTGCTTTATCTTCTTTGTGCTCTTGGGATGTTACATTATTGATTAAGAGGGTGTACGTTTACATGGTAGTTATGTTCTTGAAATTTACAATATTCAACGTTGTGGAGTTTATTCATGTGTGTGTGTAGTTATTTCACTTATATTTTTCATATTGCTGTTGTGGTATATATACTGTATATACTATATATGTATATGTGTAGTTATATCACATATACTACTCGTATTGTTTATGTATATGTGTTAATGTGTAGTTATATCACATATACTACTCGTATTGTTTATGTATATGTGTTAATGTGTAGTTATATACTGTTCATATTGTTTGTGATATGGGTCTCGCGTTATGTTGTTATGCTGAAGTTTTCAGTTTAGGTTTTATGGGAGATTGTCGTTTCGTTTTTACGATCAACTATTTTGTTTCTTTACTTGCATCGCTGTGTTTGTAAAGTTCATGGGCGTTGCCACAGGGTTAATTTCTGTGTTATTGTCCTTTGGAGACCGCGGATATTAATGGGAGATGGGTCGTTTTTCTGGGCCTCCTTCTTCCTCATGTTTAGTCCCATTACTTTTCAGATTCTAAGACGTTCGGCCCATTAGTTTGGCAACTTTAAGACCTTTTGCCCCATTTAGTTTGCAATATTAAGACTGTTCGTGCCATTTAGGTGTCGATTTTATCCTGGTGAGCGATAGCGAGCCTGTAGTTTAAGAGGAATCGGCTGTCGGCCGGGAAATTTTTCTATCAAAAAAATTTCAAATTTATCTTGAAGGAGGGTCTTGGGGTGTTTTTTTAAGCTTGATGGAGGCCTAGGGAGGAAACTAATACAATTTTAAAAAGATATGCAAATTAGTAAATAAATAAGCTCATCCCCCCTTAACCCATTGGAGCCTTCGGATATTAACCCGGCAAGCGCGATAGGCCTCACGGAAGGCTTCCTATAGGGAACGCGATAGGCCTCACGGAAGCAGGACCATAAAAAAAGCCTTCCCCAAAAAAAAAGGGCCTATCAAAACAAAGGATTTTGTCTCTAGGTGAGATAATTCCCCTCTAGTACTCATCCATGTGTTTCTCACCCCTCCCCCTCCCCTCCTTCCCCACCTTTTTTCCCCCTCCCCCCCCTCCTTCATTATCACCTATTTATCCACTTATTATCATCATTTATCGGTTATTTTTCTCTCCCGCGATAATGTAGCACAAGTGGGTTGCATAAAAGATCGTTATGCAACACCCAGACACCGGCACACACCGCCCCGCTCGTCTCAGTTGACTCCCAGACAGCGAGAGGGGAGGGCTGCCTGTGGTTCTCTCTCGCCTGAGATTATGACCGGGTGGCCAATATCTTCGTTTTTCACCACCCAAATGCTTTTCCCACTTATTTTAGCACTCTTGAAGGTTCATATATACATCATATATGTAAAATAAAAGCATACCGAAAACAAATAATGGTTTATATTGTAAATATAACGAATTCTGTCAGAATCCAGGGCTAGAAATGCACAAATAACTAGCACCTAGGTCTATATCGCGCTTGTCAGGTAAAGAGGGCCCACCTCTTTTTTGTTCTTTCTCTCCCTTTATCTCTCTCTGGGTTGTATCCATTTGGCCCCAATCAGCCTACTGTTCTAAGACGGTTATCCCCATCTAGGTGTCGATTTCTTCCTGGTGAGAGGTAGCGAGCCAGCATATTTTTTAAAATGTTTTTGATAAGAGGCTAAATTTGTACATTTTTTGAAATCCTCTTAAAACAGTTGGCTGAATGGGACTGAATGGATACAACCCAGTGATAGAGAGAAAATGAGAAAACATCAGCAGGTGACCCCCCTTAAACCAATGCAGGGGCTACTGCATTTTTATGGGTTACCACAGCTTACTTCGCTAGATAAGACGTCACAACTGTCTACTAACACTAAGTACCTATTTTGCTACTTAGGTGCATCTAGTGTTAGGAGACCGCTCATTCGTCTCGCCCTTCCCGGCAATCGAACCCAGGACCTCTCGACTATGAGGAGTTTGTTGGCCACTGCACCACGGGTCACCACTGTGTTTGCAATATTTTGTTTATTGTATAAAATCGTTTCTATGTAACCAATACTTCCACCAACCATAAGATGTCTACAGAAAATTGATTTGACCGATGGATTCTTGTAGTCTTTTTCAAGATAATAAATTTGCAGCTGGCTCAACCCTCATTTGGCTAACCAAATTGTATGTGTGGTAGACCACATGTACACATGTACTGTATATGCTAGCACCTGATCAGTAGAATTAGCTGGTTACATTGGTTACAGACTACACTCACATCCACAGCCATTCCAACATTGCAGTAGTAATCCACATGCACCCAAGCACATTATACACACTAATGGGCGGTTCGGCTTAAGTGATCCTCCCCTGTGAACTGGTAAAAATCTAGATACTGTTGAATGAGTTGCTTCGGCATATGAGGGTGACTCATTCGTGGCTCCCCCCTCCCCGGGATTATGACGTCTAGCAATAGCTGCATAGTATTGTATAGCACTTACTTAACCTGTTCAGTACCGCTTACGTCCTATGTATTATATTTGGCAGCAATTACACGCTTGTATTCAGTTTAAAAAGGGCCTTCAACAATTAACAGGCTTCAAACTGTCTCACTTAACCCTTTTTACTACCACACATCCTTCTAGAACTGTACAAAATTAATTTAAAGAGACGGCACCGTTACAGAAGGGGTTAATGTTGGATAAATTTAATTTTCAAAGTGTTCTTTATATTTCGTTGTATTTATGCGCCTGTAATGGATGATGCTCTGTGTGTTTCATTGTTACAGTTTGATGTTGCATATTGTGACTATTGCATTATGTATTGTGCATGTATTGGAGGTGTGGTGGAGTGGTCATGCCATTGGACTGGTAATCCAATGGTCCCGGGTTCAAATCCTGATGTATCAATGGGAAGATATTATTGGGATGGAATTTGTGTACCTAGTATCAGTGCAATACCACAAAGCCCACCGAAACGCCAATAAAATACCCTAATTTTTCCCTGATTAAATAGCACTGTATGAATATTCCCATATTCAAAACATGCTATAGGGGCGCAATGCCTAGTAAGTTATCTGCTCAACAGGTGGCGTTGTGTGTGTGTGTGTAAGAGTGAGAGTCCGAGTGTAGGGGGTGAGACAGTGAACCACGGGAGCGAGGCGGCTTCAGAGATGGGGTCGCTTCGGGCCATGAGTGAACAGCGTGCCTCATGTGAAGGCAAGATAACAGTTGCTCGTTGTACTCTACGTGCTTCACATGTCTCACCCCCTAGAGTGCAACGAGACCTCACAGGTTTCACTGTTGATTGTACAGCGGGTGAATGTTCAGGCTCTCAGCCTATTCCCGAGCGGGAGTAAATTGGAATATAGAACAAAAATAACAAAAAAGTAATTTAGTAGACACTACAATTAGGCAAGAGGGTTTGTTTTCTTATGTTGTGGTTATTGGTGTTGCTATTGATGTTATTATTGATGTTGAAGGTATTGTTGTTATTATTGATGTTGAAGGTATTGTTGTTATTATTGATGTTGAAGGTATTGTTGTTATCATTGATGTTGAAGGTATTGTTGTTATCATTGATGTTGAAGGTATTGTTGTTATCATTGATGTTGAAGGTATTGTTGTTATTATTGATGTTGAAGATATTGTTGTTATTATTGATGTTGTTATTGGTGTTGCTATTGATGTTATTATTGATGTTGAAGGTATTGTTGTAATTATTGATGTTGAAGGTATTGTTGTTATTATTGATGTTGAAGGTATTGTTGCTATTATTGATGTTGAAGGTATTGTTGTTATTATTGATGTTGAAGGTATTGTTGTTATTATTGATGTTGTTATTGGTGTTGTTGTTATTGATGTTGCTATTGATGTTGATGTTATTGATGTTGTTATTATTGTTGTTGTTATTGATGTTATTGTTATTGGTGTTGTTATTAAGCTTGGTGACATTGTTGCTTTGTAGAGCCTGGGCATGGAGAAGTTAAGGGGGGATTGTCGTATTTATTGTCTCATTTATACATCTATTTAATATGTATTGCCTAGTTTCCTCCCTCGACCTCCATCAAGCATTAAAAAACACCCGCCCAAGATCCTTTTTCAAGATAAATGTGTACATTTTTCGATGGAAAAATTTCCCGGCCGATGGCCGGTTTCTCTTAAACTACAGGCTAGCTATCACTCGCCAGGACAAAATCGACACCTAAATGACACGAAAAATAAATAACGACAAAGAAATGGGGCAAAAGGTCTTAAGCTCGCCCAACTAATAGGCCGAACGTCTTATTTGAAAACTATTGGTTGTAAACATGAGGAAGAAGGGGGGCAATAACAAGGGCCCCTCTCCTCTTAACACAATAACAAGGGCCCCTCTCCTCTTAACACCGAGTCCCTTTCACACCGTTAGACCATTATACAGTATATAGAGGGACAAAGGAAGGTTATGGACTCTGTTATTAATTGAGTGTGGCCTAGTTAGGAATATGTGTACAGAATATGTATGGATGTATTTATTTGTGTACACACCTATAACTTCACACACTCACAATATCTGTCTGTGTGTCTATCTGCCTGTCTGTCTGTCTCACTAACTCTCACTGTCTCTCTGTACATACGGTATATATATATATATATATATATATATATACAGTATATTGTTACGTCCTGGGATATATAAACACTGGGCTCTTTCTATTGGACTAGGTATGCGGCAACAAACAACAACGGAAAACGCTAGATCCAACCCTTATCTATTAACCCAGGCAACAAACTACCCTAAACTGTCAAGAGTCCTGCCTGGACAACAAGGTATCCTATGACTCGGTTACAGGGTGCACGCACTATAGACTGCTGATAGTCAAGCAGGCTATATAAAAGATCACACAATTAAGTTGACTTAAAGCTTCAAGGAAAAGATAGATAACGGAATTAAATTGCAGAAACAATTTAATAACAAACTAGAAGAAAGTACATTTAACGTTACGTTAATTAATACAACTAATCACCCCTGCGTGAAAGAAGGTGAAAGCAAACAGTCCTCAAAACATCGTACCGGTAGACAAGATGCGGGGTTCTAAACTGCATGCGGCTACTGTAGGATCTGATGCTTAGCAAAGAAAGTATGTTATGGATTTAGAGAACTCTCAACTCATTAGCAGGAATAAATACTAGTGATAGGACCTACAGTGTATAATGGCATAGGTATAATTAAATAAAGGCAGCAACTCGCAATATAACCACATACAGGTGTGCTTCTCACTCTTAGTCAGGCAAGCCTGCTCGGACAGAGTCTCTAAACCACACCCTGACTCACAATGCTCACAAAAACGGTAAACTGTGGCACAATAACAAGCATACAGAAATAATAAACCCCTAGCTGTTAATCTGCCAGGTGGCAGAGGTCTAGTTGGAAGGATATAGGCTTCGGATACCCGGGCTGAGCCACCTGCTCTAGCCTAGGGACGTTCCCAAGTCTGTGCGCCAAATTACTCCAATTGAAAGGGTACTCTCTTGAGAGACTCAGATCCCAAGTATCTGACTCTCTCCTGGCGACCCTAAAACAAAAGCAAGACGTACTAGCTCAGTGCTGAGTGGACTAGGCAAGGGCCCTCACACAACACAACACTAGACATACAGGGACACAGACAAGAAAATGCCCCCAGACTCCCACGGGTATCCTAGTAAAGTCGTGCACCAGCAGACTTTACTTAAAGGATCGCAAAAAGCCTCCCCTCCGGTCTAGCCCCTGCTAACCTGACACAAGAACACACTAGCAAGCATGAACCCACCAAATATGAGACAACAAAAAAGCTTCCTAGGTCTCATTAACAATTACGTCTGTGCATAAGGCCCAAAATCCTATCTAGTTATCTGAGAGCTCGTCGTTAATACAATAATAGATATAAGGTCTATCAAGGGGATGGGATAATTAAATAGATTGGTGAAGTAGTGGAAAGAAGGTATACAAAATAAGAGAGAAAGTTTCTAAGTGGGGTTGAGAGGGATAGATATCAAGTGGGTCCGAAGGGTACGACAGTGAGGTGAGCTCTGATTCTTGAATCTGTCTGGACCCCGCCCTAGGCATGCAGAATACATCCCAGGCTTGGCAACACTCAACACAGTTGCCGGGTCAAAATTGTCTACCCCGTGCGTGAGTCGAAACTAAGCCTAACGTTGCGATCAAATGCATATGGCAACATCAGGCTCGTCCCAAGCTGGACTCTCCGCGCGAAGCAACGTCCCCCAGCCGGTCTCTCTCTCCCGCTCGTCTCCTCCCACTCTCACTAGACTTACATCTTATATATTATAATGAAACAATCAACTATCGAGAATAAAATATACTAAGATGCGTTGGTTAAGAATAAGGGCAGCTACAAGCTGTGAAACAACATAAGAATATCCCAGACATTAGTTACATTGTCGTAGGATATATACTAAGGAAAAGCCGGCCGGCCGGCTGCCACCAGCCGGTTTCTAAACGGCTGGGCAGCCGACGCGAGCACATGCCCGCACGTGGTTACTATGCAGAAGCATCACACCTCCCCCAAAATATAAGACCCTTGACTAAGTTCTTCATATCTAACAGAAAGCTTCTCATAGTACCACACACTGTTGCGACACAAGGCACTGTATATAATAAAAATAAAGACTGTTGCGCTCCACCGAGCAAGTTCAACTAACTTAGCGACAATAAGCGAAAACATTCAACTTAGATACTGCTACAACATCTTATACAAAATTCTACACGTTATAAAAAATAAAGAGTTTTTATAAGGTTTTTGCTTTTTGTTTTTTTCTGCTGAACTACAGTGACAGCCTATTTTCCTCCACACTCAACCCTCAATCCTGTGGCAGTCTAACCAACATCTTCCACCCTTGATAGACAATCCGCTATCACGTTATCAGAACCGGCAATATGGCGTATGTCCAGATTATACTCCTGAAGCATGAGTGACCACCTGGTCAGCCTCATATTCCGGTTATGAAACTGATTCAAGAATTTCAGAGGGTGATGATCGGTATAAACCACTACGACTGGTCCGAAAGCAGGAACATATACATCGAAGTGCCTGAGCGCCAGCACTATCGCCAGGAGTTCTTTTTCAATTACAGAGTAATTCCTTTGTGCACTATTGCATTTTTTACTGTAAAAACTCACTGGATGTTCGATTCCTTCATCATCTGTCTGTAACAAGGCAGCCCCAGCCCCTACACCACTGGCATCAGTCGCCAGCTGAAAAGGTCTGCTGAAGTCCGGGCCCCTGAGTATGGGGTGGGTACATAACAGGTGTTTCACCAAGGAAAACGCCTCTGCACACTCAGGAGACCACCGGAACTTCTTGTCCTCAGATAATAAGTCAGCTAAAGGTGCAAGAACAGTCGAATAGCCTTTGATGAAGCGACGATAATAGCCTATCATACCTAGAAACCGCATGATTTGTTTCTTAGTCGTAGGCTGGGGATACTGATCGATGGCTTTGATCTTTGTCTGTGGAGGGCACACCTGACCCATCCCCACCTCGAACCCCAGGTACAAAACTGTGGCTTTGACAAAATCGCACTTACCCAGGTTTACCACCAAACCTGCTTCATTCAGTTTATTAAAAAGCTGTCCGATGTGAGCACAGTGACTGTTAAAATCCTCGTCGTATATTATGACATCATCTAGGTACACCGTACAGTTGGGAATGTCGGCTACAATGTCGTTCATTAATTTCTGAAACAGGGCAGGGGCATTTTTCAGCCCGTATGGCATAACATGGCAACGATATGTGGCACCATCCACCACAAACCCACACACCTCTCGCGCTCGCTCAGACAAGGGCACTTGCCAATAACCCTTAACAAGGTCTATCTTAGTAAGGAACTTGGCTTTTCCTATCTTATCCACACTGTCGTCCACGCGAGGGAGAGGGTAGGCATTTGTGGGGGTTAAACCATTCAACCTGCGGAAATCTATACAAAACCGCACCTTGCCATCTGGTTTGGGCTGCAGTGTGACAGGGGAAGTCCACCTTACTGCACCCTCAGAAATCAGCCCACGTTTCAGCATATAATCCAGCTCTTCCCTAAGTGCTGGTAATTTAATAGGGGGAACACGGTATGGCACTGATTTAAAGGGCGGGTGGTCCCCAACATCGACATCGTGCACCACATGAGTAGTGAAGCCAGGATGCTCCGCGAAAACAGCTGGTTTGAATCAAACAAGTGCTGCACAGCTACACGCTGTTGCTCAGGCAGGTGCAATATCAACTCGTGAGCCACTTGTCTAGAATTCCCCGCCCACTGATCCGCAGAAACATGACAATCCCAATTATCCTCCCCCGCAGCTTGACTGTCCCTTCCTCCTTCTCCACCACGATCGCTGCAGCTCAACACCGGGACAGTGAGAGGCTCGGAGGGGCGCCTCACATACTCTTTCATCAGATTTACATGGCAAAGTTGGTTCTTTTTCTTACGATCAGGAGTAGCTACTAAATAGTCGAGATCAGAAACCTTCCTTACAACTCGATACGGACCAGAATACTTGTCAGACAATGGGTATCCCACCAGAGGCAGTAGTATCAGTACCTCCTGATCTACTTTAAACTCCCTCAGCTTCACCTTCTGGTCGTATCTGTCCTTCATCTGAGCTTGTGAACTCTTAAGGTTCCGACCTGCTACCTCCAAGCTCTTTAGCATTCTCTCACGGCTTTCAACTACATACTTTAGAAGCGAGCATGGCTTTGTGACTCCCTCCCAGATCTCCTTGACTATGTGGAGGCGCTCCCTGACCCTGTGTCCAAAAACCAACTCGTTCGGGCTAACTCCCATCTCTCCCCAGGTACTTCTCTCGCAGTAAATAAAACGTATGGGAGACCTAGATACCAGTCCTTCCCATTTTCCATGCAATAACACCGCAACATACTCTTGAGAGTCGAGTGCCACCTTTCCAAAACTCCCTGACTCTCGGGATGGTAAGCAGATGACACCACAGACACTATCCCATGTTGCTGCATGGTCTGCTTAAACAGAGCAGAAGTAAAATTGGATCCCTGATCAGACTGGATCTCCTGAGGGTAACCATAACGAGAGAAATAGACAAGCAGGTTTTTTACAACAGTCTTAGCCATCCCGTTGCGCATGAGGTAAGCATCTGGATACCGTGTTGCTACATCCATTACAGTTAGTAAAAATTTATTGCCGGCACTAGTGGGGGACAATGGGCCAACCATATCGATAACTACTTTGCTGAAGGGCGGCCCAATGACAGTGATGGGTTGTAACGGGGCTCTCGGGATGACCTGATTGGGTTTCCCAACAACTTGACAAGTGTGACACCCATGACACGACACTCGCCTTTAACCCAGGCCACTAGAAAAGCTTGCTCAGAGCTGCCTCCGTCTTACGTACCCCCAGGTGCCCTGCCAAAGGCACATCATGAGCTAATCTCAATAAGCTCTCACGGCACACCCTCGGTACTACTAACTGGTCCACTAATCCTGACCCGCCATCCCACTTTTTCTTGGGATCCTGATGTCTCCGATACAAGATCCCCTCGGACAAGAAAAAATCACCAGGCTGCGCATCCCCATCGCTCTCCAGTTCGATAGCACCATTACCACACGCCCTGACTTCAGGATCTTCCAGCTGCAAGGAACATATATCAGCAGGTGCGAGATTATCCAAGTTCATCTTAAATAATTTATTTCCACCTCCAATGTCCCGCTGAGCCATCCTTTCCTCACGCTGCGCATAACGATGCTGTCGCAGAGTCTCTTCCTGCCCTCCACCTGCACTAGCGGTGACAGGCCCCGGGGCCTCTCCAGACTGTAACATAGGTGCCAATAATGAGTCACCAAGAAACACTGCCGGCTCAAAACTCTCCAATTGACCAACACTTCCTGTTTTCTTGTGACCTTTCCTCCGCGGTTTGATAGACTGAGGTGGTGGCTGCAAGGCTCCGGATGTCTGAGAACGTGTCACAACACACGCCATAGTTTGTACGCTACACTTCTCAACCCACTCCTGTTCCTCCCTACTAACGTCGGCCGCCTTCTCGGCAACGACCAAGGGTGAAACATTAGAAGCAGGCACCGCAAAGTCGTTGCCGAGGAGGAGGTCGACGCCGCCAACAGGCAAGTTCTCTACAATTCCTACATCCAGCTCCTTCGCCACACCACCCACCTCCAGCTCCATCCGCACCAGCGGGTAGGACTTCGTAGCATTGATCCCCTGAACTACCACCACCCGAGCAGCGTTAATCGGCCTACCAATAAAGTTCCTTAACAAGGTGTGACGTTAACCACTCCGTTAGAACCGCATGGCTTGTCCTACAGTGACTCGCTAGGATCGCCAGGGCAGTGGATGGGGCTACAGTTTATGTATTAGAGTGTGCTTTATTTCATATGAAAGCTCGTGTCATGGGCAGTCCAGAAAGGCTCTTTGTTTTCACCCATGTCAAAGCTTTATATATTTAATTGTAAAGTATATGTTTTATCATTAACTAGTAATGATGGGATCTGGGAGAGAGAGAGAGAGTAGAACAGAGTGAGAGGGGGGCGCGCAGTGTTTTTGCCCCGCTCGATGACGTCACGGCTGGCTGCCTCGTGGGGGTTGGTTGAGAGAGGTCCTTACCATGCTGCTAGCTCCCTTGCTAGTGGCTAGAGGACTTATAACCGCTTTTTTCCCACGCGGCTCGAGCTAGTGCGAGTATATATACAGTTCCTCGCCACTCTCTCCCTCAGATCTGGTTTCTAGAACGCATCTATCTCATCCCTTGCTACCTGTCCCCTGCACTGTACCTGAGAATCTTTTCTTCTGCCTATCTCTCTCATTTTCCATATCTTTCACCACCTTTTATTAATATTATACCCCCTCTGGTTAACTCTGCAAAATCAGCTTAATGCTGGCCAGTTGTATTGTGCGTTAAGGTCTGATATAACCTATGTATGTTTAGTTGTTAAGATAAGTTGATCACGAAGCATTGGTTAGCATCCATATTGTTTAGTACTGCTTCCTATAATAATTAGTGTTCTGCTGGATTAGATAATGCTAGACCAGGGGTCTGATATTATAAGGTATTGTTACCTATGAGTGCTGGCTGTAGGTAAAAATCTGCACGACATACCTGAGAACTGGAGTTGATTGAGTAAATTCTAGTCTGTGTGCCATTGAGAGTAGAGCATGCACGAATGAGGGCTTTTTGCCTATACCATTCTGCACTGTTCTAAGCTTGTTGTTTGTCTTTGAGGTACGCCAGGAGAACGCTTAATACTTCGGTATTAAGGTTTCTCAAGAGAGCTACCCTTCCCTATAACGTACTATTTGACGCACAGACTTGAGATTTGCACTAGGCTATGCGGCATGCCATGCGCACCAGTATCTCGTATCATTGACTCTAGCTAGACTTTATCAATCATAGTAGACATTAAGTATATTAAACCAAGTACTCTTTTTATGCATACCCATTTATCATTACACAAGCATTTCGCAGCCTAGTTTGATGTATGGAGACACAAACGACTTAGGCTCTTTTTGTTGATAGGAATACTGCATTGTCGTGGCGATTATTATTGTTGTAGTGTTTAGGATATTCTTGGCTCCGACGGCATTATATATTCTGCCTTTTGTGAGCATAGCCTGCACGAGCATTGTTCCGCTGCCTGCCTTTTTGGGTTCCATTTCCGAAACGAGCGTCTGTATAGCATCTAACATTATTAAAAAGCGGCTCACCACTTAAGTCGAGTTAAATAAAGCTGGACTATGTGGCGGCGCTCGACATAGGTCGAGTGGCAATTTCAGCACGTAATGTGGCTGAGAGAGAGAGACAAGTGGTGGCAGGAGACTAGCGAGCGTATGACTGCTCCAGACCACCGCGGCGAACCTACTGACACAAATCTCAGCCCCCTCCTCCCTCTCTCACTCGCTACATACTCAATTATGTACCGAAAGTACCGAATTACCTGCTTTTTGCACTCGCGTTGCACGGTTATTGCAAGAAAAAACTATCCATCATACAAGGATCGTTATGGTGTCATTCGAAAGCTCTGTTTATGCCCTTTCAGGGATAGATACTTGTTTTACGTTCTGGGTCTTATTTAGGCATGAAAATGATCACGTAAACAGCCCTATTTTTGCTAAAAACACCCCGCTGGGCGGTACACATAAATAAACCGCATAGGCCGCTCGTAAGGTGTTAACCCATAATTAGCGGCGAGCAACATAAGTCGAGTTAAATAAAGCTGGACTATGTGGCGGCGCTCGACATAACTCGAGTGGCAATTTCAGCACGTAATGTGGCTGAGAGAGAGAGACAAGTGGAGGCAGGAGACTAGCGAGCGTATGACTGCTCCAGACCACCGCGGCGAACCTACTAACACAAATCTCAGCTCCCTCCTCCCTCCCCCACTCGCTACATACTCAATTATGTACCGAAAGTACCGAATTACCTGCTTTTTGCACTCGCGTTGCGTTTATGCAAGAAAACTATCCATCATACAAGGATCGTTATGGTGTCATTCGAAAGCTCTGTTTATGCCCTTTCAGGGATAGGTACTTGTTTTACGTTCTGGGTCTTATTTAGGCATGAAAATGATCACGTAAACAGCCCTATTTTGGCTAAAAACAACCCGCTGTGCGGTACACATAATTAAACCGCATAGGCCGCTCGTAAGGTGTTAAAGAAGATTCCTTGTTAGTGTTGAAGGACTTTAGTGCACTTTCTTTCATGCAGGAGTGCCTGACATTTATTGATTAAAGTAACGTAAGCTGTAACTTCTCTTACCACCTTACTTTGCATACCATAACCAAGCACCTTCGGTTATAGGTAGTAATAGGCTGTTTTCACAAAACATTAAGCCTAGAGTAGACGCACATTTATTGAGAGTTTGATAGCCTATTATTGCATTTAGAACTCTGTAGAGTATTTGTGTTCTTTGTTCACTGGGAATATACATCAGAGGTTGGATCTAGCGCTTTCCGTTGTAGCATTTATGCCATTACTAGTCCAATGAATAAGAGCCCTGATATATTTAAACCCCAGTCGTAACAAATGGCGACCTTACCTAGGATTTGGTGAACCTACATTTATTAGCAGGGAACATTTGTTGTTTTGAGGAATATTTTGCGGGGATCAGCAAGAATAATTTTTGTTTGCAACATAGTATAGCCCTTGATTATTTCCGAGAATTTTTGTGTGTATATTGAGGTATAAGAGTTTGGGGTACTTCTTTTCTGAATATTGAGGTGGGAAATTTTTGTGAGCATCATGTCTTATACCGGATCAGAGGAGAATGGAGACACAGTACGTAATGTCGAAACTGAGGAACAGCAGTATGATGATATGGTTAATCGGGTGAACTGTGAGGAGGATGCTAGGATATTTTTGCAATGGCATGTTACTGCCGAGCGGTTGGTGGGTGTGAATCGGTACGGTCTTCAATGCCTGGCCACAGCTATCGGTCATGCGGGTACTAGCAGCATAACCAGCGATAACTTGATAACGTGTGTGCTGGGCAGGGTGACTGGTGAGCGAGATGGGTTGAGTGCTCAGAGCCCTTCGGCCATGCTTCCCCTACACTCGACTCCCAGCCATCCCAGTAGTTTGCCGACCCCGGGTACGCTTCCACAGGTGGGTGGTGACTGGCAGGGGGGGTTGCCCCTGGAGGGAACACCGGTAATTTCAAACATTGTAGCACCTTCACCTCCTCAAGGGTTAACTCCAGAATTATTGCTTCAGCTCGAATTAGCTAAGCTTCAGCAGCAATTAGAATTAGCCAAGCTAGAAGAGAGAGCCAAGCTAGCAAAAATCCAAGCTGATTTAGAGTCGACTAGGTACTGTGCCGACATGGACGTAGAGAAGTCACGGGTAGAGGCAACGGGACAGCGACTTGGGGCTGGTAACCGTGTTCATGAGCAGTCTCTCTCGCACTTGTTGAAACTGGTTCCGGTGTTTGATGAGAGTGGTGTAACAGAATTTTTCACACGCTTTGAGAAAAAGTGCCAGGAACACCAGTGCCCAGAGAATAAATGGGCAGCACTTGTATCCTCTAGATTAATAGGCAAGGGTCTTAAAGCATACGATGCGTTACCTTTGGAGTTATGTATTGTATACGAGGATCTCAAGGAGGCTGTCCTGAGGGCTTACGAACTGCAACCAGAAACGTACCGTTTGAAGTTCCGGGGTGTAACTAAGGGAAGAGATAGCACCTTTTTGGAACACGCCCAGGACTTGTCCGATGCTATGGGGAACTGGCACCGATCTGAGAAGGTAACAACATTTGATGGAGTTAAGCAGTTGATGATGTTGGAGCAGTTCTTTAAGAGCACGGGCGGTGATCTAACTTTGAACTTAAAGGAGAAAAACCCAAGAACTCTAGTCGAAGCAGCAGAAATGGCTGATCGACGGCTGTCATTGATTCGGGGTTGCGGGTCCCCACAGAAGTACGATGTAAGTGCTAAGGACCGTTATCCTCCCCCTCCCTGTAATAATGACACATTTAAACAGAAGAGCCATGAAACTAAAACTGAAGCCAAACCTAACACCACACCGTATGTGAAAAGTCAGGGGTCTTTTTCATCACAGTATAAGCCAAAACCGAAATTTATGTGTTTTAGGTGCCACCAGGAGGGTCATAAGGCAAATGAGTGCCCTAGTCAACCTCCTCCAGCAGCCGTGTCTTTTGCTCACGGCATTGGAGTGTTCAAGAGGACATCGGAGTTTGTTAGAGGCATTTTTTCCTAGGTAAATACACTGCCAGTGCAGAAGGATCCGGAAAGCTTATTCCCTGTCCGTGATGCCTTTAGTGACCACAGGGGACTCGGTTGTGTGGAGTGGGGGGGTAGAAGACATGAGGTGAGAATTTTGCGTGACACGGGGGCATCGCAAACACTGATGAGAAATTTCACTGGTAAACCTGTCAATACGGCGCGGGTGGTTGTGGTTCAGGGAGTTAATGCGACAAGGTCATACCCGCTTGTAAGAATGAAGGTGGAAATTGATGGTGTGACTCGTGACCTGGATGTAGGAATTGTGGATAAGTTACCTGTTGGGGGCGTCGACCTCCTTCTTGGCAACGACTTTGCGGTGCCTACTTCTGAGGCTCCACCCTTAGTCGTTGTCGAGAAGCCGGCCGACGTGAGTAGGGAGGAGCATGAGTGGGTTGAGAAGTGTCCGGGGCAGCCTATGGTGTGTGTTGTCACCGGAGATTCTGCATCCAGGGAATCACATTCTGGTCAACAATCTTTAGATCAGCGGAGGAAGGGTACCGAGAAGGGGTTGAAAGTTGATGCGGTTGAGAGTTTAGTGTCAACGGACCTTCTCGGGGACTCATTATTAGGACCACATTTCGAGTCTGGAGAAGACCCAGTAACTGTTCCTGAAGGGGCAGAGGATGGGCTTAAAAAGACGAAAGAGTTGAAGGAGGACAGTGATGCACAGTCGGGAGATGTAGCAACAAGGTACCCTGACGCGTACCCTGTGAGAAATGGGTCGGCGAAGACAGTGGTCCGAAGCTTGCTAGTGTATTTTTCCCGGTATGGTTACCCGCAGGGGATTCAGTCAGTCCAGGGACCCAACTTCACTTCTAGCCTCTTTGTTCAAGCAATGCCGCAGCATGAGATTGTTGGGGTTGTGTCATCTGCGTATCATCCGGAGAGCCAGGGTGTGTTAGAGCGATGGCACTCAGCCTTGAAATCTGTGCTTCGTTGTTGTTGCTTTGAGAGTGGGAATGATTGGGATCTTGGCTTGCCATGTGTTTTGTATGCTGTGCGGGAGGTACCTGGCGAGAGTTTGGGATTCAGCCCTAATGAGCTCTTCTTTGGACACCGTGTCAGAGGGCCTCTCCATATGGTTGAAGAAGTATGGGAGGGCGCAGAAAAACCTTGTTCTATGCTCAAAAGTGTCCTCGACAGTCGAGAACGGATGTTGCGCAGTCTGGAGTTGGCTGGCCGTAATTTGACTAGCTCCCAGGCCCTCAGGAAGGACAGGTACGACCTCAAGGTTGAACTCAGGGAGTTTCACGTTGGTCAGGTGGTGTTGTTTCTACTGCCCCTTGTAGGTCACCCCTTATCCGCGAAGTACGCTGGTCCTTATAGGGTGGTGGAGGAGCTATCAGACCTGGATTACTTGGTAGCCACTCCAGACAGACAGAAGCGCAATCAGTTATGTCATGTTAATCCCATGAAGGAGTATGGGAGGCACCCCCCTGAGCCTCTCACTGTGCCTGTGATGACGTTTAGCAGTCAAGGTGGAGAAGGAGAACGGGACAGTCAAGCTCAGGTGGAGGATAACTGGAAGGTTAAGAAGTTCAAATGGGCGCCTGAGTGTGAGAAGGTGTTTAGAGAAGTAAATCACCTGTTGTGCACTCACCGGATCCTCAGGGCCCCTGAGTTTAGGTTACCTTTCCAACTAGCAACGGAGGCTAGTGGTGTGGGGGCTGGTGCCGTCCTTGTGGAAAAGGACAATGATGGGCTGGAGTATCCGGTTAGTTTCTGCTCGGAGAAGTACAATTCGGCCCAGGGGAGCTGCTCTGTTGTCGAGGAGGAGCTGCTGGCGGTTGTTCTTGCGCTGGGGCATTTCTAGGTCTATGTTCCAGCCTATGGTCCGGTCGTTGTAGTTTACCCAGATCATCACCCTCTCAAGTTCTTGGACCAGTTTCACAATCGGAATATGAGGCTGACCAGGTGGTCACTAAGGTTACTGGTATATAACCTGGACATACGCCATATTGCCGGTTGTGACAACGTGGTTGCAGATGGTCGTTCAAGGGTATATGATCCTGGGTAGATTGACACACGGGTAGCCTCCTGCTTTAGTTTGGATAGTATTTTGCGCTTGGTGCTTGTTGGCTCGCGGTTGTAGCCCAGCGTATTGGGTCGTAAAGCAGGAGTTGAGCGTTTGGTATAGAAGAAAAAACTAGGCTTGCCACTATAGTGCAGCCGAAATAAACAAATTATAAACATAAAAAAATCAAATAAAAACTTTCTTTGATAGTTGAATTTTTTCAGTATGTTATAGCAGTAATTCTGAGTTGCACTCCTCTCAGAATGCTGGGCTAGAGAAGCTCGCTCTTGAGGAGCATAACTACATATAATTTAAGCTATGGTGTTGGGAAGGGTTATAATTTTGAAAAATGTTATGTTGAGGAACTGTGCCAGATATTTTACTGCCGCTGGGTGATGGGAAGTAGAGATATAGCATGGGTTCTAACCATCAGATTTTTGTGAGCCTTGGGGCCTCTGAGAAAAATCTTGGGGGGGTGTGACGTTAACCACTCCGTTAGAACCGCATGGCTTGTCCTACAGTGACTCGCTAGGATCGCCTGGGCAGTGGATGGGGCTACAGTTTATGTATTAGAGTGCGCTTTATTTCATATGAAAGCTCGTGTCATGGGCAGTCCAGAAAGGCTCTTTGTTTTCACCCATGTCAAGGCTTTATATATTTAATTGTAAAGTATATGTTTTATCATTAACTAGTAATGATGGGATCTGGGAGAGAGAGAGAGAGTAGAACAGAGTGAGAGGGGGGCGCGCAGTGTTTTTGCCCCGCTCGATGACATCACGGCTGGCTGTCTCGTGGGGGTTGGTTGAGAGAGGTCCTTACCATGCTGCTAGCTCCCTTGCTAGTGGCTAGAGGACTTGTAACCGCTTTTTTTCCCACGCGGCTCGAGCTAGTGCGAGTATATATACAGTTCCTCGCCACTTTCTCCCTCAGATCTGGTTTCTAGAATGCATCTATCTCATCCCTTGCTACCTGTCCCCTGCTCCGCACCTGAGAATCTTTTCCTCTGCCTATCTCTTTCATTTTCCATATCTTTCACCACCTTTTATTAATATTATACCCCCTCTGGTTAACTCTGCAAAATCAGCTTAATGCTGGCCAGTTGTATTGTGCGTTAAGGTCTGATATAACCTATGTATGTTTAGTTGTTAAGATAAGTTGATCACGAAGCATTGGTTAGCATCCATATTGTTTAGTACCGCTTCCTATAATAATTAGTGTTCTGCTGGATTAGATAATGCTAAACTAGGGGTCTGATATTATAAGGTATTGTTACCTATGAGTGCTGGCTGTAGGTAAAAATCTGCACGACATACCTGAGAACTGGAGTTGATTGAGTAAATTCTAGTCTGTGTGCCATTGAGAGTAGAGCATGCACGAATGAAGGCTTTTTGCCTATACCATTCTGCACTGTTCTAAGCTCGTTGTTTGTCTTTGAGGTACGCCAGGAGAACGCTTAATACTTCGGTATTAAGGTTTCTCAAGAGAGCTACCCTTCCCTATAACGTAATATTTGACGCAAAGACTTGAGATTTGCACTAGGCTATGCGGCATGCCATGCGCACCAGTATCTCGTATCATTGACTCTAGCTAGACTTTATCAATCATAGTAGACATTAAGTATATTAAACCAAGTACTCTTTTTATGCATACCCATTTATCATTACACAAGCATTTCGCAGCCTAGTTTGATGTATGGAGACACAAACGACTTAGGCTCTTTTTGTTGATAGGAATACTGCATTGTCGTGGCGATTATTATTGTTGTAGTGTTTAGGATATTCTTGGCTCCGACGGCATTATATATTCTGCCTTTTTGTTTGCATAGCCTGCACGAGCATTGTTCCGCTGCCTGCCTTTTTGGGTTCCATTTCCGATACGAGCATCTTTATAGCATCTAACATTTGAAGAAGATTCCTTGTTAGTGTTGAAGGACTTTAGTGCACTTTCTTTCATGCAGGAGTGCCTGACATTTATTGATTAAAGTAACGTAAGCTGTAACTTCTCTTACCACCTTACTTTGCATACCATAACCAAGCACCTTCGGTTATAGGCAGTAATAGGCTGTTTTCACATAACATTAAGCCTAGAGTAGACGCACATTTATTGAGAGTTTGATAGCCTATTATTGCATATAGAACTCTGTAGAGTATTTGTGTTCTTTGTTCATTGGGAATATACATCAGAGGTTGGATCTAGCGCTTTCCGTTGTAGCATTTATGCCATTACTAGTCCAATGAATAAGAGCCCTGATATATTTAAACCCCAGTCGTAACAAAGGTCTGAGAAGCCCCAGTATCATGCAATAGCTTAACTCCTCGCCTTTCGCCAGCCCACCTCACAAAACCATGCCCTCTATGACCCCCAAAGACGTCGCGGACAGGGTTCGAGCCTTCCGGACTCTTGAACACAGGCTGTGTCCCAACCTCTGACGAACTACCCTTGGCAAACTCAGAAGATATAGGCGACACCCCTCTGCTGCGGGCCAATGACACAACCTTGTTTGGTGGCTTGTTCGGACAAGCATTTGCAAAGTGACCCTCCTTGTGACATGCAAAGCACTCTTTACTCTTTGGTTTCCCTTGGGAGTGGGAGGTACCATTAGACTTCTTATACGGGATGGTATTTGGTTTATGTTCAGTTTTATTGTCAGTGCTAGATTGTTTTGTGTATTTATGTGTATCAAAATTCTTGGGAGGGGGAGGGGTACGATCCTTTGCACCCGACTCACTCCTAGCTGCTGCTCCGCACCCTCGAATTAATGACAGTCGGAGGTCAGCCATTTCTGCTGCCTCCTGGAGAGTTCTAGGATTTTTTTTCCTTTATATTTAATGTTAAGTCCCCGCCTGTGCACTTAAAGAACTGCTCCAAGAGAACCAGCTCACTCAACTCCTCAAAAGTAGCTGCCCTCTCAGAACGCAGCCAATGTCGTAGTGCATCAGACAAGTCCCGGGCGTGTTCTAGGAAGGTACTATCCTTGCCCTTAGTAACACCCCGAAACTTCAAGCGGTAAGTTTCTGGTTGTAACTCATAGGCCCGTAGCACAGCCTTCTTTAGTTCATCATAAACTACACAGGACTCTAAAGGTAGTGCATCATACGATTTTAGCCCCTTTCCTAGGAGTCTTGATGAAACTAATGCTGCCCACTTTTCCTGAGGCCACTGGTGTTCCTGACACTTCTTCTCAAATCGCATAAAAAACTCAGTCACACATGATTCATCGAACACAGGAACTAGTTTAAGCAGGTGCGACAATGATTGGTCCCGATGTCTGTTACCTCCCCCAATATTTCGCCCTGTTACCTCCACTCGAGATCTCTCCAGCTCCCTGTCAGCCCGATACCTAGTAGACTCTGCCTGCAGTTCAGCCTCTCGTATAGCTGTTCTCTCTGCGGCCTCAGCCTGAGCTCTAGCAACCTCAGCCTGCACACTAGCCTGTCTCTCGGCAGCCTCAACCTGAGCTCTAGCCTGTCTTTCGGTAGCCTCAACCTGAGCTCTAGCAACCTCAGCCTGCACACTAGCCTGTCTCTCGGCAGCCTCAACCTTGGCCATCTCAAGCCGAAACAACAAATCTGGATTCAACCCTTGAGGAGGGGAAGATGCATTTAATGGGGAGGGTCCCTGTGATTGAATTCCACGCTGCCATTGACCATCAACTTGGGGATATGTACTAAATTCAGGCACCCTGACATTTGATACGGGGGTAGAGTGGAGGGGGGGCTGGGGACCGGAGCTCCCAGTCGCCTCTCCACCCAGGTCTCTCCCTTCTAAACCCAATATCAAAGTCCTGAGCTGATCTTTCCTCATGCCACTTAAACCCGGGTGACCCTGAACACCTGCCACACACTTTAAGCCATACTTATTCAGCTTCAACACCCTGGCAGCGGTAAGGGGCACCTCTAAAAATCTTCTAGCACCCTCCTCGCTATTGACTAGCCACTCCACAGGTCTTTCTCCCTCCGAGCCTGTATCGTGACCTGACCCATCACTGTGTTCTGATATATTAGAAAATGTTTGTGTACTGCAGTAATTATCACGGTTATAGAATGTGCCTTATCTCCTATGCAAGTATGTATATACTAATGTTATTTAAAGTCTTTAATGTGTTATATTGGTTGCTCCAAAAAAAAAAACTCTATGTCCACTGTATTCCTCTAATCATAAGGAATCTCAAAACAAATGACCACTATATTCCTCTGTTCAGTAAATCTTATGCAAGGTCGCCATTTGTTACATCCTGGGATATATAAACACTGGGCTCTTTCTATTGGACTAGGTATGCGGCAACAAGCAACAATGGAAAACGCTAGATCCAACCCTTATCTATAAACCCAGGCAACCAACCACCCTAAACCGTCAGGAGTCCTGCCTGGACAACAAGGTATCCTATGACTCGGTTACAGGGTGCACGCACTATAGACTGCTGATTGTCAAGCAGGCTATATAAAAGATCACACAATTAAGTTGACTTAAAGCTTCAAGGAAAAGATAGATAACGGAATTAAATTGTAGAAACAATTTAATAACAAACTAGAAGAAAGTACATTTAACGTTACGTTAATTAATACAACTAATCACCCCTGCGTGAAAGAAGGTGAAAGCAAACAGTCCTCAAAACATCGTACCGGTAGACAAGATG
Source organism: Paralithodes platypus (assembly GCA_032716605.1). Lineage (NCBI taxonomy): Eukaryota > Metazoa > Arthropoda > Malacostraca > Decapoda > Lithodidae > Paralithodes > Paralithodes platypus. The sequence continues at coordinate 40,168,484 of CM064572.1, forward strand.
CGGGGTTCTAAACTGCATGCGGCTACTGTAGGATCTGATGCTTAGCAAAGAAAGTACGTTACGGATTTAGAGAACTCTCAACTCATAAGCAGGAATAAATACTAGTGATAGAACCTACAGTGTATAATGGCATAGGTATAATTAAATAAAGGCAGCAACTCGCAACATAACCACATACAGGTGTGCTTCTCACTCTTAGTCAGGCAAGCCTGCTCGGACAGAGTCTCTAAGCCACACCCTGACTCACAATGCTCACAAAATCGGTAAACTGTGACACAATAACAAGCATACAGAAATAATAAACCCCCTAGCTGTTAATCTGCCAGGTGGTAGAGGTCTAGCTGGAAGGATATAGGCTTCGGATACCCGAGCTGAGCCACCTGCTGTAGCCTAGGGACGTTCCCAAGTCTGTGCGCCAAATAACTCCAATTGAAAGGGTGCTCTCTTGAGAGACTCAGATCCCAAGTATCTGACTCTCTCCTGGCGACCCTAAAACAAAAGCAAGACGTGCTAGCGCAGTGCTGAGTGGACTAGGCAAGGGCCCTCACACAACACAACACTAGACACAAAGGGACACAGACAAGAAAATGCCCCCAGACTCCCACGGGTATCCTAGTAAAGTCGTGCGGGTCCACAGGACTCGCACCAGCAGACTTTACTTAAAGGATCGCAAAAAGCCTCCCCTCCGGTCTAGCCCCTGCTAACCTGACACAAGAACACACCAGCAAGCATGAACCCACCAAATGAGACAACAAAAAAGCTCCTAGGTCTCATTAACAATTACGTCTCTGCATAAGGCCCAAAATCCTATCTAGTTATCTGAGAGCTCGACGTTAACCCTTAGCTCACCACATAAGTCGTATTTAATAAAGCTGGACTATGTGGCGGCGCTCGACATAGGTCGAGTGGCAATTTCAGCACGTAATGTTGCTGAGAGAGAGACAAGTGGTGGCAGGAGAGTAGCGAGCGTATGACTGCTCCAGACCACCGCGGCGAACATACTGACGAATCCCAGCTCCTCCTCCCTCTCTCACTCGCTATATAAGGAATTGTATCGGGAAAGTGGCTAATTACATGCTTTTGCACTCGCGTTGCACGGTTATTGCAAGAAAACTAGCCATCATAAAAGGATCGTTATGGTGTCATTCGAAAGCTCTGTTTATGCCCTTTCAGGGATAGGTACTTGTCTTACGTTCTGGGTCTTATTTAGGCATGAAAATGATCACGTAAACAGCCCTATTTTGGCTAAAAGCACCCCGCTGGGCGGTACATATAAATAAACCGCATAGGCCGCTCGTAAGGTGTTAATACAATAATAGATATAAGGTCTATCAAGGGGATGGGATAATTAAATAGATTAGTGAAGTAGTGGAAGGAAGGTATACAAAGTATGAGAGAAAGTTTCTAAGTGGGGTTGAGAGGGATAGATATCAAGGGGGTCCGAAAGGTACGACAGTGAGGTGAGCTCTGAGTCTTGAATCTGTCTGGACCCCGCCCTAGGCATGCAGAATACATCCCAGGCTTGGCAACACTCAACACAGTTGCCGGGTCAAAATCGTCTACCACGTGCGTGAGTCGAAACTAAGCCTAACGTTGCGATCAAATGCATATGGCAACATCAGGCTCGTCCCAAGCTGGACTCTCCGCGCGAAGCAACGTCCCCCAGCCGGTCTCTCTCTCCCGCTCGTCTCCATTATAATGAAACAATCAACTATCGAGAATAAAATATACTAAGATGCGTTGGTTAAGAATAAGGGCAGCTACAAGCTGTGAAACAACATAAGAATATCCCAGACATTAGTTACATTGTCGTAGGATATATACTAAGGAAAAGCCGGCCGGCTGGCTACCGCCAGCCCGTTTCTAAACAGCTGGGCAGCCGACGCGCGCGCATGCCCGCACGTGGCTACTATGCATAAGCGTCACAATATACTGTATATATTATAACTGAACTTATAAATAAATATTTTTTTTTGTTCACTTTCAGCCGTGAGACTATAGGTTAATATTTTGTTTAACCTAGGTATAGTACAATGCATATTCTACCTTAAGGGGGTAGTGGCTACTTTTTGGTCGATTTTATTATATATGTATTTATTGTATAATAACCTCGCTAGACCTCCATCAAACTTAAAAATTACCCCCTAGACCCCCTTTCAAGATAATACTGTAAATTGTTCGGTAGATAAATGTCCCGGCCGAGGGCCAGTCCCTCCAATAATTTCAGGGTGGTATCGCTCGCCAGGAAAAATGGACACCTAAATGGCATGAACATTGGGCGAAAGGTCTTAATATCACTAAACTAATGAAATGAACGCCTGATATCTCAAAGCTAATGGGACTAAAGATGAAGGAGAAAAAATAGCTACCTTCCCCTTAACTACGAGGTCTACCACTCGGTCTCTCTCTCTCTCTCTCTCTCTCTCTCTCTCTCAGTCTGTGGAGCTTATCTTAAATAAAGAAAATTATTCCGATAAGTAAGCTTCATTCCTCGATATACAAATTGAAGAAATTGATAAGAAATGTGTAACACAACTTTATGACAAACGCAGATTTTTTATTTCATATAGTTAAGTTTCCTTTTCTTTGCGGAAATATCCCCAAAAGACAAAGCTATTGTGTCTTTAATTCCCATATAATACGCTATAGTAGAGTCTGTTCAAAATATGAAGACTTTTTAGAGGTTTGTAAGGTACTTATTAGAAAATTGTTGAAACAAGGATATGAAATATACCTCATAAAAAGACAATTTAACAAACTACCAATTACATATTTTAACTACAATAACTATTAAAATATTATAAATAAGTAACATAATCTCTAGAACCACCATCTTAGAACTGCTAGAGATGATAATTATGAGTAAATGTGTGAAGAACATCTCAGCTAACAATGAGCTATCTATGTCATTGAATTTACCAAACACTGCTTCTACTGATTATGTCGACGTTTTATTGTCAGATTTTTAATGCCAAGGAGATGGGCTGATCCTGTCACAGGGTTGAGTGTCCCCTGCCTCCCAGAGCTCAACCTCACTTTATCTCATGCTAAATATGTTTCAGTACTTTTTGACGTAGTAATGGATATTGTCTATTCGATATCCGACAACAAAATGTGACTTCCCCAATTTAAGCTAAATGATTTTGTCTACTCTACTTCTGACTACAAAATTGACTTCCCGAATTTATCGACACCATGAGTTTGACTATTTCATTATTACTATACTACTTTTTCTTTAAAGGCAAACACTCTACACCAGATATTATAGAGATAGCCTGTTTTCCACAGTTATAACAGAAAACCGATTACGGCGGGTGGCTGTGGCCTGATGAAGTCCATCCGCCTCTATTTTGCCTTGAGGTGGGTGTTTGACTGTATCTCTGTTTTTCATATATCTATATTAATGTAAATTATTTTCACATTGTGTCTGTGTGTGTGTGTGTGTGTGCTCACATTTTGCCATGTGGAAGGTTAGGGGATCACCACATTTTGGAACTTGCAAATTGAAATATCCAAGATTGAAGACTTTTCTATTGTTACCTTGTTCAGCAATGTGATCGTCTATCTATTTCTCTCTCTCTCTCTCTCTCTCTCTCTCTCTCTTTCTCTCTCTCTCTCTCTCTCTCTTTCTTTCTCTCTCTCTCTCTCTCTCTCTCTCTCTCTCTCTCTCTCTCTCTCTCTCTCTCTCTCTCTCTCTCTCTCTATCTATCTATCTATGTTTCAATGTTTGGTGTTGGGGATCAGCAATTAAATCCCCGGATTGCTCTTGCAGGCAAATATTCTATCAGTTAGTTACATACTGTATAAATATCATATATAATTTGATTACTTAATTCAGGGAAAGATATTTGATCATACCATAAATATTATGTTCTAAGACTTAATTTCATTAAGCTCTGTGTGTTAAAACAACATACATATCAAATTGTATGAACATATACATATATGTCTATGTGTATATGTGTGTGTGTAATAGCATGTGTGCATATTTATGTATGTCAGTTAATGTTTGCTTGTCGGTTGTTATGATTTAAATTACTAATTGATATTTATAGTAGCCACCATCAGAGTAGTACAAAACTGTGTACCATAAGAGAGTTATAAACTCTCAGGAGGCCCAGCCAATATAATATTAGTTTATAAATCATTTTGCAAGTTTTGGCTAAAAAAGAAATTCTATGTTATGCCAACATTTCGACCCCAACCCACTGTGTATATGGCTCTCTGTCACATTCAATTTGAAGGGACACCATCTACAGGTAATTTTCGGGTTTGCCCACACACACACACACACACTTTGTTTCTTTCCATAAATATATTCCTTATTTTGTCTAACATAGCCTTAGATCCTTCTTTGATTATTTTCTTTCATTCAATCTGTAACAAGATTATGTAATTCGTAGCCAATATCCGAGGCTCCTCTAATAATGTATTCTAAGAATTTTAGGGGTCCTAGGTTCATAAAGTAAACACGATTTTTCTTTTCTTTAATCCCTTCTGTACCGGTGACGTCCTTTTAACTTTATTATGGCTACTATTTAACTATTATATTCAGTTAAATATGGGCCTACAGTAGTTAACAGACTTCGAAATATCTCACTTAACCGTTTTTACCACCACAGATCCTTCTAAAACTGCATATAGTCGTCTAAATATAGGTAGACAAAAATAAAAAAAAACGTCGCCGGTACTGTATGGGTTAAATATTCCCCCTTAGATACAGGTCCTAGTTCCCCTCTACCATGTCTAGGCCCTCACTTTTCCCCTTCACTGTAAGCCATGACTCTTTCCTCTCTCACCCTCCCATAGAATTCCTCAGCAACTGGTTTATCAATACCTAATGGCAAAATATGAAAGTACTGAGTCTCTGCGTCGTAATAATGCCAAATGTGTATAATTAACAACTTATTTTGCTACAAATTCTACGTAATAGCTGGGTAACCAAGCATATATATATATATATATATATATATATATATATATATATATATATAATATATATATATATATATATATATATATATATATATATATATATATATATACCGGTATATATATATATATATATATATATTGATATTGATATATGAACAATGTATAAACCTGTAGTAGTTAATGTTAAAATAAACAGTACGTACTTCTGTAAGATTAAATTAACATGATATTCATTATTTATTTCCAGATTACTCCTGTCCAGAGATAAGACACATCAGTATAGGTAAGTACATAAAAACGTATCTAATGTAGCAGCTTCTTAAACATAAGATGTCAGTTAGAGGGAATAATTTGGATAGAGGTGTTCAAGTGGGTTAGTGGGATTAATAAAGGAGACATGAAGGATGTATTGAAGCTTAGTGATAGCGAAAAAACTCGAACAAATGGTTTCAAATTAGATACATTTAGTTTCAGAAAAGATATACGGAAATATTGGTTTGGTAACAGAGTTGAGGATATGTGGAATAGTCTACCAAATGCTATAGTAGGATCAAGAATGATAGAGAGCTTTAAGATGAAATTAGATAGGCATATGGACGAGATGGGTTGGGTGTGCAAAGGATCTACCGTGTGTGGACCAGTCGGCTCTCTGCAGACTCCCGTTATCTTATATTATTATCTAACACCAGCTGCTACACATACAGGTATTATCATCAAGTGTATAAACGTAGAGCCGTAGACTACAGTATGCAAACTAATTACATATAGATTTTCACCAAACTAAATACTTGTTATGTCTATATCTAAAAATAGGCTATATACAGTATATATATATATATATATATATATATATATATATATATATATATAAGACATCAGTAGGGGGCCGAGGGCACCGCAGTTTCCATAACAAGAGGAAGAATAGAGATAGAGCTGCGCCATACGCCATGTTTATATATATATATATATATATATATATACCGGTATATATATATATATATATATATATATTGTTACGACTGAGGTTTAAATATATCAGGGCTCTTATTCATTGGACTAGTAATGGCATAAATGCTACAACGGAAAGCGCTAGATCCAACCTCTGATGTATATTCCCAGTGAACAAAGAACACAAATACTCTCCGAGTTCTATATGCAATAATAGGCTATCAAACTCTCAATAAATGTGCGTCTACTCTAGGCTTAATGTTATGTGAAAACAGCCTATTACTACCTATAACCGAAGGTGCTTGGTTATGGTATGCAAAGTAAGGTGGTAAGAAAAGTTACAGCTTACGTTACTTTAATCAATAAATGTCAGGCACTCCTGCATGAAAGAAAGTGCACTAAAGTCCTTCAACACTAACAAGGAATCTTCTTTAAATGTTTGATGCTATAAAGATGCTCGTATCGGAAATGGAACCCAAAAAGGCAGGCAGCGGAACAATGCTCGTGCAGGCTATGCACACAAAAAGGCAGAATATATAATGCCGTCGGAGCCAAGAATATCCTAAACACTACAACAATAATAATCGCCACGACAATGCAGTATTCCTATCAACAAAAAGAGCCTAAGTCGTTTGTGTCTCCATACATCAAACTAGGCTGCGAAATGCTTGTGTAATCATAAATGGGTATGCATAAAAAGAGTAATTAGGTTACTATACTTAATGTCTACTGTGACTGATAAAGTCTAGCTAGAGTCAATGATACGAGATAGTGGTGCGCATGGCATGCCGCATAGCCTAGTGCAAATCTCAAGTCTGTGAGTCAAATATTACGTTATAGGGAAGGGTAGCTCTCTTGAGAAACCTTAATACCGAAGTATTAAGCATTCTCCTGGCGTACCTCAAAGACAAACAACGAGCTTAGAACAGTGCAGAATGGTATAGGCAAAAAGCCCTCATTCGTGCATGCTCTACTCTCAATGGCACACAGACTAGAATTTACTCAATCAACTCCAGTTCTCAGGTATGTCGTGCAGCTTTTTCCTAAAGCCAACACTCATAGGAAACAATACCTTATAATATCAGACCCCTAGTCTAGCATTATCTAATCCAGCAGAACACTAATAATTATAGGAAGCGGTACTTAAACAATATAAATGCCAACCAATGCTTTGTGATCAACTTATCTTAACAACTAAACATACATAGGTTATATCAGACCTTAACGCATAATACAACTGGCCAGCATGAAGCTGATTATGCAGAGTTAACCAGAGGGGGTATAATACTAATAAAAGGTGGTGAAAGATATGAAAAAAAAGAGAGGTAGGCAGAGGAAAAGATTCTCAGGTGCAGAGCGGTGGACAGGTAGCAAGGGATAAAGATAGATGCGTTCTAGAAACCAGATCTGAGGGAGAGAGTGGCGAGGAACCTGTATATATACCGGGACTAGGTCGAGCCGCGTGGGAAAAAAGTGGTAACAAGTCCTCTAGCCACTAGCAAGGGAGCTAGCAGCATGGTAAGGACCTCTCTCAACCAACCCCCACGAGGCAGCCAGCCGTGACGTCATCGAGCGGTGCAAAAACACTGCGCGCTCCCTCTCACTCTGTTCTACTCTCTCTCTCTCCCAGATCCCATCATTACTAGTTAATGATAAAACATATACTTTACAATTAAATATAGAAAGCCTTGACATGGGTGAAAACAAAGAGCCTTTCTGGACTGCCCATGACACGAGCTTTCATATGAAATAAAGCACACTCTAATACATAACTGTAGCCACATCCACTGCCCTGGCGATCCTAGCGAGTCACTGTAGGACAAGCCATGCGGTTCTAATGGAGTGGTTACTGTCACCCCCCCCCCCCAAGATTTTTTCTCAGAGGCCCCAAGGCTCACAAAAATCTGATGGTTAGAACCCATGCTATATCTCCACTTCCCATCACCCAGCGGCAGTAAAATATCTGGCACAGTTCTTCAACAAAACATTTTTCAAAATTATAACCCTTCCCAACACCATAGGTTAAATTATATGTAGTTATGCTTCTCAAGAGCGAGCCTCTCTAGCCCAGCATTCTGAGAGGAGTGCAACTCAGAATTACTGCTATAACATACTGAAAAAATTCAACTATCAAAGAAAGAGTTTTTATTTGATTTTTATGTTTTTAATTTGTTTATTTCGACTGCACTATAGGGGCAAGCCTAGTTTTTTCTTCTATACCAAACGCTCAACTCCTGCTTTACGACCCAATACGCTGGGCTACAACCGCGAGCCAACAAGCACCAAGCGCAAAATACTATTCAAACTAAAGCAGGAGGCTACCCGTGTGTCAATCTACCCAGGATCATATACCCTTGAACGACCATCTGCAACCACGTTGTCACAACCTGCAATATGGCGTATGTCCAGGTTATATACCAATAACCTTAGTGACCACCTGGTCAGCCTCATATTCCGATTGTGAAACTGGTCCAAGAACTTGAGAGGGTGATGATCTGTGTAAACTACAACGACCGGACCATAGGCTGGAACATAGACTTCGAAATGCCCCAGCGCAAGCACAACCGCTAGCAGCTCCTCCTCGACAACAGAGCAGCTCCCCTGGGCCGAATTGTACTTCTCCAAGCAGAAACTAACAGGATGCACCAGCCCATCATCGTCCTTTTCCACAAGGACGGCACCAGCCCCCACACCACTAGCCTCCGTTGCTAGTTGGAAAGGTAGGCTAAAGTCAGGGGCCCTGAGGATCGGGTGAGTGCACAACAGGTGTTTTACTTCTCTAAACACCTTCTCACACTCAGGCGCCCATTTGAACTTCTTATCCTTCCAGTTATCCTCCACCTGAGCTTGACTGTCCCGTTCTCCTTCTCCACCTTGACTGCTAAACGTCATCACAGGCACAGTGAGAGGCTCAGGGGGGTGCCTCCCATACTCCTTCATGGGATTAACATGACATAACTGATTGCGCTTCCGTCTGTCTGGAGTGGCTACCAAGTAATCCAGGTCTGATAGCTCCTCAACCACCCTATAAGGACCAGCGTACTTCTCGGATAAGGGGTGACCTACAAGGGGCAGTAGAATCAACACCTCCTGACCCACGTGAAACTCCCTGAGTTCAACCTTGAGGTCATACCTGTCCTTCCTGAGGGCCTGAGAGCTAGTCAAATTACGGCCAGCCAACTCCAGACTGCGCAACATCCGTTCTCGACTGTTGACACACTTGAGCATAGAACAAGGTTTTTCTGCGCCCTCCCATACTTCTTCAACCATATGGAGAGGCGCTCTGACACGGTGTCCAAAGACGAGCTCATTAGGGCTGAATCCCAAACTCTCCCCAGGTACCTCCCACACAGCAAACAAAACACATGGCAGGCCAAGATCCCAATCCCTCCCACTCTCAAAGCATCAACAACGAAGCACAGATTTCAAGGCTGAGTGCCATCGCTCTAACACACCCTGGCTCTCCGGATGATACGCATATGACACAACCCCAACAATCCCATGCTGCCGCATTGCTTGAACAAAGAGGCTAGAAGTGAAGTTGGGTCCCTGGACTGACTGAATCCCCTACCGGGAAAAATACACTAGCAAGCTTCGGACCACCGTCTTCGCCGACCCATTTCTCATAGGGTACGCGTCAGGGTACCTTGTTGCTACATCTCCCGACTGTGCATCACTGTCCTCCTTCAACTCTTTCGTCTTTTTAAGCCCATCCTCTGCCTTTTCAGGAACAGTTACTGGGTCTTCTCCAGACTCGAAATGTGGTCCTAATAATGAGTCCCCGAGAAGGTCCGTTGATAATAAACTCTCAACCGCATCAACTTGCAACCCCTTCTCGGTACCCTTCCTCCGCTGATCTAAAGATTGTTGACCAGAATGTGACTCCCTGGATGCAAGATCTCCGGTGACAACAGACGCCATAGGTTGCACCGGACACTTCTCAACCCACTCCTGCTCCTCCCTACTCACGTCGGCCGGCTTCTCGGCAACGACCCAGGGTGGAGCCTCAGAAGTAGGTCCCGCAAAGTCGTTGCCGAGAAGGAGGTCAACGCCCCCAACAGGTAACTTCTCCACAATTCCTACATCCAGGTCCCGAGTCACACCATCAACTTCCACCTTCATTCTTACAAGCGGGTGTGACCTTGTCGCATTAACTCCCTGAACCACAACCACCCGCGCCGTTTTGACAGGTTTACCAGTAACATTTCTCAACAGTGTTTGCGATGCCCCAGTGTCACGCAAAATTCTCACCTCATGTCTTCTACCCCCCCCCACTCCACACAACTGAGTCCCCTGTGGTCACTAAAGGCATCACGGACAGGGAATAAGCCTTCCGGATCCTTCTGCACTGGCAGTGTATTTACCTCGGAAGAAATGCCTCTAACAAACTCCGATGTCCTCTTGAACACTCCAATGCTGTGAGCAAAAGACACGGCTGCCGGAGGAGGTCGACTAGGGCACTCATTTGCCTTATGACCCTCCTGGTGGCACCTAAAACACATAAATTTCGGTTTCGGCTCATACTGTGATGTAACAGGCCCCTGACTTTTCTTATACGGCGTGGTGTTAGGTTTGAATTCAGTTTTAGTGTCATTGCTCTTTTGTTTAAATGTGTCGTTGCTACGGGGAGGGGGAGGATAACGCTCCCTAGCACTTGCATCGTACTTCTGTGAGGACCCGCAACCCCGAATCAACGACAGCCGTAGATCAGCCATTTCTGCTGCTTCTACTAGAGTTCTTGGGTTTTTCTCCTTTAAGTTCAAAGTTAGATCCCCGCCCGTGCTCTTAAAGAACTGCTCCTACATCATTAACTGCTTAATTTCATCAAATGTTGTGACCTTCTCAGATCGGAGCCAGTTCCCCATACCATCGGACAAGTCCCGGGCGTGTTCCAAAAAGGTGCTATCTCTTCCCTTAGTTACACCCCGGAACTTCAAACGGTACGTTTCTGGTTGCAGTTCGTAAGCCCTCAGGACAGCCTCCTTGAGATCCTCGTACACAATACATAACTCCAAAGGTAACGCATCGTAGGCTTTAAGACCCTTGCCTATTAATCTAGAGGATACAAGTGCTGCCCATTTATTCTCTGGCCACTGGTGTTCCTGGCACTTCTTCTCAAAGCGTGTGAAAAATTCTGTTACACCACTCTCATCAAACACCGGAACCAGTTTCAATAAGTGCGAGAGAGACTGCTCATGAACACGGTTACCAGCCCCAAGTCGCTGTCCCGTTGCCTCTACTCGCGACTTCTCTACGTCCATGTCGGTACAGTACCTAGTCGACTCTAAATCCGCTTGGATTTTTGTTAGCGCTATGTGCTGCTGAAGCTCATCTGCCCTTTGTTGTTGTTGAATCTGAAGCTCAGATATCCTGATAGCCTTTCTCTCTTCGATCTTAGCTAATTCGAGCTGAAGCAATAATTTTGGAGATAACCCTTGAGGAGGTGAAGGTGCTACAATCTTTGAAGTTACCGGTGGTCCCCCCAGGTGCAACCCACCCTGCCAGTCACTACCCAACTGCGGAAGCGTACCCGGGGTCGGCAAACTACTGGGATGGCTGGGAGTCGAGTGTAGGGGAAGCATGGCCGAAGGGCTCTGAGCACTCAACCCATCTCGCTCACCAGTCACCCTGCCCAGTACACACGTTATCAAGTTATCCCTGGTCATGCTGCTAGTAACCGCATGACCGATAGCTGTGGCCAGGCATTGAAGACCGTACCGATTCATACCCTCCAACCGCTCGGCAGTAACAGGCCATTGCAAAAATATCCTAGCATCCTCCTCACAGTTCACCTGATTAACCATTTCATCATGCTGTTGTTCCTCCGTTTCGACATGACGTACTGTGTCTCCATTCTCCTCTGATCCGGTATAAGACATGATGCTCACAAAAATTTCTCACCACAATATTCAGAAAAGAAGCACCCCAAACTCTTATACGTCAATATACACACAAAAATTATCGGAAATACTCAAGGGCTATGTTGCAAACAAAAATTATTCTTGCTGATCCCCGCAAAATATTCCCCAAAACAACAAATGTTCCCTGCTTAATATATGTAGGTTCACCAAATCCTAGGTAAGGTCGCCATTTGTTACGACTGAGGTTTAAATATATCAGGGCTCTTATTCATTGGACTAGTAATGGCATAAATGCTACAACGGAAAGCACTAGATCCAACCTCTGATGTATATTCCCAGTGAACAAAGAACACAAATACTCTCCGAGTTCTATAAGCAATAATAGGCTATCAAACTCTCAATAAATGTGCGTCTACTCTAGGCTTAATGTTATGTGAAAACAGCCTATTACAACCTATAACCGAAGGTGCTTGGTTATGGTATGCAAAGTAAGGTGGTAAGAGAAGTTACAGCTTACGTTACTTTAATCAATAAATGTCAGGCACTCCTGCATGAAAGAAAGTGCACTAAAGTCCTTCAACACTAACAAGGAATCTTCTTTAAATGTAAGATGCTATAAAGATGCTCGTATCGGAAATGGAACCCAAAAAGGCAGGCAGCGGAACAATGCTCGTGCAGGCTATGCACAGAAAAAGGCAGAATATATAATGCCGTCGGAGCCAAGAATATCCTAAACACTACAACAATAATAATCGCCACGACAATGCAGTATTCCTATCAACAAAAAGAGCCTAAGTCGTTTGTGTCTCCATACATCAAACTAGGCTGCGAAATGCTTGTGTAATCATAAATGGGCATGCATAAAAAGAGTAATTAGGTTAATATACTTAATGTCTACTGTGACTGATAAAGTCTAGCTAGAGTCAATGATACGAGATACTGGTGTGCATGGCATGCCGCATAGCCTAGTGCAAATCTCAAGTCTGTGCGTCAAATATTACGTTATAGGGAAGGGTAGCTCTCTTGAGAAACCTTAATACCGAAGTATTAAGCGTTCTCCTGGCGTACCTCAAAGACAAACAACGAGCTTAGAACAGTGCAGAATGGTATAGGCAAAAGCCCTCATTCGTGCATGCTCTACTCTCAATGGCACACAGACTAGAATTTACTCAATCAACTCCAGTTCTCAGGTATGTCGTGCAGCTTTTTCCTAAAGCCAATACTCATAGGAAACAATACCTTATAATATCAGACCCCTAGTCTAGAATTATCTAATCCAGCAGAACACTAATAATTATAGGAAGCGGTACTTAAACAATATAAATGCCAACCAATGTTTCGTGATCAACTTATCTTAACAACTAAACATACATAGGTTATATCAGACCTTAACGCTCAATACAACTGGCCAGCATGAAGCTGATTTTGCAGAGTTAACCAGAGGGGGTATAATCTTAATAAAAGGTGGTGAAAGATATGAAAAAAGAGAGAGGTAGGCAGAGGAAAAGATTCTCAGGTGTAAGTCGGGGGACAGGTAGCAAGGGATAAAGATAGATGCGTTCTAGAAACCAGATCTGAGGGAGAGAGTGGCGAGGAACCTGTATATATACCGGGACTAGGTCGAGCCGCGTGGGAAAAAAGCGGTAACAAGTCCTCTAGCCACTAGCAAGGGAGCTAGCAGCATGGTAAGGACCTCTCTCAACCAACCCCCACGAGGCAGCCAGCCGTGACGTCATCGAGCGGGGCAAAAACACTGCGCGCCCCCCTCTCACTCTGTTCTACTCTCTCTCTCTCTCCCAGATCCCATCATTACTAGTTAATGATAAAACATATACTTTACAATTAAATATAGAAAGCCTTGACATGGGTGAAAACAAAGAGCCTTTCTGGACTGCCCATGACACAAGCTTTCATATGAAATAAAGCACACTCTAATACATAAACTGTAGCCCCATCCACTGCCCTGGCGATCCTAGCGAGTCACTGTAGGACAAGCCATGCGGTTCTAACGGAGTGGTTAACGTCACAATATATATATATATATATATATATATATATATGGTGTCTATATTCTTTATATAAGTATACCAATATGGATAATTTGGTTCATATAATGGAAGTCAATATTTTGCTTGTCATTTGAATATTATGGACGTAGTATAAAATGGAACAGAACTATTATGGGTAGCGCCAGCGAACTTGACAATAATCTTGACCCCTAAGTTCTTATAACTCGAAATTAATGAAAACAATAGGGCTGACGTTTCTATCATTTGGGAAGAGTCCACCAGGAAATAGGTGTAGATATTTACAGTCAGTTTGTTCTAGGCCCTTTTGAGTTACAGAGAGGTCAGGGATCAAAATTATTGTCAAGTTCGTTGGCGCTACCTATAGCGAGTAAATTTTATATGGCAGCGTTAACGGCCTGCGATCATTTTTGTATTTATTTTTTTCCCCGAGTGTTGTGTATGTTGTTAAATATAAGGTAGTGGTGTTTGTTTTTATTTTGTTTTCCATTCTATTATATTTTACCCCCAGCTATGGGGTATGTGACCAAGTATATACATACATACATACATACATATATATTTTGTTTGTATCTTATTTTCTTGTCTATTTTGGTCGAAGAGGAATAGGTATTTTGGGGTATTATAGGCACTGGTCATTGTAGAGAGAAGTGATACACGAGGAATAGAGTGGGCTTGCGTAAATTATTGGGTTACACAAATACCATATTATTCCATATTCCAAAGTGAAATACTGCCTCATCATCTCCTAATGCCTATTGCCCTATCTTCATTACGCCTATCCTATCCGAGCTCTATGAGAGGCTTTTGTCCAGACGCCTTTCCTCTTATTTTAACCCTTTAGAGGGCACTTGGTAAAATAGTTGAGATATCAAAAAACCCTCTTAGGACATGACAATTGAGGTGTTTCTAAGACAGTTTTACTGTTGTGAAATATTCAGTTTGGTGCACTTGAATGTTGCAATGTTGCGTCAAACAAATAACCTGTACGGGCTACTTTCCCGACTTACGGGTAACCATGAACATCCCGCCAGGGATGTTTGACCCGTTTTGGTGAAATGTTTTTCCCTAAATATATGTCTTATTTCAACTTAATATGATTGTAAATAATTGTCAGCAACATAAATAACTATAATTAGCAATATTGTGAACTTTTACTTACATACTAGAATACATGTGTAATGAAATACTGCCTTGATTTATATAAAAATACACTTTAATTAAATAAATAACTTACATATTAGTTTGTTGACACTATTTACATACATATTTATATATTTATACTTCATTGTGGAATGGAGCGAAGCAATTTTGGGTGTCAGACAGGCACAGGGCCACCTTACAAGTGTCGCACATCCACTGTGACCGATGAATAACCCCCTTCTTGCTGCAATGCTTGCACGTCTGCCGCATGGTCACAAAATGGGGCATGTGATGGGTGGTGGTATTCTGTCGCTCAACAGGACTTGGGATTGAACTCCTCTGGCCTCTCCTCGGTAGTGGTATTGGTGACGGATAGTCGATGGAGTTCCTCATGGCCCGCGCTGCCAATACTTTGGTGCATCTCATAAACCTGGAGATGTCCAGGCGAAAGTGCTTCAGGGGCATTGGTTTTTCCCCAAAAGCAACACAGTCCCTTTTGTAGAGCAGCCAGGCATTACATATACAAATGTCCACACTATATCCAAAGAGCTTTATATACCACCTTCTCGCTCTCATGGGTGTGCTGTACAGGTGGGTGAGCATGTCGCTTTTATCAATCCCCCCCATCCTTCCATTGTACTTTTTGATAACGTCGGGGCAATTCACTTCCCTCTTCTCCTTGGCTTGCTTGTCATACCTGGAGACTGTGGACATGGGTACAATGCCAGCATCAGAGGACAGGACTGTGACCACCTTGTTGTCTTTCCATCGTGCAGCAAGTATACCATTGGAAGAACAATAGTCCAGAGTTCCACTGGCACCGACTTCTTGTCCATATCTTTGACAGCCATTAGAGTGGGCTTTTCAATGCGATTGACTCTTGCTGTGCCAACATACCTGCAGCCATACTTTTCCCGCAAGTATTCCACTAACGCAAAGCTTGTGAAGAAGTTGTCCGCATACACAGCACTCTTATTGGGTTCCTTGAGGGTCTTGACAAGAACTACCGAGGTCTTGATGCTGACCAACATCTGCTGCTCATCTTCAGCAAGGATGGTATGATGAGCTGGGAAGGTGGGCTCACCCTGGTACATAAGAATGTCATGTACAAACCCATCGATACTACCTCTGCAGAAAAGCTTGAAGCCCCACTTGTCTGGTTTGGACTTGATGTATTGCCTCAGGTTACCAGCTCTCTTCCCCTTCTTTTAGATAGGTCACCATCACCTCATCAATGAACTGGACTGGAGGAACCACTTTGTGATGGATGCGATGACTGGCCTTATCTTGTACAACCTGTCTATGGACGTCCTGGCATACTCATTGTCATTGAAGTGTAGGAGGAATCTCAGTAGCCTGAAGCGTTTGGAAGACATGACTTCAGCTATTTGAGGCACCCTGGTCTCCATGGCCCAGTAATCCTCTATGCTCGGCAGACTACTTATTCCCATGTAGATCAGGATCCCGACGAACACCATGAACTCGTGTTTGTCTGTGCTGAACGTTGTGTTGACGTCCTTCTGCCGAGCATAGAGGTTAGTTTGGTAGATTATGTGGCCCACCAGTTCCAAGGAGAAGAGCCGTTCAAAATATTCGAAAGGTGAGAGGATGTGAGTTGGAGCCAGGTGAACGAAATCCGGGAGTGGTGCGATGTCGATATCTCCTTCTTCCATGTCCTTGGAGCAGTGGTAGTCCGTATCATTTTGCGGGCTCGTGGAATGGCATCATCCACTTCTTCATCCTCGTCGTTGTCGTCGTCGTCGTCGTCAGACACATCCCGGAGCTCCACCACATGCGTACCTGTGAAATAATACAAGTTATTAGTAAAGGTAAGTAAAGGTAAGGTAAGTAACAGTAAGGTAAGTAATGGTAAGGTAAGTATTGTAATTTGTTTACTATAATTTCTTTAAAAAAATAAATGCCAAACACATGAATGAAATGCACAACACTGTTTACTAAAAATTCTTTAAATTTATTAAATGCCCAACAAAATTGAATATAAGTCCTTTAAATTGTATAAATGCCTAATACAATATTTAAATGCCCAACAATATTTACTATAAGTTCTTTACATTGTTTAAATGCCCAACACAGTCTTTAAATGCCCAACAATATTTACTATAAGTCCTTTAAATTGTTTAATGCCCAACACAATCTTTAAATGCCCAACAATATTTACTATAAGTTCTGTAAACGGTTTAAATGACCAACACAATAATGAACTACACAACATTATTTACTGTAAGTTCTTTAAAAAAATATGTACCCAACAATATAACTATAAGTCCTTTAAATTGTTCAAATGACCAACACAATGGGGAAATACACAACAATATTCACTATAATGACCAGTCAGTCAATCAATCAGTCATTGGGGGGAAACTCTGTGACAGCACTGAGCCACACTCACCCTCTGACTCCACACTTGTGGGTTTCCCCATTATTTATTGGTATAAAATTAATTCACTTTGATACTAACCTTGCCTCTTAGATGTACTGGGACTACTGAATAGTAGTTCATCGTCCCCGATGTGGGCCAGGAAGTCAGGGTCGATGGTGTCATCATCACCTTCAAGGTCGAACTCGATGTCACTGTCGGCGCTGGTCTGTGGTGCCACCCACTGCGTCCTGTTTCTGGTTTGCTTGTAGAAGGAACCCACTGGTCTCTGAAAAAAAGAAATATATAATGTCACTATCACTTTATTCGCTATATTTATGGTGAATAATATGAAAATTGACATAAAAATTACTATATTTGGTCAAAAAATATTATAACTAACATTATGTGGAGTCCATACCAATGAATAAGGTACTGGCCTACCACTATAGCATGTTTAAAAAAAAGTCACCATAGATTCACCATCATTTTGTAATTTCTAACATTACCTATTAGTCAGGTGTTGCTCTGTTTCAAGGTTATTTTGTAGGAAACTTATTGTATAGCAGTATAATCATCAATAATATAATCATAATCACTAATCACCATCATATATGCACAATCACCATCATCACTATCAGGCCATACGGTTATTTGTGTTGCGGGCCAAAGATCCCCGCAGGGATGAGTGCGGTTATTCGTGATGCGGGCCAAAGATCCCGGGAGGGTGGAAGGTGGCGGCATACGTTCCCCCGTAGGTCCGGCGTACATCCCACGCAGGATATACACTATGTTCACCACCCAAATGTTCATATTTCCTTTGAAACCACACTACTTTCATTAATACCAGCATAAAGTACAACTATATATCTATGTCCTATCAACTTTTAAGAACCTTACCTCCATTGTGTTAGGCGTGAGGAGCATGGGAAGGGAGCAAACTTCACGCACATATGACCTATACGGCTGGGTTTTTTTTTTTTTTTTTTCTATGTGATTGAGGGAGGCAAAAGGCATAACTGCCTATAGCGAGTGCCTCCCCCATAGTTGAAAGAGTGACAGGGCCAAAATCAAGGGACGTTCGAGCCAAAATGAGTATGCTGAGTATGACTCGCTTCTCGCCCTGCACCGCCGCGCAGGGATGGGGTAGAGGGCTGTGATTTGCTGGAGATAATGACGAAAGGTTGCCCTTTAGGTTGAAGCAAACTCAAGCCATCTACGTCATCAATGGCGCGAGATATAGTCCGCCAAAAACACGCGTTTAAGGACCCCGCATGGGGTACCTGCCCGCTAAAGGGTTAATAGTCATAATTTGATACCAAACTCACAGTTTGGTTTTCGTAAGGGACTGGGTACATGTGATGCGCTTCTGACACTCACCCATGACTTGCAATCTTCATTGGACCAGGGACATGAGTCTCGTGTCACGGCTATTGACTTTAGTTCTGCTTTTGACTTAGTCAACCATAAAGCACTTCTGTATAAGTTACATTTCATCGGTATTGGTGGCCATTTTTTAAGGATCTTTGAAGATTTTTTGACGAAAATATCTCAGTCTGTGGTCATTGATGGGTGTCATTCCCCTTCTGTTCCTGCTGTTTCGGGCGTTCCTTGGGCCTTTGCTTTATATTAGTTTTACTGCTGACCTGTGTTCTGCTTGAAAATAAACTAATCTATACCGACGATACAACTTTATATGCGTCAATTCCATCACCAATTGATCACAGGAAATTGCTACTGCTCTGAATAGGGATTTGCCAAAATTACATCATGGTGTGAACTTTGGGGTATGAAACTTAATGCTAGTAAAACACACTCCATTATCATCCGCAGATCTCGTATCTTGGATCCTCCCCATCCTTATCTACAAGTTTCTGGCAAGCAAATTGAGAATGTGGATACTCTGCGTTTGTTAGGAGTTACTCTGGATCCCAAACTTACTTTTGAAAAGCATATTCGTTCTTTCTCCTCTTCCATTTCCCCCCAAAATTGGTCTGCTTCGCAAGTGTTATAAAACGTTTGCTTGTGATGCCACAGTTATCAAGTCTTTTTATACTTTTATTTTACCACAAATCGAGTACTACTCACCTGTCTGGTTGTCAGCAGCTGACTGCCATCTCAAGTTGCTTGACTGGTCACTATATTCTATCAGTTTGATTCTACCTCATTTGTCTCTTGATCTGTGTCATCGACGTACAGTTGGTGCCCTTAGTCTTGTATTGAAAGTTTTTGACAACCCTCAGCATCCCTTACATGGGGTTCTGCCTGGACCCTATGTCCGGGCTCGTGCAACTAGATTCACAAGCAATCTTAATGATTTTGCCATGAGCCGTGTAATTTTTCCTACTACACAGTTTTCACGGTGTTTTCACATGGTTGACTTGTGGAATAAGTTGCCAAATGAGCTGGTCAATTCAGCTCATATCTACATTTTTAAGTCTAGAGTTAATGTTATTTTGCAGCATTAATACTAATTTTTAAACTTATTATATGATATTGAATTATATTATATATATCCTCCACTGCATTATATTTTATTATTTATTTTATCTGTGTATATATACAGTATATATACAGTATACAGTATATGTTTTGTTTTGTTTTTTCCCCTATGTTGCCGCAGTCTCTCTCCAGTGCCTCCAGGTGTTTTGTGTGGATTCATCTTGCTATTGTTTATGCACCTTGATTGGAGACTTCGACATCTCACATAATAATAATAATAATAATAATAATAATAATAATAATAATAATTAAACAAACGAATCTACAGGGGAGGTGTGGTGGAGTGGTCTTGCCACTGGCCTGGTAATCCAAAGGTCCCGGGTTCAAATCCCGATATATCAATGGGAAGATATTATTGGGATGGAATTTGTGCTGTACCTAGTATCAGTGCATTACCACAAAGCCCACCGAAACGTCAATAAAATACCCTCATTGTTCCCTGATTAAATAGCACTGTATGAATATTCCCATATTCAAAATATGCTATAGGGTGCAATGCTGGTGAGTTATCTGCTCAACAGGTGGCGTTGTGTGTGTGTAAGTGTGAGAGTCCGAGTGTAGTGGGTGAGACAGTGAAGCACGGGAACGAGATGGCTTCAGGGATGGGGTCGTTTCGGGCCATGAGTGAGCACCGTGCCTCATGTGAAGGCAAGATGGCAGGTGCTCGTTGTGCTCTACGTGCTTCACATGTCTCACTCCCTAGACTGGAACAAGACCTCACGGGCTTCACTGTTCATTGTAAAGCGGTGAATGTTAAGGCTCTCAGCCTATGCCCGAGAGGAAGTAAGTTGGAATATAGAAAAAAAAAAAAAAAAAAAAAAAAAAATGAAGGCATTGATGAAAAGCTGAGCTGAAGAGTCTATACATCTTTGAGAAATAATGGAGAAGGACACGATGACAGAGGGTGTCAAACCTGGTTAATTTGGTGTTGAAGACTGGATTGAATGCTAAAAGAGATACACTAACATTAACCGAAAATTCGGTTGTTTTAGCAATTTTAGCACTATCAAAGACCTAATACGAATTTGAGCAGTTCATGTTGAATAAGAATGACTTAACGATATGGAAATCGGTTTTATGTTTTGTACTGAAAAGTCTTTCTTTTGACACACTGCACCGGGTGACGGTCGAGGAAATTAAAAGTGAAGATAGGGTGAGGGTTGATTGGAAACAAGGAGGTGTGGAGTGGTGAGAAGATGGTGTCTTTGTCTTGCAGTTGAAGGGCTTGGCACAAACAGTGGAGGATGTAAGTGAGTCAAGTACAGCACGGAAGAAAACGGGGACAATCGGGTTAGTTAAAATAGGACTTCAGAGGCTATCAACCCTTCTGGATTATTAAGCCAGCACACCAAGTCAAGAATAGCGTCTGGACTGAAGCCCCTTTTCGAGAATTCCAGTCCCTTGACGACTGAGTTGAGTTGAGGGGGGTAGACTGGTTGGGGAGGCGAGGGGTCTCTAAGAATGATGATAGCAGAAAGAGCAAAGTAGAAGAGTAACAGGTGAGGGTTGTCCTCATTGTTATTGTTTAAAGGGAGACGAGTCGTTTTTTTGGTCCCTCTTTTTCCTCATGTTTAGCCCCATTAGTTTTGATATTTTAAGATGTTCGGCCCATTAGCTTAGCGATTTTAAAACTTTTTGCCCCATTTCTTTGCCAATATTAACCCTTAATTAGCGGCGAGCAACATAAGTCGAGTTAAATAAAGCTGGACTATGTGGCGGCGCTCGACATAGGTCGAGTGGCAATTTCAGCACGTAATGTGGCTGAGAGAGAGAGACAAGTGGTGGCAGGAGACTAGCGAGCGTATGACTGCTCCAGACCACCGCGGCGAACCTACTGACACAAATCTCAGCTCCCTCCTCCCTCTCTCACTCGCTACATACTCAATTATGTACTGAAAGTACCGAATTACCTGCTTTTTGCACTCGCGTTGCACGGTTATTGCAAGAAAACTATCCATCATACAAGGATCGTTATGGTGTCATTCGAAAGCTCTGTTTATGCCCTTTCAGGGATAGGTACTTGTTTTACGTTCTGGGTCTTATTTAGGCATGAAAATGATCACGTAAACAGCCCTATTTTGGCTAAAAACACCCCGCTGTGCGGTACACATAAATAAACCGCATAGGCCGCTCGTAAGGTGTTAAGACTGTTCGTGCTATTTAGGTGTCGATTTTTTTCCTGGCGAAAAATTGTCCAAATTAATCTAGATTATGGATATAATGGATGTTTTATTTTATTTTTATTTTTATTGAGGTCTAGGGAGCAAACTAAAAAAAAAAATTATGTATATATATATATATATATATAATTATATATATATATATATATATATATATATATATATATATATATTGAGTATATATAACAAATACACGTGAGCCACTAAATGTTTCTAATCTCTCAGTGGGGTTCGAACTGCCGACCGTCAGGACGATAGCCGACACTTTAATCAACTACACCACGGCAGTCTAGCACTGCCGTGGTGTAGTTGATTAAAGCGTCGGCTATCGTCCTAACGGTTTGCGGTTCGAACCCCACTGAGAGATTAGAAATATATATATATATATATATATATATATATATATATATATATATATATATATTATATTTACTGTATATATGAAATAATTAACCAACAAATATAACCTTCCCTCTTAAAGTTTTCCCCAATTGCGTTAGTTAGTTAGTTAAAATAGGACTTCAGAGGCTATCAACCCAATTGGATTATTAAGCCAGCACACTGCAAGTCAAGAATACCGTCAGGACTGGAGTCTCTCTGCGAGAACCCCAGTCCCTTGTGTGTCCCCAATTGCGTAAAGGTTGTACAGTTGTTATATAGGAATACTGCAAACTTAAAGGTGTGGAGTGGCCAAAGGACGCCAGTGTGACCAGAGAGAGGGACAGAAGGACTAATTGGAGGACCTTATGTTGTACCTGTCACACCTGGGGTCGCTTGGCTTTGGCGGGCGGGGACGTGCACAAATTGATAGATGTGTACAGAGGTGGGGCATTTATCTTTAGTTTCCTTCCTAGACCTCATCAAGCTTAAAAACTTCCATCCAAGACCGCCCTTCAAGATAAATCTGTACATTTTTTGATAGCAAAATGTCCCTGGCCGAAGGCCAATTCCATTTAAAAATAAAGGCTGGCTGCCAGGAAAATATCGACACCTAAATGACACGAAAAGTCTAAATAGTGTCAAAGAAGAGGGGCTAAATGTCTTAAAATCGCCAAACTAATGGGCCAAATTTCTTAAAATGTGAAACCTAATGGAGCTAAACATGAAGGATAAGGGGGACCAGATAGGGGAGGACACAGAAGGACTAATTGGAGGACTTTCTGTTGTACCTGTTACACCTGGGGTCGCTTGGCTATGGCGGGAGGACGTACACAAATTGATAAATCTGTATAGCTATCAGTCGTTTGGAAGCCAGTTGCTCCATATTGCTCACTAGTATTGTAATGTATTGTATTCACTGGTATTGTAGCGTTCCAGACACAGGTGCTGGTGTTGGCTTCACAGGATTCACATAAAGCATTGGTGTTAACAATACCCATGAGCCTGCAGAAGTGAGTGTTCGCTTGTTGCTTGGATCTATCAAACAGTTCCAAGTGACGGTTTGCCTTTGTTCGAACGGTATGTCAATAAATAGTTTGTGGACAGCTTGGTCTTTAAAATGATGTATATCTATCTATCTATTGCCGGACGATGTTATCCCGAAGGGGAGGCCACGAACAAAACGCCCCCATGCACCTCTGTCCCCAGTCAATCGATGCCCCTCTTCTCATCCAGCACCGCTTTTACACATATACTTCTTATACTCCATCCTTCCACCTCTCACTCAGTCTACCTCTCTCCCTCTCTGTCCTTCCACCTCACTCTCGTACACTCTCTTAGTCATTCTCTCGCTTCCCACAAGGCCGAACCATCTCAAGGTGTTCCTTTTCACACTTTTCAGCACATCTACATCCACACCACACCTCTCTCGTACTTCCTCATTCGCCTGTCTATCCCTCCATGTAACTCTGCACGCACTTCTCAAGTAACTCATTTCCACCCCTTTCATTCTTGGTTTGAGTCTTTTCACCAAGGTCCATGGTTCACTCCCGTAAGTCAATGTCGGGATTACCACACTATCATGCAAGGACTTCTTTACTTCCATTCTAACCACCCTATTTCTTGTTACTGCTTTCAGCGTTCCTACAACCCGATATATATATATATATATATACCGGTATATATATATATACATATATATATATACACATTGTATATACTGTATAATACTCACGGATTCCTCTGGGCTCTTGTTGCGCAGCTTTAAACACTCACCTGAAAAGACCAAATACAATTACTATTATTGCCACAACGTTATACATTCAACACATGATTATTACATTGTGTAATTATTGAGTTTAAAAAAACCTACAACACACTAATTAGATTGGAAATAAATAATATGCATATATATATAATGATGTGATGTAGTGTAGTGTAGTGTAGTGTAGTGTAGTGTAGTGTAGTGTAGTGTAGTGTAGTGAGGAGGAAGGGTCTATATATATATATAGTGTACAAAACTTGGGGTCTTCATAATGGAGAAGCTGCCACCAAACAAAGGGTGTATATTGTTTCTGGCTTTTTATGAGAGGATTTATCTCTATTTTTAGTGAATAGAAACAGTATATATATATATATATATATATATATATATATATATATATATATATATATATATATATATATATTCTTTAATACATACGAGGTTGAAAGAAATGGCAATTTCTGCATTGGAAATTTTATTATTCAAAGTTTCCAGGTCTCTGATGAGTTTTCGCTGGGTGGCAGGAAGTAGATGAAGGAGATGAGCAAAATTCATGGTGGTACAGGGTTACATTAATGTACATGATGATACAGGATATACGACGCGTTTCACTGGACAACCAGCATTATCAAGTAAGGATAGAATGTATATAAAAGGTCAACAGGAAGGGTATATATAGAGGGTTGGAGGATCAGCGAGGCGAAAATCAGGGGGCAAAAGGTCTGCTATTGGTGGAGGGGTATATTCTTGGAGAGAGAAAAGAGAGAACCGCTTCACGCAATATGCGCACGTGGATGCGGGATGGTGGTCGGTTGCTTGCGGGGTCGAGCTGATTGGTCTGCGTGTTCGAGGGGGTTGTTGCACTAAGTTCTGTAGTACGTATGGCACCTGCGGAAGACGAAGCTGAAGGAGGTAGCGCGGGGGGCTACCTCCGTCTTCGTCTTCCGCAGGCGCCACACGTACTACAGAACTTAGGCCACGCAGCCAATCAGCTTCGACCCCGCCAACCGACCACCATCCCGCATCCAGTGCGCATGCGTGAAGCGGTCCTCTCTTCTCCTCTCTCCTAGGAATACCCCGCCACCAATAGCAGACTTTTGCCCCCTGATTTTCGCCTCCTCTGATCCTCCACCCTCTATATATACCCTTCCTGTTTACCTTTTATATCATTCTCTCCTTACTTGATAATGCTGGTTGTCCAGTGAAACGCGTCGTATATCCTGTATCATCATGTACATTAATGTAACCCTGTACCACTATGAATTTTGCTCATCTCCTTCATCTACTTCCTGCCACCCAGCGAAAACTCATCAGAGACCTGGAAACTTTGAATAATAAAATTTCCAACGCAGAAATTGCCATTTCTTTCAACCTCGTATGTATTAAAAAAAAATTATTACCTGGCTTTACTAACATATATATATATATATATATATATATATATATATATATATATATATATATATATATATATATATATATAGACATATGTATATATTATAGCTGGATATAATGGGTCCATTCTAAGTACTCTTCAAATAGATTTAAGGGGCTAGTGGTTATTTTTGGTCTATTTATTTAAATATTTACTGTATAGTGTCATCGCTAGACCTCAATCAAGCTTAAATCCCCCCCCCCTCCCCCAGACCCCCCCTTCAAGATAAATGTTTACATTTTTGGTAGAAATATTGTCCCACCCGAAGGCCGACTTCTCCTAAATTACAGGCTCGCTATCGCTCGCCAGGTAAATATCGACACCTAAATGGCACGATCAATCGTATTATTGACAAAGAAATGGGCGAAAATCATAAAATAAAAAGGGGTTCAGGACAAAAATAATTCCCCTTAAGGGAGCCCACCTCGCTTTTTTTCTTTCTCTCGCTCTCTCTTTGGTTTGTATCCATTTGGCCCCATTCAGCTTACTGTTTTAAGACGTTTATCCCCATATAGGTGTCAATATTTTTCTGGCGAGCGGTAGCGAGCCAGCATATATATATTCTTGTTTTGACAACAAGCTAAATTTCTACATTTTTCGATAGAAAAATGTCTCCGGCGAAGCCAGATTTCTCCATATAATGCAGGCTCGCTATCGCTCGCCAGGAAGAAATCAACACCTGGAGGGGGATAAACGTCTTAAAACAGTTGGCTGAATAGAGTCGAATGGATACAAGCCAGGGAAAGAGAGAAAAGGAGAGAAAGATAAAAACAAACGGTGACCCCCCTTAAATTGTGCTCCGTGGGTGGAGATTTAAAGCCTGCGTCATACAGAGCCCGAACGTTGGAGGACAAGTTCCCGAATAGGATGCTTGCGCATTTTTACCGAATACAGCTGAGACTCTCCCGAAATTTGAAGATTACGAACATGGCTCGAACGAGTTCAGAATAATATCCGATAGTCAAGAACGACCTACGACAAAATCTCGAACAACTACCGAACATGAATCGAACTTACACTCGTTATGCAAAGAATGATTTTCGACCATACCCGAATCATCAGACACAGTTCCGAATGACATTGGAATGCTTTCCGATAAATAACCGAACTTAACCGATGAGATGTCGACAAACAACGATAGAGAAGAACATTATGAGAACAACATCAGACTGTTTTAAGACTGTAGCAAGACATTTTTTACATGCCCTATATAAAGAGATGGGTTGGCTCACACCCCACCAGTCTCAACTCTTCTGTTACGTATCTTGATCCTCAATTGGTTAACTTGATGAATCTAGATAGCACAGAGATATATATTAAGGTATCAGTCAGCTGAAGGCAAAACGAATGTAAAATCTAATACAATTATTTCCTGTTGTTGCTTCCTTTCCTTTTGGATCTTAGGACTTGGTAGCCTTTATTGACTGATACTCTTTAATTATGAAAAAATAATGAAACTAATTAAAGTCATGTAGTATTTATAAAGAATTATTATTTAACCGAAGCTTAGTAGGCTATGGTTATGAACCGAATAAGTTATAATTATCTAAAGAAGGACTATTTATTATATATCAAGTCTTGAAAGATAAATATTAAGGTAAGAATATTTCTGTCTCTTACCCTTTTTGAAATGAATGGATAGTTTTCTTTTAACATGTCCTTTTATTTATATTTAATGTAGTTATTATGCTTGGTTCTTGTCTTAAGTTAATAGTATTATATTATTATTATCAGGATTAATATCAAAGTCACATAAAAAGTTAGATATATATTTAATAATTAGATAAATGTATTTCTTAACCACGTAACATTGAAGTTTGATTATGAGTAAATTAAGTTACAGGATCGCTTCATAGATTCGATTCAGGTCTCACTCAAATAATATGAAAAGCAAAAATATTATTTTGAAGCTAAAAGAATTTTCTTCAGCTTAGGAAATCACTAGAAGTAACATTAAAACAGCCATGTTAGTCTAAGGCGATATTACTAATATGAGACAATAGTATAACCGTTCTTGTTTCTTACCAGCAATGTAAGCTTCATTAAAAGAAAATATAGAACTCGCAAGTATTAATATAAAACAATAGTATTACTTTTATCATAACCCAATTACTTAAAGAGTTGCTTTAGTCCACAAGTCAGTCAACTAAAATAGTTAAGTACATAATAGTAGCGTTAACGTTAATTCCCAATCACATATCTCACTAACCAACATACTGTAAGTGTTTACACCGAACACACTTAACACACACTTATATAATCATCAAGATTATAGTTGAGTTGAGATAAACAAGATACATCGAGCAGACATCCAAAATTATTCGTATATTTGTCTGAATTTGATCGTAACTTATTCTGAAAATTCGTAACTCGTGCGCGTTTTATTCTGGAATACAAGGGATTCATCGTGATTTTATCGAATTTTTGTCGGGAATTGTTAGGGTAGTTCCAAACAACATCGGCAATGGAAAAAAGTACCGAACAAGTCCCGAATCAGAAGAACGAACAAAGAATTAATCCGAACAAATACCGAACGAGTTACGAATAAATCCCGACCAACCCTCCGACCATTTTTTGTAACGGTTTTTTGTCCCGAATGTTCTTTGAAAAAGTTTAGTGCATGCACTAACTTTTTGCCGAACCCCCGGAATGTCGGCTACACACCTGAACAACATCAGACCAACCTCAGACCAACCCAGGACTAGTCAGGAACTTATGCCGAATTGTTCGGAATATACCCGACCCGGATGAAATTTGAATTTTGTGTGCAAGTCATCCTATTCGGGAATTTGTCCTCCAAAGTTCGGGCTCTGTATGACGCAGAAGTGGGATTTTCAGAAGCAAATTTGAAGCAGCTTTCGGAACCTAATTGACACACACACACACACACACACACACACACACATAAACACACACATAAACACGAAGGCACCGACAACAAATCCATCTATCTTCCTCTTCAGAGAGAGAGAGAGAGAATGAGCTGTCGATAATTATGATGATTATATGAGAAAAGAAGATGATGATGATGATAATGATGAAGAATGATGAATGTTGATGATTATATTGAAGATAGTGATGATAGTTCTAGTAATGATAATAATATGATGGTGATGATAATGATGGTAAAGAAGAGGGAG
The DNA here is from genome assembly GCA_032716605.1 of Paralithodes platypus. Lineage (NCBI taxonomy): Eukaryota > Metazoa > Arthropoda > Malacostraca > Decapoda > Lithodidae > Paralithodes > Paralithodes platypus. Next base: position 40,197,175 of record CM064572.1, read on the forward strand.
AGAGGAAAGGAGGAGGAGGAAGAGGAGAAGAAGAAAAGAGAAGAGATAAGGAGCAGAATAGAACAAAGAGGATAGTAGAAGAGGAGGGCAAAGTAATATAACAAAAACGTAGAGTAGATAGGAGATAAGAGAGGAAGAAGCAAATCAAAGAGGACAAGACAATAAATGAGACGCAAGGAAAAAGAGAATAGACCAAATGGAAAGGTTCAGATGTGAGAGAGTGGGAGTGTGGAATGGGTGTGTGTGCTGGAGTGAGTGAAGGAACAGCAAGAGAAGATGCGTGTTTGTTTGTAAGTAGCAAATGGAAGGAATGTGTAAGAGAGTGTGGGTCTGTGGGTTCAAGGATTGTGTGGGTGAGAATGAAAGTAGGAATACAAACGTGGGTGATTGTGTGTGTGTATGCCCCGACAGAGGATAAACTTAAAAGCAAGAAAGAGGAGTTCTGGATGAATGTGGAGGCGTGCCTGGAGAAGTTTGACAAGAACGAAAGAATATTTCTGATTGGGGATATGAATGGTAAGGTGGGTGATAGGAAAGTTGAGGGAGTGGTGGGAGGGTGGGGGATACCATCAGAGGTGAATGGAAATGGTAGTGCACTTGTGGACGTATGTGTGGGGAGGAGGCTGTGGATAGCCAACACCTTCTTCTGACACAGAAGGATCCACAGGTACACGTGGAAACGGGTGTGGACGATGGAGGATGAGACAGTGGTGGAACGAAAGTCATTGATTGATTATGTATGTGTGGATGAACGAATGCAGAAATATGTGCTGGATGCTAGGCTGTATAGGGGTATTGGAGGGGGTCTGTCTGATCATTATGTAGTGGTAGCTAAGGTTAGGATACAAAAGAAGTGGGTGAGGACAGCTGGAGAGAGGCGAGAGGAGGGTGGAATGGTGAGGAGGGTGGAGAGGTTGCAGGAGGAGGAAGTCAGGGAGGAGTTCAGGAGAGCAGTGGAAAGACGACTAAGTGGGTTCGACCTGGAAGTTATGGAGGAAGTGGAGGAGATGAGCAAGGTGTTTAAGGATGAGATCTGTGAAGCATGTGAGGAGGTGAGTGGAGTGAGGAGAAGAGGGAGAGGAGTGAAAGGTACAGCATGGTGGACAGAAGAGGTAAGAATAGCTGTGGGAGAAAAGAAGAAAGCATATAGAGAGTGGTTGGGTAGTAGAGGGAATGAAGATTTCGAGAGACAGAAACGAGCGAGGTACGTGGAGAGTAAGAGGGTGGTGAAGAGAGTAGTGAAGGAAAGTAAGAGAAGAATAGATGAGGAATTTGGAACGAATCTGAGTGTAAAATGGAGGGAGAGTAAGAAACTGTTCTGGAAAGAAGTCAAGAAAGTTAGGGATGGTAGCAAGGGAAACAGTAAGGGTGTGAAAGATAAGAATGGGAGAATGCTAGCTGAGAAGCAAGAGAGAGTCGAAAGATGGAGGGAGTACTTCAATGAGTTGCTAAATGTAAGGAATGAAGAGCCAGTAAACATAACTGGATATGGTATGAGAGGGAGAAGAAGAGAAGTAGTGGAGTAAGAGGTGGGGATAAGGAGGTCAGAAGTGTGGGAAGGCATGAAAAGAGTGAAGTTGGGGAAAGCACCAGGAACAGATGGAGTGTGTGGGGAAATGTTGAGGTATGGTGGTGAGCTAGTGATCGAATGGGTATGGAAAATGTGCAAACTAGCATGGGAGAAGGGGAGTGCACCCGATGACTGGAAGACTGGCATAATAGTCCCCCTATATAAGGGCAAAGGGGAAAGAGGAGTGTGTGGTAACCACCAAGGAATAAGTCTTCTAAGCGTAGTAGGGATGGTATACAGTATGGTAGTGATTGAGAGAGTGAGAGTGAGAACGGAGAAATGGATAGGCGACGAGCAGGGAGGGTTTTAGGAAGGGAAGAGGATGTGTAGATCAGATTTTTACCCTGAATTGTGTTGTGGAGAAATATCTGGAGAAGAAACAAAAGGTGTATGTTGCCTTTATGGACTTGGAGAAGGCCTATGACAGAGTGGATAGAGAAGGTTTGTGGAAAGTACTTAGAATATACGGAGTAGATGGCAAGTTGCTGAAAGCAGTGAAGAGCATGTATGAGGGTGCAAAGGCGGCAGTACGTGTGGAGAGTGAGCAGAGCGAGTTCTTTGACCTGAATGTTGGTTTGAAACAGGGGTGTGTGATGTCCCCGTGGTTGTTTACTGTATATATGGATGGAGTCATGAAAGAAATACTATCAAGAGCAGTGGATGATGGTGTATCGCTGAAAAGGGAGGGAATTGAGTGGAAGCTACCTATACTGCTGATTGCGGATGATACAATTCTGATGAGTGATAATGAATGGGAGTTGCAAGGTCTGGTAAATGAGTTTGGAACAGTGTGCGAAAAAACGGAATTTGAAGGTAAATGCGGGGAAGAGCAAGGATATGGTCTTCGAAAGGGGTGAAGCCACAGAGTGTGAGGTGAAGCTGAACGGTCAGGCTATGGAGATCGTCAACTCTTTTAAGTATCTGGGCAGTGTGTTTAGTAAAGATGGGACTATGGATGAAGAAGTGCGGGAGAGGGTACAACACGGGAAGAGGGTTGTAGGAACGCTGAAAGCAGTAACAAGAAATAGGGTGGTCAGTATGGAAGTGAAGAAGTCCTTGCATGACAGTGTGGTAATCCCGACACTGACTTTCGGAAGCGAAGCATGGACGTTGGTTGAGAGACTCAGACCAAGAGTTAGAGCAGTGGAAATGAATTACTTAAGAAGTGCGTGCGGAGTTACATGGACGGATAGGACAGGGGACTAATGAGGAAGTAAGAAGGAGGTGTGGTGTGGAGGTAGATGTGCTGGAAAGTGTGAAAAGGAACAACTTGAGATGGTTCGGCCATATGGAACGTATGGAAAGTGAGAGAATGACTAAGAGGGTGTACGAGAGCGAGGTGGAGGGACAGAGAGGGAGAGGTAGACCAAAAGAGAGGTGGAAGGATGGAGTGAGGAAGTATATGAACGAAGGCGGTGCTGGTTGGGGGGAGGGGCGTCGACTGACTGGGGACAGAGGTGCATGGGAGCGGTTCGTTCGTGGCCACCCCTTCGGGGATCACGGCGTCAGGCAATAGATAGATAGATAGGAGATATAAAGGATAATAGGAAGATTAGCCTTGTATAATTTATGGACCAGACTGGAACTCCTATAAAGCCCCCTTCCTATTAGTCCATCTGCCGACACAAGGTAATGACGTCACAGGGCTTCAGCCAATCAACAGTAAGGTCTTCCAAATGCTCTGTCACTTTCCCATTTCCTTATTTACATATTTTGTTTTGTTTATCTTTTTTCCTTCTACATGTAAGCAACGGCATTTTTTTCGTAGGAAGATCGAGGTTTCCTTTGTCGGTTTCAGCAGCCGGGATCTGCAAGGTGAGCTTCAATGATGTATGCATACCAATGGAGTCAAGTATTATATTTTGTACTTAATATTTGACAATAAGGTCACAGAACTTCTTGCTCACGGGGGTAGGGGTGGGTTATTGTCGTCCATCTCCGGAGATGTTAAGTTGTGCTCTTCGTCTACTATGGCCCTCAATATTTAACTCCTCGTAACTCAATAACCGTTGTCAATCCAACATACCTTCATAAAATAATTTAAACTTAGATTACCTTTTATTTTATAATTTCCCGAAGTTATGCCCTTTCCTTCCAGGGCACACTGTATAATATAGATACATATAATTACAGTCTACACTCAGGAGCTGTATCAAGTATACACTTAATTATATCTGCATTAACTTCAAAATAGATACTGCAGTGCTGTATGTATGTATGTACGTATGCATGTATGTATGTATGTATGTATGTATGTATGTATGTATGTATGTATGTACTCAGCCTTTTATGATCCATTGCAGGATCGGCCTACCCCCAAAGGTTGCCTAACATCGAAAAATGCTTAAGCTTTTATTATTTTTATTTTTGTTAAGTGCCTACAATGTATATATTTATTATATTCCGTGAGTGCATCATTAAATAACAGCACCATACCAATAAACAATAGGGGTGACCCCCCCCCCCCATTGAGTGTCAAACCGCAGCAATGTTGTTAGAAGACATGAATTAATATGAGAAGACATACAAGAAAATTAATATATAATGGCTTTGTATTGGCCATTGTATCACTTCCAAAGACGTAATTTGAACTATAAACTACAATTTCATATATACAGATACAATAATACAGACTAAAATTAATGGACCAAGTTTTCGTTTGACACCCCCCCCCCCCCCCACCCCCCCTGCACAACCACAAGACCACTCCCGCCACAGGGGAACCATTACCCCCAACACCACCACATCACGACCCTTTATACCCGCTACTTTATCGCACCTCCATAAATAACCAGGGGCCCCGCCGATACGTGGTGGTCAGTTCGCCACCAAAGACATAGTAGTACTGGCTTTTTCTGGACCTCCTTCTCCCTCATGATTAGCATATTAGTTTTGAGATCTTAAGACGTTCGTTCTATTAGTTTGTCAATTTTAAGACCTTTCACCACATTTCTTTGTCAATATTAAGACCTTTCGTACCATTTAGGTGTCGATTTTATCCAGGCGAGCGAGAGCGAGCCTGTAATTTTAGAAAAAACCGGCCCTACCGAAAAATGTACAAGTTTATCTAGAAAAGGGGTCTAGAGGGTGCTATTTTAAGCTTGATGGAGGTCTAGCGAGGATACTAAAAACTAAATAAATCAAATATATACATAGCCCAAAAACCTAACACTACCCCCTTAATGGCACGAAAGGTATACGAAGTGTCAACACTAATGGGGTTAAGCATGAAGGAGAAGGGGGTCCAATTACTCCCCCCTCCCCCCTCCATATTCTCCCTTAAAGTTATCAAAAACCTTGATTTTTACTTCAAACAAATTTCAAAAACATGTGTTGAAACTGACTACTTGCAAGTATTGTTGAATTTGGTGTCATGTATTTATAGGTATTGTGCGACCGTATTTTAGCTGGTAAATTTGCTTAATATCGATGTCTACTGCTCCAACTTCCTCATAGCCTGAAACTCGCAAGTGGTCAATTATTGTATGTAGCTCAAATCCAGATTAGTCTCATAACAGTTAAAAGTTCAACGGACGAAATAACTACCGGGCAAAATAACCTCCTACCACCCCGTCCTCCCCTCACGTGATGATGTATGGCTTCCCGAACTAAATGATGGCAGGCCCCATGATTTGTATATCACCTACACCTCCGATAAACACTTTGGGGAAATATGGCGTGCCGGAGGTGGAGTGCTAGCGGGGCTAGCGGGGAAGAAGAAGAAGAAGAAAAAGAAGGTGAAGAAGAAGAGGAAGAATTTTTGAGATATGAGATACAAATTTGCGGTCAAGTACTTAGTGTTTCTGGCTACGAATCAGCTGGTCAAGGATCGAATCTAGGCTGGGACAACTGGCACCCACCCAACTCAACTGGTCAGTTTTCGTGCTATGTGCCTTTATGGCAGTCACGATCAGTCTGATGACCACTTACGATAAAATTAGTTTATATGTTGGCTCCAAATAAACGGAATACTATTATTATTTACACATACACACACCCACCTACACGCACACACACACACATACATACACGCCTAAGCGCACACACACACAATGAACTACACGTACCGAATGAACTACACACACACACACACACAGTACGGAACTATTTCACTCCGCCACGATTCCTTGTTCCGATTCTGTTTCGAACTTGGTGGTCGAAATTCGGTTCGGCTAGTTTGGGGAGGGGGAGGGTATTGAGGCGGCCTGACAATCGGATGAGGCCCGTTGTTCTGTATAATATTTCGTCTCTCTCTCTCTCTCTCTCTCTCTCTCTCTCAATGAAATACATATATTTTCCTATTTCACGTGGCAAGAAGGACAGCGAAATAGTAAAATTATGATATGTTTGGACTTACGCCACCACTGTCACCTTCTGCTATCTTCATCTGTTATCAATTAGTCCAGGTGTGTGGTGTAATAGGTCCCTCCTGTCAGGTTAATTGGGGTGGGAGAGGGGGGGGGGGGAATTATAGTGGTGCCAATATATTAACATTTAATTATACATATTCACCCTTATAACTATAACTATAACTATATACTGTATATATATATATAGTAGAGTGGTCTCGCCACTGGACTGGTAATCCAATGGACCCGGGTTCGAATCCCAATATGTCAATGGGAAAATATTATTGGGATGGAATTTGTGCTGTACCTAGTATCAGTGCATTACCACAGCACACCGAAATGCCAATAAAATACCCTCATTGTTCCCTGATTAAATAGCATTGTATGAATATTCCCATATTCAAAAATATGCTACAGGGGGGCAATGCCTAGTGAGTTAATTTCTCAATAGGTGGCGTTCTGAGAGTGAGGGTCCGAGTGTGAGGGATGAGACTGTGAAGCGCAGAGGCGAGGCGGCTTCAGAGATGGAGTTGCTTCGAGCCGTGAAGCTTCGCATGTCTCACTCCCTAGACTGGAGCAAGACCTCACGGGCCTCACCGTGTTCAGTGGTAGTGTAAAGGCTATCAGCCTATGCCCGAGAGGGAGTAGTTGGAATATAGAAAAAAATAATAATATATATATATATATATATATATACCGGTATATATATATATATATATAGTTTGAGAGATGGGAGCATTCTTGGGGAATCATAGCTTCAGTATTCATATCAGACGTTTCGACATTAAGAATGCGCTTTTCACTGGAAATATACGGAAAATGTAAGAATTGATGGTAATATAAGACCAACCAGGGTTTGAACCTTAATAATCATTATAGAGATGCATTTAAACTAAAATTGTATAAAAGGAAATGTTCAATCAATAATACAGAACCACTACCAGTTTGAACGTAAAGATTGCAACATCGCTTAATCTATGCTAATAATAAAAACAAATGAAACAAACAACTAACAATATAAAATATAAATGTGTGTTTGTGTGTATGTATGTGTGTGTGTGTTTGTGTGTGTGCGTGTGGCCAAGCGGTGGTGTGCTTAGATGTACAAAATTGACGAAATATGTAGGTTTGCAGGTACAGTTGGCCAACTTAGTCCTGCGACAAAATGTTGTGGTGTGTGGAGGGGTGTGGCATTGCATCCATAGTAAACAACGTAGTTTTATGAATGAATCCCTCAAACCCTATGGCGTGTGAAAGACGGGACGTGAATGGTTGTGACTAGAAATATCGGGAATCTCTATGTTCTCCTTTATTTGCATTAGTTGAGGGTTAGTAGAACTTCCAGAATGATGTTAGGTAATATAGAGATATGAAAAAGAAGCTTACAGGTATTATTAATACATAACCTATCCTTACTCAAATTATTAGGCAAGGCAGAACATGTGAGTGTGTCGGTGGTAGGAGGGTTGGGCTTCGTTTCAGTTTAATCGAGACGGCACGGCGGGTTTTAATGACTCGCAGATGAATGGTAGTATTAAGGATGCCTGCATATTGAATGTTTGGCTTATAACTTCTATGGACAGTAAAATTAAATATTTGTCATAGCATGACGTGTAACATAAAGTTTGTAGTGTAAAATTAATGTTGTAACTTGGTCTTGCATGAAAATTGTGCTTTAAGAGTTATGTGGTGGATATTTAATAGCGTGTTCTATTTGCTTGGGAAGCAAGACTCAAAAGGCGCCCTGGTAATGAATGGCTTTCTCTTCAGAATGTGAGAGATCCTCCATAATCTGTTCAATTATATCACGTAAATATTTGTGTATATATAAGAAAACTTCAGACGATTTGTTCAACTTAGTAAGGACTAGTCAGTTAAATGATTAACAGAAATTTGAGTTAACCCTTTGATCCTTAGAGTTTTCTAATCTTAACAAAGACACGTAACAGTAGCATTAATAACAATAAAAAAATCGTCGTCTGTTTGCAGGGGTAAAGGTGAATACAACAAGGACACGTAGCAGTAGCATTAATAACAATAAAGAAGTCGTTGTCTGTTTGCAGGGGTAAAGGTGAATACAACAAGGACACGTAGCAGTAGCATTAATAACAATAAATAAATCGTCGTCTGTTTGCAGGGGTAAAGGTGAATACAACAAGGACACGTAGCAGTAGCATTAATAACAATAAAGAAGTCGTCGTCTGTTTGCAGGGGTAAAGGTGATTACAACAAGGACACGTAGCAGTAGCATTACTAACAATAAAGAAGTCGTCGTCTGTTTGCAGGGGTAAAGGTGATTACAACAAGGACACGTAGCAGTAGCATTAATAACAATAAAGAAGTCGTCGTCTGTTTGCAGGGGTAAAGGTGAATACAACAAGGACACGTAGCAGTAGCATTAATCACAATAAAGAAGTCGTCGTCTGTTTGCAGGGGTAAAGGTGATTACAACAAGGACACGTAGCAGTAGCATTAATAACAATAAAGAAGTCGTCGTCTGTTTGCAGGGGTAAAGGTGAATACAACAAGGACACGTAGCAGTAGCATTAATAACAATAAAGAAGTCGTCGTCTGTTTGCAGGGGTAAAGGTGATTACAACAAGGACACGTAGCAGTAGCATTAATAACAATAAAGAAGTCGTCGTCTGTTTGCAGGGGTAAAGGTGATTACAACAAGGACACGTAGCAGTAGCATTAATAACAATAAAGAAGTCGTCGTCTGTTTGCAGGGGTAAAGGTGAATACAACAAGGACACGTAGCAGTAGCATTAATATCAATAAAGAAGTCGTCGTCTGTTTGCAGGGGTAAAGGTGAATACAATATATTGGTTGTAGCTAGAATTTCAAAGTGATCATCGGGTTCAAAAGGGTTGACTAATTATGATTAACCTTCTAACTATGAGGGGCGTTTCAAAATCTGAAAAAGTTACCTAATGTTTGCCATACTACAATAATATATACAGTGCGTCAATGAATCAACAGTTAAGAACAAAATAAACACACACATTATTAGAAAAATAACGGTTGAAAGCCAGAACTATTTGTTATTTAGTTCATGTGCATTTTACAGAGTAATATCAACTCTAGTTGCTATTGTAACATGTTTGCATAGTAGTTAAGTTTATGCGATGGGCTATAGTAAATATTATATTTAAATATATTTATATGTTTAATTGATTGCCCCGCTTCCTAATTCGAAATACCCTTTCTCTTTAATGCTTAAATCACTTCTGACATTTCAGTTTTTTGCAACGGAAATTTTATCGACTTCAAGCTCGTCCTTCCACACAGTCATGATTGTGGTGGTGGTGGAGTTGGTCGTGGGTGCTAGTGTGGGGAGGGCAAACGAGCAAATAGTCTAGTAAAGGGTTTCCACTTTATAATAACTGGAGCCATTTCATTGCAGAATATGTTTTAAGGATTTTGCCAAATAGAAAAGGAAGTCTTGATTATCAATACATTATTTAATGCATACCGGTACACATTTGCTGATAGAGAACAACAGAGGCTTCTATCACTCATATAAACAGCAGCATTAGTTTTCAGTTCAGGCATTGGCAGACATTCTCGGGTAACGTGATGTGCATGGCTTTTGCGGAGAGGATGAGGATAAGATTGTTATAATGTAGCACAACAAACTTCAGATGACGCCCCCCCCCCCCCCTTTCCCAAACCAAAAATAAAAAAAATAGCAATCAAACACACACCCACACACACTGGGGAACTTCGATGTCATTAGTTTCATTAAAATACTTACCGGTAGCATATCCTACAGTCACTACATGAATTGTATACATAGTATGTCCTACAATGCTGCTGCCACATTGTAGAAATTTACTGTCAGTACACATGTTGAACTAATCTATTGTTAACAGGTAAGTTGCGAACATGAATATAATCCTCTAATCTCTGACTAATAGACGCCTAAACCGCAGAAGTAACTGTAAGTATAACTAAGTGGTAATCATATTGAATGACGTTTATTGAATTTCTGTGTTATTCCTCCTTTTACTAAAGTTAACTGAAAACATATGCATAGACAGGCTGCAAGACAGTATTTAGGTATTTAGAAATTATAAATTATATTAAGGAAGTGTGTTTTAGTCGAGGAGTCATTCTGTTAAGCTTTTCTATATATTAGTTTAAGATGATATTGAACACAAGATAACTTATGATACCGGTACCCATTTATTTTTATGTTTTCCATTTTGCACCTCGCTCTCTATTTCATTTGAATATATATGATTAATTATGAGGAAAGTGAACAGCAACAGACATGCTGTTCATTTAAAAAAAAAAAAGGAGACGTAGAAGTAACTTCACATATTGAGCAATGAATTGAAGTTGATTGGGGTATGATTGCGTGCATTTGTCCAAACGTATATTGAAAGACGATACATTCTCGCAATAAATATTAGAACTGGGTAACCAGTTAAAAAGGTTAATTAATATTGTTACGGATCCTTTGATTCCTAGAGGTTCTTCAGAAGCTGTGTATGGACATTTTGTAGTTGCATTAACAAAAACAAAAAGTTATCGTCTGATTAGCCTTATACCTTATGCCTCACCTACAGAGAGTGATCCAGGTAGCTTTCACAAACACCTCCTCCTGCTATCTACTTCACTACACTAAACAACCACACCACACTTCTTTCTGTCACACAAACACCTCCTCCTGCTATCTACTTCACTACACTAAACAACCACACCACACTTCTTTCTGTCACACAAACACCTCCTCCTGCTATCTACTTCACTACACTAAACAACCACACCACACTTCACTACACTAAACAACCACACCACACTTCTTTCTGTCACACAAATTACTCGTCCCTTCCTGAGTCTGGCTCGGTATTTTTTCGTCCCCACTTGGGTTTATTTGGTCTGGCTTGAGTTTTTTCCCCCCTACCTGCTTTCAACTCTGGGGGAGGAACTTGTCACAGGCAACTCTGCCTTTTGTCTCCCTCATCCACATAGGAAAAACAAAAATAAGCGTTGAACTTTATGACATAATTTGATTGTAGTTGGAATTAGAAAGTCATCAGCGTATCTTTGATAAACACACTTCTTTGTAGGGATGCAACTGACACCATTTAATATTAAATATGTTGGATGTTTATGCTTCATATATTATGTGTGCCTTATTACAGCATATATGCTAAGAAATAAGAAAATGCCGTTTAAATTAAGCTCAAATAATACAAACATAAAACATCAGACAATATCATCATAAAAATAGAATGGTACTAGTTGCATCCCTACACTGGATGGTGTTATCACGGATATGTTTTTTCCCTTCCTTTCTCTGGAATTCTGGGGGTGTAGAAGGTGGAGCACCGCTTATCTAGGGTTGGAAGAAGATATTCTAAATGTGCGAAAGCAATTTTATGCTTGGGGTGGCAATCATTATTTGTTAAGATTTTGCAAACTATGTCTACATTTATGTGTTTCCAAGTATCGCCAGCATATGACATTCAGTTTCAGAAGGATCTCTTGTAACAAGATTATTATAATACTCAATAACTCTCTTCAAGACGATAATCACATATTTATAGTTCCAGTTGCTGTATTGTATTGTATTCAGCTTATGAAGAGCCTCTAATAGTCAGATTTTAAAGGAACATTTAATGGATTCTTATTTATCTATTAACAACATACAATGATTGAATCAAATGTCTATTTCTACCGTATGCTAGCAAATTATCGGTAGTAAAAGTATTCTGGGACAAATGTAAGATTGTTATAATAACTTCTTAATACAGCTAATAACAGGTAATGATACTTGTTGACATCGAAGTGGCACAGTGTTTTTTCCCCTTGTAATCTGAAGCTACAGTATGTTGCTCCATACTATATTATGATCCTATTCTTATTTATTTACTACCTTAAAAGCCGATTATATTTGTGTCTGATAATTGTTGTCTGGGAGTCAGATTCAATGAGTGTTGGTGTTTGTGTTTGATCGAAACCTGTCTTGCGTTATATCTCCAAATGAGTACCGGAGTCCAATATACTACTTGGCTAGTTTATGTATAAACTGTAAATCCTTGCTATTCTATATAGCGTAATAATTGTATTATATTATATAATGAAATGGTGTCAATTACCTTAAATTAGCAACCAGTCACTCAACAATGTGCTAGTTTACCCTACCCACTCACCCCCACCCTCACCACCTCCACAATCATGGGTGTTTGGAAGGACTAGAGGGGCTCATTTTGTGTTAGGTAAAGATATTGCACATAAGGGCCGTTACAATATATTATAACTAGTACGGTATATATAATTAGTTATCGTGACAATTCATTAGATTAATACAATCATCTGCTAATTGCTAGGATAAAAAAAACTATTGGCGGCATCCAATTGCATAGGTTAAGAAGAACCTCTCATACACTGAGGAATAATCCACATTTTACTAGTGAGTTTTATTTATAGGTTTCTTGCCAACCTTATACAAATAATGCGTAAGGTAGTAATTAAGATATAATATTATCAGAAACAATAATTTCAAAATAATTACACAGACATAAGTTCAGACCTCAATACTATTAGTATTCAATTCGTACACTATCATTACTAAGCATTTCACTTTCTATGGACGTTTTAAGCTAAATTATTTCAACCAGTATACAGGCATCTTGAAAACAACCATTCCCTTGTTAGCTTTGTAGTCCCGCCGCGCCGTCTCGATTAAACTGATTCGAATTCCCACCCTCCTACCGCCGCCACACTCACATTCCTGCCATGTCTATTAATATATTTATGTATGGTTATGTATGAATAATAATTGTATGCACCATTTCATATTCATTTAATGCTCAACATCTTTCTGGAAGTTATTCTTACCCTGAAGTAATGCAATTATGAAACAAAATTGAACTTTACGATGTTCCTCACCTCGACCAATCATGTTCCTTCTTTCACACGCCTTTCGGTTTGAGTCGTTCATTCATAAAACTATGTTGTTTACTACGAGTGAAATGCCACACACCTCCACACACTACAATTTTTTTTCGAAGGACTAAGTTGGCCAACTGTACATGAGGTTTGGGGCGACAGTTTAAGTGTACACACCCCTTTAAAATACGTTGAAATAGAGTGTTTTCGGTTAGGTTAGGTAAGTTAGGTTAGGTTAGGTTAGGTAGGTTAGGTTAGGTTAGGTTAAGTTTGATCTAGATAGTTATATTTAGGTTTAAAAATCGAATAATGTACTCGTCAGCATTGCAAATTTAACGTGTGTACCGATAAACACACCACTGCTTGTGTGTGTGTGTGTGTGTGTGTGTGTGTGTGTGTGTGTGTGTGTGAGAGTTTGAGTATATGTGGAAATTATATAACGTGTGCCTGTGTGTGTGCAAGCTTCCTAGCCGTGAACTCAATGTCCGCGCTGCCAACCTATGACAGGAATGACCAGTGATAGTATTGGGTCACATGTAAACTACCGAGTGTAATAATATTATATAAATATATAACTGTTCCCAAGGCTGATAATATATGACGGTTGGACTCTCGCTTGCTGTGAGTGTGTGTGTGTGTATATATATATATATATATATATATATATATATATATATATATAAAGAGGGAGGGAGAGAGAGAGAGAGAGAGAGAGAACAAAAACGAGAGATACGTTATATAAATACTGTCCTTGTACAGATAAATATTGACTTATCATTAAACGCCTGCAGCCGTCCAATTATCAGAGTTTGGAGAGCGATTATGGCCAATTATTCATTATTTACTGATTAAGGGGAGATGAGTCGTTTGTATGGTCCCCTTTTTTCCTCATATTTAACCCCATTAGTTTTCAGATTTTATGAAGTTCGGCCTATTAATTTGGAGATTTCAAGACCTTTCACCCCATTTCGTTGTCAATATTAAGACTGTTCGTGTCATTTAGGTGTCCTGGCGAGCGATAGCGAGCCTGTATTTTAAGAAGACCTGACCTTTGGCCGGGACATTTTTATATCGAAAACAAATGTACAAATTTATCTTGAACGAGGGTGTTGGGGGTGTATTTTTAAGTTTGATGGAGGTCTAGGAAGGAAACTAAATATTTGATAAGATACATAAATGAGCAAATAAATAAACCCATCCCCCCTTAACCCTTTCAGTACTGGTGACGTCCTTTCAATTATATTATTCTGGCAATGATTAGAAAATTCAATTCAGCTTAGGAAGGACCTCCAGCCTTGTTAAGGCTTCAAAGTATCTCAATCCACCCTTTTGCCTACCATAGATCCTTCTTAAGCTGCACAATGTTGTCTACTCCATGAAACTGATAAACAATATATTAGTTGCATGATCCGTGAACGCCAACTTGGGTTATATGGCATGTGGTTCGCCTCCCTGAAGCTGACCCTGCTCATCAGGTGGTCTCTACAGAAGATAACCCTGAGTGGAGGAGGCCAAGGGGAAAAACATAGAACACATAACTGAGGCAAGTATACCAATCTTGCGATAGGACACTTGATATGGGCCAGACGGATGCCTGGAGTCTCCTCCGGGAGGATCCCCAGGAGTGGACTCGGAGGGTGAGTGCCGCTACGCTCTGTCAAGGTGTATGGCCCCATTGATTGATTGATTGAAGAACGTTTTTCAGGCAAATTTTCTGGAATCATTCTGCATTGGTATCATAAATTTGACTGAAGTAATATTAATTTGAAGAAAAAATAATGTTTAGAGTTTAGCCCATAAGTTGACAGACCAGTGTTGATAATACAGGTCAAGGGAGAATAACGCTCGTGTGATACTGGTTTAAAATCAACCAACTGTTTGACTGTAAGCAACACAGGTGCTAAAAATACAGGAAGGCGAGCGATAACTTCTGGAAGGAGAGCCACTTAAGGCGAGCTTCAAGTTCAGCCTCATCCCTCACAAGTTAGCCCGGGTAAGTTGACAGCAAAACAAAGACCTGAAGATATATTGGGAGAGGAGGGAAGAATATTATAGACGGTGCATCACAATAAATATGACCATAAAGTATATATATATATATATATATATATATATATATATATATATATATATATATATATATATATATATAAATGTATATATATATATATGTTTCTAGTCTCTCAGTGGGGATCGAACCATCGACCATCAGGACGATAGCCGACGCTTTAATCAATTACACCACGGCAATCTGATTAAAGCGTCGGCTATCGTCCTGATGGTTGATGGTTCGATCTCCACAGAGACTAGAAACATTTAGTGGCTCACGTGTATTTGTGATATATTCTCAATATATATATATATATATATATATATATATACTGTATATATATATATATATA
>CM064572.1:40214898-40247398 GCA_032716605.1 Paralithodes platypus
GTTGGAAATTTTATTATTCAAAGTTTCCAGGTCTCTGATGAGTTTACGCTGGGTGGCAGGAAGTAGATGAAGGAGATGAGCAAAATTCATGGTGGTACAGGGTTACATTAATGTACATGATGACACAGGATATACGACGTGTTTCACTGGACAACCAGCATTATCAAGTAAGGATAGAATGATATAAAAGGTAAACAGGAAGGGTATATATAGAGGGTGGAGGATCAGAGGAGGCGAAAATCAGGGGGCAAAAGTCTGCTATTGGAGCAGGGGTAGAAAGGAACTAGAAAGACTATCCCAAGTTTTAGTAAATAACGGATACTCCAACTCCGACATCTCCAGCACCATCAACCACCATCTTGAAAAATGGTACACCCAAAGCCCTCCCAACATTGACCCCCCCCCCCCCCCCCACCCCCCCAATGAAATTAAGATCTTCTACCGCAATTTTATGTCCTCTGAACACAAACATGACGAGGCCGTCTTAAAAGAAAAAATCTCCAAGCATGTCCACCCAACCAACCCGGAAAACAAAATCAAATTAATAATTTATTACAAATCCCCCAAGACCTCCAACCTCGTTTTCCGCAACAAACCAGCTTCCACCAAGATAAAGAGCCCGATGACCGACGATCACGTCATTTACCAACATACCTGTAATTATTAGGACTGTGGACCTCATTCCTATATTGGTATGACGCAGACTCGTCTTTCACGGCGGTTAACTCTTCACCTTCAGGCTGGAGCCATCAAAGACCACTATCTCACCCCTAACCACCCCCACCTCACACGCAACGAGTTAGAGAAACACACCACCATACTCGATAAAGAAAGTGACCCAAGGAGATTACCTATACTCGAAGCTTTATATATCCAAGCCTTACATCCCAACATCAACAACCAAACTCTGGACCTTCAGATCCTTCCTTCTGCCAAAAGGCACTTTCCTACAGGACCTAATACCCCCCCTCGCCCCCCGGTGCCCTTGACGCAGCCCCCCGCGCTACCTCCTTCAGCTTCGTCTTCCGCAGGCGCCACACGTACTACAGAACTTAGGCCACGCCCCTCGACACGCAGCCAATCAGCTTCGACCCCGCCAACAGACCACCATCCCGCATCCAGTGCGCATGCGTGAAGCGGTTCTCCCTTTCTCTCTCCTAGAATACCCCTCCTCCAATAGCAGACTTTTGCCCACTGATTTTCGCCTCCTCTGATCCTCCACCCTCTATATATACCCTTCCTGTTTACCTTTTATATCATTCTATCCTTACTTGATAATGCTGGTTGTCCAGGTGAAACGCGTCGTATATCCTGTGTCATCATGTACATTAATGTAACCCTGTACCACCATGAATTTTTCTCATCTCCTTCATCTACTTCCTGCCACCCAGCGTAAACTCATCAGAGACCTGGAAACTTTGAATAATAAAATTTCCAACGCAGAAATTGCCATTTCTTTCAACCTCGTATGTATTAAAGAATATATATATATATATATATATATATATATATATATATATATATATATATTAAAAGAGAATGGAAAAGTATAATAGAGGGCGCTGTGCATAACAAAGGTCTTATGGGATAGATTATTTCCACCAACTTGAGCTTACACACACACACACACACACACTGGAACAGCCAGAGAGAGATTGGTCCTGATAGAAGTCAACATTCATCTTAATTCTGGCCCACTCTCTAACACCTTACAGACACCTCTATTATCTCTCTCTCTCTCTCTCTCTCTCTCTCTCTCTCTCTCTCTCTCTCTCTCTCTCTCTTAGTATCAGTAGATGTTTCCCGGACAATTCAAGCAATATATTTCAACCATTGACAGCTAAACCAGAGCTAAACATTATCACTTAAGTCAACCTAACCTTACCTTAACCCCTTCACCACCATTACGCAATTGTCATCATATTCTGGTTACCATTAGATGATTTTCTTTACTTTATAATCGACCTCTACGACTCAAATGGGTTAATACAGGATCTAAATTTTCTTAATTTCACAGGTCTTTCTTAAACTGCATAAAATAATCTAATTGTAGCCAGTATCAAAGGTAAAAAGGTTTGCATTGGTTGACATCTACTGGTAGATTTGTTTGGTCGCTGTTGTACGCTTGGATGCCATAGTTTCTAGCCCACTCATAAAATGCATTAGACTTCACTTATTTCTAACTATATAAATATATCTTTGGAAACTAATATATGAATATAATTTTCTATAAATCAACTACAAAACTATATATACTATTTATTGAAAAACAATCCAGATAGTTATATTTCAATGAAGAAAAACATAGGGGCTCATTGAATTCTTACGAGTGACCTAGAAACTATGGCGTCCGAGTGTACAGTTGGCCACATGGGTTCGTTCTGTATTATTATCTGTAACACACACACACACACACACACAAACACACACACTCTTATCTTTAAATAGTTTCAGCAAATCCATCTTCATTTCTCACAACCAATTTACAAACTCGCTCAATCTCTTTTATAATTTAGTTTTAAAATCTCTGTTCAATCGATATTTTCGCACAACTGAGCTCATCTCTCTCTCTCTCTCTCTCTCTCTCTCTCTCTCTCTCTCTCTCTCTCTCTCTCTCTCTCTCTCTCGAATAATGGTATCACAAATAATTATTGCATAGAAATGTAGTATTACCTACCCCCATTCACACGTGCCCTTATTACCAAAAATATATAGACAAGCTAGAACGAGTTCAACGTAGAGTTACCAAAATGATACCTAGCCTAAAGATCAAACCATACGAGGAGCATCTTAGAGAATTAAACCTATTTCCTTTAACCCAACGCAAATTAATAGGCGACTTAATTAAAGTGTTCAAAATCATCAAAGGCATTGACAATATGAACTGTAGTACGTACTTCACTATCGACCAATCAAATTATACGCGGGGAAACGGTTGCAAAATGATTGGTAAAACTTTAACTCTCACGAATCTAAGAATTTCTTCTTCAATCGAGTTGTCAACTTGTGGAATGGGCTTCCCCGAGACATTATAGACTGCAGTACCGTTGATTCTTTTAAACTTCGCCTAGACAAATATGTTGCATCAAACCTGTGACTGACTGAGTTTGTAGATGAATAGCTTATTTTATCCCCCCCCCCTCAGTTACTAACCCATCTGTCCCCTACTAACTTCCTAATCCTGCCATGGACATTAGTTCCAGGGCAGTATTTCCCTTTCCAATGTTCCCTTACCCACTCTAAACCACTGTTTGGACACTTGATCCTCAGTGTTTTGGAGGACAAGCAGCCTAGAAGGGTCACTAGAACTGTTGGTGCTTGATTTCCTTTGTACTCTATGAGGCGGTAAATAATGGTTAAGTCTCTCTCTCTCTCTCTCTCTCGAATAATGGTATCACAAATAATTATTGCATCGAAATGTAGTATTACCTACTGTATACCTACCCCCATTCACTCTGTGAGGCGGTCAATAATGGTTGAGTCACACTCTCTCTCTCTGTTATCCATTCGCTAGGGTGAGTCATTCTAATCTTATGCAGGACAACAAGTATCCATTTTTATTCAGATAAAAAGGAACGTTCTCTAAATGAAAGGGTTACAAGTGATCAAAATTACCTCTTTAACCCCGATAGATCCTTCTTCAGCTACATAAAATCAATAAGTAAAAAACAGAATAGTTTTAAAGGCATTACAAGGCTAGTCAAAGTGTTACTATCCTATCTTAAGGGGGGGGGGTTATCTAGCCCTCCCAATTCCTCATGCTTCGCCCCATTAGGTTGACGTTCGGCCCATTACTTTGGCGATTATATGACCTTTCACCCCATTTCTTTGTCAATATTAAGACCTTTCATACCATTTAGGTGTCTTTTTTTTCCTGGGCAAGCGATAGCGAGCCTGTAATTTAGGAGAAATCGACCTTCGGTCGGGACAATTTTCCAATCCCGAAGGGGGATCTTTGGGATATTATATTATAGCTTTATGGAGGTCTAGGGAGGAAACTAAGACAAATAACAAATCTATAAATATATCGACCAAGAAATAAACCCTTCCCCCTTAAGACCAGCTCTCTCTCTCTCTCTCTCTCTCTCTCTCTCTCTCTCTCTCTCTCTCTCTCTCTCTCTCCTGCGAACCCCTGCACGCGAGAAGGTAAATCTCATCTTCTCCTTCAACCTACTTTCTTTTACTCTTTCGTAAAATATAAAGAGAACTTGTTACACCTTTTCTCAAATATGCATTTATAATAATTATTATAATAATATAAGTAATACTAGTAAACCCAGCGGCCACCAAACCCCTTCCGCGACAGGGCCCCATAAATCAGGTTGTTAACCGGCATTCTTCGGGCCATCGCTAATGTCCGGGTCTTAACGCGCCTAATAATTACCACACTGTATACCTACCACTCCCCTACCATCTGACGGGTGAGTAGGTAGGTAGGTAAGTAGGGAGGTAGGTAACAATAGTGGTGGTGGTGGTGGTAGGTGGGAGGGGAGGGGGTTGGGTTATGGTGAGGTCATAGTGATGTAGAGTGGTGGTGGAAGAAGGGGATGGTGGTGTTGTAAGATGGTGTATGAGGAGAGTGTGGTTGTGGGGCATGTGGGGTAAAATGTAGAAGGGTTGGGTTATAGTGAGGTGGTAGTGATGTAGTAGCGTGGTGGTGGTGGATAGTGAGTTGTGGTGGTGGGTGGTGAGAGGGGTTGATGGAAGGAGGGGAATGTTATGGTGAGGTGGTAGGGATGTAGTGTGGTGGTGGTGGATAGCTGGGATTTGGTGGCTCGATGGTGGTGTTATAATATGGTGAATGAGGAGAGTGTGGTGGTGGGGTGCTTTGGGTATAATGTAGTGGGGGTGGGGTTTTGGTGAGGTGGTAGTGATGTAGTGTGGTGGTGGGTGGGGAGAGAGGGTTAGTGGAATAAGGCGATGGTGGTGTTATAAGATGGTGGTGAGGAGAGTGTGGTCACTGGTGGTGGGGTGTTTTGGGGTATAATGTAGTGGGGGTGGGGTTATGGTGAGGTGGTAGTGATGTAGTGTGGTGGTACTGGATAGAGGGGGTTTGGTGGAAGGAGGGGATGGTGGTGTTATAAGATGGTGAATGAGGAGAGTGTGGTGGTGAGGTGCATTGGGGTATAATGTAGTGGGGGTTGGGCTATGGTGAGGTGGTAGTGATGTAGTGTGGTGGTACTGGATAGAGGTGGTTTGGTGGAAGGAAGGGATGGTGGTGGTGTAGGATGGTGAATGAAGAGAGTGTGGTGGTGGGGTGATTTGCGGTATAATGTAGTGGGGGTTGGGTTATGGTGAGGTGGTAGAGATGCAGTGTGGTGGTGGTGGTGGTGGTAGCGAAGATTGTGGTGGGATAGGAGAAAAAGATGGAATGGGAAAATTTTGGTATATTGTTGTGTTTGTAATAACGATTATAATGGTGTAGGTGTAGTGGTATGGTGTTTTGTGGTATTGTATTATTACACATGTGGGAAGGGTCTTGCCTATCATATCGTTCCAAGACTAAGTCATCGAACTTGTCAAAGACAACTTGATATCGCCTAGTCTCTTAACCCCTTCAGCACTATGACGCCTTTTTACCTTTGATTCTGGCTAAATTTAGATGAACGACCTATGTTACTAAGAGGTATTATTGAGATAATTGTTAGCCATTTGAGTCGTATGGCTAGATTACAACCTAACAAAAATAATCTAATGATAACCAGAATATGATCAAATTTACGTAATGGTGATGAAGGGGTTAAACAAATTAAGTAATTTTCAACATATTTAATTCATGATTGACGAGCCATTTAAAATTAGTTTATCATCTCAACCACATTATACAGTTTGGGGTAAATATGTGTTTCAGTACTCTAATGGAGATTAATTGAAAAGGGGCTGCCAAAGCCAACATAGACTAAACCTATGATGGCCCAATATCTAATTTGTATTATACTGCGTTTATTATTGTGTGTGCCAATGTTGACACTTCTATTAAGAAACTCACAATTCCCACAAATTCTCCCTCTTAGCTGCCACACTAAAAGGGTTTCAATTCTCCCTCTTAGCTGCCACACTAAAAGGGTTTCAATTCTCCCTCTTAGCTGCCACACTAAAAGAGTTTCAATTCTCCCTCTTAGCTGCCACACTAAAAGAGTTTCAATTCTCCCTCTTAGCTGCCACACTAAAAGGGTTTCAATTCTCCCTCTTAGCTGCCACACTAAAAGGGTTTCAATTCTCCCTCATAGCTGCCACACTAAAAGGGTTTCAATTCTCCCTCTTAGCTGCCACACTAAAAGAGTTTCAATTCTCCCTCTTAGCTGCCACACTAAAAGAGTTTCAATTCTCCCTCTTAGCTGCCACACTAAAAGGGTTTCAATTCTCCCTCTTAGCTGCCACACTAAAAGGGTTTCAATTCTCCCTCTTAGCTGCCACACTAAAAGGGTTTCAATTCTCCCTCTTAGCTGCCACACTAAAAGGGTTTCAATTCTCCCTCTTAGCTGCCACACTAAAAGGGTTTCAATTCTCCCTCTTAGCTGCCACACTAAAAGGGTTTCAATTCTACACCTCCAACGCTAGCCACTTGAGGTAATCCGGAGACCATAGGGGCTGGGCAGAGTAAATGGGTGGGTAGGGGCGGGCATGGGTGGTGGCAGCCAGGGGCGGGTTATGGGCGTGTGAGGGCGTGGCAGGGGAGGGAGATAATAACAAGGGTTATGGGTAGACACGAACAGGGGCTGGGAAGGGGAACGCAGACACGAGTATAGGCAGTAGGGGCGGGGTATGGGCGTGTGATGGCGTGGCAAGGGGGATAATGATAGGGGTAATGGGTAGACACGAGCAGGGGTGGGGCAGAGGTAGCAGTATGGGCGGAGAGGGGTGGGGCAGGGAGATAGAAGATCAGGGTTATGGGCGGGTAGACACGAGCATAGGCGGGGCAGAGGTAGCAGTAGGCGCGGGGATGGGCGCGGCAAGTAGATATATAGGGCAGGGTTATGGGCGGGGTAGACATGAGCATGGGCGTGATAGAGGTAGACAATAACAGGGTATATGGGCGGAGTAAACACAAGTATAGGGGTATGGGTAGCAGTAGGGGCGGGGAAGGGTGGGGTGTGGGCGGAATAGACAGAATCAGGGGCGGGGTATGGGCGGAATAAGGGCGGGGTAGGGAAAGGAAGGAACAACAGAGGGTGGAGATTAATGGGGGCAGTGGCCTGTTTTTTGGTCTATTAATTAATGTATTCATTTATTTTTTAGTTTCCTAGCTAGACCTCCATCAAACTTAGAAATACACCCCTTAGACCCCCCTTCAGGATAAATTTGTACATTTATCGGTAGAAAAATTTCCCGGCCGATGGCCGGTTTCTCTTAAAGTTACAGGCTCGCTATCGCTCGCCAGGAAACAAATCGACACCAAAATGGCACGAAAGGTCTTAATATGGACAAATAAATGGTGCAAAGGGTCTTAAAATCAACAAACTAATGGAAGGAGCGTCGTATAATCTCAAAACTAATATGCTAAACACGAGGGAGAAGAAGGTCCAGAAAAAGCGAGTAGTACCCCCTTAAAGGGCGGGCGGGGGGGGAAGGGAGGTTATGTTTGCTCCCTAGACCTCTATGAAGATTACAAAATGCCCCCAAGACACCTCTTCGATTCCGCCATAATTGCAGGCTCGCTACAGTGCGCCAGGAATAACTCGACCCCTAAATGGCATGTAAGGTCTCAAATAGCTAAACTAATGGGGCGAATTTCTTAAAATCTCACAAATAATGGGGCTAAACACGAGGGAGAGAGGTGGTCCAGAAACAAAATAGTAATACTCCTGTTAACTCCGGGATAGGCTTGCAATATACGTTCTCTATAATCCCAGCCTCAATCGCTGTCCATAACTTACTGCTCTTGAAATCATATATAGGTAGCCATATGGTGGTGGGCTGGTTAAAGGGGGCCACCGTTTTTTTGTTTTATCTTTCTCTCCTTTTATCTCTTTCTCTGTCTTGTATCCATTCGGCCCCATGCAGCCAACTGTTTTAAGACGTTTATCCCCATCCAGATGTCAATTTCTTCCTGGCGAGCGATAGCGAGCCATCATTGTATGGAGAAATCCGGCTTTTCCGTAAATTTTTTGCTGTCGAAAAATTTACAAATTCAACTTGCTGTCAAAACAAAAATATATATATGCTGGCTCGCTACCACTCGCCAGGATAATATTGACACCTGGATGGGGATAAACGTCTTAAAACAGTAGGCTGAATGGGGCCGCATGGATACAAACCAAAGAGAGAGCACAAAGGAGAGAAAAAAGCGAGGTGGGGTGGTTAACGTAGGTCGTTCATAAGTTACGACCGTCCCTTGTCAGTGGTTGTAAGTTATTTGCCGACGTGGTACCTAGCTTACAGGAACTGAATTGACTATTATTGTAATTTAAAGGCGCTGTTAGGGGGGGGGGGGGGGGGGGGAGAGAGAGACTCCCTTCTTGTTCCCTGTATTTTACACCTTGACATTTTGATACACACCCTGTGTGTATAATTATACTGTATATATATATATATATATATATATATATATATATAAATATATACGGTATATGTATTAACCGTTTCATGATACGATGACACATTTCTCTTCTACTTTCTAGCTATTATTAAGCAAATGTATTCAGATTATGAAGGGTATAGAGAAGTCAGAGGGTTAATTCAAGAGAGTCTTTACCCTTTTAATTCCCACAGATCCTTCCTATGCTATCTATATCTCAATAATACCTCTTAGTAACATAGGTCGTTCATCTAAATTTAGCCAGAATCAAAGGTAAAAAGGCGTCATAGTGCTGAAGGGGTTAAGAGACTAGGCGATATCAAGTTGTCTTTGACAAGTTCGATGACTTAGTCTTGGAACGATATGATAGGCAAGACCCTTCCCACATGTGTAATAATACAATACCACAAAACACCATACCACTACACCTACACCATTATAATCGTTATTACAAACACAACAATATACCAACATTTTCCCATTCCATCTTTTTCTCCTATCCCACCACAATCTTCGCTACCACCACCACCACCACCACACTGCATCTCTACCACCTCACCAACCTACATTATACCACCACACTACATCACTAGCCAACCCACCCCCACTACATTATACCCCACTGCACCTCACCACCACACTCTCCTCATTCACCATCTTATAACACCACCATCCCCTCCTTCCACCAAACCCCCTCTATCCAGTACCTCCACACTACATCACTACCACCTCACCATAACCCCACCCCCTCTACATTATACCCCAAAACACCCCACCACCAGTGACCACACTCTCCTCACCACCATCTTATAACACCACCATCGCCTTCTTCCACTAACCCTCTCTCCCCACCCACCACCACACTACATCACTACCACCTCACCAAAACCCCACCCCCACTACATTATACCCAAAGCACCCCACCACCACACTCTCCTCATTCACCATATTATAACACCACCATCCCCTCCTTCCTGCCACCAAATCCCAGCTATCCACCACCACCACACTACATCCCTACCACCTCACCATAACATTCCCCTCCTTCCATCAACCCCTCTCACCACCCACCACCACAACTCACTATCCACCACCACCACGCTACTACATCACTACCACCTCACTATAACCCAACCCTTCTACATTTTACCCAACATGCCCCACAACCACACTCTCCTCATACACCATCTTACAACACCACCATCCCCTTCTTCCACCACCACTCTACATCACTATGACCTCACCATAACCCCACCCCCTCCCCTCCCACCTACCACCACCACCACCACTATTGTTACCTACCTCCCTACTTACCTACCTACCTACTCACCCGTCAGATGGTAGGGGAGTGGTAGGTATATCTATTGCCTGACGCCGTGATCCCCGAAGGGGTGGCCACGAACGAACCGCCCCCATGCACCTCTGTCTCCAGTCAGTCGACGCCCCTCCCCCCAACCAGCACCACCTTCGTTCATGTACTTCCTCACTCCATCCTTCCACCTCATATTCGGTCTACCTCTCCCCCTCTGTCCCTCCACCTCGCTCTCATACACCCTCTTAGTCATTCTCTCGCTTTCCATACGTTCCATATGGCCGAACCATCTCAAGTTGTTCCTTTTCACACTTTCCAGCACATCTACCTCCACACCACACCTCCTTCTTACTTCCTCATTAGTCTGTCTATCCCTCCATGTAACTCCGCACGCACTCCTTAAGTAATTCATTTCCACTGTGGTAGGTATACAGTGTGGTAATTATTAGGCGCGTTAAGACCCGGACATTAGCGATGGCCCGAAGAATGCCGGTTGACAACCTGATTTATGGGGCCCTGTCGCGGAAGGGGTTTGGTGGCCGCTGGGTTTACTAGTATTACTTATATTATTATAATAATTATTATAAATGCATATTTGAGAAAAGGTGTAACAAGTTCTCTTTATATTTTACGAAAGAGTAAAAGAAAGTAGGTTGAAGGAGAAGATGAGATTTACCTTCTCGCGTGCAGGGGTTCGCAGGAGAGAGAGAGAGAGAGAGAGAGAGAGAGAGAGCTGGTCTTAAGGGGGAAGGGTTTATTTCTTGGTCGATATATTTATAGATTTGTTATTTGTCTTAGTTTCCTCCCTAGACCTCCATAAAGCTATAATATAATATCCCAAAGATCCCCCTTCGTGATTGGAAAATTGTCCCGACCGAAGGTCGATTTCTCCTAAATTACAGGCTCGCTATCGCTTGCCCAGGAAAAAAAAAGACACCTAAATGGTATGAAAGGTCTTAATATTGACAAAGAAATGGGGTGAAAGGTCATATAATCGCCAAAGTAATGGGCCGAACGTCAACCTAATGGGGCGAAGCATGAGGAAAGGGGAGGGCTAGATAAACCCCCCCCCCCCTTAAGATAGGATAGTAACACTTTGACTAGCCTTGTAATGCCTTTAAAACTATTCTGTTTTTTACTTATTGATTTTATGTAGCTGAAGAAGGATCTATCGGGGTTAAAGAGGTAATTTTGATCACTTGTAACCCTTTCATTTAGAGAACGTTCCTTTTTATCTGAATAAAAATGGATACTTGTTGTCCTGCATAAGATTAGAATGACTCACCCTAGCGAATGGATAACAGAGAGAGAGAGAGAGAGAGAGAGAGAGTGTGACTCAACCATTATTGACCGCCTCACAGAGTGAATGGGGGTAGGTATACAGTAGGTAATACTACATTTCGATGCAATAATTATTTGTGATACCATTATTCGAGAGAGAGAGAGAGAGAGAGAGACTTAACCTTTATTTACCGCCTCATAGAGTACAAAGGAAATCAAGTACCAACAGTTCTAGTGACCCTTCTAGGCTGCTTGTCCTCCAAAACACTGAGGATCAAGTGTCCAAACAGTGGTTTAGAGTGGGTAAGGGAACATTGGAAAGGGAAATACTGCCCTGGAACTAATGTCCATGGCAGGATTAAGAAGTTAGTAGGGGACAGATGGGTTAGTAACTGAGGGGGGGGGGGGATAAAATAAGCTATTCATCTACAAACTCAGTCAGTCACAGGTTTGATGCAAGATATTTGTCTAGGCGAAGTTTAAAAGAATCAACGGTGCTGCAGTCTATAACGTCTCGGGGAAGCCCATTCCACAAGTTGACAACTCGATTGAAGAAGAAATTCTTAGATTCGTGAGAGTTAAAGTTTTACCAATCATTTTGCAACCGTTTCCCCGCGTATAATTTGATTGGTTGATAGTGAAGTACGTACTACAGTTCATATTGTCAAAGCCTTTGATGATTTTGAACACTTTAATTAAGTCGCCTATTAATTTGCGTTGGGTTAAAGGAAATAGGTTTAATTCTCTAAGATGCTCCTCGTATGGTTTGATCTTTAGGCTAGGTATCATTTTGGTAACTCTACGTTGAACTCGTTCTAGCTTGTCTATATATTTTTGGTAATAAGGGCACGTGTGAATGGGGGTAGGTAATACTACATTTCTATGCAATAATTATTTGTGATACCATTATTCGAGAGAGAGAGAGAGAGAGAGAGAGAGAGAGAGAGAGAGAGAGAGAGAGAGAAAGAGAGAGATGAGCTCAGTTGTGCGAAAATATCGATTGAACAGAGATTTTAAAACTAAATTATAAAAGAGATTGAGCGAGTTTGTAAATTGGTTGTGAGAAATGAAGATGGATTTGCTGAAACTATTTAAAGATAAGAGTGTGTGTGTGTGTGTGTGTGTGTGTGTGTGTGTGTGTGTGTGTGTAGTAAGTTGTATTGATTTATTTTTTCAATGTGAGTGCCTCCCCCATAGTTGAAAGAGTGTCAGGGCCAAAATTAAGGGAAATTCGAGTCAAAATGCCTGGACACACGGAGTTTGAAGCAATTTAAGTCATAGAAGGAGGGAAAGACAGATTCTACATATAATTGATTGAAATCAAAGTGCTTAGGCCACATATAATTAAATGCAGACCGTTTATAGTATGGCATTGAATAAATGGGATAAACTGATTCAAATGATAAACGAAACAATCAATAACAGTCACAACACTATTCCAGCCAATCTTTGCCTTCAGACCTTTCCTTTTATGTTAAAAAAGCCCGACTGTGTAAGCAATTTGAGAACCTAGGAGTAGACCGTAGAGGGCAAGTTGATTTGTATGGCAATAATGGTGAACATAATATATTGAATACTGTATGAGATTGGATTTTACTACGGTAATATTATATTTGAATTACATTAAGTTTTGATCGTAGAAAGTAGTGCAATGAGAGAGAGAGAGAAAGGCACAAGACCGCTAGCTACAGCCAAGATTCGTGTAACCCACATTGTGTATAGAGACTCATTTTGAGATTACCTTTATACAGTATATTGTATTACATTCCTAATACATTTTAAATGTCGGCCATTGTAAGCATGTGCAAAGCTGGTTTAACAATAATGTACAATACATGAGAACAATCATCTCCAATCACTAACTGCCCGCTAGAGAAGGAAGGTGGGGTAGATTTGGACCCTACTCCCCCCTTCCACCTGCCCAAGGTGGAGTAGGGGAAGGAAGGACCCACCCCTGAGCAACGTTTAGTACGCGTGAGTGTACATACGCAGATGCACTAGTGAGTAGTACGTGTAGGCTAACACAAGCTGATAGTTGAGCAGCCTGGCTAGGGAGCGACTATGATCCAATCCTCTCCATCAGGATGCCCGAAAAAACCTTTAGAATTCTGGTGGATTTGAACCCTCAACATCGCAGTTACAATGCGGGCGCCTTCAAACCCTGTGTGTGTGTGTCCCATTAGTTTTGAGACTTTAAGACCTAACAAATGTCCACATGTATCGAGAATAGGGGTCTTGGGGGTGTTTTTTACGCTTGAGGGAGGTCTAGCGAGGAAACTAAAAAAATATTTATGAATATATAATTATATATATACATATACCAAAAACTAACCATTACCCCCTTAATATGAAATCTTGTATAGGAAAACAAACCTCCGAAAAAATAAATTACCAGTGACGTGTGTCATATTGTATTTTAGCTATGCTTGGACGATATTAGGCAGCTTAGGAAGGATCTGTGGGAGTTAAAAACAAAGGTTGGTTGAGATAGTTTGAAGCCTTATTTTTGCTAGAGATCTTTCCCAAGCTGAATTAAATCGTCTAGTAGTTGCCAGAATATGATGAAAGGGACGTCCCTGGTACCGAATGGGTTAAGTTAAACTACATGTCGCTGCGAGCGGTTGTACACAAAAATAAATAAATAAATAAAAATGAAATAATATTATAAGAACATATATCACTAATAATAATAATAATAATAATGATACTACTACTACTACTACTACTACTACTACTACTACTAATATTAATAAACATAATAGATGAATACATGAATACATGAATACAATATATATAGAGAAATCGAATCCATATCGGGCTCTCACCCAGATTTTGGTCGCCAAAATAATAATTCTGAGTATTTCATTTTCCTATCGCGAACTGGGATTCCAAAATTGAGTAATAATTGTTTTAAACTAGGCACAAAATCCTGCTAGTAAACTTTTCGTTGTATTTTTTTCTGTGCTGTCTTCTCTCTCTCTCTCTCTCTTTCCCTCTCTCTCTCTCTCTCTCTCTCTCTCTCTCTCTCTCTCTCTCTCTATATATATATATATATATATTTTATCTCTATCTATCTATCTATCTATCTATCTATCTAACTAATGGTCTTGGGAAAGGCCTGCAAATATGGTCATGTTCAAAGCTATAATACTATGGGGGGTAGAAAGGTAGGTATAGATTAGATAGGTTAGTTAGAACCCTCTCACGTCCTGACGCAATTTTTGAGCCTATTAGGGATACTTTAAAGCCTTTGTTACCGTCCGTGGTATTTATAAACCTTTAGTTTATTTACTTCAAACTCTGCAGTTGTCTTTGAGTTAGCTGTGGGCAGAAAACTAATTTTGGAGAGGTAATTATAAGAGTGAGAGAAATCTATTTCTTATTGCTAATCTGGCAACCTCTGCGTCATAAGGATGTGAGAGGGTTAACCCCTTTTGTACCGGTGGCGTTTTTTTTTCCTTATAGTCTGGCAACGATTAAACGATTTTATTTACCTTAGGAAGGGCATTCACCAATAAAAAGGCTACAGACTATTTCAATTAATTCTTCTAGCTACCAAATAACCATCCTAAGCTTTATAAAATCGTGTAAATGTACCTGAATAATAAAAAATGCGTCGCCGATACTGTAAAGCACCCGTCACACCCAGCCGATTTTAGGCCAAGACTGTTCGCGAGCTAAGGGTCGTGGACAGTCTTTGTCTACGTCACCGCGCATCATGGGCCGTCGCCAACCTAACACACAGATCGGGATTGGTCTTCACATACCCCCTCAAAAGTTCTACAAGCGTAACATTTGAAATCAAGTCGGCGTGGAGTGAGGTAAAAAAAATGGGACGGGAAGGGGACTGGAGGCTGATGGCGTGTGACGGCGCTTGGCGGCGCTTGACGGCGATTGACGACGCTTGACGGGAAACGGTAGGCATCAGTGTGGCGGCACACGGCACCATAAATGAGGTCTGCGTCAGGCGGCGTCACAATAACAACCTGCGGGGATCAGCGGCGGCTTGCGGCGACCCAACGATGCCCTAACGGTCCTGGATTATGTACTCCCGAGGGGGTGGTCGCCGTCAAATGGCGTCATAGACGGCGATGGTTGGCGGCCATCCCCTCCAAGCGGCGTAAAAACATACCGGGGTCCCCGTTATGGGCCGCCATACGGGGACCCCCTCCTGTAGCACGGCGATCTGGCAACGTCGCACGTAGCACCAGTGCAGACTGTGTGACGTGGCCGCCAACCCCTATAAAAACAACGCGCCGCCATGCACCGCCCTATGTTTCCCACTCGCCACCAACAGCACCGCGTGCCAACACAGTCTCCTTATTTTCGTCGCTCCCACCAGCCACCACCAACTCGTTCCTCACCACCATGCCACGTCAGAGAACCAAGAAGACGATGAACAAGCCCATGCACCAGTCGAGCGCATCCAGCAGTGAGGATGAGAGCAACCATGGAAACATGAATGAGGAAGACACGGCGGTTGAACCTGGTGTAGGTGGTGAACACAAGGAGCCACAAGCGGCCGCCCCTGCCCTGCCTGCCACCGACTCACAGCCCAATGATGCCCCTGACGATGAGATTGAGGTGGAACAGGAGTCCTCAAAGCCAGGCCGCCGTCGACACATCATTAAAGTGGTGTATAGTGACAAGCAGGAGCTTGACTTGGCCGACTGGTGCGAGCGTCACCCCGTTTTATACGCCAAGGGACGTAAGGATTTTAAGGACACCGCCCTCAAAGCTGCCCTCTTCGAGGCCAAGGGCAAGTCCATGTAACCCCCTGTTACCCCCCTGTGAGTGTAGTGCCCATAATGTGTTTATTAATAATGGTTGAGGAGAGCGATGATGATTCGAGTATTACAAGTAAATAAATGTAATGCACGTGAGTGCATGACAGTTGGAGAACATGTGCACATAAATGTAACCCCAAGGATGCTGAAAGTGAAAGTGAACGAACCATCATTTATCTCGTATACCATATACCTATGAATGTCACGTTGATATGTGTGTTAATTTGAAATATGCTAATTGTTATTATGATATTATTATATTATATCATTATTATAGTATTTGAACAATAATCATAATAAGAATAATATTATAATATGGTTGTTATTTGGTACAATTGTTCGTGGTGCAATTAATAGTGTGTTCACCGAGACATAAAATATCACTACATAATGTGAATATGTGATGCACGGTACCCTATCATGGTACATATATGTCTGTATATATTATTACTGTATATATCTCTCAATCCTCACAGGGATGCAAGTGAAGGGCTTCCTAGAGGGAATGCGGACTCGTTATGGCCGCATTACAGAGACCAAGAGTGGACAGGCCCCACCCCGACACACGGAACGGGATAAGTGGATTATCGCCACGTTTGGCTTTCTCAAGGACCACATCGTGCGGCAGAGTGGTCGTCAGAATAGCCAGGTAAATTTTGTTTTAATTACTGTTTTGCATGTCTCGATTATTTAAAAGTGTTTGACACTGACCAGCCACGTTTGGACAAATTATGTTTGTGGAGACTCGTTGTGCATACCACAGGTTTCTGACCTGACCTGGTTGTGGTATCTGCCGTTTGTTATTCCTTTCGTGATTTCATTATTGTATTGATTTACTTATTAATTTAATATCTTTATATATATATTTTGAAATTTATTTGTTCATGTACTTAGATTAATATTGCTATATTGATTTATATAAGGTATTTAGTCATTATTTATACTTTATTTATTATATATGTATGTATTTTTTGATTGATGACTTTCTGTATTTCATTATTGTATTACTTAATTTAGTTATTGAATATGTTATATATATAATTATGTATATATAACGTAAATATTTGTTTTATGCATACATTATTCATGCAGTGGATGAATGAAACAAGCCATATAATATATATATATATATATATATATATATATATATATATATATATATATTTATAATAGAACATATCAATACTAATAATTGACAATTTCAGTGTGGAATCGCCCCTCGTCCTCCCACTCGTCCTCCCAGCGGTGGCAGCGTGGAGGAGGAACAGGAGGAGGAAGAGGATGATGAGGTGGCAGTGGTCGACAGCACTGCCAAAGTTCCCACGAGGCCAGGTGCCGTCGGCAAACGGAAACGTCGCACGAGCCCTCAAGTCGACGATGTTGACACACTACTGCGAAAGGTAACGAATCATGCATATTATTTATTATTATTATTATTATTATATAGTCATGCCCAATCCAAATGTTTGTAGTGTGTGGTTTATAATCTTTGTAATGTCCTTTGTTGTCATTATGTGTTGTTAATATCATATTTATTATGTAATGTTGTTAGTTATTTTGTACATATTTAAGATTGTAGAAAACCATTCAATATAATTACATAACTGTCTTCGTGGTGCAGCATCGTGGGTATATAAATCATACAATACATTACCGAGTGCCTGTCAGACCACATAAATAATAAACAACATGTCATGTAACATACTAATTATGGGTAACCACTTTTCAGCTTAAGGACAGGTCCAGTGGCAATGAGGAAATGCAGGCCATGATCAAGACCCGGCTGCGTCATCAGACAAAGCGTGAGGTCGAGGTCCAATCATTGTTTGATTACCTGACCAATCTTGGATCTGATGTGCACCCCTCCCTCCTTGAAGAGATGGATGGCGCCCTCATCAAGGTGATACGGCACTTCAAAGGTGAGACCCGCAAGATCCAGCGCCAGGAGGAGCAGGCTTTGTTGTGCCTTCCTCCCCCCCAACCACAGCAAATGGTACCAGCGCCGGCCAGGGAGTGCACCCCCCCAGAGAGGCCACTCCAGCCATCATGACCAGGGGTATCAGGGTAGGACAAACTACGGCCACCATCAAGAGTCCATGTGGAGCACACCTGGCCCCAGCTTGGGCTGCAACCCACCCATCCCAGTCACACCCGGTCATGCTCCACCAGCTGGCCACCTCCTGAACCTCCCCAGCCCCTCAGCACCGCTACCCTTCTCAGGCAACTCACCTGGCACCAGCCAATTCCTGGAGAGCATCCTCAACCAAACTAACATGTAAATAGTGAATAATAAAATCAGTATTTTAGAACTGTGTATATATCTTACCTTCTATACCATGTCGTTTTGCCATGATACCATACCAGCTGGGGAAGTATAGTACCCCCTGAGGAAGTCCCTCTGCTCCTTGGCGAGCCTTGTGATTTGGTTTCCAGCGAGAGACTGGATATCTGCCATCTGCTGACCCTCCCTCCACGAACCATCTGTGACCAGGTGTGTCACTGGGTCCTCAGTATCAATGAGGGTGGAGGGAATTCCAGGTGTACGTTGGCGAAGAAGGTTGTGCAGGCAACAGCAGGCCAACACAACACTCTCTACCCTCTTGGGTTGTATGGCCATGGTGGTCAATAGACACCTGAATCTGTCAATATAAATAAACGACATAATTAAATAATTAAATAATAAATATATTATCAATAACCATCAAAATATAAGAATAGGTATATTAATTACAGAAAAAAGAACAAATAACCCCATTAAATACATAATTAAATTAATAATAATATTAAAATAAAAACAAAAACTGAAATAAGGAGATACAAAATATATAAAGAATTACACAAATTAATAATACATAAATTATCACTACATATCAACATATAATATGAGTTTTATTAATAAAACCAACAAATACACAATAAAAAAATAAAATACATAAATAAAATAAATAATGAAATAAATGAATACAAAATAACATACATAAATAACAAATTAATTAAACGATATATTAATACACAAGGATTATTAGTTTAACAAATAAATCTTAACTCATTTCAATAAATAAGTAAATAAATATATACATAAATAGGAACCACTCTTACCTGCTTGCTAGGATCCCAAAGGCGTTCTCCACAATCCGACGAGCCTTTGATAGACGGTAGTTGAAGAGGCGGTTGTCCCGGGAGAGGTTCCTTTGTGGATAGGGCTTCATCAGCCAGCTCCGAAGGGGGAATGCATTGTCCCCGACGATGAAGTAGGGCAGTGGCACGCCAGTGCCGGGTAGAGGTTCAGGGTCTGGTAGGCCAAGAGTTTTCTGTTCAAGGGCAGCACGAAGCGGTGTCCTGCCAAATATCCCTGCATCTGAGCCCCCCCTGATGCCCCAACATCGACGTACAAGAAGCGGTAGTCAGCGTCGACGAGTGCCAGCAACACAACGGAGTGGAACCCCTTATAGTTGTACCACATGGAACCACCTTTGGCGGGACACCGCATTGCAATGTGCTTGCCATCAAGTGCACCAATGGTGTGGTGGAAGTTCCATCGTTGGGAGAACGTGTTTGCCACTGCCTTCCATTCCTCCGGTGTGTTGAGGCAGGGCATCATCTTGTCCATATACTCAGCTATGAGTGCCTCACATGTCTCATACACAATGTTTGATATGGTGTTGTGTACCACTCTGAAGCTGTACATGAGGCTCATATAGCTGTCACCGGTTGCCAGGAACCGCAGTGTTATGGCTAGTCGTAGGCCAGGGTCGAGTGCCTTCCGGTAAAAAGTATCGTTCTTTTCAATGCGGTGCGCCACACGTCCTAGTACCTCCCGGAAGACTGCAACATCCATCCGCAGGTAGTTTCTGTAGGCTGGCCCATCCTCCTCGGCGAGTTCCTTCAGTAGCTGCTCATAAATACCAAAGGTTTTCCTACGGAGAAGCCAGTTCCGGACCCACATGCGAGGGGTTCTATTCTCCCTCCTTCTTTTCCTCAACAGCAGCTTGCAGATGGCTATATTTGTCAGTAGGTAGTCATTTTCCAGATTTAACTGAACCTGGAGTAAGCGTAGATGTCGTATCGGGTTCCTGGGGACTGTGGTGAACATGGGTGCGTGCAACCGTTACGGTGGCTGAAGGTATACTGATGAGGCCCACCCTTTGGTGTAGCTTTTATATACCCCACCTTGAGTTCGGTCGCCGTCGTTCGGGGTCATGCGGGCCGGGGTCACCGTCCATACTGAAGGGGTCGCCGCTCATCGGCACAGTAATGCATATTGACGCCGCCCTAACTCCTGTCGACGCCGTTCGTCGGGTCGTTGTCGACGCACTACGCCGCAGATCGGCATTCCAGCGGCGACCTAAAACTCACATTCAGTCCGGCATGGGCGCCGCTCTACCCCGTCAGGTCGCCGTCAGGTGGCGTGGCCATCCATACTGAGTCCCGTCCAAAAATCACCCCCCCCCCCAATCCTTAATCTCTCCGCCGAAGGTCGGCACTCCTGGCCACGACTCATGGTCAGTCTTGGCTCAAGTCGGCATGGTGTGACGCCTGCTTAAGGGTTAAACCGGCGCTAAGCGACACATTGATTCATAAACAATCCAATAATGTATATATAATATATATATCTATATATATATATTTTTAGTTACCTCCCAAGACTTCCATCAAGCTTACCCCCCCACAACTCTCCTTCAAGACATTGTTTACATTTTTCGATAGAATTTTTCCAGGCCGAAGGCCGGTTCCTCTTAAATTACAGGGTCGCGATCTCGCCAGGAAAGTATCAACACTTAAATTACTCGAAAAGTCTTAATATTGACAAAGAAATGATGAGGAAGGTCATAAAATCGCCAAACTAATGGGCCAAACGTCATAGAATATGAAAACTAATGGGTCTAAACATGAGGAAGAAGGTGAACCAGAAAACTGCCCATCTCTCCTTAAGTCGGCGCTGAGTTACACATTGATTCATAAACAATCCAATAATGTATTATTTTGTTAACCCGGGAGCTGCGGGGAGACTCTTAAGAGTTCCCCCGGCGCACTGCGGGTAGACTCTTAAGAGCAGAGACTTTGAACACGTACCAAAACCGCGCGTTTATAGCCAGGCGGCTGAAAATTGGTGTGGGTATAGTACTACATGTCAACTCTCGATACCACCCCGCCAAACGCTCGCCCCGCACTCGTGCAAGCACCACCGCGCCAGTAACCACGCACTAGTCATGGAGCCTACACGTCCCTCACGCTCGCTCCCTGATGACACAACCAGCCCTCCTTCTGGTGGTGTTAGCCACCGTGGAAGGCAGAGGGTGGCTGCCAAAGACCCTAGCTACCAGTACGACACGCCCTACAGCTCAGAGGACGAATCACCAGCACCAAAAGCACGTAAAACACGTGCAAGCAGGGCAATGGCACAGAGGTCATTGGTCTTTCGGGACACTGCCACCACGACCCAGGCCACTGCAACAACCACTACCACCACCACTGCCACCCCTGCCACCCCTGCCACCGGTACCAGCGACGCAGGAGGCCGCCCTAGGGCTGCATTACCTGTGGGGGCAGGAAAAATGAAAGGCACGGGCGTAGGGAAAAGAACCCGTACGCCAGCCACAGTGCCCCTACCACCACCAACACCACCAGCCGCCCCTGGCCCGGCTGCCCCTGCCGCCCCTGCTGCCCCTGCCGCCCCTGCCGCCCCTGCTGCCCCTGCCGCCCCTGCCGCCCCTGCCCAAGGAACAGGGAAGGGGAAGGGGAAAGAGAGAGGGAAAGCGACTGGGAAAGCGACTGCTGGCCCGGGTGTCCCTGCCGGCCCTGCTGCCCCTGCCGCCCCTGCCGCCCCTGCTGCCCCTGCCGCCCCTGCCGCCCCTGCCGCCCCTGCCCAAGGAACAGGGAAGGGGAAGGGGAAAGGGAGAGGGAAAGCGACTGGGAAAGCGACTGCTGGCCCTGGTGTCCCTGCCGGCCCTGCTGCCCCTGCCGCCACTGCCGCCCCTGCTGCCCCTGCCGCCCCTGCCGCCCCTGCCGCCCCTGCCCAAGGAACAGAGAGAAGGGCGACAGGCACCACCATCATCTTGCCATCAAGGCCACGCACCACTGCTGCCCCTGCCGCCGCCCCCCCTGCCGCCGCCGCCCCTGCCGCCGCCCCTGCCACCACCTCTGCTGTCCCTGTCCATAAGACTCCCGCACGTGCCAAAGTGACCCGGAAAACTCTTACACCATCTAAGTATGCCGCCCTGCTGTTTGATGGTGATTCGCAGGACATTGGCAGCCCGGGTTTCGACGACGAAGCCCTAGCACGGGACCAAGGGTGGGGGGATTTGGGAGTGGACAGTGGGAGTGAGTCCGACGTCGGTGACGAAAACGAGGAAGGGCATCGTCTGTCGAGTGAAGAGGAGGGTAATGATGATGAAGTGCTGTATCGCGACCATGGAAGCGATATTTCAGACGCAGAAGCAGACGCAGACGACATTCCGATCCCTGGCATGCCTTCGTTCGATTGGTCTGACTGGGTCAATTTTGTACCTGACGTGCCCCAGTTCAATCCTGGGACGTCAGGAACAACTGACGACTGGCCCTGTGATGATCAAGCGAACGAAAGCGACTTCTTCCTCGCTTTTTTCGACATGGAGGTAATGACGTACATCGTTGCCCAAACAAACGCCTACTACAGGTGGGTGTTTGGCAGATTGGACGTCCTTTCTCCAAAAGCGAGAATACGAGGCTGGGTGGATACGACTGTGGCAGAATTTCTGACGTTCTTTGCCTTGTTGTTCCTCATGCCTCTGATCAAGAAGCATGTGTTGCAACACTACTGGAAGCACGACCCTCTCATCGCCACCCCAACTTTCAATAAGTTCATGACTCGTGACAGATTTTTGTTGCTGCTAAGATTTATGCACTTTGCAGACAACGAAAATCCTAACAGGATTGACAGGATATGGAAAGTTCGGGATGTGTTCACCATGTTGTTGGAGAGGTATAGGAAATACTTTTACCCCTTCCTCAATTTGGTGATTGATGAGTCGCTCGTGCTCTTCAAAGGACGTCTTGTTTTCAAGCAGTATATCCCCTTGAAGAGGCATAGGTTCGGAATCAAGCTCTTCGTGTTGTGCGACTGTGAAACTGGAATAGTGCTTGACATGATCGTGTATACAGGAACTGACATTGACGTACCGATAGCCGCTGCCAATGACCCCATGGGCATGTCAGGTGCCATCGTCAGGAAAATGTTGGCACCTTACCTGGGCAAAGGCCACATCATCTACACTGACAACTGGTATACTTCTCCTGCTCTCTGCCAGTTTCTTTATGACAACCAAACGGGGTCATGTGGGACTGTCAGAAAGACAAGAAAGTTTATGCCAAAGTTCACAGGTGATGTCATTCCTCTCACAGATGCCTCCTCCAGTGACACACCTTCAGAAGACGACCTGGCCCAGGAACACCGCGAGAGGCATGTGCGAAGAAGGCGACGAAAGGGGCAGAAATACAAGCAGCTCGAGAAGTGTGGGAAACTGATAGCCCTGAAGTGGAAGGATAAGCGAGACGTCCACCTGCTTTCCACCGTCCACACAGGTGCCCAGGTGGATTCTGGCAAAATCCACTACCGAACCAGGAAGACAATCTACAAGCCCGACATGGTAGTGGACTACACAAAAAACATGCGCCTGGTGGACAAGTCTGACTGTCAGCTGTCAGGTGTTGAGTGTCTGAGGAAGACTGTGAAGTGGTATCACAAGCTCTTCCTCCACCTAGTTGACATAACGATGCTGAACGCCTACAACTTGTGGTTGGTGAAGAAGGATATGGCCCCAAACCAGAAGCTGAAATTCCGGGAGTTCGTGTACAACGTCTCCTACCAACTCCTGGAGAAGTATGGCACCACCACTCACAGACGTACGGCATGGCGTGGGGATCACGTTCCTGACCGCATCCAGCTGGGTGTCGAAAGACACTACACAACCAACACCGAGCTGATTGGCACTCGTCACAGGCAGGTGCAGTGCACCGTCTGCAGCTCCAGTGTGAGGAAACCCCATGTGACCAAAAGAGTCACCTCAATGTGCGCCGAGTGCAAAGTTGCACTCTGCCTGGGTGACTGCTTCAGGGACTACCACACCTTCAAGAACTACTGAGTGTCGGCCCCTGCCCTGCCCTGCCCTGCCCTGGACTCGCCCCGTGCCCTGCCCTGGACTCGCCTCCTGCCCTGCCCTGCCCTGGACTCGCGCCCTACCTTACCTGACCTGACCTAATTGATCACGCTACCTCATAATGTAACATATATATATAATGTATAAGTTCCAAAGATGTCCCTGTGATATAGCTTTTACATTATATAATTGTATGTTTCATTATTTAGTTTATAAGTTTCAAAGATTTACATGTAATATGCCTTATTTTTTTAGTATATCAATATATATGTTTGTTATTAGCCTAAGTAATGTGTATATAATTATTTTCTTACCTCAAATGAATTGTACAAAAATAAATATGTTTCAATAAATCATGTCAAACCTACTATGATAATAAAATAAAACAATAAAAAAGAAAAAAAGAAAACAAGGTCATGTCATTGTATTCTTACAATATGATATATTCTATGAATATTTCATATTGTTTGAATACAATGGCATGATCTTGTAAAAAAACAAATTTATAAAAAATTTTCTAGACAATATAAAACCTTCCCCATAACCCCCTCCTGGATTCGATCCCACTACCCTACGACACTTTGAGTTTTCCAGTCCGCGACCTTACCAACCATGCCACAGGAGCTCATACCAAATATCACTCAAAACTTCGTGTCTACAATCGAAATGACAATATACAAAAAAAATGAATTATCCCACCAATTTACGTTTGTAAATTGATGGGATTATCAATTATATCATGCCAAGGTTTATAATAGTTTGTCTCTGTCAAGAATTAGTAATTATATAACTTTATTCTGTCAAAAATTGCCCAAACACTCAGCAAAATTGCCCCTCTCAGTGTGACTCCACTCATTTTCACACGGTCAGGCGGTCACGAGGTGACCCTTGCCGCTCCTTGATTCTCCAGCTACAGCAGCTCTGTCTGGGAACAAAATTGGTATAAATACAATAATGGATAAAATACTCTTCACAAATACATTTGTATTGTATAATATTGTAAATAAAAATGAATAATAACTGTG
Source organism: Paralithodes platypus (assembly GCA_032716605.1). Classification (NCBI taxonomy): domain Eukaryota; kingdom Metazoa; phylum Arthropoda; class Malacostraca; order Decapoda; family Lithodidae; genus Paralithodes; species Paralithodes platypus. The sequence continues at coordinate 40,239,957 of CM064572.1, forward strand.
TGGGTGTCGAAAATTGCTCAACCAGCTTTCTTATGTCTCGCCTACGCGCGTATATTGGATTATACATAGTCATGACTGTCATACAAATAATTGCAGTAGGTCTCGAATATACATTTAGATTGCATATTACTTCGAAATAAATAAGTAAACGTTTCTCTGGTGGCAATCTACCCTTTCGCAGGTGTAAGGAGACACCAGTCTATATTTAGCCCTCTATCACAACAGGCAATCTGCCTGTGTTGACTCAGCACCGTCGCTGGTGGTCTATAAATATAGTACTTTATTTACAGTCAATGGCCTACATGTTTCTGTGGTACTTCACATGTGTCTAAAATGCAATGTCTGCTTACATAAAAATGCAATTCTGAAGTCCATTTATATGTACGACATACGCATGTCTCAGTTTCTCTCTCTCTCTCTCTCTCTCTCTCTCTCCATTCCTGACTCATGTTATTGTAGACCTGTTGATGGCAACGAACACCAGCCATCTGGTAGACATAAGGGTCAAAATACCAAACATCAATACGCCTGGGGCGCCTCCACAATTATCACTAAGCTGGTTATCTATCTAGAGATCTGCCTGACTTCCATCTCTCCACGACTCACTCACTCACTGCACCCCTGCATGCCTCCCTCCCACCCACCCAACCCCAACCCCCCCTTTCAGGCTTCCGTCTGCTAGAAACACATTCACAATTTGCGTAAATATCGCATCAATTGGGCTATATGCGGTATATTCCTTGTTATATGGGACGCCTACATATGTACACGTCTTTATTATAGCATGAGAGTGCTCTAAATACAAGATTGACGTGATATTTATGGCGTAACACACCCTCTCCCCCTTTCATTCCCACCACAACTCACTCACACCTTGGTTCACGCATAGAAACTCATTGATAATGTGCGTAAATATCGCATGAATTGGTTTATATGCGGTATATATTTTGATATATGGCACGTATACATACGTACAAGTCTGTATTATAGCGTGACAGTGCTCTACGTACAAGATATACGTGATATGTATGGCGTAAACCACACTCTCAGCCCATAAATTGCCGCCAAACCTCCAACACATCTTCATTCCCGCCTAAATATTCTCTTATAATTCCCTTATATATTGCAATTTTTGGTCACTATGAGGCATATTCATTGTTATATGGGTGCCCTACACATGTATACATACTCTAAATAGCCTAAAAGGGCTCGAAAAAGGAGATATACGTGATAATACGCGGTAACCCACCCCCTCCTCCCTCTCCTTCTATCCCCTGCGCGCGTAAATATTCGGCAGGGAAATCTCGCCGCTCGATGACAATCTAGCCGCGCGGTGCCATTCGCTCCACATTTTTCAACTACGGACCGTTCCCCTACCCCCCCCAGACATTTTTTGGGGGGTCAAATATATATGGGCCGATGCACGCAAACATTCCCTACACGATGATGTACTTTTTATCGAAATTGGCAATAGGTCCCAAAATCATCATAGGTGCGCACAGTCTTACCCTGTAGAAAACCCCCTGTGCGCCGCGGAGAGGTTAAGGGAGTCCACCTCGCCTTTTTTATCTTTCTCTCCCTCTCTCTTTGGTTTGTATCCATTCGGCCCCATTCAGCCTAATGTTTTAAGACGTTTACCCCATCCAGGTGTCAATATTTTCCTGCCGAGCGGTAGCGAGCCAGCATATATATATTTTTTGTTTGACAGCAAGCTAAATTTGTAAATTTTTCGATAGAAAAATGTCTCCGGCGAAGCCGGATTTCTCCATTCAATGCTGGCTCGCTATCGCTCGCCAGGAAGAAATCGACACCTGGATGGGGATAAACGTCTTAAAACAGTTGGTTGAATGGGGCTGAATGGATACAAGCCAGGGAAAGAGAGAAAAGGAGAGAAAGATCAAAACAGCCGGTGACCCCTCTTAAACCCGTGCATTTAATTTGGTTGCTTAATATCGCTGTTTATTGGTGGGTTATATATTACGCGGGGGTTTACTAGGGTATCGGTTTTGGCGGAATATTGCACCACGGCCAATTGTTTAAGGGGGGTCACCGTTATTTGTTTATCTTTCTCTCCTTTTCTTTCTTTCTCTGGCTTGTATCCATTCGGCCCCATTCAGACAACTGTTTTAAGACGTTTATCCCCATCCAGGTGTCGATTTCTTCCTGGCGAGCGATAGCGAGTCAGCATTGTATGGAGAAATCCGTGTTCGCCGGAGACATTTTTCTATCGAAAAATTTACAAATTTATCTTGCTGTCAAAACAAATATATACCCTGCATATAAATGCTGGCTCGCTACCGCTCGCCAGGAAAATATTTACACCTGCATGGGGTTAAACGTCTTAAAACAGTTGGCTGAATGGGGCCGAATGGATACAAGCCAAAGAGAGAGGGAGAGCAAGAGAAAAAAGCGGGTCGCCTCCCTTAAAGGTTTTACGGGGTGTACGTGGTCGGATATATATGCGCTTACTTACATACATACGTGCTTACATACATACATACACACATACAGGAATACGTACATAGTTTAACGCTTACAGAATTAGGAATCTCGCTACTCACACTTACTGTACATTTACTTATCGAAAGCAATACACTCTTAATGAATCACACACACAAACAGACACACACACACACATATACACACACACACACACACACACACTCAAACGCAATATAAAAGTGATAACAACTATTTATATATTAGTTTCCGGTGTATTTAAGACATAAACATTGTAAGCGATTACATGTAAATGAGATACGTACGTGGATCCTGTAGTACCTACGAGGTAATCTGAACATACTTCTAGAATTAGTAAGCTTTAATGAGTAGAAGAACAGGTTATTAAATCAAGTCTCAGAGAGAGAGAGAGAGAGAGAGAGAGAGAGAGAGAGAGAGAGAGAGAGAGAGAGTACCCATCAGAACCAGAAGGACCAAGGGTGCTCTAGATCCTAATTAGTTTTGTGGTAGGCTTGGTAGAGAGGTTCAGAAGGAGGTATGGAGAGAAAAAGTGTGTGTGAGAGAGAGAGAGAGAGAGAGAGAGAGAGTACCCATCAGAACCAGAAGGACCAAGGGTGCTCTAGATCCTAATTAGTTTTGTGGTAGGCTTGGTAGAGAGGTTCAGATGGAGGTTTATGGAGAGAAAAAGTGTGTGTGTGTGTGTGTGTGTGAGAGAGAGAGAGAGAGAGAGAGAGAGAGAGAGAGAGAGAGAGAGAGAGAGAGAGAGAGAGAGTCAGGGAGGGTAGAGGAGTGGGAGGAGGTCATTAGCGGGGATGGGCTTATTTATTTCCTTCTAATATCTATCTTATTATTTTTTTGTCCTCCCTAGACCTCCATCAAGCTTAATAAAACACCCCCTAGATCCTCCTGCAAGATAAATTTGTAAATTTTTCGGTAGAAACATTATCCGGCCGAAGGCCGCTTCCTCTTTTAATTACATTAAATTTGTTTCACTTAAATGGCACAAAAGGCCTTAAAATTGACAATGGAGTGGGGCGAAAGGTGTTAAATTCGCCAAGCGAATGGGCCGAACGTCTTAAATTATCACAACTATTGGGGCTACTCATGAGGGAGAAGGGGGGGGGGGGTCCAGAACTTCCCGCCCCCCTTTTTTTTTAATAATAGTGCCCCCTTTCCTAATGAATTTCCATAATAAACACTTGCCCAAATATGTGGGACCAGGATGTGTGCACGGGTACATGTACAGGCATTCGTTAAGGGGGTAGTGCTGGGAATTTTACTATACTGTATATATTTATTTATTTATTTGTTTTTTTACTTTCCACACTACACCTCCATCAAGCATAAACAAAAACAACCCCTAGACTCCCTTTCAAGATTAATGTGTACACTTTTCGGTAGAAAATGTCCCGATTCCTTCTAAAATTACAGGTTCGCTATCGCTCACCAGGAAAAAATCGACACCTAAAGTGGCACGAAAGATCTTAATATTGACAAATAAATGGGGCGACGAAAGGTTTTAAAATCGCCAAACCAACGGAAAGAACGTTATCAAATCTCAAAACTAATATACTAAGCATGAGGGAGAAGGAGGTCCATAAAAATCAACCACCATCTCCCCTTAAAATTCCTGGATCCTCACTCATAGTGTTCTGTGTTTAACCCCTTCAATACCGACGACGTTCTTTTTATTGGATTTCACCTACATTTAGACGATTTTCAGAAGCTTAGGAAGGATGTATGGTAGCTAAAATGTTAAATGGAGCTAGTCTGTAACCTTATGGGTGGAAGTCGTTCCTAAGGTGAATAAGATCATCAAAGAGTTACCAGAATATAACAAAAAGGACGTCACCGGTACAGAATGGGGTAGGTATATATATATATATATAATTATATATATATATATATATATATATATATATACTGTAGATATATATATATATATATATATATATATATATATATATTATATATATATAATATATATATATATATATATATATATATATATATATATATATATATATATATATATATATATATACTGTATATACTGTATATATATATATATATTATATATATATATATATATAATATATATATACTGTATATACTGTATATATATATATTATATATATACAATATTTATGGGCACTGACTTATATCAATACTATACAATATGTAAAGCATGTCTATCATATAATTTAATAGAAGAAGAATATCCTGGCCCTATATCAGCCCACGATTCTGTTTATATTTTACTTTTTATTTATTGACTCTTTGATGATATTGCCGCGGTTTGGCAGTTTATTCTGGCTATCATTAGACGATTGTATATAGCATAGGAAGGATCTGTGGGAATTAAAATGGTAAAGACTCTTGAATTAACACTCTGACTTCTCTATACCCTTCATAATCTGAATACATTTGCTTAATAATAGCTAGAAAGTAGAAGAGAAATGTGTCATCGTATCATGAAACGGTTAATACATATACCGTATATATATATATATATATATATATATATATATATATATATACAGTATAATTATACACACGGGGTGTGTATCAAAATTTCAAGGTGTAAAATACAGGGAACAAGAAGGGAGTCTCTCTCTATATATATATATATATATATATATATATATATATATATATATATATATATATATATATATATAATATATATATACTGTATATACTGTATATATATATATATATATTATATATATAAAATATTTATGGGCACTGACTTATAACAATACTATACAATATGTAAAGCATGTCTATCATATAATTTAATAGAAGAAGAATATCCTGGCCCTATATCAGCCCACGATTCTGTTTATATTTTACTTTTTATTTATTGACTCTTTGATGATATTGCCGCGGTTTGGCAGTTTATTCTGGCTATCATTAGACGATTATATATATATATTTTTATTTTATTTTTTTCTATGTGATTGAGGGAGGCAAAAGGCATAACTGCCTATAGCGAGTGCCTCCTCCATAGTTGAAAGAGTGACAGGGCCAAAATCAAGGGACGTTCGAGCCAAAATGCCTGGACACACAGAGTTTGAAGCAATTTAAGTCATAGGAAGAGGGAAAGACTGATTCTGGGAGAGAGTTCCAGAGCTCAGATGTTGAGTAGAAGAAAGTTTGAGAGTAACGTTTCACTCTTGGGTTGGAGAGTTGCACAGAGTAGGGGTGGGATTGAGTTGCAAGACGGGTACCACGAGCCCTACGTAAAGGAGGTGGTATGCACTGGGATAGCTCTGAGGAACACTGATTATTATAGTAGCGATAGAATAGCGAGAGAGATGCAACATTGCGGCGGAGAGAGAGATATTGCAGAGAGTTGGTGAGTGGACGGGAGTTAATGATACGAAAGGCCTTCCTTTCAACTTTGTCTAGGAGAGCGGTGTGAGAGGAACCTCCCCACACATGTGAACAATACTCAATACAAGGGTGCACTATGCCCCTGTACAGAGCAAGAAGCTGTGCATGGGAAAAGAACCCCCTAAGGCGGTTGAGCACACCCAGCTTCTGGGAGGCTGCCTTAGCAAGACTGGTAATATGGTCCTTCCAAATGAGAGCAGAAGAAAAAGAGACACCAAGAATATTGAGAGAAGATGAAGGGTTGATTTTTGTATTGTTGAAGAATAAGGGATAGTCCGCTGGGAGATCCTGACGGGTAGATAGATGGAGAAATTGGGTTTTGGAAGCATTAAAGTTAACAAGGTTTTCTCTGCCCCAATTGGAAATAGTATTTAGATCAGAATTTAAGAGCTCTATGGCTTCATTACGTTTGTCGTTGAGGGATTGCTGGCTGGGGCGTTCTGAAAAACTAATGGAGTAGTGTAAGGTTGAGTCGTCTGCGTATGAATGGATGGGAATTAAGGTACAGTTAAGGAGATCATTTATAAAAATTAGAAAGAGAATAGGAGATAGGACAGAGCCCTGAGGAACACCGGAGTTTATAGGGTGAGGAAGTGAACAATGGCCGTCCACAACCGCAGCTATGGAACGGCCGGAAAGGAAATTAGAGACAAAGGCACAGATGGAGTGATAGAAACTGAAGGAGGGTAGTTTAGAAATTAAAGATTTATGCCAGACTCTATCGAAGGCTTTCGATATGTCTAGTGCAATAGAAAAAGTCTCACCGAAGTCCCGAAAGGAGGATGACCAAGAGTTAGTAAGATATGAAAGAAGATCACCAGTAGAGCGACCCTTAAGGAAGCCATACTGGCGATCTGAGAGCAGATTATGAGAAGAGAAATGCTTAAGAAATTTGGAAGCAAGAATAGTTTCAAAAACTTTAGAAAGACAAGAGATAAGAGCAATTGGACGATAGTTGGAGGGTTGAGAGCGGTCACCCTTCTTTGGGACAGGTTGAATGTGAGCAAACTTCCAGCATGAAGGGAAGACGTTAGAGGATAGACAGAGACGAAAGAGTTTGCCTAGGCAGGGAGTCAGCACGGAAGCACAGTTTTTGAGAACAACAGGAGGAACACCGTCCGGACCGTACGCCTTATTAGTGTTAAGCCCAGAGAGGGTAGAAAGTACATCTTTAGAGGAGATTAGGATATTAGGCATAAGTAAAAGAGAGGAGGGCGGAGAGGGAGGAATAGCACCGGAATCATCCAAGGTGGAGTTTCTAGCAAAAGTTTGAGCGAAGAGTTTAGCTTTGTCAGAGAAAGAAGTGATGGTTGTGCCATCAGAGTGGGAAAGGGGAGGGAAAGACGAGGAAGAGAAATTGTTGGAGAGGTTTTTGGCTAGATGCCAGAAAGCTTGGGAAGAGCTAGAGTTGGATAGTTCAGTGCATTTATTATTGATGAAAGAGTGTTTGGCAAGTCAAAGAACAGATTTGGCTTGATTCCGGGCAGAAACATATGAAGAATGAGAGTCTTGAGTTTTAAGGCGTCGGTACCGTTTGAATGCTTCCTCCTTATTGCGGACAGCAGTAGAACAGGCGTGAGTAA
>CM064572.1:40252398-40338181 GCA_032716605.1 Paralithodes platypus
TCATTTCTTTGTCAATATTAAGACTTTTCGAGTAATTTAAGTGTTGATACTTTCCTGGCGAGATCGCGACCCTGTAATTTAAGAGGAACCGGCCTTCGGCCTGGAAAAATTCTATCGAAAAATGTAAACAATATCTTGAAGGAGAGTTGTGGGGGGGTAAGCTTGATGGAGGTCTTGGGAGGTAACTAAAAATATATATATATAGATATATATATTATATATACATTATTGGATTGTTTATGAATCAATGTGTCGCTTAGCGCCGGTTTAACCCTTAAGCAGGCGTCACACCATGCCGACTTGAGCCAAGACTGACCATGAGTCGTGGTCAGGAGTGCCGACCTTCGGCGGAGAGATTAAGGATTGGGGGGGGGGGGGTGATTTTTGGACGGGACTCAGTATGGATGGCCACGCCACCTGACGGCGACCTGACGGGGTAGAGCGGCGCCCATGCCGGACTGAATGTGAGTTTTAGGTCGCCGCTGGAATGCCGATCTGCGGCGTAGTGCGTCGACAACGATCCGACGAACGGCGTCGACAGGAGTTAGGGCGGCGTCAATATGCATTACTGTGCCGATGAGCGGCGACCCCTTCAGTATGGACGGTGACCCCGGCCCGCATGACCCCGAACGACGGCGACCGAACTCAAGGTGGGGTATATAAAAGCTACACCAAAGGGTGGGCCTCATCAGTATACCTTCAGCCACCGTAACGGTTGCACGCACCCATGTTCACCACAGTCCCCAGGAACCCGATACGACATCTACGCTTACTCCAGGTTCAGTTAAATCTGGAAAATGACTACCTACTGACAAATATAGCCATCTGCAAGCTGCTGTTGAGGAAAAGAAGGAGGGAGAATAGAACCCCTCGCATGTGGGTCCGGAACTGGCTTCTCCGTAGGAAAACCTTTGGTATTTATGAGCAGCTACTGAAGGAACTCGCCGAGGAGGATGGGCCAGCCTACAGAAACTACCTGCGGATGGATGTTGCAGTCTTCCGGGAGGTACTAGGACGTGTGGCGCACCGCATTGAAAAGAACGATACTTTTTACCGGAAGGCACTCGACCCTGGCCTACGACTAGCCATAACACTGCGGTTCCTGGCAACCGGTGACAGCTATATGAGCCTCATGTACAGCTTCAGAGTGGCACACAACACCATATCAAACATTGTGTATGAGACATGTGAGGCACTCATAGCTGAGTATATGGACAAGATGATGCCCTGCCCCAACACACCGGAGGAATGGAAGGCAGTGGCAAACACGTTCTCCCAACGATGGAACTTCCACCACACCATTGGTGCACTTGATGGCAAGCACATTGCAATGCGGTGTCCCGCCAAAGGTGGTTCCATGTGGTACAACTATAAGGGGTTCCACTCCGTTGTGTTGCTGGCACTCGTCGACGCTGACTACCGCTTCTTGTACGTCGATGTTGGGGCATCAGGGGGTGGCTCAGATGCAGGGATATTTGGCAGGACACCGCTTCGTGCTGCCCTTGAACAGAAAACTCTTGGCCTACCAGACCCTGAACCTCTACCCGGCACTGGCGTGCCACTGCCCTACTTCATCGTCGGGGACGATGCATTCCCCCTTCGGAGCTGGCTGATGAAGCCCTATCCACAAAGGAACCTCTCCCGGGACAACCACCTCTTCAACTACCGTCTATCAAAGGCTCGTCGAATTGTGGAGAACGCCTTTGGGATCCTAGCAAGCAGGTAAGAGTGGTTCCTATTTATGTATATATTTATTTACTTATTTATTGAAATGAGTTAAGATTTATTTGTTAAACTAATAATCCTTGTGTATTAATATATCGTTTGATTAATTTGTTATTTATGTATGTTATTTTGTATTCATTTATTTCATTATTTATTTTATTTATGTATTTTATTTTTTTATTGTGTATTTGTTGGTTTTATTAATAAAACTCATATTATATGTTGATATGTAGTGATAATTTATTTATTATTAATTTGTTTAATTCTTTATATATTTTGTATCTCCTTATTTCAGTTTTTGTTTTTATTTTATTATGATTATTAATTTAATTATGTATTTAATGGGGTTATTTGTTCTTTTTTCTGTAATTAATATACCTATTCTTATATTTTGATGGTTATTGATAATATATTTATTATTTAATTATTTAATTATGTCGTTTATTTATATATTGACAGATTCAGGTGTCTATTGACCACCATGGCCATACAACCCAAGAGGGTAGAGAGTGTTGTGTTGGCCTGCTGTTGCCTGCACAACCTTCTTCGCCAACGTACACCTGGAATTCCCTCCACCCTCATTGATACTGAGGACCCAGTGACACACCTGGTCACAGATGGTTCATGGAGGGAGGGTCAGCAGATGGCAGATATCCAGTCTCTCGCTGGAAACCAAATCACAAGGCTCGCCAAGGAACAGAGGGACTTCCTCAGGGGGTACTATACTTCCCCAGCTGGTATGGTATCATGGCAAAACGACATGGTATAGAAGGTAAGATATATACACAGTTCTAAAATACTGATTTTATTATTCACTATTTACATGTTAGTTTGGTTGAGGATGCTCTCCAGGAATTGGCTGGTGCCAGGTGAGTTGCCTGAGAAGGGTAGCGGTGCTGAGGGGCTGGGGAGGTTCAGGAGGTGGCCAGCTGGTGGAGCATGACCGGGTGTGACTGGGATGGGTGGGTTGCAGCCCAAGCTGGGGCCAGGTGTGCTCCACATGGACTCTTGATGGTGGCTGTAGTTTGTCCTACCCTGATACCCCTGGTCATGATGGCTGGAGTGGCCTTTCTGGGGGGTGCACTCCCTGGCCGGGCGGGGTACCATTTGCTGTGGTTGGGGGGGAGGAAGGCACAACAAAGCCTGCTCCTCCTGGCGCTGGATCTTGCGGGTCTCACCTTTGAAGTGCCGTATCACCTTGATGAGGGCGCCATCCATCTCTTCAAGGAGGGAGGGGTGCACATCAGATCCAAGATTGGTCAGGTAATCAAACAATGATTGGACCTCGACCTCACGCTTTGTCTGATGACGCAGCCGGGTCTTGATCATAGCCTGCATTTCCTCATTGCCACTGGACCTGTCCTTAAGCTGAAAAGTGGTTACCAATAATTAGTATGTTACATGACATGTTGTTTATTATTTATGTGGTCTGACAGGCACTCGGTAATGTATTGTATGATTTATATACCCACGATGGTGGCCACGTCACACAGTCTGCACTGGTGCTACGTGCTACATTGCCACATCGCCGTGCTACAGGAGGGGGTCCCCGCATGGCGGCCCATAACGGGGACCCCGGTATGTTTTTACGCCGCTTGGAGGGGATGGCCGCCAACCATCCCCGCCTATGACGCCGTTTGACGGCGACCACCCCCTCGGGAGTACATAATCCAGGACCGTTAGGGCATCGTTGGGTCGCCGCAAGCCGCCGCTGATCCCCGCAGGTTGTTATTGTGACGCCGCCTGACGCAGACCTCATTTATGGTGCCGTGTGCCGCCACACTGACGCCTACCGTTTCCCGTCAAGCGTCGTCAATCGCCGTCAAGCGCCGCCAAGCGCCGTCACACGCCATCAGCCTCCAGTCCCCTTCCCGTCCCATTTTTTTTACCTCACTCCACGCCGACTTGATTTCAAATGTTACGCTTGTAGAACTTTTGAGGGGGTATGTGAAGACCAATCCCGATCTGTGTGTTAGGTTGGCGACGGCCCATGATGCGCGGCGACGTAGACAAAGACTGTCCACGACCCTTAGCTCGCGAACAGTCTTGGCCTAAAATCGGCTAGGTGTGACTGGTGCTTTACAGTATCGGCGACGCATTTTTTATTATTCAGGTACATTTACACGATTTTATAAAGCTTAGGAAGGTTATTTGGTAGCTAGAAGAATTAATTGAAATAGTCTGTAGCCTTTTTATTGGTGAATGCCCTTCCTAAGGTAAATAAAATCGTTTAATCGTTGCCAGACTATAAGGAAAAAAAAAACGCCACCGGTACAAAAGGGGTTAACCCTCTCACATCCTTATGACGCAGAGGTTGCCAGATTAGCAATAAGAAATAGATTACTCTCACTCTTATAATTACCTCTCCAAAATTAGTTTTCTGCCCACAGCTAACTCAAAGACAACTGCAGAGTTTGAAGTAAATAAACTAAAGGTTTATAAATACCACGGACGGTAACAAAGGCTTTAAAGTATCCCTAATAGGCTCAAAAATTGCGTCAGGACGTGAGAGGGTTCTAACTAACCTATCTAATCTATACCTACCTTTCTACCCTCCATAGTATTATAGCTTTGAACATGACCATATTTGCAGGCCTTTCCCCAGACCATTAGTTAGATAGATAGATAGATAGATAGATAGAGATAAAATATATATATATATATATATATATATATATATATATATATATATAGAGAGAGAGAGAGAGAGAGAGAGAGAGAGAGAGAGAGAGAGAGAGAGAGAGAGAGAGAGAGAGAGAGAGAGAGAGAGAGAGAGAGAGAGACAGCACAGAAAAAAATACAACGAAAAGTTTACTAGCAGGATTTTGTGCCTAGTTTAAAACAATTATTACTCAATTTTGGAATCCCAGTTCGCGATAGGAAAATGAAATACTCAGAATTAATATTTTGGCGACCAAAATCTGGGTGAGAGCCCGGTATGGATTCGATTTCTCTATATATATTGTATTCATGTATTCATGTATTCATCTATTATGTTTATTAATATTAGTAGTAGTAGTAGTAGTAGTAGTAGTAGTAGTAGTAGTATCATTATTATTATTATTATTATTATTAGTGATATATGTTCTTATAATATTATTTCATTTATATTTTATTTTTTATTTTTGTGTACAACCGCTCGCAGCGACATGTAGTTTAACTTAACCCATTCGGTACCAGGGACGTCCCTTTCATCATATTCTGGCAACTACTAGACGATTTAATTCAGCTTGGGAAAGATCTCTAGCAAAAATAAGGCTTCAAACTATCTCAACCAACGTTTTTTTTTAACTCCCACAGATCCTTCCTAAGCTGCCTAATATCGTCTAAGCATAGCTAAAATACAATATGACACACGTCACTGGTAATTTATTTTTTCGGAGGTTTGTTTTCCTATACAAGATTTCATATTAAGGGGGTAATGGTTAGTTTTTGGTATATGTATATATATAATTATATATTCATATATATTTTTTTAGTTTCCTCGCTAGACCTCCCTCAAGCGTAAAAAACACCCCCAAGACCCCTATTCTCGATACATGTGGACATTTGTTAGGTCTTAAAGTCTCAAAACTAATGGGACACACACACACACACACACACAGGGTTTGAAGGCGCCCGCATTGTAACTGCGATGTTGAGGGTTCAAATCCACCAGAATTCTAAAGGTTTTTTCGGGCATCCTGATGGAGAGGATTGGATCATAGTCGCTCCCTAGCCAGGCTGCTCAACTATCAGCTTGTGTTAGCCTACACGTACTACTCACTAGTGCATCTGCGTATGTACACTCACGCGTACTAAACGTTGCTCAGGGGTGGGTCCTTCCTTCCCCTACTCCACCTTGGGCAGGTGGAAGGGGGGAGTAGGGTCCAAATCTACCCCACCTTCCTTCTCTAGCTGGCAGTTAGTGATTGGAGATGATTGTTCTCATGTATTGTACATTATTGTTAAACCAGCTTTGCACATGCTTACAATGGCCGACATTTAAAATGTATTAGGAATGTAATACAATATACTGTATAAAGGTAATCTCAAAATGAGTCTCTATACACAATGTGGGTTACACGAATCTTGGCTGTAGCTAGCGGTCTTGTGCCTTTCTCTCTCTCTCTCATTGCACTACTTTCTACGATCAAAACTTAATGTAATTCAAATATAATATTACCGTAGTAAAATCCAATCTCATACAGTATTCAATATATTATGTTCACCATTATTGCCATACAAATCAACTTGCCCTCTACGGTCTACTCCTAGGTTCTCAAATTGCTTACACAGTCGGGCTTTTTTAACATAAAAGGAAAGGTCTGAAGGCAAAGATTGGCTGGAATAGTGTTGTGACTGTTATTGATTGTTTCGTTTATCATTTGAATCAGTTTATCCCATTTATTCAATGCCATACTATAAACGGTCTGCATTTAATTATATGTGGCCTAAGCACTTTGATTTCAATCAATTATATGTAGAATCTGTCTTTCCCTCCTCCTATGACTTAAATTGCTTCAAACTCCGTGTGTCCAGGCATTTTGACTCAAATTTCCCTAAATTTTGGCCCTGACACTCTTTCAACTATGGGGGAGGCACTCACATTGAAAACATAAATCAATACAACTTACTATTAAAGTCGGTGTTAACTTTTAAAGTTTAAGGGGCGAGGGAACGCGTTCGTGGTCCCGGACCCTAAGAATAGGAGCTTTGAATGTGCGTGGATGTAGTACGAATGAGAAGCGAGAGGATATTGGAAGGTTATTTGAAAGAAGGATGTATGATGTCCTTGCACTGAATGAAACAAAGATGAAAGGAGAGGGAGAAAAGGATTTTGGAAACGTGATAGGTAGAAAGTCTGGAGTAGACGAGGGAGTCAGGGGGAAAGAAGGAGTGGCTATTATTGTGAAGGAGGAGTTGAGAGAGTTTATAAAAGAGTGGAAAGAGGTGTCATCAAGGCTAATGTGGGTGAGAATGCAGTTTAAGGGTGAAAGGTGGGTTTTTGTAAGTGCGTATGGACCAGGAAGTGAAAGAGAGTTAGACGAGGTAGAGGGTTTCTGGGAGGATTTGAGATATTGTCTACAAGGGTTCGATGAAAATGAAAATGTTATAGTTTTAGGGGACCTAAATGCTAGGGTAGGAAATGAGCCTGTTGAGGGAGTCATCGGTAGTTTTGGTGTGGATGGTGTAAAGGAGAGTGGAGAAAGACTGACAAATGTATGTGAAGAGTGTAGATTGAGTGTAGGTAATACGTTCTTCAAAAAAAGGCGTATACACAAGTACACTTGGCATAGACTTGTGAGGGGAGAGATTGTAGAGCGGGCATTGATGGATTATGTGCTGGTGACAAGGGAAAGATTGTGTAGACTGCTGGATGTGAATGTGATGAGAGGTGAGGCGGAGGGTTTGTCAGATCATTACCTGGTGGAGGGAAAGCTAAGAGTTAAGAGTTACAGGAGAATAAGAGACAAGCGTGAAGTAAGAGGGGTAATAAAAGTTAGTGAGTTAGAGAAGAGTGAAAAAGAGAGGGAGTACAAGGAAAGACTAAATGAAAAGTGGATGGAAGTGAGAGAGATGGAAGAGAGAGAAGTAGAGGTTGAATGGCAACAGTTTAACCCTTAAAAAGCGGCTCACCACTTAAGTCGAGTTAAATAAAGCTGGACTATGTGGCGGCGCTCGACATAGGTCGAGTGGCAATTTCAGCACGTAATGTGGCTGAGAGAGAGAGACAAGTGGTGGCAGGAGACTAGCGAGCGTATGACTGCTCCAGACCACCGCGGCGAACCTACTGACACAAATCTCAGCTCCCTCCTCCCTCTCTCACTCGCTACATAGTCAATTATGTACCGAAAGTACCGAATTACCTGCTTTTTGCACTCGCGTTGCACGGTTATTGCAAGAAAACTATCCATCATACAAGGATCGTTATGGTGTCATTCGAAAGCTCTGTTTATGCGCTTTCAGGGATAGATACTTGTTTTACGTTCTGGGTCTTATTTAGGCATGAAAATGATCACGTAAACAGCCCTATTTTGGCTAAAAACACCCCGCTGGGCGGTACACATAAATAAACCGCATAGGCCGCTAAAGAAGGGTTAAGGAAGGAGTGAAAGCAAGTGGAGAGGTAGTATGCGGCAAAAGGAAAGTAGGAGGCAGAGGTATCAGGAAGGGAAGCGAGTGGTGGAATGATACGGTGAGAAAGGCAGTTGAGGGGAAGAGACAGTGTTTTGAGAGGGTTTTACAGGATGGTAGTGTTGAGGTATGGGAGAGGTACAAGGAGAAAAGGAGAGAGGCAAAACGGAAAATTAGAGAAGCGAAAAAAGATGCAAACGAAAGGTGGGGTCAAAGGCTGAGTGAGAATTTGAAGAACGAAAGAAGATGTTCTGGAAGGAGGTAAATAAAGTAAGGAAAGGAGGACAAAAGAGGGAAGAGTCAGTGAAAGATGAAAATGGAGAATTACTAGTGGAACCAGTTGAAGTGAGGAAAAGATATGCCGAGTATTTTGAATCTTTGTTAAATACAAGAGATGGAAGAGAAGAAGTGATTGAAGCAGAGGTGGATGGAGATAGGTTACCCAGGCCACCCAGGTGGCATGGAATGAATGAAAGGATTGAGGAAAATGAGGTGAAAGAAGCAGTGAAACAAATGAGAGTGGGAAAAGCAGAAGGTTTGGATGGTATTGCTGTGGAGTGTATAAAGAAGGGTGGAGATGTGATAATAGATTGGTTGGTGAGATTTTTCAATGTGTGCTTTGCTGTGTCAATGGTACCAATAGACTGGAAGAGTGCATGTATTGTGCCATTGTACAAGGGGAAGGGAGATCGGCAGGAGTGTTCAAGTTATAGAGGTATTAGTTTATTGTCAGTGGTTGGAAAGCTGTATGGCAGGGTGTTGATAGAGAGGATAATAAAGTGTACGGAAGTTGCAATAGGAGAAGAACAGTGCAGTTTTAGAAGGGGAAGAGGGTGCGTGGATCAGATGTTTGCAGTAAGACAGTTATGCAAGAAGTATTTAGAGAAGCATAAGGAGATATTTTGGGCTTTTATGGACTTGGAAAAAGCGTATGATCGTGTGGACCGTGCAGCAATGTGGAAGGTGTTAAGGATTTATGAAATAGGAGGAAATTTGTTAGAAGCAGTTAAGAGTTTTTATGAAGGGAGCAGAGCATGTGTGAGAGTAGGAAATGGTGAGTTGAGTGAATAGTTTGAGGTAAAGGTAGGTTTGTGACAGGGTTGTGTAATGTCACCATGGCTGTTTAATATGTTTATGGATGGTGTGGTGAGGGAGGTGAAAAGGAGAACTATGGGAAGAGGATTGGGTTTAGTAGGAAAGAATGGTAGAGATTGGGAGTTGAATCAGCTGCTCTTCGCTGATGACACAGCATTGGTGGCGGATTCTTATGAGAAACTGCAGCGGGTAGTCAAAGAGTTTGGTGTGGTTTGTGGAAGAAGGAAACTGAAGGTGAACGTCAATAAAAGTAAAGTAATGGTCTGTAATAGGGGAGAGCATAGGGTGAATCTAGATGTGAGGCTGGATGGGAAAATATTGGAACAAGTAGAGTGTTTTAAATATCAAGGAGGAACGATAAGCAGGAGTGGAGGTATGGAAGTGGAGGTAAAACAGAGAGTGTGGGAAGGAAGGAAGGTTTTCGGAGCAATGGGAAGTATGTGGAAGACGAAAAATCTCGGAGTGAAAGTAAAAAGTGCACTGTATCAAGGAATTGTTGTGCCAACAGTGATGTATGGGGCTGAGACATGGGCTCTGAAGAAAAAGGAGAAAAGAGGGCTGGATGTGATGGAGATGAGCTGCTTGAGGAGTATGTGTGGAGTTACTCGTAGAGACAGATTGAGGAATGAAGAGATACGTAGAAGAGTGGGGCAGCAGGAACATTTGTTAGCCAGAGTGGACAGAAGGGTGCTGAGCTGGTATGGTCATGTTGAACGAATGGGAGATGAAAGGCTTACAAAGAGAATATGTGAGTCAGGTACAAGGAGAGATAGAAGGGCAGGAAGACCCCCATTGAGATGGAGAGACTGTGTAAGAAAGGCTTTGGATGATAGAGGAATGACTATAGATCAGGCAGGGGAAGTGGTGGTGGACATGAGTGAATGGAGAATGCTTGTGAATAGTTGAGTGAACACGTGGTCATTTGGAGTAAGGGGTCGGGCGCAAGTTGGACTAGATAATAGTCCATCAGGCGCCTGGCCCGGGGAGACAATTAATATGAAGGGTGCGCCTGGAAGTGTGGTGGGAGGGCTTGTCGCTTTGGCTCCGCTGCATGTCTGTCTGCCGAGATCGGAACCTCTCCGGGTGGTCGGGGACGGGGGAGTGCTGGAGCGACCTTGGTGACCCTGGTCTCTGGGTTTTTTCCTGGGTGACCTGGATGTGTGTGAGTTTGTGTTTGTTATCTGTGTTTATTTGTTGTTTTATGTTGTTTTTGTGTTTTCCCTGTTCTTGCTCTGTCTTGAGTTGGCTACCCCCAAAATGGGGATTGGGCCTGAGCATATAGATAGATAGATAGATAGTTAACTTTTTAGTAAGGTTTGAGTATCGGGCTCTTGAGTAGCAGGGCTCGCCTTCTCACTTCCCTCTTCTCTGTCTCTATCTGTAATCCCAGCCTCTCACCTCTACAAACCCCCAAAGAATTCATGTTTAATATACAGTTTTACCATCAACTCTCCTCTATGTGTAGCCTATCGAATGCAAGCAACATTCGTCAAACACACTAATGAAGGGAAATATACCCCATTCAGACCCATTAAATCTTGTATGTAGAAAGTATGTGTTATGAGAGAGTTACAAGGAGTAGTTAGTATCTCAAAGACCTTGCGGTCCATTTCGGGTAAATATTCGAAGTGGAAGGTGAGACATTGTTCAGTGCACTACACTCCTTACAGAGTGTGAACAATACTATCTACTGTCTTCTTGAACTGCTCAACTGAGGAAATGTTTACAACTTCTGAGGAAAGTTTGTTCCAGGTAGAACATATCTTAAATGGGAAACAGTTTCCAAAAATACTAGTGCTGAACCTTTTCAATTTTAACTGCCAGCCTTGGTTGCGTATTGTATTCATATTGAGGCTAAACATTTTGCTATGATCCACATTGTCAAACCCATTACATATTTAAAAAAAACTTGAATGAGCTGACCTCGAAGTCTGCGTGTTAAGAGAGAGAGAGAGAGAGAGAGAGAGAGGCACAAGGCCGCTAACTACAGCCAAGATTCGTGTAACCCACGTTGTGTATAGAGACTCATTTTGATATTACAATTATACAGTATATTGTATTGATAAATTCCTAATACATTTTCAATTTCGGCCATTGTAAGCATATGCAAAGATGGTTAAACAAAAATGTACAATACATGAGCACAATCATCTCCAATCACTAACTGCCAGCTAGAGAAGGAAGGTGGAGTAGTTGGAGATAGTTTGGGGGTGGAAGGTTGGGTAAACTTGAACCCGACTTCCCCCTTCCACCTGCCCAGGGTGGAGCAGGGGAAGTAAGGACCCACCCCTGAGCAACTTTTAGTACGCATGAGTGTACTATGGTGGGAACCCAGGCACCTCACGGTCGCCATAGGTCGCATGTGACCTCGTAGTTAAGGTAGCATATGCATTGTACTGTACCTAGCAAGAACAATTTAGATGTTCAACCTCACGGCTACAAGTGAACAAAATACCGACAATTATTATTATTTATTACTACACACACACACACACAAACGACAATCCTCCACCACCTGCTCTACACAGACCACACACCACACAAATAACCAATCGCCATTCATCCACCGAACTTATCCCATCCCAAATTACCTTCCAACTTCCACCACTATCACCACCACCACCACCCACTACCACTACCACCACCACCACCACTAGCACCGCATAACGATAACAGATGGCGTTGCTGTGACTGCTGCTGGTATTGCGACTGCCCAGGGATATTGCTTCTACTGATTACTAAGGGGCTGTTATGTTGCATTGTGTTGAAGTGTATTGCTTTGATCTTTGCTGGGTTATGTTGCATTGAGTTGTATTGTTTTGTTTTGATATTGCAATTGCCCGGGAATATTAGTTCTCCTAATTATTAAGGGGTTATTTTGTTGCGTTGAATTGTATTTTTTTGCTATTGTGTTATGCTGTTTTGTGTTGTTTTGTTTTGATCTTTGTTGTGTTGAATTGTTTTGTTGTGTTTTGATGCACAATAGTAGTTTATTTGCGTTTTAATTTATTAAAAGCGAATATACTACTATTGTGCATAATTCGTCTTATATTCATCATTATTCATATAAGCTTATTTGCATTACAACTCTAAACTAAGCAGTAGCTTCTACTATATATTCTGCGTTTAATGGGGTAGTATAAAAGGCAATGTATGCAATGGTTGTGAAAATATTGTTTGTTATAATAAACTATCCATTACGCGGTTCAGGCAGACTACCGCTTAGCTATACAAATATATCGAGAGGCAGCGTTATCAATGTCTGGCAGGTGGTTAACACAATAATATATCGAGAGGCAGCGTTGTCAATGTCTGGCAGGTGGTTAACACAATTCAACAATTGCGAGTTTTGGTCTATATGGAAGTTGAAGCTGTGGCCATCAATATTTAGCAGAATTATCAGCTAAAATACGATCATAACACATAATATAAATACATTAAACCAAATTGATCATACTTTTTATCCATCAGAACCAACAGTATTTTTGCATTTATCTTTAATATCGATATTCACAGCTCCAACTTCCTCATAGCTGAAGCTCGCAAGCGGTCAATTCTGCGCCACCTTGTATATTGGACACAGCAACATTAGGCTAGCAATATGGCCGCTATACAAACCGTAATGGCTGCTACACCAATTTAGAGTACCCCCCTTAAGGTAGCCCCCTTCGCTTTTTTTATCTTTCTCTCCCTCTCTCTTTGGCTTGTATCCATTCGGCCCCATTCAGCCTACTGTTTCAAGACGTTTACCCTCATCTAGGTATCAATATTTTCCTGGCGAGCGGTAGCGAGCCAGCATATACATATTTTTGTTTTGACAGCAAGCTAAATTTGTACATTTTTCGATAGAACAATGTCTCCCGCGAAGCCGGATTTCTCCATACAATGCTGGCTCGCTATCGCTCGCCAGGAAAAAAATCGACACCTGGATGGGGATAAACGTCTTAAAACATTGGCTGAATGGGGCCGAATGGATACAAGCCAGGGAAAGAGAGAAAAGGAGAGAAAGATAAACAAAAAAGCCGGTGCCCCCATTAACCAGAGTTAGGTTAGCAACATGGCGGTTATATAAGAACATAGGGCTGGGAGATAAACCACGTCTCACCCCTTATAATACAAGCCCGTACAATAGACCCTACTCTCTTCAAGGGGGCACTTATTATTTGTTGGTCTACTTATATATTGACTCATTTAATAATATATAGTTTCCTCGCTAGACCTCCATAAGTCTTGAACAAAAAAAACCCCAAGACCCTCTTTCAAGAGAAATTTGTAAATGTTTCGGTAGAAAAATTTCCCGATTCCTCTTAAAATTACAGGCTCGCTTACACTCGCCAGAAAAAAATCGACACCTAAATGGCACGAAAAGTCTTAAAATTTACAACGAAATGGGGTGAAAGGAGTTAAAATCGCCAAACTAGTGGACCGAACGTCATACAATCTAAAAACTAGTGGGGCTAAACACGAGGAAGAAGCGGGACCAGAAAAAAAAACATTCCCCCTTGAATGGCCCCTTAAGTCTTCTGCACTATAACCATATCAATTTGGGTTATTTAAGATGTCGTATGCTTGACAGATCCTAATGATTCTGGCAACTATTGGACGATTTTAATCAGCTTAGGCAGGATGTCTACCAAATAATAAACAACATACTATCAATTAATTCTTTTATCTACCATATATGCTTCCTAAGCTTTATAAAATCGTCTAAATGTAGCTAGAACAAAAGAAAGAATACGTCTCCGGTACAGATGGGGTATATTAAAAGTAACCAGACGTTCGAGGGTGGTGGCAGTCTATAACCTACCTGGACCCTATCTAAAGGCCATGTCACACGAGCACTTTTCTGGTCAATTTTCGATGAGCAAGTTTTTTCTCCTACTATATCATGGTATTAATTTTATTGGAATCGACAACGGGACTGAATTTGTATGAATTAGAGAGATTGCAATAATATAAAACTCTAATTCAGAAGATGCCAGGCTACAATTACTCGTAAAAATTGACGGATAAATCGCTCGTGTGACACCATGTTAAGACCAACAACTGACTCTTTATGTGTTTCAAGGATTACAATATGGCCGCCTTCTCTGCTTAACCCAACCCAATAATAAAATACTATCTAATTACCGAACGGATCAATAAGGCTAACAATGCTCTTCAGTATGGCTTTCAAGACTAATCAATATGGGTATAGAAGGGTTGCAATATGGCTGAAAAATATCATTAACCCTTATTTAGCGGCGAGCAACATAAGTCGAGTTAAATAAAGCTGGACTATGTGGCGGCGCTCGACATAACTCGAGTGGCAATTTCAGCACGTAATGTGGCTGAGAGAGAGAGACAAGTGGTGGCAGGAGACTAGCGAGCGTATGACTGCTCCAGACCACTGCGGCGAACCTACTGACACAAATCTCAGCTCCCTCCTCCCTCTCTCACTCGCTACATACTCAATTATGTACTGAAAGTACCGAATTACCTGCTTTTTGCACTCGCGTTGCACGGTTATTGAAAGAAAACTATCCATCATACAAGGATCGTTATGGTGTCATTCGAAAGCTCTGTTTATGCCCTTTCAGGGATAGGTACTTGAGCCCTATTTTGGCTAAACACCCCGCTGTGCGGTACACATATTAACACGATTAACCCTCGTCTAGCGGGGGTTTTTGGGCTATTTTGGGCATATTCAGGCCTTCCTGAATGATAAATCAAGTATCTGCATGAAAAGAAATGTATTCAGCAAAACACTAGGCTCTAAAAAGCTTCAAAATGAGACCAGAACGAGCTACGTAGCACTCGTGGTTCTCATACAGTGGTACCAGTAACATTGGAGTTTAGCGTATAGCGGTATATTTTTCCCAGCTACGCTCACTATTGGCTATACTGCCAGCCTCTCGAGAACACAGGGAAGGTGAGTCAGTGGGCGGCGGTAGGCCCTGAGAGTCGGACGTGTGGCCCGCTGCACTCCCGGCCATTTGCAATCGATTTTAACCCTTTAAAAGCCATAATGATGCTCCTAACTTGCTGCAAATTGGTGCCCGGCTATAGCCGGGCGCCGCTCTTTAAGGGTTAAACACCACCACCTCCCAAAGCAGTCCCAAATATCAATCAAACGGCTTCCACTAGCTTAATGTGTTTGAAGGGTTACAACATGGCCGCTTCCCTGTTCACCCAACCCAATAATAATATACTACCCAATTACCCCCCCCCAAAAAAAACAAAAAAACAAAAACAGTACAGTACTTATATACCGGTTGTCACAATGACCAGGGTCTTTTAGGAGTAACTAGACGGTTACATTAGTGGCGTCTGACTTATTAAAGCAGCTGTGCCATGTCTAGTATTAGAATTACCTGGTATTGTGAGTTTTACTCCGATACCCTTCCAATTACTCATGCCTAGTTTTGCCGTGCCTCTAAGCATTTTTGTTTCAATAAACATTTGGGTACAATCAGCCAATAGAGTGTTACTAGTTTCGTGTCTGAAGTTATGTTTTAAGGGCAACGCTGTAATGTTGATGCTAGGCGTGGTAAGGTAGGAAGTGGAGGGGGGCGAGGTTGCTCCCGTCTCGGGGAGGGAGGGAGGGATGGGGCGGCCAGCTTGCCTGCCCCATCAGTTTCATTTAATTATGTGACCATTGCAAGTTTAGTTGTGTTGCAATATCAAGATGTACTTTATTTTATCTGCCACACTGTTTTAGTTAAGTTGTTAACACAGGAATACTTTAGTACAAGTTATTCTTGTGAAGTGTCTTAAGTCTTATCATATCGTGTGGTGAGATATTGCAATCCCCTTTAGTTTGAGCCTGACTCCCGCCAGCCATGCCAGGGCCAGGCTTCGCCA
Organism: Paralithodes platypus; assembly: GCA_032716605.1. NCBI lineage: Eukaryota > Metazoa > Arthropoda > Malacostraca > Decapoda > Lithodidae > Paralithodes > Paralithodes platypus. The sequence goes on from CM064572.1 coordinate 40,268,179, forward strand.
TTCTCTAGTGGGCGGTCAGACAGTATAGGTGGTGGTAGCCCTCTCTAGTGGTACACCAGTCTGCCCCGGTTTATTTTTTCCTTGCTTGCATAAGAGTAACGTAACATAATTAACAGAGAATCCTAGACATCTAGTTCTCCCTTTTTTTATTATTCCTTTCCTCTGATCAGCATTTTACTATCTTTCCATTTTCATTATAGATTCTGAACCTTCGGTGGCTACTTCGGAATTCGTGATGGCGACAAGCTGGGAGGTTTGCCGGGGTCCTTACTAATAAGCACTGTTATGCCCCTTTCCCACTGGTGAGACAAGTCAAGATTTTCGTCGCCGACTCCAATAAATTGGCACATTCGTGACATGTCTCAACACCTCTCATGAACAATCGTTTGACTCTCAAGGCCTCTCAAGGCCTCGCAAGGGCCTTCGCATATGTTCGGACAGTTCAAAATTTTGGACGAGGACTCACGAGGATTGGTTACCTTGGTTACCCTCGCAAGCATCGTCGAGCATCGCCGAAGGATCTGCGAGGGTATCTGCGATCATCTGCGACATCGGCCAGACATCACGGAGGGTTTCGCATAAAAAAAAACTTTGCAACGCTGCATGGATGCTCACCGATGCTCTGCTCGCCGATGCTCTCAGATGTTCCGAGAACATCGACGATGCCAAAGAGCACCTTCGGCGAGGTGGGAGAGAAAACAAAAAAAATGAGGAGGGAGTGAAAGAGAAAACAGCGAGGTGAGCTCAATGTTTACGTTACGTTACGTTACGTTACGGCTCAGCCTAATTGAGCCCACCTCGCTGTTTTCTCTTTCTCTCCCTCTGTTTTTTTTTTCTTGCTCTCCCTCTCTCTTTGCCTATAATCCGTTCGGCCCCATTCAGCCTACTGTTTTAAGACGTTTACCCCTATCCAGGTTTCAATATTTTCCTGCTGAGCGGTAGCGAGCCAACATATATATATTGTTGTTTTGGGTCGTTTTTCTGGTCCACTTTCTTCCTCATGGTTAACCCCATTAGTTTTCATATTTGGGGGATGGTGGGGGGAAGGTAGAAGGGTAATTGACTCGTGGTACAAATATGAAGCCGATTGGAGAGGTAGTTTCGCCACCACGGATTTTCCTTTTTTTCCTTTTCTTCGTACGGATACGCTGGAAGTGGGTGGTGGGAGGGAGGTGGGGGTGTGGTGGGGGGACGACAGAAGGGTAGGGGACTTGTCACACAAATATGGAACCGATTGGTTCGGTCGTTTCGCCGCCACATATTTTCCTTTGTTTTCTTTGTGAGGCGACCGATAGTCAGCGAGTGGGTGGGGGGAGGGGGTTGTGTTGGTGGTGGCAAGAAGCCAGAAGGGTAAGGTACTATTGTGGACATAAGTCCTGCTACACCTGCCAGACAGGGAATCGCGAATTGTGTTGGTAACATTTTTACCCTCCCCCCCCTGTCCCTCCACTCCATCCCCACTCTAACACCCTCTCTCAGCCTAGCCCCTCCTTCCCTCTCTACTGCTTTCGTTCTTGTTCACGTCTATAAGCCGCTCTTTATTTCCCCCTATCTCATCGAATCATTGTATTTTTATGAATGTTTTCCTAATCTTTTAACTAATATGAAATATCATATTGTTACATACTTCATATTTATATTTACCATTTTAAATACATCTAACATAATATATAGTTTGATAATCCATTAGAATATGGAAGTTTTTAACTATACTGTATATGTTATCTAAGTCAATTACAACTGAGACTAATTTACTTTTGCATTATCATATTTCAATTCAGTTATAATTATCTAAGCCCATATATCCCACTGTTTGGAGTAAGCATGTATTTCACTGTTAAATTGTATATATTAATAAAAGAGATAATTGACACGACTAAAATATTAAAAGTTATAAATATATGTTTACGTGTGTATTGTCAATAATCGCCTGTCAACCCACCTCCCCCTTAACCCCTTCAGCACGATGGCGTCTTTCTAACTTTGATTCAGTTTAAGAAGGACCTATGTTATTCAGAAGGTCTATTGAGATCTGATTTACCCCTTTGGATCCTACAAGTATATTATAAGATAAAGAAATCGTCTAATGGTAACCAAAATATGATGAAAATAACGTAATCGTGTGAAAGGAGTTAACTACAGCAGCCCAGATGTATCTATTCATAGTTTGTAACTAGTCAACTCAAATACACGGCCAAACACATTAATGTGATATTACATTACACGATCTTGTATGTTATTTGTTTACTTAAGGAGATTTGGCATCTTTCAACTGCCTCAGCAAACACTGCTCCCTCCGAGATTAACCCCTTCCATACCAGGGTTGTGTTTAGTTTTATTACATTTATATTTCTACAATTGTGTGCAGATAAGGAAGGATTTGTGGTATTTGGAAGAACTAATTGAGCTAGTTTGGAGCCTTTTAATTGTTACATTTCCTTCCTTAATTGAATAAAAATTTATAAATATAGCTATTCTCCATTCACTCGAAGCATGCCTCTGGCACCTAATTGGTGTTTGTATCGACGCTCATGATTCCCCATCTTATCAATACCGTAGCTCACTGGCCCAGAAGAATCGCAGAACTGATAATGTCTTTATTGTTATTTTTATTATTCTTTATCCATTCATTATACTAGACACGTGTTAATAATTGTAATGATTACTTAACAATCTACAGTGTTATCCGAATCTTAAAAGCCATGATATATCACATTAAACACATTAATACAACATACATCATACGTTAAACACAAGTGAGATAAATAAATGATAAACCCAAAATGTAAGCAATATATGAAGGCTGACTGACTTGGCCCATGCTTCTTATAGCCAATCACAGGCCCTGCTTCACTTATTACACATATATAATAGGTAGCGACATTTCATCTCTTGCTTGTGTTTAAGGTAGTATATCTGCATTATTTATGTGTCCCTGTGATATTTCATTGCTCTTAAGGTTTGGATATCACTCTTGATTATCACATTATTATTTGAATTCATTAAACTTATTTGTATTATTCCATTTATATTCATTAAACTAAATAAGTCTTAGTTATTATAATGATAATTTGATAAGTGATGTCCGAACCTTAAGACATAAAATATCACATAACACCTAAATAACGCAGATAGCATACAGTAAACACAAGGAAGGGTGAAAATAGCGTCACTACCTATTTACATGTGTATATGTGTGGTAGAGGTATTAAGTGTTGAACACACAGCTAAAATGTTTAGAGTTTGAATATTGTCTCCGACAGGAGGAGGATATTCTTTGGTTTTCCTTGCGACACCATTTACCCCTTAAGGTTCATGACGCATGTTGACAGTTTATTGTGGCTCCTTGTAGACGATTTTATACAGCGTAAGAAAGATCTTTGGGAATTAAAAGGGTAAAGATTATCCCCATTAACCTTCTGATTTACATATACCCTTCCTAATCAGAATATAATTGCCTAATTATAGCCAGCACACAAATGCATTAACGATCCTAACTGAATCGAGCTGAGTAAGGCACCAGCTTAAATCCTATGTAATCTGTGTGAGGCAACATGGTCAACAACTGGGAACACGAGAACATGATACATTAAAGTGGATTATTCGGTTAATGTATTTTCATGTAAACTATAATTTTTTAACAGTTATTAAAATATAGAAATAATAGTTCTATATCTATATTAATCACGAGTGAAGTAGCTTAAGTGATGCAAAACAAGTTCTCAAATGAATGACAGATAGTTACAGACACAAATACGGATAATAAATTGACAAGTAGAATCTGTTTTATCTTTATATTCCTTCATTTACTACCATTTCACACACACTCGTATTATTTCTCTCACGCCATCCCTTCCATTAGTTATAATGGTGGCACAAACTAGGTTACATTGTTTTTGTTGTAATTGTTGATACATTACTTCTAATTATGTGTTTTAATAAAGTGCACGTCCGTAATTTGTTAATAAATAACCTATAACTCAAATTAACTATCTACACTGCATCATATTATTTTCATGATCAAGTTTGAAGCAAACTGCCTGGGGAATTTAGTATATGGTGAAACCACAACAAACACTTCAGCTTAGGACTCTCTACAACTCCTTATTGTTGCCTTTATTTTGTTCTTATTTAGCAGGTAGCTGGTTATAAGTACCGTAAATAAAACCAAGAGCGAAGAGTTATTTTTCCTTTTTTTTTTTTTTTTCATGGTATACGACGGGTTCGGCCCTACATGGAGATCTTCGCGTATAAGTTATATACGAAAACGTGAACATTGTGCATATAATTTATCTATCTATATCTATTCATGTCATGTGAAAGAAAGACTAGGGTACCGGTATTTTACAAGATGTAACCAAACCTTGCATTTACTCCTCATAGCATGAATTTGAGAAATATTAGATTGAAAATTATATTCAGCAAATTGATGGTGTATACAGGTAGTAGCTACAAACAATATAAACATATTTAAGAAAAAAAACTGATCACATAATTATATACACCCGTTTATAAATAAGGTAATATGAATAGTGCTTTTAGTTAACCCCTTCAGCAAGATGACGTCTTCTTACCTTCGATTCTGGCTATAATTAGACGAGTTTATGCAGTTTAAGAAGAACCTGTGTTACTCAGAGTGATTATTGAGATCGTATTTACCCCTTTGAGTCCTAGAAGTAGATTATAAGCTAAAGAAAGTTGTCTAATAATAACCAAAATATGACGAAAAATACGTCATCGTGGTGAAGGGTTAAAAGACGTGTTGCATGGTAAACCAAAAACAGGTACTCTTATTGTTGGACAAGACGATAATCAAACTCAACACATTTTCGGTGCGTGTTTAACAATACCTTTACCACTCCAGCTTAAATCTAATCTCTTTGGAGTACAGCCTAATTGTATTATTAATATTATTATAAATAATAATTAAATGGTTTATCTTATGTTCTGTTTGGCACAATATACATTATGTTGAAACACCTATAAACTAACTGGACATTAAATATTTAAAGTCATAAAGGGCCAGCAAAAATCATATTTACATTAGGTGAATTCCCACATGTTCATTATTTACAAGGTTCCTTTTAACCATTACATCTACATCCTACTTCATTATCCCTTATTTTGTTTTTTATATAAGTCTCTATGGTTGCTGTTTATTAAAGTTGTATGGGCATGCATCTTCATTCAATTAACGCTACAATTATGAGGTTTAACTGATTAAGTAGCAGTGATATTCTTTTCATCCTATTCTAGCAAATATTTTACTATTGTATTGAGCTAAAGAAGTCGTCTACTTTTTAAAATGTTACTGAATATAGCAAATAATACCTTAACTACAACAGCCCCTTTCTTATCAATATATAATAGTCTGATCATAGCTATAGTGAAATATATAAGATGGCCCCGGAACCGAAAGGGTAAATAAAAAGTATCTTTTCATGGTCTAGGTAAGATTCACCAAGGCCCTCTGCTCTATGATATTGACATTCATCTGCTACGCAACAATATCCCTTAAGCTACTTCACTCGTGATTAATATAAATATATTCAGTATATTTTAGTTCTATAAATATGTCATGTTTAAGGAATTATAGTCTGTTTTGTCTTACAAATTTCCACCGCCTTATGTTCGACTTAATAATTCGTGTCAACTGCCTTATTTAATATACCAATTCCATGCCAAATTGGCATTTTGCCCCAACGTTATGATGAAACACAGTCGACATTAATTAGGTGAAATTACATGCAATCCAATATTATACTTGAATGAACTGCACTTATGTATTTGTTTATGTTAATCGAAGGGACAAGAAAACCTATTTATCCACTCGGAAGGAGCGAGAACCGCAGCACTCCCTTCACCACTTACAGGTGGCCTCGCACAACACTTTAATTTCAACCTCTCCAGTGAGTGGAGTATAGTTATTTATAAAAAAAATATTATTCAGTAAAAGTAGGACGTGTAACAGTTAAACGGTTTTATACCATCTAAATTAACTCTTCGTAATACCACAGATCCTTCCTTAAATGCATACATTTTTCTAAATATAGCTAAATTAAAATTAGACCCAACCCTGGTACGGAAGGGGTTAATCTCGGAGGTAGCAGCGCTCGCTGAGGCAATTGAAAGACGTCAAATCTCCTCAAGTATGATCATATCATGCAAGTATGTGTAATGTAATGTCACACTAATGTGTGTGGCCGTTTGTTTGAGTTGACTAGTTACTAAATATTAATATATTAGTGTGAGCGTACCGTAGTGAAGGGGGAGGAGGGTTGACAGACTATTATTGAGAATACACACCTATAACCATATACTTAAAAACACTAATATGCAATGCATTGAATCAAGGAACCCATTATATGTGTGGGTCAATGATCTCTTTTAATAGTACTGAATATAAACTTCAACTAGTGAAATACATGTTTATTCCAAATATTTATATACTGTATATCTGCTTAATTAATCATAACAGAATTACAATATGAGAATGCAAAAGTATATTCAAGTCTCAATTGTATCTGAATTACAGTAGATAATATTATAATTATGGTTAATATACTCCCATATTCGAATGGATCATAACACTATAATAATGTGCTACGTTTCTATGAAACGGCAAATCTGAACTTGACCTATGTAAGCTATTGCTATTTTAACGATATGTTATTCCTTTTTCCTGTTCTTGCTCTGTCTTGAGTCGGCTACCCCCAAAATGGGGATTGGGCCTGAGCATATAGATAGATAGATAGATATTCCATTTTAGGAGGAATTGGAAAGCATGCATAAGATACATAGATTTGATGATAGAGGGATAAATGAGAGAAAGGAAGAAGAGAGAGGTTATCGTGATATTTATCATTATGTGGCTATAGTCAGGGCCCTGGTTATAGTCATGGTAGTGGAAATAATCTAAGGGGAGGGGCTTATAGACGTGAAACAGGAAAGAAAGAGGAAAGGAGGGTTGAGAGAGGGTAGAAGAGTGGGGGCAGGGGGGTGCACCAATGTTACCAGCACAATTCGCGATTCTCTGCCGGGCAAGTGTAGCAGGACTTATGTCCACAATAGTACATGTGGTAGAAATATGAAAGACATAGGTGCAGTCGTTTCGCTGCTACGATTTGTTTTCGGCGAGTCCGTATATATACGGGACCTGGCACTGGGCGTGACAAGACCCTAGTCCGTATATATACGGACCTGGCACTCTGGGGGTTTTAAGACGTTTACCCCCATCCAGGTTTCAATACGCCGAACCATCGCTTGAATCGCCAAAGACGTGGCAGAACATACGGCGAGTTTTCTTTCATCCTCGCATGATTTCGCAAGATATTTTTGAAAATGTGACATGCCTCGCAGAGGTCATCGGCGAAACATCGCTCACTTCGCCGATAACGTCGCAGAAGGTCAGCGATTGCGTTGCCGACATCGGCGACATCTTCGCTGAGTACAATTAAAATTTTGTCATCTGTTTGTAACGGTAAAAATCGTGAACGTCGCACGTATTCTTGCAAATTTGACAAAACTAAGTTTTCGGCGACGAAAATCGTGACTTGTCTCACCAGTGGGAAAGGGGCATTAGCCCCATAGACAGTCCACACACACACACATCCATAATCCTTACATACTTTTCCCAGTGTTCGTGCTTAGGACCCGGTAGCAGCCTTGACGGTTCTGCCCCAGCTCTTGTTTATTCACTATCTCAGGTTTCGAACTGAGGCAACGGAGTGTTTAATATTAATAAGGAATCCAGCTTCAGTCTGGACCCCCCCCCCCATAGTTAAGTGAGTGTGTGAGGTGGACTCTAAGAGCTCATAGTTTCGGGCGGTTACTCACTGGGGGGCCCAGGTTGAAGCAGGATATATTGGTGTGATATTAGAGGTGGTCAGGGCAACTTGCTTCCACTAATATCACCCCGAGGTTAGTAGTCATATTAGGACACTGCCTTGTATTGTTAGTTCATTATATGTATGCAATATTATTATGTGCAACTCTCTTGGGTTGAGAGTGGATTACCGTTGGCTGGTTTGCGCACGGTATAGTATTGTCGAGGGCGCGCATAGCCTGTTATGCTCGCAGTACACCTGCACTCCTTTGTTCGTTGATGTCTGCTGGTAGCCTATATGTATTCAACTGTTTTGATTATCCAACCCAGCATTGCTAATCCCGGTGTTGGTTTCGAGTTCTCGTAGCTAGTGAGTTACATTATTCTTTCTGTTATACTTATTATTCAGAGTAGGAGCAGGGCAGTGTGCACCTTAAGCCCTGAGAAGAGCCTGGAAGCGTTCATAAAGCTCTTACCTGTTGCGTCGTGGTGTTGTTTGGCAGAGAGACAAGGTTCATTGGCATTAGGCATTATTTTCGTATACCGTCTCTAAACAACTGAGGTCCAGATTCGTAACACGGTATTATATATAAATACATAAATAAATAAATAAATAAATAAATAAATAAATAAAAATAAAAATAAAATAAATAAATACATCAATAAATAATAAACTATAACAATACAAATCTCCCATAGCGCTCCCAAATATCAATCGAACGGCTTCCACTAATGTTTGTCAAGGGTTTCAACATGGTCGCCTCCTGTTTCTATAAAGGACTAGCCAATTACAAGACTGGATACCACATAGACACATGATGGCCAATTAAGCGAGAGGGGGGCAGTTGAAAAGCATAAATAAAGAGTGGTGTGTGTGTGTGCGTGTGTGAGAGAGAGAGAGAAAGAGAGACGGGGTGGTGTGTGTATGTGTTTGTTTGTGTGTGTGTGCGTGCGTGTGAGAGAGAGAGGGGGGGGGGTATGTGTTTGTTTGGGTGAGGTGTGTGTGTGCTTCTGTTTTTCAGCAAGTTTGTGTGTACATCTTTTTGTCTTTACAATATATCTATGACTCTGTCCAATTTACCGTTTGTATCAATGTTTGTCTTATTGCAACTTAAAATACAGTCTCTCTCTCTCTCCTACACACACACACACACACACACACACACACACACACACACTCACACACACACACACACACACACCCACACACCAGCCAATTCCCCAGTACCCCAACGCAGGAAACAACCTGTGAGGAGAGGAGGGCACTTGTTACAAGCAGCTTTGTACATTGTCTCCTTCATATATTATGTAAAGAAGAATGATCAAGCAACTATTGTATACTGTAAATAAATTAATAATATACATCACAATCATCTTCCTTGATCAGAAAAACATACTAACAATTCGTGGACTCCCTATGTTTTTATTTATGCAATCATAACTACCTAGATTGATTTTTGGATTTTACTTGCTTTTCAAAAACAAAAAAGTATATGGTTTTGTAGTTGATTTATAGATACTTATATATATATATAGATGATTATTAGTTTCCAGAGATATACTTCCAAAATAAAAAGTAGGTGAAGTCCACGAATATCTATGAGTGGGCTAGAGACTATGGCATCCGAGTGTACATATGTACGTACACATGTAAAATATTGTATGCACATTTCTACCAATAAATAGCATCCATAAAATTAACTCCTATCTCTGTTTAGTAATTGTATTCCCTGAAAACTTATGAATCTTGGTATAACAAAATTGTCTCTGAATAAAAACTCATATCAATTACATTGGATTGTAGTAGAACAAGACTAGTGTATCTTCACAAAATACCGTAATTATTCTCCACTCTTTGAATACTAACACAGAAGGAAGCAAATAAAATAAAAATAATATCTTCTTATAAGTTAATATTGCACATTGCATCCCTCAAAGAATAATCAATAAATATGTTCATATTAAAACACATACCCTTTAAAATCGATTTTTTTTTATAAAAATGCCAAACCATTCCATTATATCTTTTTCTTTTATAGACAAAATATATAATAATATACAAAATACAATAAAAAGAATACTAGTTTATTTTCTAAATCACCATGCAACACATCTCATGCCGAAGAAAATATATGAAACACAACTAAACACATTATGCGTATTATGAATTCCTAGAACACGTCCGATTACAAAACTATTAAAAGAGATATACAAAGTAAATTAATGTTTACAAACTTAGTATATAGAATATACCTGGGAGCTCACTACTAAAACATTTCTCATACCCCCAAAAAATCGCAAACATTGATGAATAAATTTATAAAAGTAAACGCACCCAATATGCGAAGGGCTATTGCATTCAGGGACCCCACCTCGCTTATTTTCTCTTTCTCTCCCTCTCTCTTGGGCTTGTATCTATTCGGCCCCATTTAGCCTACTGTTTTAAGACGTTTAACCCCATCCAGGTGTCAATATTTTCCTGGCGAGCGGTAGCGAGCCAGCATATATATATATATTTTTTTTTTTTACAGCAAGCTAAATTTGTACATTTTTCGATAGAAAAATGTCTCCAGCGAATCCGGATTTCTACATACAATGCTGGCTCGCTATCGCTCGCCAGGAAGAAATCGACACCTGGATGGGGATAAACGTCTTAAAACATTTGGCTGAATGGGGCCGAATGGATACAAGCCAGGGAAAGAAAAGGAGAGAAGGATAAACAAAAAACGGTGACCCCCCTTAATACAACCCGGTTCTAACCTTCATCAAACATAATTATAGTATGGCGTCGCTGTGTCTCGTCTGAATTTCCACGAGTATGAAGGAGACAAAAGGCAAAGCTGCTTGTAAGGAGTGTCTCCTACAAAGTTGAAAAAGTGACAGAGAGCCAGATTCAAGGTACACTCGGATGTCATAGTTTCTAGCCCCCTCCTAAGAATGCGTGGATCCCCTATATACCAGTACCGTATATATTGTTATTATTTTTGTGTTGTGTAATTATAACTACCTGGATTGATTTTTTGGATAGAACTTGCTTTTCAATAACTATTATCTATAGTTTTCTAATTGATGTATCAACAAATATATTCATGATTTCGTTTCCAGATATATAGTTCGATAATTCGAAATACGTGAAGTCAACGGATATTTATGAGAGGGCAAGAGACTATGGTATCCGAGCGTACAGTCAACTTGTTTAATCCGCAGTCTCAGAAATTGTAGTTATGCAATTATATTTTCAGAGTGAGGTAGGAAACAGTATCGTATTATATTTCTTGATTCATCCCGTTTCCATTTTATATATTGCACATTTATATTATACGTTAAATGTAAGCATTGAATCAGCCTAAATAGTATTCTTAGACTCCTCCGATTAGGGGGGGGGGATTTTTACTTAACCTAACAAGTGCGCATGGGGGTAATTGGAAACGTCCCCCGGTGCTGACGTATTTGAGGTGTTTCCGTCACTAAAATATTCATTGTACCATTAATAGCATTAATACTTATCCATATGCGCCTATTATGGGTTGATTATAAAGGTATTAACCTGAAACAACAATAAAACGAGTGAAAACAGCGTTTGGATGAATCGGAGATATAGCCCGCGAGTTGTATAATGTATGGGTGAGGCAAGCTGCTTTCCCGCCAATTTCCCCCAAGGCCACTGAGACACAGTCGATCGATACTCTCTCTCTCTCTCTTGCATTCGCTTGCTATCAGTGATGACCACACCCTGTAACCGGATTTCTAATGTTAGCACGAAAATATACCTCAGAATAAGGGAATAACAGGGAAAATAGGTGATAACTGAAGGAGAGGAGGAAAGTGGGGAAGGAGGGGAGGTAGAGGACTGAGATTTTGCATGGCCCAGGGGCCAAAACATTTGTTTTTTGTTTTTTTTCGATGTCAAAAGTTGATTTTTTTTTTCTCTGACTCTTAAGAGTCTCCCCGCAGTCCGCCGGGGGAACTCTTAAGAGTCTCCCCGCAGTTCCCGGGTTAATGGGTCTTTTGCAGGACTCCCTCTCCCTAATATTTGGCCCACATGAGATTTTAAGACGTTTGGCCCATTAGTTTGGCGATTTTAAGACCCCCATTGATGTCCATTTTAAGACCTTTCGTGCATGTTGGTGTCGAATTTGTCGAATTTCCTGTAGAAGGAACAGGCCTTCGGCCGGGACTTTTTTTACGAAAAATTTACAAATCTATCTTTAAAGGGGTGTAGGGTTTTTTTTTTTTTTTTTTTTTTTAAGCTTGATGGAGGTCTAGCTAGGAAACTTAAAATAAATGAATATATAAATAAATAGAAACAAACAATCCCTACCCCTTTAATTATTTAGCTAACATTAACCTTTAAGAGGATCGATTTGCTCTTTGTAAGGTTCATATTGGTTCATACAAGGTTTTATGCCTTAGAGAGTACCACCATCATCACCGTTACAGAGAGAGAAGTATTGAATTGTTTAGATAAACTCAAGGTAAATAAAACTACTGGACATGATACAATCTCGCCTAGAGTTCTAAAGGAAGCTAAGGATGAGCTCTCTAAACCACTGACATTACTATTCAATAAATCCTTGCAGTCTGGAACTATGCCCGATCAGTGGAAGCTAGCCAACGTAACACCGATATTAAAAAAAGGCAGCAAATCCCTATCCAGTAACTATCGTCCAATTAGCTTAACCTCAGTTGTATGTAAAATGCTAGAAACGGTCATACGAGACAGACTCGTAAATCACTTAGAGGAAAATAACATACTTAACCCTTATTTAGCGGCGAGCAACATAAGTCGAGTTAAATAAAGCTGGACTATGTGGCGGCGCTCGACATAACTCGAGTGGCAATTTCAGCACGTAATGTGGCTGAGAGAGAGAGACAAGTGGTGGCAGGAGACTAGCGAGCGTATGACTGCTCCAGACCACCGCGGCGAACCTACTGACACAAATCTCAGCTCCCTCCTCCCTCTCTCACTCGCTACATACTCAATTATGTACTGAAAGTACCGAATTACCTGCTTTTTGCACTCGCGTTGCACGGTTATTGCAAGAAAACTATCCATCATACAAGGATCGTTATGGTGTCATTCGAAAGCTCTGTTTTATGCCCTTTCAGGGATAGGTACTTGTTTTACGTTCTGGGTCTTATTTAGGCATGAAAATGATCACGTAAACAGCCCTATTTTGGCTAAAAACACCCCGCTGTGCGGTACACATAAATAAACCGCATAGGCCGCTCGTAAGGTGTTAAAGATACTCAACACGGCTTTCGTAAAAAACGTTCCTGTTTAACAAACCTCTTAGACTTCTTCCACGATATCCTCAACCTCTACGATGAGAGTAAAGCTGTAGATATTATATACCTTGATTTTCAAAAGGCCTTTGACAAAGTTCCCCACAAACGTTTACTGCTAAAACTAAAAGCGCAAGGAATACAAGACGGTGTGTTGAAATGGATAGAAAATTGGCTCAGCGACAGAAAGCAAAGAGTAGTCATAAACGGTAAGGCATCAAAATGGACCAATGTAAATAACGGGGTACCCCAGGGATCGGTACTAGGACCAATTCTCTTTCTAATTTACATCAACGACATAGATGAGGGTCTCACCTGTACAATCTCAAAATTTGCTGACGATACAAAAATTGCAAATAGCGTACTCTCAAAAGAACAAGTTGACGATATGCAACACAATCTAGATAAATTGTCATGTTGGGCCCAAATTTGGCAAATGAGTTTCAATGCGGATAAATGTAAAGTACTACATATCGGATACCTAAATGAGAAAGCAAACTATTCGATGAATGGCACTCAGCTTAAGAATGTAAACAGAGAAACCGATCTGGGAGTAACAATATCGAGTAACCTAAAACCGAGTCAACAATGTTCAGAAGTTGTTAAGAAGGCAAACAAAATAATTGGCTTTATAGGCAGGTCATTTGAGCATAAATCCAAAGAAGTTATCCTAACCCTTTACAATTCCTTAGTCCGCCCTCTTCTGGAATACTGCGTTCAATCCTGGTGCCCTTATTACCAAAAAGATATAAACAAGCTAGAACGAGTTCAACGTAGAGTTACCAAAATGATACCTAGCCTAAAGAACAAACCATACGAGGAGCGTCTTAGAGAATTAAATCTATTTCCTTTAACCCAGCGCAGATTAAGAGGCGACTTAATTCAAGTGTTCAAAATCATCAAAGGCATCGACAATATGAACTGTAGTAAGTACTTCACTATCGACCAATCTAATTACACGCGGGGAAACGGTTGCAAAATTATTGGTAAATCTTTTAACTCGCACGAATCTAAGAATTTCTTCTTCAATCGAGTTGTCAACTTGTGGAATGGGCTTCCCCGAAACGTTATAGACTGCATCACCGTTGATTCATTTAAACTCCGCCTAGACAAATATCTCGCATCAAACCCGCGACTGACTGCGTTTGTAAATGAATAACTTTATTTTATCCCCCCCTCAGTTACTAACCCATCTGTCCCCTGCTAACTTCCTAATCCTGCCACGGACATTAGTTCCAGGGCAGTAATTCCCTTTCCAATGTTCCCTTACCCACTCTAAACCACTGTTTGGACACTTGATCCTCAGTGTTTTGGAGGACAAGCAACCTAGAAGGGTCACTGGATCTGTTGTTGCTTGATTTCCTTTGTACTCCTTTGTACCATGAACACCACCTGGCCCATAACCGTACGAATGGCAGAACTCAGTTGCGTAAATGGGGTAGGGTTTATTTAATAGTTTATTTAGCTATGTATGTATTATTGTTTTAGTCTCCTCCGTAGACTTCCATCAAGTTAATAAATTATCCTCAAGATACCCCTTCAAGAAAATTTTGTACATTTTTCGGTATACAAATGTCTCGGTACCTCCATATTTATAGGCTCGCTAAAACTCACCAGGAAAACAATCGACACCTAAATAGCATAACAGGTTTTGATATTGATATATAAATGGAATGAAAGGTTTTAAAATCGACAAACTAATGGGGCGAACGTGTAAATAGGAGGTAGAAGGGGTCCAGAAAAAAATCAACTACCTCCCCCCTGTTCAGGTTTATTGGCCCCATATGGGGCAAAAAATATGCGTAAAACAGGTTTTTCGCGAATATTTCACGGCCGGAGGCCGATGGCAAGAAGTTAGAACGACGAGCAGTCAGTCCGCATCATCCTACGACTGGGAGAGGGTGTAAGCCGCCGCTCTCTCTCCTCCCCTTTCCTGTACCAACCTGTCCGGTCACCATATGGGGTCCATAATCCCAAATGTGTACTACAAATTTCCCCTTCCTATCAAACTTTTTTTTAGCCTCAGAGTTCTGCCTTGTTGTCACTCAAGACCCTCAGCCATCCCCTCCACGGCCCTGCAACCAAATAAATCCAGTTTATGTAATGTATGAGATATGCCTCACTTTTGTTGACCTTTTGTTTCACTACTCTTTTTTTTTTTTTTTTTTTTTTTTTCAAGACTTAATTATTTACAGTAGTGTAATTTGCTCTTAACATAATATTAAACATTAATTGTAGCTTCTACTGGTAACAAGACATTTAAAATCCATCAATCAGTTTTCGGGTGAGAGCCGTTTAAAGTGCCGGTCCCCATATGGGGCCACATTGCTAATTTCGCCACACTTCTGGAACATTACCTGAGCAGGGTTAAACAAACTCACTACCGAGGTAGAGGCAGGAAGGGGTGGTGGGGAGGAGGGGGGGTAGTAATTCAGTAATATTTGCAATCAGTGGTGCACGCTATCAAGAGTCCGGCATTTGCATCAATATTTGCACTACTCATTTTTGGCACACGGTATCAATACATATTCGGACTTGTGGCGGTGAGTTGGTGTATGTGTGTGTGTTGTGACGCCTACCAGCGTTGGCAGAATTGCCTCCCGTTAGCCACTAGCGCTCGCCGGGGCAGTGAAATGGGCTACAGTTATCAGAGAAGGTTGTTCTTTCTTGCATAGTACTTGCATTGTTACAGACAGTCCTGTGGTGGTCTTTATTTTCGTCTGTGACAACGGGAAGCATTTTATATCATGAGTAGAACATAAGATGCATTGTAGTGTAGTTGAGAGAGAGAGAGAGCGAGCGGGCAGCGAGGGGGTAGTGAGTGTTGCTTCCCTCCTCCCTCCTCCCTCCCGGAAGACTTTCCGCGCGGCCTTTCTCTCGGTTTTGATTGGCTGGTGGTTCCTGGCGCCTGGAGGCCTGCTGCCTGGTGATGTAGCGGCCTGTGATTGGCTGACCACCATGCCTTTGTGTGATCCTGGGGGTCCCGAGGAGCTACTCTCTTGAGAGCAGGCTAGGGGCGCACATGACTAACATCCTTTTTACCACTGTCTCCCATCTCTCCACCATTCTGATACTGTCTCTCTTTCTCAACTTCTTCTCTTTCATTCCTCTTATCTTTTAACGTCACAACACTCCCTTTGGGTTCTGCACACGATTTCATATCGGCCCATCGTATTATGTGTGTCGCTCTCTGAGATATTTACATGTACTTAGAATATGTTTTGAGGGTTCTTAGTTAGTAGAGGTTAAGAACTCGGTGTGTGTCTCCATTATTGATTTAGTGCTCTGCTGGGTTATTTAATGCTAGACTGGGATAAGGCTTCTGTTTTCGTTGTCAGCGATGTGTGTACGGTTCGCTTATACCTACACGACTTCGACGGTTTCTGTGGTAGCCTAGGTTGTCTTTTTGGCTGTGCCTTTTGCGAGTGCAGCATCGTGTGGTGAGAGGGCATTAGCCTACTTCATTGTCACAGAGTGCTGCCTCTTTGCTTGACTTTAGAGGGATCGCCAGGGTAGAACCAGATACTTGAGATCTGGATCTACCAAGAGAGCATCCCCGTCATTTAACGTAACTTTAATCATACCGCTTTATGGACAACGCTAGGCTATGAGCCAGTCTTGCTCAGCCACAGTTTCCTAACCTTGATATCCCAGCTAGACTTTATTCACCTAGCAGACACTAGTTAGGATATGAGCTCTTTATGATATGTATGCATTATTATTCACGGCATTTATGAGTCTAGGTTGTTGTTGAGTTGCACAACCATAGTAGACTGTTTCGTTGATGAGGAAGCATTTCTTTTAGTGTCGAGCATTACTGCCGTTGCGCACTTATAATATTCTTGTGTCAGTTAACATTATATGTCCTATCTTTTTGTGTACTCTGTACACACGTTGGGTGTCCTGCCTCCTGCCTTTCTATAATTTAAGATATGAGCATCAGACTTTCTTCAGAAGTTTCCAGGTCTATGCTGTAGGACTAGACTTCACTTTCTTTCAGATAGGAGTGAAGAGTTTATTGTTGTTTAGAGTAACTATATTGAAGAATCTTTTTATTTTATTAAATCTTGCATTGATTTAATTGATCTTTCCATAGCTTCCCTTTTGTGCATTTTAACGTAACTTGCATCTTGTTTGTTATCAGGCTATACCAGTGTGGGTTAGCCTGGAGTAGAGTACATTTATGCCCAGTTAAGCATACCCCATTATCGCAGATTAACTCTGGAGGGTATAGGTGTTTTTGTTAGCCGGCATATAAGTTCAAGGGTTTGGATCTAGCGTACCATTGTTGCATAGTGCCCTACTACTAGTCCAACCATTAAGTGCCCTTGTTTTATACGTAGCCCCGGTCGTAACAGTGTGTGCTGGTGTATGTGGCTGGGTGGGTTTGAGTGTGTGTATGTGTTTGTGTCAATATTTTTTTTTTTTTTCTATGTGAGTGAGGAGGGCAAAAGGCAGAACTGACTATAGCGAGTGCCTCCACCCAAAGTTGAAAGAGTGACAGGGCCATAATAAAGGGACGTTCGAGCCAAAATGCCTGGACACACGGAGTTTGAAGCAATTTAAGTCATAGGAAGAAGGAAAGACTGATTCTGGGAGAGAGTTCCAGAGCTCAGCTGTTGAATAGAAGAAAGACTGAGAGTAACGTTTCACTCTTGGGTTGGAGAGTTGCACGGAGTAGGGGTGGGATTGTGTTGCAAGACGGGTACCACGTGCCCTACGTAAAGGAGGTGGTATACACTGGGAAAGCTCTGAGGAACACTGATTATTATAGTAGCGATAGAATAGCGAGAGAGATGCAACATTGCGGCGAAGAGAGAGAAAATGCAGAGAGTTGGTGAGTGGATGGGAGTTAATGATACGAAAGGCCTTCCTTTCAATTTTGTCTAGGAGAGCGGTGTGAGAGGAACCTCCCCACACATGTGAACAATACTCAATACAAGAACGCACTATGGCCCTGTACAGAGCAAGAAGCTGTGCAGGGGTAAAGAACCCCCTAAGGCGGTTGAGCACACCCAGCTTCTGGGAGGCTGCCTTAGCAAGACTGGTAATATGGTCTTTCCAACTGAGAGCAGAAGAAAAAGAGACACCAAGAATATTGAGAGAAGATGAAGGATTAATTTTTGTATTGTTGAAGAATAAGGGATAGTCCACAGGGAGTTCCTAACGGGTAGATAGATGGAGAAATTGGGTTTTGGAAGCATTAAAGGTAACAAGGTTTTCTCTGCCCCAATTGGAGATAGTAGTTAGATCAGAATTTAAGTGTTCCATGGCTTCATTCCGTTTGTCGTTGAGGAATTGCTGGCTTGGACGTTCTGAAAAACTAATGAAGTAGTGTAAGGTTGAGTCGTCTGCTTATGAATGGATGGGAGTTGAGGTACAGTTGAGAAGGTAATTTATAAAAATTAGAAAGAGAATAGGAGATAGGACAGAGCCCTGAGGAACACAGGAGGTTATATGGTGAGGAAGTGAGCGATGGCCGTCCACAACACCAGCTATGGAACGGCCGGAGAGGAAATTAGAGACAAAGGCACAGATGGAGGGATAGAAACCGAAGGAGGGTAGTTTAGAAATAAAAGATTTGTGCCAAACTCTATCGAAGTCTATTTAGTATCAAAACATATTCGGGCTTGTGGTGTGTGTGTGTCAGTATGTATTGTCTAGTACTTGTGTGTGTGTGTGTGTGTGTATGTGTGTCTTGTTTAAGAACATAAGAACATAAGAAAATGGGAGTCTGCAGAAAGCCGATTGGCCTACACAAGGCAGATCCCTGTCACACCCAACCCTAATTATAAGCCCAGCATTAAAAACACCATTAGGACTTACCTCACCGAAACGGTCAGAGGTCAGAAAAACGGGGATCTGCAGATCCCCACACCTGAGCCACACCTGACAGATCACCCTCACACCCAACCCATCTCGTCCATATGCCTATCTAATTGTATCTTAAAGTTCCCTATCGTTCTTGATCCCACTATAGCACTTGGTAGCCTATTCCACCTATCTACAACTCTGTTACCAAACCAATATTTGCCTATATCTTTCTTGAAACGAAATTTATCTAATTTGAAACCATTTGTACGAGTTCTTTCGCTATCACTGAGCTTTAGTACATTTTTCATGTCCCCTTTATTAATCCCACTAACCCACTTGAATACCTCTATCATGTTCCCTCTATCTCTGCGTCGCTCTAACGAATGTAAGCCTAATTTCTTCAACCTTTCTTTATACGGAAGATTTCTAATATTATGGATCATTTTTGTCATTCTACGTTGTACTCTCTCCAATGAATCTATGTCCATTCTGTAATAAGGACACCAAAATTAAACAGCATAATCCATATTGGGTCTCACTAATGACAAGTAAAGTTTTAAGATAACATCAGCAGTTCTGTTACTCACACTCCTAGAGATCAACCCTAGAATCCTGTTTGCCTTGTTACGAACGCCTATAGACTGTTTTCTAGGTTTCAAATCGTTGCTAACAAACACACCTAGATCTTTCTCACAGTCTGAGTTTTCTAATTCCATATTAGTTAGTTTATATTTAACATTTGTATGCATCTTCCCTATCTTTAATACCTTGCATTTGTCACTATTACAATTCATCTGCCTATTTATTGACCATTCGTGTAAGGTATCTAGATCCCTTTGGAGGCACTCTATATCTCTATCTGAATCAATTTTTCTCCCCATGTTGGTATCGTCTGCAATTTTACTTATCCTACTAGTTATACCTAAATCAAGGTCATTTATGTATATAACAAACAACAAAGGACCTAATACAGATCCCTGGGGGACACCACTTTTGACTGCTCCCCATTCTGACTTCGTACCATTTATGCTGACTCTCTGCTTCCTACCAATTAGCCATGACCTAATCCATCCCAACAACGCCCAACCTATTCCATGCGCCTCAACCTTTCTCATCAATCTCTCATGGGGGACTCTGTCGAAAGCTTTACTGAAATCTAAATATATTATATCATATGACTTGTCATTATCTACTGCTTCATATACCTCTGAGAAAAAACTAAGCAAATTAGTAAGGCAAGAACGTCCCTGAGTGAATCCATGCTGAGAAGTATTTATTAAATTAAATGTATCTAAGTGGTTTCTAATTTTCCTAGCAATTATTGACTCTAGTAGCTTTCCTATGATTGATGTAAGACTAATGGGACGGTAATTGGATGCTATTGATTTGTCACCTTTTTTGAAGATCGGAACTACGTTTGCAAGCTTCCAAGCTTCTGGAACTATACCTGTCTCTAATGACTTGTTCAATAGAAATGTTAATGGGTAACTTGACTCATCCCTACATTCTTTTAATACTCTAGCATATACCTCATCAGGACCAGGCGATTTATGAGGTTTCAGTCTGTCAATTTCCTTAAGCACATCATTTCTACTTATAGTAACCGTACTTATCCTATTTTCTATACTATCGCTATATACCTTACGGACTTCTGGAAACTGTGCCAAATTTTCATTAGTGAAAACGGAAAGAAATTGACTATTTAATGTACTGCACATTTCTAAATCATTTTCTGTCATTTCTCCTATCGAAGTTTTAAGGGGACCAATTACATCTCTAACCTTGGATTTATATAGTTGGTAAAAAGCTTTAGGATTATTTTTTGAGTCATTGGCAACCTTAATTTCATAATTTCTTTTTTCTTTCCTAATATCCTTTTTTACCTGTCTTGATAGATTCTGATAGTAAGCAAGTAGGTGAATTTCGCCTTTCCTAATTTTTCTATATATTCCTCTCTTTTGTCCTAGAAGATCTAATAGTCTATTATTCATCCATTTGGGTTGGTTCTGTGTTGATCTAAATTTTCTTTTGGGGATATATTTATTTTGTGCATTGAATACTGACTCGATAAAATTATCAAAATAATCGTACGTATCTACCAAGGTTGACGTCTCTTCCTGACTTAAGATGACAGGTGCCTGAGAAGGGGTACACTCATTTGGACAACTGGATCGACTTGGTGATGGGCTGGTCTATCCGAGTGAGAACTGAGCGATCTCTGCCATACCCATAGCTTACTCTGACTGTTCCTTTTACTTATATATTTTCTACATCTCAAGTGACGGCGTCTCTTCCGTGGATTGACCTCCCAATCTACCAAGATTGGAAGCTGAAGCGTCACATTTTTCCTTTGCCCCTCAACTTTCTCTTCATAATTGCTGAGGGGCACAGGGCCCTGGGTGGGGCTTTGGTTTCCCGGGCGTTTCCGCACCCTCCTCAGCTCCCCGCCATGGAGTGGCTTCGGTCACCCAGGCTTTACTGTGGTCGGCACGGAAGGTTCTGTGGGGGCGCTCGGTTATGGCCTTGGCCTTGCTCAGGGCCTTGGGGCTGTTCGGCCAGGCAGCTTGGGGAACAACAACAACAACAACAACAACTGGATCGACTTAATTTTTTGACCATAGGGTCCGCTAATAGGGCTCTTCTTAACCCACCGTAATTGGCTTTTCTGAAGTCAGGTATTAATGTTGTATTCTCTCTGGTAATACCTTTCCATTGTATATTAAAATACACAGAATTGTGGTCACTATTTCCTAGGTGGTCCCCTATCTCTACATTATTTACCATATGTTCATTGTTACTGAAAACTAAATCGAGAATATTATTACCTCTAGTCGGCGTATCTATGAATTGAAATAAAAAACTATCTTGTACTACCTCAGAATCCTCAGAATCAGAGTTTCCTATTTGATGCTGCCAATCTATATTCGGAAAATTAAAATCCCCCATAATGCACACATTGCTAAACCTTGATGCCATTTTTATTTCCTCCCATAATGACGTTCCGTCATTTCTACTCATATTTGGCGGTCTATACATAACTCCAATAACTATGGTCTCACTACCTTCGTTAACCTCTACCCAAACACTTTCATTATCGTTATTTAGTCTAATACCTGATTTAATGCAGCTTTTTAATGTACTCCTGACAAACACTGCTATACCGCCACCCCTCTTACTTGTTCGGTCATATTTAAACAAACTATATCCTGGTATATCAAATTCTTCTAAGATTGCCTGGTTTCTGTATTAATCCACGTTTCAGTTAGCGCTATTATGTCTATATTTTCTTTGCTAACAAGGGCTCTAAGTTCGTTCATTTTGTTACATAGACTCCTACAGTTTGTGTAATATACTCTCAATTTACTTCTTTTCTTTATACCTAATTTACCTTTATTTCTAACGACATTTCCATCTTCCGTTGCACCATCACTACTATCATTAGCAATATAGTTATCATTTTTAGCATGAGACTGAATATCCTTATCGCTTTCGCCTGACGCTAAAATTGTTCCATTTAACCTCTCATTTACACTCTCAATATTTCTGTTCAAAACGCCACAACCACCCTATCTAAAGAACTAGCTAATGTGGAAACCCCTAACCGTGAAAGATGAACCCCATCCCTTGCGTACATCCCATCTCTCCCATAGAAAATATCCCAAATATCAATGAATGGTATTGCTTTTTCTTTGCAATATTTCTCCAACCGGCAATTGAGACTAATCGCCCTGGATGTCCATTCCTTGGGAACTCCTCTTCTGGGTAGGATACAATGTACTACAGGGATCCCTCCCTTCATCCTAACCTTATCTAACACATCCCGATACTGCTGCAGCAGTTCCTCACTTCTACCCTTACCATCATCGTTACTCCCGGCACTGAGACAGATAATGTGGTTATCTCCACTATCTTCCAAGATGTGGTCCATCTTCTCTAAAACCCTCCCAACTCCATGGCCAGGCAGACACACAACCTTCCTAAGTTTAGTGCGGGTAGTCCTAACTAAGTGTCTTACCATGGAGTCGCCCACAATCGACACAGACTTACCTTCTCGGGACACAGACTTACCTTTCCCTTGGGAGGATCCAGCAGCTGCAGTTGGAGAACCCCCGGTGGTGGCAGAAGCTCCCTTGGTGGTGGTGGTGGTAGGTAGCACAGCGTCAGCGGTTGGAGCTGAGTCGGCGGCAGGCACTTCGGCTAACCCTCCCTTATCCTGACTATCTTTTCCCTCACATTAGTCTCGCAAAGGAGAGAATGTATGTGTCACACTCATACCTATTCTACTATCCTGCTGCTTGAGTGTGACTTTCCCACCCGTATTTTTAACAACCTGTCATGAATAAAAATTTTCATCAACTTCCTCCCTTTTCCCCTTATTCGACTTTATTTCCTCTTGGCTAAGCTTGAAAGCTAGATTTTCGTCTTTAATCAAATCCACTTCCCTCTGAAGTTTAACATTAACCTCCCTTAGAGCCAAGACCTCTTCCTTCACCACACCCATCTCCTCTCTTACCTGGAGAATAAGATGATGCAGATCAGTTAGAGACTCGCACTCCATACCTGCCATGATCCCAGTAAGCTTAGCGAGGAGCAAGGCACTAAGTATAGAAAAACAAAAACAAGTAAACTAACAGCTAAAACTGAGCTATACGCTATTATATAACACGAGTACACTGCCCCGAAACACAGGTAGGTGTGACTGGTCACTAAAGGTCACTGGGGCGCGTTCGGTAGACCTATCGTTTAGGGCCGATAGCTCTAGCGAACGCGATAGCCGCCGATTCGACGAATCGGCGATCGAAAACGATTGCTGTTTTAGCTATCAGAGCGATCGGTCCTCGGAGGTCGATCGAATGATCGACGAGAATGTAAACAAACCATTTAAAGTTATTATATTGCTAATAATATAGATTGCGTATCGTGTTTCCCCTTCTTGAATACAATTTATGTAAATATTAAACACACTACGAAATTTTGTTGTGCTGTGTGTGCTTTTTATGTGCGTATTTCTGCTGACATGTTTGCGTATGTGCATGCATGTATTCGCGTGATTGTACGTGAGACTGCGTAGGTGTACAGTATATGCATGTGTATAATACATAAGTTCATAATGGATTTGTAATGTGTGAGGAGGGTGACGGGGAAATTCTGGGTAATCATGGGTTGTGTGTGAATTATGTTTTATTGTGCGCTTATACTATTATGTACAGTCGGCCAAATAAGTTACGTCTAGGCACCATGCACTGTATATATTGATCAATAATTAGTATCAGCAATATCTAAAACATTATTCATTCGTTTCGAGTGACATACTGTACACGAACATGTTGCTACAATTACCCACTCTATTCACCATCTGACAGACATTAATACAACACGGCGAACCAAACGTAATGACAGGGGAGACATGACTTATTAGTGCTATCGTACATAGGAGAATAAAGGCGATGTCAAACGAGTGCTTTTTTCCGGCAATTTTCGACGAGCAAGTATGTTTTTTTCTCGTAATAATTTGAGGCGCTTTCACATTGGAATCGGAAACTAGACTGAAGGCAGATTATCCACTTTTGTACTGGCGACGTATTCTTACTTATATTCTAGCTACATTTAGACGATTTTGTGTGGCAGAGTGGTCTTGCCACTGGACTGGTAATCCAATGGATCCGGGTTCGAATCCCAATATGTCAATGGGAAGATATTATTGGGATGGAATTTGTGCTGTACCTAGTTTCAGTGCATTACCACAGCACACCGAAATGCCAAAAAAATACCCTCATTGTTCCCTGATTAAATAGCACTGTATGAATATTCCCATATTCAAAATATACTACAGGAGGGCAATGCCTACTGAGTTAATTGCTCAATAGGTGGCGTTCTGAGAGTGAGGGTCCGAGCCTGTGGAATGAGATGGTGAAGCACGGAGTTGCTTCGAGCCGTGAAGCTTCGCATTTCCCACTCCCTAGACTGGAACAAGACCTCACCACCACTACTATAATAACAACTAACCCTCACCACCACCACCATAATAACCATTCCCCCACCCACCACACCACCACTACTATAATAACAACTAACCCTCACCACCACCACCATAATAACCATTTCCCCACCCACCCACCCCACACCACACTACTATAATAACAACTAACCCTCACCACCACCACAAATAAACCATTCCCCCACCCCACCCACCCCACCACCACTACTATAATAACAACTAACCCTCACCACCACCCACCATAATAACCATTCCCCCACCCACCCACCCCACCACCACTACTATAATAACAACTAACCCTCACCACCACCACCATAATAACCATTCCCCCACCACCCACCCCACCACCACTACTATAATAACAACTAACCCTCACCACCCCCACCTTAATAACCATTCCCCCCCCCACCACACCCCCATTACTATAATAACAACTAACCCTCACCACCACCACCCTAATCACCTTTTCCCCACCCACCCACCCCCCCACCACAACTATAATAACATCTCACCCTCACCACCACCACCATATTAACCATTCCCCCACCCACCCACCCACCACCACTACTATAATAACAACTAACCCTCACCACCACCACCATAATAACCATTTCCCCACCCACCCACCCCACCACCACTACTATAATAACAACTAACCCTCACCACCACCACCATAATAACCATTCCCCCACCCACCCACCCCACCACCACTACTATAATAACAACTAACACCAACACCCCCCACCCACCAACACCACATAAACCATAACCATCCCCACCCCCCACCCACCACCCACCACTACTATAATAACAACTAACCCTCACCACCACCACCATAATAACCATTCCCCCACCCACCCACCCCCCCACCACTACTATCATAACAACTATCCCTCACCACCATCACCATAATAACCATTTCCCCACCCACCCACCCCACCACCCACTACTATAATAACAACTAACCCTCACCACCACCACCATAAAACCATTCCCCCACCCACCCACCCCACCACCACTACTATAATAACAACTAACCCTCACCACCACCACCATAATAACCATTCCCCACCCACCCACCCCACACCACTACTATAATAACAACTAACCCTCACCACCACCACCATAATAACCATTCCCCCACCCCCCACCCCACCACCACTACTATAATAACAACTAACCCTCACCACCACCACCATAATAACCATTCCCCACCCCCACCCACCCCACCACCACTACTATAATAACAACTAACCCTCACCACCACCACCATAAACCATTTCCCCACCACCACCCCACACCACTACTATAATAACATCTAACCCTCACCACCACCACAAAATAACCATTCCCCACCCACCACCCCACCACCACTACTATAATAACAACTCCCCTCTCCCTCTCCACCACCACTCTATAATTACTATTCCCCCCTCCCATCTCCCCCCCCCCCCTACACCCAACCCCACCCTGCCAGCTCCAAACTCTTCCATCACAACCATCTAGCTATCAAAAACACAGTTTAATTGAATTTCATCACGTTCTCTTGATTTGAAGTTTGACGCTCATATTTCCATTAAAAAAGCGTAAATCAAACACAACCGTACTTGAAAAAAGTGCCACATACAGAATAACTATCAGGACTACCCGGCGTTACTCGTGTTGGAATTATGGCACGAATTATCACAGTTAGATAGTAATATTATTGACAATGCTATGAATAGGCAAAGACGGTGGGAGTTGAATATACACATACACTCACAGAGAGAGAGAGAGAGAGAGAGAGAGAGAGGAGAGCGAGGAGAGCGAGAGAGAGAGAGAGGAGAGAGAGAGAGAGAGAGAGAGAGAGAGAGAGAGAGAGAGAGAGAGAGAGAGAGAGAATATACTGTATACTGGGACTAATGAGCCACTTCTACCCACTGAGAATATATATATATAGAGTATATATATATATATATATATATATCAAGCATACGTAATCATAGCGGGTATTTGGTATGAGAAAAAATACATATCTAATGTGTGTGTGCTCATATACTGTATGTATGTAATATATGCATGTATGTATGAATTAATGCATGTATATGTGTGTGTGTGTATGATATGTATGACTGACGATGTAAAAGGTTACACTCCTAAAGTAAATATATCCGCCAGGAAGCTGTATAATATATTCAAAACAAACTATTTCAAAACACGGAATTTCGTTTGCAAATATTCGCCAAAATATGTCAGCATAACAATATCAGGCCGTCTATTTCGAAATGTAGTGTTGTGTAGCGGGAGTTTATTGTTATTATATACACACAATATATTAAGGGGAGACGGTCATTTGTCTGGTCCCCTTTCTCCCTCGTGATTAGTCCCATTTGTTTTGAGATTTTTAGACATTCGGCCCATTTGTTTGGCGATTTTAAGACCTTTCGTCCCATTTCGTTATACATTTTAAGACCTATTGTGCCATTTAGGTGTCGATTTGTTTCCTGTCAGGCGATAGCGAGCCTATAATTGTATGAGGAACCGGCCTTCGGCCGGTAAATTTTTCTATCGAAAAATGTAAACAATTATGTTAGGGGGGGGGGGGGGGGTCTAGGGGATGTTTGTCTAAGTTTGAGGGAAGTCTAGCGAGGAAACTAATAATTTATGAATGAATTAATTTATAGGCCAAAACAAAACCTTAAAAAACCTTAAAAGTTCGAGTCGGGTTTTTGAGAGGTGATTTCTTAGTTCCAGCTTTCGAACTACCCTACATTTAACACATTCAGTATACGAGGAAACTATGTATATTGTCTTCTTGCTGACTTTAGACAATTTCATTCAACTTAAGGGGAGTTTTTTTTCGGGACTTCTTTCTCCCTCACGTTTAGCCCCGTAAGTTTTGAAATTTGAAGACATTCGCCCATCAATTTGGTGTTTTTAAGACCTTTTGCCCCATTTCTTTGTCAATATTTGAAATTTCGAGCTATTTAAGTGTCGATATTCTTCTGTCCCGCGATGACGAGCCTATAATTTAGGACATTATTTCTACCAAAACATTTACAAATTTAATTCGAAGGGGAGTCTTGGGGGGTGGTGGGGGGGGGGGGTCTTTATGTGGGACAGAGGTCTAGGGAGCAAAACAATTGAGCAGAACCCTATATCTCCCACAGATCCTTCCTAAGCCGAATACTATTAACCACTCTAATATGATTTACGTCGTAATACTGAACGGGTTAAAGTCCTTGCCATTAACTAGCATAATACAGGATAGCCAGCCCTATTATGAATATAAGAGAGAGGGTATGGCAACACTCAACAATATAAGAGAGAGGTTATGGCAACACTCAACAATATAAGAGAGAGGGTATGGCAACACTCAACAATATAAGAGAGAGGGTATGGCAACACTCAACAATATAAGAGAGAGGGTATGGCAACACTCAACAATATAAGAGAGAGGGTATGGCAACACTCACCAATATAAGAGAGAGGGTATGGCAACACTCAACAATATTAGAGAGAGGGTATGGCAACACTCAACAATATAAGAGAGAGGGTATGGCAACACTCAACAATATAAGAGAGAGGGTATGGCAACACTCAACACTATAAGAGAGAGGGTATGGCAACACTCAACAATATAAGAGAGAGGGTATGGCAACACTCAACAATATAAGAGAGAGGGTATGGCAACACTCAACACTATAAGAGAGAGGGTATGGCAACACTCAACAATCAAGTTAAGGGGGGTCACCGGCTTTATTTGTCTTTCTCTCTTTCCCTGGCTTGTATCCATTCGGCTCCATTCAGCCAACTGTTTTAAGACGCTTATCCCCATCCAGGTGTCGATTTCTTCCTGGCAAGCGATAGCGAGCCAGCATTGTATGGAAAAATCTGGCTTCGCCGGAGACATCTTTTTATCGAAAAACGTACAAATATAGCTTGCTGTCAAAACAAGAATATATATTATATGCTAGCTCGCTACCGCTCGCCAGGAAAATATTGACACCTGGATATGGGGTAAACGTCTTAAAACAGTGGGCTGAATGGATACAAGCCAAAGAGAGAGGGAGAGAAAGAGAAATAAAGGGATTTGGGCTCCCTTAAAGAAGTTGTGGCGTGCACAAACAAAAGCAAGCTACAACCATTTCGAAATTTCGCTTTTTCTTACCCGGAAGAAAACAAATAATACGAGTTAGCTAGTTAAAATATACAGAAAATGTGTATGTGTGTGTGTGTGTAAGAGAGAGAGAGAGAGAGAGAGAGAGAGAGAGAGAGAGAGAGAGACAGAAAGAGAGATAGAGAGAGAGAGAGGGTGTGTGCGAGAGAGGTAGGTAAGTGGAAAGGGTGGGTGTGGGGGGTGGGGAAGAAATAACTTTAACAAGAACGAAGAGGAAAATGCTATCACCCTCTAAACCCCCCCCCCCCCCCCCCCCCCCCCCCCCCCCCACCCCGCCAAAATGTCTTGATGGAGCGAAGACGAAGCCCTCTCATGGAATTAGGGGATCGCGGGGTTCTCAGCGGAAAAGCCCCCAACCGCTCTACCACCGCCGTGCACCCCCCCCCCCCCCCTTCTCTTTCCCGGCAAATCCCGTTATATTCCATCTTCTCTTGCTTTTAGACAGTTTTGGAAGTCATGGGGAGAGGGGATGGGGGTCGAAAATTTAGTAAGGGGGATCTTTTTACTCCCTCGTCGCTTAAGCGGGCGGAAGGTTTAGTTCCAGTCGTCTTACTCTAGTTGCTCGTGTGTGTGTGAATATGTATGTATGTGTGCACGCGCGCGCGAGCATTTGTGTGTATATTTATGTACAGTATGTGTTTAAATCTCTTGTATACTATGATGTGTATGTATACAGTGTGAGTTTATATATAGTATGTAAGGAAGATAAACACCAGTGAAAGGAACCACATCATGATTAATTTCTTACGTTTCGATACTATCCTTGTATCATCATCAGAGCCTAGTATAGAACAGAAAACTTCTTTTAAACTATAATACATCTAGATTTATTTGTCTAAAATAGCTTAAAAAGAGATACTTACGATAGATAAATTGTATGTGAAGATGTTGATAAAATTAATTTGATAAAAGGGTGCGTGGAATTAGAGACAAGAATTATAATAATAAGTTCAAAATTGTGTAAATAAAAGGGAATCACTAGATTCTAAATGAAGTAAAAAGGAAGGGGTACATTTATAAATGTATATATATATATATATATATATATATATATATATATATTATGTATATATATATATATATATATATATATATATATATATATATAATATATGTTAGTATAGCCAGGTAATAGATTCTCTTTTAAACAGACGAGGTTAAAGGCAATAGCAGTTTCAGCATTCAGGATTTTATTGTTACAGCTTTCAATAGTTCTAACAATTTTCCTCTGGGGTTCAGAGATGAGGTACAACAGGTTAGCAAAATTCATGGTGGATACAACGTTTCACAAGTAAACATCTTGCATCTTCAGGGAAGGAGAGGTAATGATTAGAATAGGGACAAAGTATCATATTTATACAAAATTCGAGGATCAAGAATAGGAAGGTGGGCGGAGATACTGGGTATGTGGTGGCTGTTCATTGGTGGAAGGCAGTCTGTTCGCGAGATGGGCACTAAATCTTATCGGTGGTTGGTTGTTGGCTATGGGTGGCTGTGATTGGTTGGTGTTGTCAGTTGTGTGCTGAGCGCGGAAGCGTAAGGTAGGGGGGCACGGGGCGAGAGGAAGGGGGGCAACATGCCTGTAGCGCTTGCCTGAAGGAAGAATTTGAAGGTCTTGTGTTTGGTTGTTGATGCTGGGGTTGAGTGTTTGGATGTATAGAGCTTCTAAAATAGCTAGTCTTCTGGGGTCTGATTCTTTGTCGAGTATGGTGGTTTGTTTGTCTAGGTCGGCGCGAGTTAGGGCAAGATGGTGGGGGGCTTGATAGTGATCTTTTATAGCGCCAGATTGAAGGTGGAGGGTTAGTCGACGGGAAAGGCGAGTCTGTGTCATACCAACATAGGATAGGGGTCTTAATGGGGAAAGTGAATGCCCTAAACGATACCATCAGTCCACCATCGCCGCCTATGTCAGGAGAGCCCTCACCCATTGCACCACCTCGAATGACACACACAATGAACTGGAAAGGCTCACCCAGGTCCTAGTCAACAATGGGTATTCCAACACTGACGTCACCAATGCCATCAACCACCACCTAGAAAAATGGTACAAACAAGATCCCCCTAGCACCAACCCGGCCAATGACATTACATTTTTCTACAGAAACTACATGTCTTCCGACCACACAACAGACGAATCCATTATGAAAGAAATAATTCACAAAACGTCCTCCCACCAACCCTGACAATAAAATAAAACTCATTATTTACTACAAATCTCCTAAGACCACCAACCTTGTCCTCCGTAACCGCCCCATTTCCACCAACCAACCGAAAGACGATCATGTGATATATCAGCATATTTGCACCTCTGGGGACTGTGGACCCCTATCCTATGTTGGTATGACACAGACTCGCCTTTCCCGTCGACTAACCCTCCACCTTCAATCTGGCGCTATAAAAGATCACTATCAAGCCCCCCACCATCTTGCCCTAACTCGCACCGACCTAGACAAACAAACCACCATACTCGACAAAGAATCAGACCTCAGAAGACTAGCTATTTTAGAAGCTCTATACATCCAAACACTCAACCCCAGCATCAACAACCAAACACAAGACCTTCAAATTCTTCCTTCATGCAAGCGCTACAGGCATGCTGCCCCCCTTCCTCTCGCCCCGTGCCCCCCTCCCTTACGCTTCCACGCTCAGTACACAACTGATAACACCAACCAATCACAGCCACCCACAGCCAACAACCAACCACCGATAAGATTTAGTGCCCGTCTCGTGAATAGACTGCCTCCCACCAATGAACAGCCACCACACACCCAGTAGCTCCGCCCACCTCCCTCCACTTGATCCTCGAATTTTGTATAAATATGATGCTTTGTCCCTATTCTAATCATTACCTCTCCATTCCCTGAAGATGCAAGATGTTTATTTGTGAAACGTTGGATCCAACATGAATTTTGCTAACCTTTTGTACCTCATCTCTGAACCCCAGAGGAAAATTGTTAGAACTATTGAAAGCTGTAACAATAAAATCCTGAATGCTGAAACTGCTATTGCTTTTAACCTCGTCTGTTTAAAAGAGAATATAATTATATATATATACAGTATATATAATTGTATACACACACACACGACGCCGCATCACTACAAATCACAGAATACCACATAACACAACATAAAATCACAACACTTATTATAAAACTAGAACACCACAAGACCCACCACAAACAATCCACTACACATCCATCACCACCGTAATATATCCATTCTCTTATGTACTGTAGCAAAAAAAAAAAAAAAAAAAGATTGATTGTTTGTCGCATCACGACCCCATTCCATCCTTCCTTGATTGTCCTGGGGGAGTGTTGTTGCTGTTGTCCCCGCGGCCAGCCATCCTGATGGGTCCTCCATGTTTGGGGCTACTGCTGTTTACCGACAACAACAACAACTACAATAACAACATCAATAATATCAATAACAATAACAATAATAATACCAACAACAATAACAATAACAACAATAATACCAACATCAAAAACAACAATAATACTAACACTAACAACAATAACAATATTACCAACAACAACAATAACAATAATACCAACACCAACAACTACAACACTAACAACAATAATACCAACAACAACAACAATAACAACAATAATACCAACACAAACAACAACAATAATACCAACACCAACAACAATAATACCAACACCAACACCAACAACAATAATACCAACACAAAAAAATACAACAATAACAAGAACAATAATACCAACACTAACAACAATAATACCAACACCACCAACAACAACAACAATAACAATATCAACAACAATAATACCAACAACAACAACAATAACAACAATAATACCAACACTAACAACAACAATAATACCAACACCAACAACAATAATACCAACACCAACAACAACAACATTAATACCAACAAAAAAAAATACAACAATAACAAGAACAATAATACCAACACTAACAACAATAATACCAACACCACCAACAACAACAACAATAACAATATCAACAACAATAATACCAACACCAACAATAACAATAATACCAACACCAACAACAATCACATCAACATCAACAACACCAAACAAACGAATCGGACAACAAAAATGTCTTACATCTGGCTTCTGTGAATGCGCCTTTTAGACGGTATCCGCGGGCCTTAAATAGTGTGGTAGTTGTAATAGCTGTAACCATTATTATATTTGTGTCGCTATAGTTCCACCAGAAGGTTTGTCCTCACACACAAACACCTTCACACACACACACACACACAAATACATATACATAGGCCTACATACACACTCTTTCACACACACCCTTTGATACACACCAGCAAACTCACTACAAACCTTCACACACACACACACACACACACACACACACACACATTCACCTGTATGGAATCAGAGGAAACACCACTCCCTTTCATCTCCAGACCTTCCGATTTTTCTCTCTCTCTCCTCTATCACACACCCACCTCCAGTGCTCCACCACACAACTCCACCTCTACCTTCATCATCTCTATCACGCACCACTACCACCTCCACCTTCATCACACACCTCCACCTCCACCACTTCCACCTCCTTCTCTATTGACTTTAATCTTCATATTTATTTATAGCTCCTCTCCTGAATGTAGTTAGCAGTCCTATAAATATACCCCCGTTAACACAAAATCATGGAATCGGTCTTTGGCCGGGTCATTTTTCTACCAAAAAATATACAAAATTATCTTGAAAGGGGCGGCTCCATGAGTCTAGGGGGTGTATTTTAAACTTGATGGAGGTCTAGCGAGGAAACTCAAACGTATATAATAGATATATATATAGACCAAACAACAAGCACTACCCCCCTAACTAGGCTATTCCCATTCCCGGAAGAGTTGATATGAGGAGGACAAGGGCCCGCCACTCGATCCCTTCTAAAAAAAAAAAAAAAAAAAAAAAAAAACAAACACCAATACTGGAGAGGCCGGTCAATATTTACAAGTAGAGTGAAAAAAATAAAGAAAGAAAAATTCAAATCCATGGCCCCCAGACCAGTTCATGAAGGGGGGGGGGGGGGGAGGGGGGAGAGAGGTGGATTGGTAGGAAGAGGAGGATTTTTGGAGGGAAGATGATTGGTGGGAGGAGGATTGGTGGGGGGGGGGGGGGAGGAGGAAGAGGATTGGTGAAGGGTGAGAATTGGTGTGGGGAGAAACATCGGTGAGGGGGAAGCGGGGTTGGAGGAGGGGAGAGGATTATTGGTGAGGGGAAGGAGAGTTGGTGGGGGGAGGAGGATTGGTGGGGAAAGGGGATTGGTGGGGAGAGGAAGATTGGCTGAGAGAGGAGGATTAGTGGGGGGAGGATGATTGGTTGGGAGAGGAGGATTGGTGGGGTGAGGAGGATAGGTGGGGGAAGAGGATTAGTGGGGGGGAGGAGGATTGGTGGGGAGAGGATCGGATTGATGAGGGGAGGAGGATTGGTGGGGGGAAGGGGATGAGGGGGGGGGAGAGGATTGGTGGGGAGAGGAGGATTTTGGGAGGGAAGAGGATTAGTGGGGGATAATTGGTGGGGAGAGGAGGGTTGGTGGGGGGAGGATGATTGGTGGGGAGAGGAGGATTGGTGTGGAGAGGAGGATTGGTGGGGATAGTAGGATTGGTGGGGAGGGGGATTGGTGGGGGAGGAGGATTGATGGGAGAGGAGGATTGGTGGGGAAATGAGGATTGGTGGGGGGACGAGGATTGATGGGGGGAGGAGGATTGGCGGGGGAGGAGGATTGATTAGGGAGGAGGATAGGTGGGGGAGGAGGATTGGTGAGGGAAGGGAAATTGGTGAAGGGAGGAGGATTGGTTGGGAGAGGAGGATTGGTTGGGAGAGTAGGATTGGTGGGGGAGGAGGATTGGTTGGGGAGGAGGATTGGTGGAGGGGGGAGGATTGGTAAGGGGTGTAGGTGGATTGGTGGGGGAAGGGGATTGGTGGGTGGAAGAGGTTATGTGAAGGATAAGGATGGTCAAGAAGGTGGATTAAGCTTATACAAATCCATCCCTTTATGATCTATTAAATAATCTTAATACACTGTTTTATATTATGAATTCAAGGGATGGTAAAAAAAAAACTATACACCTTCCTTCGGCTATTATTTGTTTCACCTAGTTACTCCACGACCTGTTTTTTTATTTATTTTTTACTCCAAGCACCCTATTGAGGGGGTAAAATGGCAATTAGTATCCAAGTTCGTGAGCCGAGTCAATATGGACAGGTAAAACACATTGGCCAGACCGGTTGATGAGAGGGGGGTGGGGGGGGGGGGGGGGGGGGGGGGTAGAGGTGTGTGTGTGTGTGATGGGTGGGGGTTGGGGGCTAGAGGGGGTCTGTGATAGGGGGAGGAGGTGGGGGGTAGAGGGGTGTGTGAGGGTGGAGAGAGTGATAGGGGTGAGGGAGTGATAGAGGTGAAGAGGGGGGGGGGGGTAATAGGGGGAGGGTGTTCAGGTACTAAACATATCGGTATGTACTAGACCTAGGCGTAAATATAGATGTGACGAGAGCAAGCCAGAAAATCACATATAGGCATATAATTATCTACGCATAATTAAAGTTGAGACGAACTCTCTCCCTCATATATATATATATATATATATATATATATATATATATATATATATGTCTGTTTGTCTGTCTGTGTGTTCTTAATAGGCGGCCGCAGTTTTTGACCTGGGGAGCTAAAACATTGCATGTGGGTGTCAATTGACCTGGATCAGGTCATAGAGGGGGCGAGGCCACGATCGAAAGTCGTTTCGAGGCCGAAATGAAAACAAATTGCCGTTTGGGGCAGAAGGAGGCCTCCGATCGAAAAGGTGTATGGAACGAAAGTTGTTCGCAGCCCCCCAAAATGGAGATACAGATGAGGTCTGATCCAAAATCGGAGGTCATTTAGCGGCCGAAATCGAGGTCGCTATTTAATGAGGCACAGGGAGGTCGAGGCCGGTGATTATGGTAGTAGTAGTATTGTGATGATTGTGGTAGTAGTGATTGATGATGGTGATTATGGTAGTAGAATTTAAACCCGGTCAACGCCGGGTACCCCTGCTAGTATATATATATATATATATATATTGAGTATATATCACAAATACACGTGAGCCACTAAATGTTTCTAATCTCTCAGTGGGGTTCGAACCGCCG
This sequence comes from Paralithodes platypus, assembly GCA_032716605.1. Lineage (NCBI taxonomy): Eukaryota > Metazoa > Arthropoda > Malacostraca > Decapoda > Lithodidae > Paralithodes > Paralithodes platypus. The sequence continues at coordinate 40,304,412 of CM064572.1, forward strand.
ACCGTCAGGACGATAGCCGACGCTTTAATCAACTACACCACGGCAGAACTCCACTGAGAGATTAGATATATATATATATATATATATATATATATATATATATACATACTTATTATAGCATATACACTATTTGAGCATGTTGAAGGTTAATTTCATTCGGGGGGTTATTGTTGTTAAGAACGATGTTTAACATAATGTATCATATATTATATTATGTTACATTACATTTTAGTATAATATTTAATATACTGTATGTAATATATATGATAAATAATGGGCGTGGTTTGGCATCCTCCACCCAACATTAGTCGTTTCTGTCTCTCTCTTGTACTGTTCTAATTTGCCTTCTGGGGGCAGGGTGCTAAGAATCATCCTCCCCTTGTATAATTCACCTACTAGACGAGACAGAGAAAGGGGCGAGGGAACGTGAAAGTGGTCTCGGACCCTAAAAATTGGAACTTTATATGATGTTTCTGTTAGGGCTCTATCTAGAGTCGGCCACCCCCAGCTGTATAAGGTATGTGCCTGAGTATATAAATACACACATACATACATGTAATATTCCACACCCAACACCAAACACCTCCCAATTAAATTAATGAAAGTATGTGATCCTCCCGGGATTCGAAACTGGGTTACCACATACAGATCTTAAACATTCTAACCATTACACCATCAAGTTATAGGTTAAGTACATGACTACGATTATATATCTATTTATCGAATACTGGATATCATTCTAATCATGTACTCATACCCAACTGCACACTGAATAGCGTAATGTTTAAGTGAAAGGAAAACACATTTTATGGGGCACACAGATCTCTAAGGACCGACCTCGCTATGAAATGTTCCTGAACCTTTAGGAATAATTCATTGATTTATCTCGTACTGTATTCTATGCATTTCTATTTATCTAATATTGTATTGTATGCATTAACCCCTTCTGTACCGGATACGTTTTTTAATTTATTCTAGCTATATTTAGACGATTTTATGCAGTTTAAGAAGGATCTGGGGTAGTAAAAAGGGTTAAGTGAGATAGTTCGAAGACTGTTAATTAATGGAGGCCCTTTTTAAACTTAATAAAATCATCTAATAGTAGCCAAACTAAATTGAAAAGGACGGCACCGGTACAGAACGGGTTAATTCATGTAGGTCATCTCCACAAAGTTATTCCTTTAACACCTAACGAGCGGCCTAGGCGGTAATTTATATGTACCGCCCAGCGGGGTATTTTTACCCTAAATAGGGTTGTTTACGTGATCATTTTCATGCCTAAATAAGACCCAGACCGTAAAACAAGTATCTATCCCTGAAAGGGCATAAACAGAACTTTCCAATGACACCCCAACCATCCTTGTACGACCATTGGTTTTCTTGCAACGATCGATCGCGCAACACGAGTGCAAAAACCATGTAATTAGGTATTTTCCCTACATAATTCCCTGTATAGCAAGTGTGAGGGGGGAAGGAAGGGTGGTTTTCACTTCAGTTGGCCCACCGCGGTGGTGTGCGACGGTCATAGCCTTACTACGCTCCTCACACCGCTCAGCTCTCTCTCTCTGCAACATTACGTGCTGAAAATGGCACACGACATAAGTTGTGAACCGCCACTTAGTCCAAATTTCTTTCACATGACATAAGTTGCGCGCCGCCAATAAAGGGTTAACCCGCCTGGTTCTGTATGCATTTTTATTTCCTCCGATTTCATATACCCCGAGTCCCAATAATGGTATACGTATACGCCCGGAATCAATATGCAGTTTCTATAAAATACAGCATAGAACGAGTACCCGACAAAGCAGACCATGTACAAATGAAAATAGAGTCGCTCTGAAATTCTAGTTCTATAAAATCTTCAAACAGGGAGAGGCATAAACCAAACGAGCTGCAAAATTCGAGCTGCAGAGAAATGTTGGGGCAAGGAATTCGTGTTTAGTTCCGGTATAAATGGGCCTGGTTGGTTTCGTGGACGAATCAACCATAGACCAGTTCACCCCCAGTGGATCTCAACCAGTGCCAAATCAACCAGGGGCAGTTAATGGGGTTGTAATAGCGATAGAAGAGTGAAAGAGATGCCACATTGCGGCGTGTAGACAGAGATTGCAGGGAACTAGTAATAGGAAGCGAGTTCATGAGGCAAAATTCTTTTTATTCTACTATATAACAAGTATCTAATAATAGCCAGATTAAAAGGAGAAAAAGCATCATAGTATTAACAAGGTTAATCTCCCAACTTAGCAGTGGTTGAGATCTCCTGGTTGAAATGGTACACTGGTTCAATTATCGTCACCAAATACCATGTGTGCAAACATGTCCACAATATAAATAACTCTCATGTATTTTTGTGTTTTGTCTGTGTTTGTTCGTTGTTCTGTCTTGTGTTTTGTGTTTCCCTGTTCTTGCTCTGTCTTGAGTCGGCCACCCCAAAAAAAAAAAAAAATAAAAATAAAAAAAAATAGTAAATAGAAAATAAAAATAAAAATAGGAAAAGTGGAGATTGGGCCTGAGCATATACATACATACATACATACATACATACATACATACATGTATTTATTTATATATACTGTATATATATATATATATAATTATACACACACACATAACCTGTACCGTAGTGTATTCTGCCGATATACCGGTACACTAGATTCCACATAAATAATCTATACATTCTGATAACAATAATACTAAAGGTAAATGTATGATTACCCTATTTGACTCCGCCAATATAACGATCTCTCTCTCTCTCTCTCTCTCTCTCTCTCTCTCTCTCTCTCTCTCTCTCTCTCACCATTATTATTCTATTACAAGTTGTATATCCCTCCAAAGTAAGTATATTACACATTTATTAACGCAAGCATGTGATCCTCCTAGGATTCGAATCCGGGATACCTCATACAGAACTTATTCACTCTAACCATTACACCACCAAGACAGTTATTGTATGCTGTACGTGACTACGGTTAATATATATCTATCGGACACTGTTTATCAATCTAATCATGCACTGCACCAAACTGCACTATGAATAGCCTAATGCTTATGTATTTTATGGGGAACAGATCACATACGACCGACCTCGCTACGAAATGTTCCTGAACCTATTGATATTATTTTTAACATAGTTCTAAAACCCTTCTGTACCGGTGACATCTTTCTAACTTGATTCTGGCTACTATTAGAATATTCAGTTTAAAAAGGGCCTCTAGCAATTACCAGGCTTCGAACTATCTCACTTAATCCTTTTTACTACCACAGATCCTTCTTAAACTGCACACAATCGTCTAAATGCAGCTGGAATAAGATTAAATTAAAAAAACGTCGCTGGTACAGAAGGGGTTACCACCAATAGCCATATCAAGTGGGCGTAGTCTAGCAACACATCGAGATGAAACGTAGTTAAATAATATTATATAAGTAAGCATATATAGATAAAACAAACACGATGACAGACGGATAAACAGACATAATTTATATATATTATCAGGCATAAGGAAATCATCTAGCAACATATACTGTACATATCTCTGTACATATACAACACACACAAACACACACGCACACACACAATATATAATATATATTCCTGGATTACTGGATTGTAGTTTAGGACCGAAGTCCTGGGCCACGCTGGTGCGCCGCCCTCAGTAGTTCCTCGCTCTGGTTTGATGTAGCAGGCTGTTTCCGTCGGACGTTTGGTAATAGTGTGGCAGCGATGGTTTGTCGGTATTGTTCGTAGGAATTTGTCCAATCCAGTCTTGAAACTTAAGGAGAGAGCCTGTGTGTTCTCTTAGTTGCTTGGGGAGACAGTTATATATCCTTGGACTGTGTACAGCCATTGCATTCTCTTTAAGGTTTGTAAGCTCATCCTTGTTCTCACTAAACGCGGAATAGTGCACAATTTTCCTCTTCTATGGCTGTATGTCGTCCTGATTTCATCTTCGTTTTCCAGATTTGGTATAATTTCGTTAATTATTTTCCACACGTACATTGCTACATATCTCTCCTTTCTTCTCTCCAATGAGTACATGTCTAAATGCTGTAGTCTCTGCCAGTAGTCCATGTTGTTCAGTCCTTCGATTCGGGCCGTGTACGTTCGTTGTACTGCCTCTAGTTTTCTGATTTGGCCGATGTTTGTGGGGTTCCATAACTGGCAGCAGTATTCAATCAATGGTAGTATCAGGGTCTTGAATAATATTATTAACGCACGTGGTTCTCTTGTTTTGAATGTTCTAAAAATCCATCCCATATTCTTTCTGGCCTTCGCTACAATATTATCAATATGACGGTCGAAGCTAGCGTCGTCGCTTATTGTTATTCCCAGATCTCGCAAGTGGTTGCTCTGGATTATAATTCCTCCTTCTGGTGTTGTATAGTCCTTGTTCGCCACTTCCTGCTTCGGGTGTCGATATCTCAATAACTCGAATTTTGTGCTATTGAATATCATATTATTTATTTCTGCCCAGTTATATAAAAAGATTATCGTCTTCAGGTCATCTTGTATCATTTTATAATCATCTTCCCTTCTCACAATGCCCAGGAGTCGAGTGTCGTCTGCGAATGAGGTTGTTTTACAGTACTGTATACTCTGGTCGATATCACTGATATATATGAGGAAAAGCAAGGGGCCAATCACCGACCCCTGTGTCACACCACTTCTCACTTCTGACTTCTTGGATTCGCTTCCTTCGACCATTACCGATTGACTTCTATTAGTGATAAAGTTCCCGATCCACTTGTGTAGCTTACCTCTAATCCCAATATGTTCCAGTTTTTGCAATAAGATCGAGTGGTCAAATGTCGATAGCTTTAGAGAAGTCCAGGTAGATGACATCTGCCCCATCTCCTTCCTCTAGAGCACTCAAAACATCCATCCTGTGTTGAAGAAGCTGTGACATGCACGGTCTTCCGCTTCTAAATCCGTGTTGACCCTTGTTATAAAGCGATTGTTCCTCCAGATATTTGGTTACTTTTTTTACAACTATCCTCTCGAATATTTTAATTACGTGTGAAGTAAGGGCCACCGGTCTATAATTTTTTGGTTCCGTTCTCGGCCCACTTTTATAGATGGGTGATATTTGTCCGTGTTTTAAGAGACTAGGTATTTCCCCAGTATCCAGCGACTTTCTCCATATCATGTGCAGTGGTTTGGATATAATGGAGGCACACTGCTTCATGAGTATTGCTGGTATACAGTCTGGTTCTGCAGTGGCGTATGCGTTGATTTCTCGTATGGATGTCTCTATATCTGTCCTATCGAACTCTACATCGCTCAATTGTGATTCTGCGGGCGGTGTTGTTGTATGCCACTGATTCACTGTACCTAGTTTTGGTGTACTAAATGCAGATACATACTGGTGGTTAAGGGCTTCGCTCATTTTCTGTGGATCACTGGTGAGGTATCCATTGTACTTGAGTGGTCCTATGGTTGTTCGCATGCTTGCTTTTTTCTTGGCATACTTAAAAAAGTATTTTGGGTTCTTGTCAATGGTGTCCACAGCTCTCCGTTCTTCAGATTTTGCTTCTTTGTCGTACGACTGTGCGAGGTCTCTTTCGATACGTGCTAATTTTTGCTTTATCATATTCTCTTCTTTGCTTTCCACTAATCGTTTATTTAATTTTGTCCTCTTCCTCATCAGTATTTTCCTCTCGCTTGGGATTGTGTATTCTCGTGGGTGTCTCTTACTTGGGATATTCGCTATACATATGTTCAGGAGCTTGGAACTAAAATGTTGGTACATCTCGGTGCTTGTCCGTCCTTCCATCTCTCCATGCCAATCCGTATTGGATATTTCATTGTTGATGGTTTTCCAATCTATGTCATCCTGGAAAAATTTTAAGGATCGGAAGTCTTTTGTGTTCGACATAGATTGTTGTGGTTCTCGACTTGCTTGCAATGTTGTTTCAATCACCATAAGTCGGTGATCTGAGATATCTGTCTCTTCCAGCCTTATGTCGCTTATAATTTCTTCATCGTTGGTGAGAAATATGTCCAAAATATTGTTTCTTCTTGTTGCTAAATGTATATACACACACACATACACACAAAATACTGTACATATACACACACACACACAATATATATACATATATATTTTGTTCTATATATACAGTATACAGTATACACACACATAATATATGCACACACATAACATATACTGTATATATATATATATATATATATATATATATATATATATATATATACACACACACTCACAATCAATAAATACACGTATCTAACTCTATAAGCGGAAAGATAACTAGGAATGGGAAAAATAAGGAATGCTGAGCAATGTTTAACGGAAAAAATAAACCCAGATCAACAATTAAATAACAACACACACACAAGAAAACGACAAGTGCATAAATACCACTGATCCTTCCTAAGCTTAACAATATCGTATTAATATAGCTAGAATAAAATATAAAAGGCGTCGCTGGTACTCAAAGGGTTAAAAACGGAAATGGTGGGCGATGTTTGCTTTGGTCTCCTGGTGTACATTTTAATTGGTTCATTAACCCTCCGGATCCGGGGGCCCTCATATGAGGCGGTTCGCTGTGTCCGGGGCCATTTTCGTACAGTCGAGCTTCATAATTCAGTAGCTACTGATTGAGACCACCTAGAGCAGTCAGGTTTTTTGAAAATTGTAGAACATCTTGTTGTCTGTAGACTGCCGTTGAGCTGACATCGCTACGACGCGTGGTTGCCGAGTTATGATGATTTTAGCGGCGATTTTTAGCGGCGATTTTTACCTCATATGAGGCCTCCCGGACTCCTAACCAAAATACGTTTGCCTCATATGAGGCCTCCCGGATCCCAAGGGTTAAGGGGAAGATAGTCACTTTTTCTGGACCCCCTTCTCCCTCATGTTTAGCATATTAGTTTTGAGGTTTGTTAGACGTTCGTTCCGTTAGTTTGGCGATTTTGAGATATTTCGCCTCAATTTTTTCGTGCCCTTTGGGTGTCGATGTTTTCCTGGTGAGCGATAGGGAGCTTTTAATTTTAGAAGAAATCGGCCGGAACACTTTTCTATCAAAAAATGTACTTGAAAGGGGGTCTATTTTTTTTTTTGTCTAAGCTTGATGGGGGTCTAGTGAGGAAAATATAAAATATATTAATAAATATATAGACCAAAAACCAAGCACTACCCCTTAAGTGGTCTGAGGAGGGTGGGTCTCACTCTCACTCTATCTCTCTCTCTCTGTAATACACATACACATACACTCATATTCTCTCCCTCTCTCTAATACACACATACACTCACATGTATCTCTCTCTCTCTCTCTCTTTTTCTCACTGTCTCTCTCTCACACACACACACACACCATGGTTGCCAATTACCCTTTATACAAACAGGGGAATTATAAGTACTTTACCTTTCCTCGCCACCCTGATATTCAAAATACCATACCTGAAGGAAATGGAGAGGGGAGCATGTTAAAATAAATCCAAATATATAATCAAGATATACTATAATACTTCCATAATATATACATCAAAATACATAAACAGAGAGAGCGACAGAAAGAGACCTTAATGCTTCATGAACAAATTTTGACACTCACCGGGAATATATAATACAATATGAATATTTAATTTCATTACATGCATGAATGATTATGATCTCTCTCTCTCTCTCTGTAATACACATACAAATACACTCACATTATCTCTCTCTCTCTCTAATACACACACATACACTCACATTTCTCTCTCTCTCTCTTTATTACACACATACACTCACATTTCTCTCTCTCTCGCTAACACACACACACAATAATTCACTCTCACTATCTCTCTCTCTCTCTGTAATACACACATACACTCACATGTTTCTCTCTTTCTCTCTCTCTCTCTCTCTCTCTCTCTCTCTCTCTCTCTCTCTCTCTCTCTATCACACACACACACACACACACACAAACAATCACTCACTCTCACGCTCACTCTCTCTCTCATAACAAAAAATTGGAAAAAGCTGCTATAATAAAAATTGAGCAAAACAAATTGAACTAAGGATACGTAAGGGCTATATAAGATAAGGAATAAGGGCTGACAAGGGCTAAGGGCAAGTATGATCTAAGGGTTCAAAGGGGTAAAGAAAGAGGACATTCATTATTAAAAGCTGGTAAGGGTTAGTAAGGGTAAGGGCTAGTATGGGCTATAGACGGTAAGGGTTATAAAGGGTAAGGGCTATAAAGGGTAAGGGCTATAGAGAGTATAAGGGTTAAGGGTTATCAAGGACTATTAAGGGATAAGGGTTAGGGCTATAGAGGGTAAGGGCTATAAAGGGATAAGGCTAAGGGTTAGGACGGGCTATAAAAGGTAAGGGCTATAAAGGGTATAAGGGCTAAGGCTTACTAAGGGCTATAGAGGGAATAAGGGTTATACAGGGAATAAGGGCTAAGGGTTACTAATGGCAAAGGGTTAGGGAGGGCTGGACACCCCCCCACTGTGAAGGTCGGTACAAAAAGTGGGTCTTAACAGGACACACCGTGGGACGTCTCTCTCTCAAACTCTCTCTCACACACACAGAAAATCACAATTACGTATATATATATATATATATATATATATATATATATATATATATATATATATATATACTATATATATATATATATATATATATATATATATATATAATATATATATATATATATATATATATATATATATATATATATATATATATAATAGATATATATATATATATACGTATTACATAAGAACATAAGAACATAAGAAAATGGGAGTCTGCAGAAAGCCGATTGGCCTACACAAGGCAGATCCCTGTCACACCCAACCCTAATTTTAAGCCCAGCTTAAAAACACCATTAGGACTTACCTCACCGAAACGGTCAGAGGTCAGAAAAACGGGGATCTGCAGATCCCCACACCTGGGCCACACCTGACAGATCACCCTCACACCCAACCCATCTGGTCCATATGCCTATCTAATTGTATCTTAAAGCTCCCTATCGTTCTTGATCCCACTATAGCACTTGGTAGCCTATTCCACTTATCTACAACTCTGTTACCAAACCAATATTTGCCTATATCTTTCTTGAAACGAAATTTATCTAATTTGAAACCATTTGTACGAGTTCTTTCGCTATCACTGAGCTTTTGTACATTTTTCATCTCCCCTTTATTAATCCCACTAACCCACAAAAATACCTCTATCATGTCCCCTCTAACTCTGCGTTTCTCTAACGAATGTAAGCCTAATTTCTTCAACCTTTCTTTATGCGGAAGATTTCTAATATTATGGATCATTTTTGTCATTCTACGTTGTACTCTCTCCAATGAATCTATGTCCATTCTGTAATAAGGACACCAACATTGAACAGCATAATCCATATGGGGTCTCACTAATGACAAGTAAAGTTTTAAGATAACATCAGCAGTTCTGTTACTCACACTCCTAGAGATGAACCCGATAATCCTGTTTGCCTTGTTTCGAACGCTTATACACTGTTTTCTAGACTTCAAATCATTGCTAACAAACACAGCTAGATCTTTCTCACAATTCGAGTTTTCTAATTCCATTTTAGCTAGTTTATATTTAACATTTGTATGCATCTTCCTTATCTTTAATACCTTGCTTTTGTCAACGTTAAACTTCATCTGCCAATTTACTGACCATTCGTGTAAGGTATCTAGATCCCTTTGGAGGCACTCTATATCTCTATCTGAATCAATTGTTCTCCCCATTTTGGTATCGTCTGCAAATTTACTTTTTACTTATCCTACTAGTTATACTTAAATCAAGGTCATTTATGTATATAACAAACAACATATGTAACATAAGTAACATATACTTATATATACATATGTACACGAATACTGTATAATGTACACTTACATACAGCATATACATTTAGACGCATACCTACATGCAAACATTGTTTACATAAAGTTAACTATATAAATTATTTTGAGGCAGTTGGAAGAGGGTGGGGAGGGGGGTGGACGGTGGGGTGGGGTGGGGCGAGAGGAAGGGGATTTAATGTGTCAGAAATAGCATAGGGGGGGGAAGAGGCTTATCGCCCGAGGAGCGTCCGGGGCGGAGGCGGCGGGAGAGAGAGAGAGAGAGAGAGAGAGAGAGAGAGAGTACAAAGTACAAAGGAGTACAAAGGAAATCAAGCAACAACAGGTCTAGTGACCCTTCTAGGTTGCTTGTCCTCCAAAACACTGAGGATCAAGTGTCCAAACAGTGGTTTAGAGTGGGTAAGGGAACATTGGAAAGGGAATTACTGCCCTGGAACTAATGTCCGTGGCAGGATTAGGGAGTTAGTAGAGGACAGATGGGTTAGTAACTGAGGGGGGGATAAAATAAAGTTATTCATTTACAAACGCAGTCAGTCGCGGGTTTAATGAGAGATATTTGTCTAGGCGGAGTTTAAATGAATCAACGGTGATGCAGTCTATAACGTTTCGGGGAAGCCCATTCCACAAGTTGACAACTCGATTGAAGAAGAAATTCTTAGATTCGTGCGAGTTAAAAGATTTACCAATAATTTTGCAACCGTTTCCCCGCGTGTAATTAGATTGGTCGATAGTGAAGTACTTACTACAGTTCATATTGTCGATGCCTTTGATGATTTTGAACACTTGAATTAAGTCACCTCTTAATCTGCGCTGGGTTAAAGGAAATAGATTTAATTCTCTAAGACACTCTTCGTATGGTTTGTTCATTAGGCTAGGTATCATTTTGGTAACTCTACGTTGAACTCGTTCTAGCTTGTTTATATCTTTTTGGTAATAAGGGCACCAGGATTGAACGCAGTATTCCAGAAGAGGGCGGACTAAGGAATTGTAAAGGGTTAGGATAACTTCTTTGGATTTATGCTCAAATGACCTGCCTATAAAGCCAATTATTTTGTTTGCCTTCTTAACAACTTCTGAACATTGTTGACTCGGTTTTAGGTTACTCGATATTGTTACTCCCAGATCGGTTTCTCTGTTTACATTCTTAAGCTGAGTGCCATTCATCGAATAGTTTGCTTTCTCATTTAGGTATCCGACATGTAGTACTTTACATTTATCCGCATTGAAACTCATTTGCCAAATTTGGGCCCAACATGACAATTTATCTAGATTGTGTTGCATATCGTCAACTTGTTCTTTTGAGAGTACGCTATTTGCAATTTTTGTATCGTCAGCAAATTTTGAGATTGTACAGGTGAGACCCTCATCTATGTCGTTGATGTAAATTAGAAAGAGAATTGGTCCTAGTACCGATCCCTGGGGTACCCCGCTACTTACATTGGTCCATTTAGATGCCTTACCGTTTATGACTACCCTTTGCTTTCTGTTGCTGAGCCAATTTTCTATCCATTTCAACACACCGTCTTGTATTCCATGCGCTTTTAGTTTTAGCAGTAAACGTTTGTGGGGAACTTTGTCAAAGGCCTTTTGAAAATCAAGGTATATAATATCTACAGCTTTACTCTCATCGTAGAGGTTGAGGATATCGTGGAAGAAGTCTAAGAGGTTTGTTAAACAGGAACGTTTTTTACGAAAGCCGTGTTGAGTATCTTTAAGTATGTTATTTTCCTCTAAGTGATTTACGAGTCTGTCTCGTATGACCGTTTCTAGCATTTTACATACAACTGAGGTTAAGCTAATTGGACGATAGTTACTGGGTAGGGATTTGCTGCCTTTTTTTAATATCGGTGTTACGTTGGCTAGCTTCCACTGATCAAGCATAGTTGCAGACTGCAAGGATTTATTGAATAGTAATGTCAGTGGTTTGGAGAGCTCATCCTTAGCTTCCTTTAGAACTCTAGGCGAGATTGTACCAGGTCCTGGCGTTTTATTTACCTTGAGTTTATCTAAACAATTCAATACTTCTCTCTCTGTAACGGTGATATTGCTTAGAACATCTGAATTATCAATCTGAATCGGCGATGGTGTAGGGATATCACTGAGGTCTTCTGTTGTAAAAACTGATGCAAAGAAGGTATTGAGGGCATTACTCATTTGTACGTCGTCTTTGGTGTATTCTCCATTTTCATCGACTAACGGTCCAACAGTTGAAGTAACTACTTTTTTCTTTCTGATATAACTATAGAATTCTTTCGGGTTTGTTTTACTTTGATTCGCAATATGTAACTCTAAGGTCTTTTTACTCTGCTTAATTAACTTTTTGGCTTTGCGTCGTAGCTCTACAAATTTCACCCGTTCTTCGTCATTTTGTGAGGATTTTAATCTATCATTAGCAAATTTTTTAGCAAGCAGGCAGTTTGAAATATCTTTATTCCACCATTTGGGCTTATTATTATGGCCTGGACGCCGTATTTTCGATGGTATGCAGTCTTGCACTGCTTTTAGGTAAGTGGTTTCGAATAACTTCCAAGATGTATTTATGTCGTTATTGTTAATTAAAAAAGCTCCAGTCAGTTTCTTTAAACATAGCTCTAAGTTTATGGAAGTTTGCTTTCTTGAAATTAGGGACTTTTTCGATGCTACTATTTGGTTCGTTACTAGTAAACTTTAAAGTGAAAGTTATCGTACGATGGTCGCTGTTACTGAATTCATCACCAACATTCAAATTCTCTATCAATTCTTCTTTTGTTGCAAGTACAATGTCAAGAATGTTATTACCACGGGTTGGCGTTCGAACAAATTGATAAAGCGAACTCTCTTGCAAGTTCGTATACAAGTCATGTCCGGAGTGTGAAGTAAGAGTATTTCCCCACTTGGTCAGAGGTAAATTAAAGTCGCCAAAAATTACGGTATCTTGTGAGTTACTTACATCTGCAATTTGTTCGTAAATTTCTCGGTCAGTTTGCACTGTTTGAGCTGGAGGTCTGTATATTAATGCAAGTATTATTTTTGTACCTTTATTATTCTTTATTAGCACAAAAGATGTGTCGACGTTCACAATTTGAGGTTTTGACACGAGGGTTGGGTTAAGACTTTTTTTGATATAAAATAAAACGCCACCTCCATTTTTATTTATTCGGCTGTTCTCAAACATTACATAACCGGGAAGTGAATACTCTGCTAAAAAGTCTCTATCTTCTGTATTGAGCCAAGATTCTGTTATGCCAATCACATCATAATTTTCTGTAAACACTAGTTCCTCTAAATCTGAAAATTTATTGCGTATGCTACGAGCGTTTGCGTAGAAAACCTTTAAAGTTGCGGTTTTAGAACTCACAGAACTTTCTTTCATCGAATTTTTGGTTCTGATCGGAGAGAGAGAGAGAGAGAGAGAGAGAGAGAGAGAGAGAGAGAGAGAGATTGTATGCAATTTCTTATTGGTAGTTATTTATGTAGGGGTTTACTTTGTGTCCAGGAGTACACTCTGCAGTCTTAATTTAAAAGTAGTTAAGGAGTTAGCATCTTTGACGTACGGATGGATGGAGTTCCACAGATTAGGTCCTTTGACTAAATGAGATCTTTGTCTGATGTCCGTATTGGCCATCGGAACGTAGATATTACTTAATTGTCTTGGGGAACTGTTTGTGATATTGTTTACAGTAGTAAGATTTAAGAGGTGATCAGGGTAGAGAATATTTAGGTATTTGAAGATAGCAACCCCTGTGTCATGGAATATTTTGTCTTTTATGGTTAGCTATTTTAAATATTTTATAATATGGGTCTCATGGTCGTATTTTTTGGCTATACCGTCTACAATTTTAGCGGCGACATTTTTGAGTTTTTGAGCTTTTGTTAAAAGAGTAATGTTTGATGAGCTCCATATTATGTTGCAATAATTTAAGATGCTTAACACAAGTGATTGTTCAATGAGTTTGCGGGTTCCTTTGTCAAAGTAGTCCTTAATTATATTTATAAACATTAGTGTTTCCATTACTTTTTTTTTTACTTCACTAATATGTTTGTCAAATACCATGTATCTGTCTATATGAAGGCCAAGGTTTTTTACATATGAGAGAGAGAGAGAGAGAGAGAGAGAGAGAGAGAGAGAGAGAGAGAGAGAGAGAGAGAGAGACTGCGACAATATAATACCGTGGATTAAACTTCTATTGATAAATGGGAAGGAATTCGACTAGTTATTATTTCCGTACCCGCTCTCCTCTCTTCCAATCTATCAGTGTATCTATTTTCGTTCTATACATTTCTCCAACACACACACAGTCACACACACGTTCATAATCACATATGCATGCAAACAGACGTAGTATACGTACAGTTGGCCAAATAAGTCATGTCTCCGTTGTCATTACCGTTTTGCTCGCTGTGTGCTGTATTAACGTCTGTCAGATGTGTAAAGAAAGGAACATGTTTTTATATTTCACTCAAAACGATGAATTAATGTTTAGATAGTGCTGATACCAATTGTTGGTCGAAATCTACTTGGTGCCGCATCATCACTTATTTGGTCGACTGTACAGTACATCTTACATACACACCGTCTATTCAACAACACCCCCTGCGCGTGCACACACACACATACACACACACACATACACACACACACACTACGGTCACAGTGACCGAGCGCACTGAGTCACCATACTCTAGTTGCTTGGCTCTGGTAGCGCAGGTTCAATCCCAGATACCTGTGAGAGAGGATTCTGTCAAAAACTTTCCTGGCTGTATAAGTTAAGTGTGGATGCGTCACCTCTGGGTTCCACCTGGTTCCCTGCCTACATCCTACCTATTCTGGTGGTATGTAGGCTCTCTTGTGGCAGCCGAAGTCAATCTGTTGAGTACGTATGATAAGTTAGGTTAAGGAATTGTGTATTTTCAGCAGGAAAGAACCGATAACACACACACACACACACACACACACACACACACACACACACACGGTGACCTAGCAGACAAAGTAATTTGTATTGGAATTCCCTGGCAAAAAATATAGGCCTATGAATTGATATCCTACTCCAGGCAGGTGGGATTAAACAAACAATCTATGAAAGAGCAATTCCGAATCTACGTCGTCCTCTCTTATGGGTATATCGGTAAATTGTGGCAGCCGAGGTCACTCTTTTGACAGCTTAGGAAAAGATTGTTGGGATATGGCTCTTTTCAGCATCATGGGTTGTAGGCTCCAAGTAATCCTGTATTGGGGTTTGTGTTTGTGTTCTCTCTCTCTCTCTCTCTCTCTCTCTCTCTCTCTCTCTCTCTCTCTCTCTCTCTCTCTCTCGCTCGTTCATTTCTGGTCTCAAGCACTCAAGAAAGAAATAGAACGACTGGAAAGAGTACAATGGTTACAAAGATTATGCCATCGATTAGAAGACTGGTCGAGCTATAAGGACAGGTTGAGAGCTCTTGATCTTTTTCCGTTGGAGACAGGCAGACTTCGAGGTTAACTCATTGAAGTATTTAAAATACTTAATAGGTTTGACAATGTGGATAATAGCAAAATGTTTAGCCTCAATATGAATACGATACGCAACCATGGCTGGAAATTAGAATTGAAAGGGTTCAGCACTAGTATTTGTGGAAATCTTGTTCACTTACTTATAAGATGTGTTCTACCTGAAACAAACTTCTCTCAGAAGTTGTAAACAGTTCTTAAATAGAGCAGTTCAAGAAGAGAGTAGATAGTATTATGCACACTCTGTAAAGAGTGTAGTGCACTAAACAGTCTCTCTCCTTCCACTTCGAGTAACTCCCCGGAATGAACCGCAAGGTCTCTGGTCATGAGATACTAACTATTCCGTCTCTCTCTCTCTCTCTCTCTCTCACACACACACACACCATCTATCGCTGCCAAGCTCCTCCAAATCTCATCTGCTTACCCTTCCAAAATTCTTGAACCCTTTCTTCCCACCCCATCTGTTTCACTCCATCATTATTCAAACACCTCTCTCTCTCTCTCTTTCACAGTAGGTATGTACTGTAGGTATGGAAGTGTAAGTTCCGCTTCAGACCAATTTCTTTCGATTCTATATTACACTTTCCTTGTGGGCTTCTCCTGATCCATGAGGTTACACTTCGTCCGTTTCTTATACAATAAACTGTCCCTGCATTTAGTAGTATTAAGGAAGGACTACCTAGTAGGGACCACAAGATCTATGTGGTCTGAGTATCTATGAATAACTCTCTCTCTCTCTCTCTCTCTCTCTCTCTCAAGCATTGTTTAAACTCAATCTGTGTCTCTTGCTCGGCGGCCCCCCCCCCCCCCCCCCTTCTCTCTCTCTCTCTCTCTCTCTCTCTCTCCCTCTCTCTCTCTCTCTCTCTCTCCCTCTCTCTCTCTCTCTCTCTCTTATTATCAAGCACATCTCTACTGTATATACAACGCTGTAGTGTGGGCTTGCTTCCGTCTAACCCCCAAACCAATTGGACTACGAAGAAGAGACTTAGCATTGGTACTCAGCGGGTCGGGGGTTTATTAAATATATATTTTAATATTATTATTATAAATTATTATTATTATTATTATTATTATTATTATTAAGTTTGTTGGTTTTTTGTTTTTGTGTTTCCATTTAATCACATCAGCCTTTATTTGCTCATCTTTGGCATGTGATCCACGTAGAGTTATTATTTCGGGTTATAATAGGGATGGGGATTCGATAAGGACTTTTCTTTAACCCTCACAGGGCACGGGTACCTCAACTAGTTCTCACAGTATAGGCAGTGCCCTTTATAACGATGAATATGACTTAACTTTAATTAAAATTAGAACATACACACTCCCTGTCACACACAAACACACACACACACCCAGGATCATCCTGGGTGGCACATATCCAGGGTACGAGGAAGCTCTCACCACCCTTAGCATACCTGCACTTTCAACCCACCACTACAACACACTCAAACAGTTTGCATCTAAGCTGCTTGTTCACCCACGACACAGAAACTTACTTCCACCAGACGCCCCTAGACCTACACGTGCAGCTCGTCATTTCAACACACTCCAACCAATAAGAGCAAGAACTGACAGATATAAAAATAGTCCTATCCCAACCATTGTTAATATTATTAATAATGTGTAATAACGGTCTGTCACACCATATATACGCGCCCACCTTTAATAATATATGCATAAGTGTGTGTGCGTGTGTGTATTAGAATATAATTATGTATGTATTTGCTTGAGTTTTTTTATGTATATGTGTATATATGTATCTATGTATGTGCAGTATATGTGTATGTATGTGTGCGTATATGTGTATGTATGTATGCGTTATTTATGTATATATATGTGTATAGTGTATACTGTTTGTGGTTCGAGCCCGGCTGAGAGTATCAGGTAGGATAAGAGAAGAGCATATATGCATGTAATGTGCATATATTTATGTATATGTATGTCTGTGTGTACGTGCTGTCAATGGTTCGAGCCCGGTTGAGAATATAAGGTATATAATATATATATGTACTGTACGTGTATTTATATTTATATGGTCATATGCACATATGTATGTAAATATACGTACATATGAGCGAGAACATATTGCTCACTAGCGCAACTTCTGATTATAAATCTATGCATAAGCATTATCTATTATTAAGTGTTCGCGTATCTTCATCCATGTATTTCCACCCTTAACAATAGAACGCCCAGCTCTTCCATATTTCGCCTTCTGTCACACACACACACACACACACACACACACACACACACACACACACACACACACACACACACACACACACACACACACACACACACCTGCACTACCGAGGATTAACCTCCCATTGTAGTACCCGCACCCTCTTTACCTCACTTACCAAAACAGTTTCTGTATGTATGTATGTCTGTGTGCATACGTGAGCGTTTGTGTATACGGACATGTGCACACTTACTGCATGTTCTTATGTTCCTATATATGTATGTATATGTATGTGCGCACGTACGTGTATATACGTATGTTCTGTATATGAGTAAGTTAATAAATGTGTAAATGTACTGTATATCACTTACTCTCATGGTTATTCAATGATAATTTGTATTCTGCACATGCATCATTATTGTATTTATTTATTTTGTTTGTAAACTAAGCTTACCATCCTCATATCTGTACATCTCATGTTCATCCACTAAATTGTAAAATGTGTATTTTCAGCTCATGAGGCTGCCATTCTTTAATAAACCGTTTATTATTATATTATTATTATTATTATTACACATAAAATACACATCCACCAACCCACACACTTTTAACTCTCTCTTTAACACACATATACACACACACACAAACATACATAAACATCCACACCCATACACTCTAAACGCTCTCTCATACATATACACACACACAACACACACACACATCCTCTCACTCTCTCACACTATCTCACACACACACACACACTCACACAAACACACACACATAAGGATCCACACCCACCTATCCACACACTCTAAACTCTCTCTCATACATAATACACACACACATACAACACATACATACACACACATCCTCTCACTCTCTCATACTATCTCACACACACACTCACTATCTCACACACACACACACACACACTCACTCACACACACACACACTCAAACCCACAACAACAACAACCACATATAATATAACTGACTTACCAACCTAATTAATACTACAAATAAATACATAATCAGCAGCACAAAGTTTCCACGGAGAACGAAAAATTATAATTACGAAATTATGCCCGGATTTCAACACAATTACAATAACATGATCACACTTATTTATTTTATGGGGGAGGTGGTCGCTCTTTTCTGGATCCCCTTCTCCCTCATGTTTAGCATGTTAGTTTTGAGATTTTAAGACGTTCGTTCCATTAGTTTGGCGATTTTGAGACTTTTCGCCCCATTTCTTTGTCAATATCAAGACCTTTCATGCCATTTAGGCATTGAAGTTTTGCTGGCGAGCGATAGCGAGCCTGTAATTTTAGAAGGAATCGGCCTTCGGCCGGGACATTTTCTACCGAAGAAATGTACAAATTTATCTTGAAAGGGGCTCTAAAGGGTGTTTATTTATTAGTGGCCCCTCCATCATTGACGATATCCCTATTAGCATAATAGTTCACTTTCAAGCGCCCGCGGTCCGCCAGTTTGAAACTACCACCGCGGGAAGAAAGGGTCCTACGTCATAAGTGTAGCGCAAATTCTCATATGGAATCGTCTTATGATTGGGTACTCACTACGAAAAAATCTTTGTAAAAAATAAAAAATAAAAATTAACTTAATACTTGTCATATTAACGCTTTCCATCTCGGTGGATTTCTTGCACGGATTCTATCCCTGACGTTGCTCTCAGAGACGCCATTCCCCCTTCCTCTTCCCGCGTTCATACCGAGTGGTTGGGTGCGCCTGTGCTCCTGCTTTATTCTTCGTTCGCTCCCTTCTAGTGAGTCCTTGCTCATTTGTATATATCTGAGTTGTATTGAACAGGTTTTAGATTACCTAGCACAGGCTGCCCCATTGGTATGCCCGCAGGAAGTGTTAAAATAGGGTACTATTGTACAGACGCCACCATGTCCCCCAGGATCAGCGCCTCATGTGTTTATGTTTTTTGTTTCTATGCGCCTTAGCCTTGCTCTTATCTACTAGTTAGGAGGCTACTATATCCGCAGAAATATGCTTCAGGCTGTCTCTATGAGGTAGTTGCATTATAGTTGATTAGCAGACGCCCTAGTTTAAGGGTTGTCACACGTGGTCCTTCTAGTGTCCGAGTCAGCGCTTCCCCTCTCGTGGGGCCCTTCGCCATGTGCTGCTGCTGTGTCTTCAGGAGGTAAGGTAACCAGCCAAGATGATGATTACTACGACCTTCCTGGCCAGTTTCAGTAGGGGTCTCCTTAGCGGCTAGGGGTACTTTATTTTATTAATAAAATTATATTACTTATTATAGCCCTAAGTTTTCCCTCGTTTTGTGCATGTAGTGTTATTTTACATGTCAAACAGGGAGTCAGGAGACGTCCTGATGGTGGTGTGGGTTTTTGTGGGTGTCTGTCTTTTACATATAAGTCAACACCTCTGAAAATTTTGGTTTGTTTTTCCGGCGGGTTTCTGTGCCTTGTCGCCATCTTCTCGTCTCGCAGAAGAGGGAGAAATGAACCAAATGTCTCAGCGTGGTGTGCTGTACCACGAACCTCCCGGCGGAATGCTAATTCCTAATCTTGGCCCGCCGAGTGAACTCGCCCAGACCGATAAGCCTCACGCGGCATAGACTTCAAACGCCCGGCGCAACAGACAAGTGTCGAAATACTATCTATCTAGTCCAAATAGTCAGTGATAGTAAAGAGCTAAGGTATTAGTGGGCCAGTAACACTTTGTCACAGGTAAGCAGTTCTATAATATTGAAAAACCTAAGTTTTTCACAATCAGGTCCAGCGGAAGGTTAGAGTAGCAGTGGCTATAGCTAATTTTCCGGCGGACTTGAGGTAGGATGTGTAAAACCTCTCGGATTATCCTTATGAGCAAAGATTCCTGGAAATTTTCTATTTCCAGATCACGACACATCGGTAGCAGCACAGGCAGCAGGTGAGGAGCCGATCACGGCGGGTTTTTTTTTTTTTTTTAGCTCCCTCATGCCTCTGTTCACTTTTTGCGCTACTCCTACCTGCTCTCTTTTACCAGTATTCGCACATAAACTATGTGTAAGATGTGTAAAGTGCCTTGACAGATCACGAGGCCTCTGGTTGTCGAAGAAATGCGCTGTGTGTTCGGAACTACGAGCGGCGCTGTTCGACAAGAGAGATCATTCATGCCTCGTGGCACTGAAGGAGATAAAGAACCTTTTTAATGTTTACGCTAAAGACGATGCCCATAAGGCCTTGCATTGTGATGACGAAGCCCTTTGGGACCATCTAGTCATAAAATCTCCATCTGTAAAATTAACGCCATCCAAATCAACTCCTAAAACGAAAGCTAAGTGTAAAGTATTATCTAAAGAGCTAGTCAGTGGTAGTGAGAGTAGCGACAGCTCTGAGGCAACCCCCCCCCCCCCCCCCGGCCGGCGAAAACGAGGACGGTCACCTTCACCTAGCACTAGTAGGTCTCGGTCCAGATCTAGGTCCCCTCTTAGACAGGTCAGTCAGACTTCCGTCGAATCGTCTTCTAAGTCTAACAAAAGACGGAAAGAGGAGCCAGTTACTTCGACCCCTAAATCAGTGACAGGATATAAAAGTGCCCGCATGGATGAGGCGCAGTCGCGACACTGGCCATCGCTGGGGCCAGGGCCACTTCCCTCCACCTCTACCGCCACATTGCTTAACGTCCAATCTAGCAGCTCGGAGGTAGGGACGGAGGGGACTGAGTCGAATCCCAGGGATGAGCCTAGGGAATCTTTAAGTGAACCACAGGATTTTACTTTTGCTATACCTAAATTAAACTTTGCTGTAACATGTAGGGGTCCCCCGGTAGAGTCACAGAGGGTACTAGCAGAACAGTACCGGGGATATTCGCCAAAGTGGTGACAATTCTGAGGTGATGCCGGACTCCCAACCACCTGCTGATAAGGGTAGGGGTGTCTGGAGATAGTCAGAGTCCTCTCAGGTATGACCTTTAGTTCAGACTCAGGACACAACTAGGGAACGTGATAGTGTACAAACAATCCCCTCGTCGGTCCCAGATTTAGCTTGGCCAATAAACGATCAGGTCCCAGAACCACGCCAGACGACGCCGGAAATTGTGGAAGTACCGGAGGAGCCAGAAGACGTTGGTCTGTCCTCGGCTCAACCTAGAAATAGTGAGGAAGTATCTGAGGAGGGTTCTGAGTCATCCAGAGAGTCCCATAATAAATGTTTAACGACAGATGACCTCAATGCTATCTTGCATAACGTCATGCGCCAGCATCATATTCCTACCTCCCAAGGTCCTTCCACTACTACTCCGGTAGCTCCCCCGACTGAGTCGACGGTGCGGCCATTAGAACCGACTGGAGTTAAGCCTCCCAATAAATCAATTCCTCACCTTAACGTCAACGCGGTGAATATCACGGCAAGTGGCACGACAGTGCCCGCCTCTTTGACGACCACAACTGTTCGGGTGATCAAGGACATTACTCCTCCTCCTCTCGATAAACTCCCACAGAGGAGAGGCCCTATGCCTCTCCTATATGGGCCTGACTGTTCATGGGTTCAGGCTATCGCACTAAAACCACATATGGCACAAATGACGGTATCGGGGGAGCTTCCGGTCCCTAGTGACTGGACCATTGAAGTAAGTAAGAGCAAGAAACTTAGAGCTAAAGATGCACAAGGACAACTTTTGGATGTTACAATTAAGGGTATACCTAATGTATATTCCTCTGACTTCTTTGATTTCTCTGCTACTCCTGCATTACCTCCTGCCTCGGCTGCACGACTATTTACGAACTGGTCATGATCTGACGGCGTGAATGACATAAAGTCACTCAACTCGCTGACACCGGAATTGGATACAATTCTGGTGCTCGATCAAAGTCACAGCCCAGTCCTGCAGGTAGGGCAGGTTGGTGTGGGCCCGTGGGTGGACTGGGAAGCTGAAGCGCAACAATTTGCAGCGACCATTACCTCAAAATCCTCCCATCAAATTCCCCAGGAAACCCATTCATGGTTCTCATTACCCATTAATAAGGCTGGAGGGGTGTCCCCTGCTTTGTTTGATTTCCTTGCAGCTCCCAAACTGTACCTTTATGAATTACAGGAACCTTTTTCAACTCCTCCTCCAGCTCACTTAGACAGAGATTTCAAATTGCGAAACAAAGCATACAGACTTTTCTCACAATTCCTCTTAAGTCGCCAAATAGCCCAGTCACTCAAGAGGACTATAACAGCCATCTCTGATCAAAATGTTCGGAAGGCCACGGAACTATCCCGGCGGCTTCTATTGCAAAATTCAATACAGTCCATAGGTGATATCAGAATAGCATTAATGGAGGCTGTTCGTGCTTGCCAGGACTTACGAGTGGACATGGTGAAGAAGTTACCAGAAGACAATGGTCGCCGGGTAACACTTTCACCGGTCTTAACTTCCTCTCTGCTAAACTTAGACACATGGAGGTCGGTATATAGTCTGGTAGATAGCTTGAAGACGAGTACCTCCCAGCCGAGGAAGGAATCTTTCAAGAAACCATACTCTAAACCAAAAGGTGGAGGTAAGTCTCAATCTCCCGGTGCTAAACAGTCCTTTCAGGATTCCAGGTCTCCTCAACAGCAGAGAGGTACTCAGAACAAGCAAAAGCAGGGTAAACAATCAGGCAAGTGGAATAACAAGGGTAAGTCACACCACAGACCTCAGCAAGGAACGACATCTGCCAAACCTAGTCAGCCGTCTACCTCTGCCACCAAAAAAATAGTCAGTCAAACTCTCTCCCGGGGCCTACCGCAGGCGAGTTGGATTCGAGAGTAGTTCTGCCGGACAACCCCAGTCAAACGACTGGGTCATTCCAAGCATGTCGCAGGGCCTGGCCCCGGCGGACTTGGGCGCGGACAGTGGTAAGCAAAGGAATCACTTGGCGGTGGCTCCGGCGACCTCGTTTACGTCAAACTCGAGAATTCAATCATGTTTCTTTAGAGGTGGAGTCACTAGCCCAAGAAATGATTACCAAGCAAGTCATTGTCCTAGCCGATCCAACTTGCCACGTTTTCACTTCCAGACTTTTTCTAGTGCCAAAGAGGGACCATGTCCAGATGCGACCAGTAGTAGATTTCTCGTGTCTGAACACATACATTCACAATTTACCCTTCAGGATGCTAACTGTGAATCAAATCAGGCTCACACTCCCGCCGCAACGCTAGATGTGCTCACTAGACCTGAAAGACGCCTATTGGCATGTCCCCATAAACAAAAGGTTCCAAAAATTCTTCGCCTTGAGGATCAGGCAAGAGACTTACGTCTTTCAGAGATTGCCATTCGGGTTGAACCTGGCACCGATTCACAAAACTAGTCCGTCATGCCCTTATGCCAATGTTAGCTCAGGAGATCAAGGTGTTGTGGTACCTAGACGACTGGCTAGTAGTGGCAGAGTCAGAGAGTTTATGTCATATCCATGTAAAACAAGTGATAAATCATGTACAAACCCTAGGGTTCAAGGTCAACTTGGCAAAATCGCTCCTTGTTCCCACACGGGTTATTCAGTGGATAGGGCTGGTCTGAGACACGGCCAATCTTACTCTCAGTCAGAGTGTGGACAACCGCAACAGATTTTGCAGGAAACATTTTCGGTTTCTCTACAGTCTGAACACGACGAGGAGAACGTGGGAGTCCCTGGTCGGTTCTCTCAACGGGATTCAACTAACTGTGAAGTTGGGCCGGTTGAAAGTAAAGAGGTTAATCCTGGAAGGCAACACATTTTTCCCACTCTTGCCGGAGGGAAAATTATGGACCATTCCTCCATTAATTCACAACTTACTGTCGGTCTGGGCAAAGAAGGAAACATTGCACTCAATAATGATGTGGGTTTCTCCCCCCCTACGGTATGGATAGACACAGATGCTTCAGGGACAATAGGCTGGGGATATAAGTCAAACCTAGGCCATCAGGGTCAAGGTCTGTGATCCCAAGACGAGGCTTTCATATCAACAAACAAGAGCTTCTAGTCCCTTTGTTTTTCCTGCAAACTCACAGCTCTTCGTTACAGGGGAAGTCGATTGCCTTTCGAATGGACAATTTGAACACGGTACACTGCATTCAAAAGCAAGGGTCAACGAGGTTTCGGAAGTTACTAGAATTGTCGGAACAGATTTTTGCGCTGGCCGAAAAGCTGAGCATTCATCTACACGCATATTACCTCCCAGG
Source organism: Paralithodes platypus (assembly GCA_032716605.1). NCBI lineage: Eukaryota > Metazoa > Arthropoda > Malacostraca > Decapoda > Lithodidae > Paralithodes > Paralithodes platypus. The sequence continues at coordinate 40,329,062 of CM064572.1, forward strand.
CGTGCCGAACGTCTGGGCAGACGCTCTGTCTCGGAGACAGAGCACCACAGTAGAATGGGCGCTCAAGCAAAACATCTTCAAGGAGATGATTGCAGAGCCATACCGTCCACAAGTGGATCTATTCGTGTCCGAGGGAAACCACAGACTCCCTCTCTTCTTAACCTGCCGGGAAATGACTTCGGCGGGGGGTCCAAACGCATTGTTGGAGGACTGGAACAAATGGAATTCCATCTATCTTTTTCCGCCTCCAGATGCGTCACTCATGTGTCAAGTAGTTCACAAACTACGGGGTTACCGGGGCTTAGTCTCAATGATCGCGCCACTTTGGCCGGCTCAGGCGTGGTACCACCAATTGAAAACGTGGTGCGAGAACCGAGTGTCACTCCCGATCTCGTACTTCCACTTGGAGACAATTGGCAACCTAGAGACCTCAATGACTTTTGCCTTCTGGACATTCAGAATGCCAAATGGCTAACTCAGTACGGAGAGAGTGTTACAAATACATTTCTTAATCAATATACTACGTCTACCAGGAGACAATACCAATCACATTGGAAAACGTTCACAACCTGGATAGTGGAAACAGCGCAAACAGACTCATCAGTTGCATTGATCTTTAAATACTTAAACTATTTGTTTGAACAAAAGTGCTTTTCTGTAGTCACTCTAAAAAATCACTTGTCTGCCATTAGGAACCCCTATTATGACCTTACTGGTCTATTCATACCACAGACAGTAGAGAAAGGGTTCATGAGGGCATGTTTCAAACTGCGCCCACCACCACGTCAGCTCATGCCTACCTGGTCGCTGGACAAAGCCTTGTCTCTGCTTCATTCGCGTAAGTATAATCATGAGCCGGATTTTGACTCAATTTTAAAGAAGGCGGTGTTCCTTATGGCTTTAGCAACAGGAAACAGGGTATCTGAGCTAGTGGCGATGAGCAACGAACCTAATTGCCTTAGGTTTGGGAGACTGAATGAACACTTACAAATCGCTCCATCTCCCACATTCATAGCAAAGAATGAACATTGCGATCATGTATTTTCAGAATTAACAGTCCCGGCACTGAAACGTGGACATACACATCATATTTTGTGCCCAGTGCAGGCTTTAATTAAGTTTATGAGGGTAGCACAACCTCAACAACCAGGCTTTTTATGGGTCAACAGTACAGGTACTCGCGTCACAAGACGGAAATTGGCTTCTTTACTCGTAGACGTGTTACGCTGGCCAGCTTGCCAGAATATGCTCGTACTCGCTAGCGCTCGCCAGGGCAGTGGAATGGGCTATAATAATCGTAGAACGATGTTCTTTCTTTCCTAGTATTCATGTAGTCACAGCCAGATCAGTGGTGGTCTTTATTCTTGTCTGTGACACATGGAAGTATTTTATATTAGTGATAGAGTATAAGATATGCAGAGTGAAGTTAAAGGAGAAAGAGCGAGGTAGGCAGAGAGGTGGTAGTGTGTGTGTGTGTATGTGCGTTTGCCTCCCTCGCTCGCGCGGGCTTTCCCAGGCCCTTGATTGGCTGGCGCGCTAGGCGCGTCCTAAGGACGCCTGCATTTCATGACGTAGTGGTCTGTGATTGGGTGCCGCTGTCCTAGTCTTGGTGCTGGGGGCCCCGCCGCGCTTCTCCTGCAGAGCTTGGCATAGCGTGCTTGGTACTAGACGTCCCTTGCAATCTGTCCCCCAATCTAACCCCCTATACTACTGTTTCTCTCTCTGAACTTCTTCTTTTCCATTACTTCTCATCTTTATTCAATTACTTATCCCTTCTGGTTCTGCATACGACTTCCATAGTCGGCCAGTCGTATTACCAGCACCAGTTCTCACATATATGTTTTGCACTAGCTTAGGGATTATTAGTCATAGTCACATGAGTCATATTATCATTGGGTGCTTCTAATTATTAAGTTGTTCTTTGTTGCTATTTAATGCTAGACAGTGGAAAGTATCTTTAGTCGTTGTCTGAGCTATGTATATGGCGAGTCAAAGCCTATACGACTTCGACGGAGCTAGGTGCCTGTAACCTTTGTGCATATTTTTCCTTTGCGAGTGTAGCAGTATACGAGCGCAGGGCTTTTGCCTACTCTTGCTCGTATGCTCGCTACCTCTTTGTGTTGACCTTTGTGGAGCGCCAGGGCAAGACCAGATACTTGAGATCTGGATTTACGAAGAGAGCCTCCTAGTCTATTAACGTAACATAAGGGAAATCTGTTCAAGGGGAGACAGTAGGCTACGAGCATGCTTGCGCTCTACCTAGCTTCCTGGTACCTTTTATGCCGCTGCTAGACTTTATTAGTAATAAAGACAGCATTGTGTTTATTAACTTTATCTGTGTACGCTTTAGGAATTCACATATTATTTTAGCCTAGGTTGATGCTTGGTGCACAACCCAGTATGGCAGGTACTTTGGCTAAGGAAGTACTGTTTTGAGTGGCTATTATTAGTGCTGTCACAGAGTTGCTGCACTCCCTTGTTATATATATGTATCCTACTTATTGGTGTATTTAAGATACACGCTTTGGTGTCCTGCCCTGCATTATTTCGGTTCTATATTAACGAGCATCTTAGAGCATCAGACGTTTCCAGAAGATTCCATATCTGATGCTGTAGGACTAGACTACCAGTGTTTTTTATAGAGCATTGAAGAGTTTAGTGTTGAATACAGACTCACACTAAAGTTAACGTAAGCATATATTTCCTTATTAAATCTTGTTATAGTTTATTCAAGCATTGTTATTACTTAAGAGCATTTTATTAACGTAAAGTACTCCTGTTGTGAGTAGCTTTGCCGTCACCGAAAAGCCTTTGTAGAAATGCACTAAAACCCAGTTAATTGATACCCCGTTATCCATGAGATTAACTCTGGAGGGTTTAAGTGTTTTGTTCACCGGCGTATAGTTTGAGGGTTTGGAATTACTGTACCGTTGTTGCAGATATAGCCTATCATCTAGTCCAATATTGAGTGCCCTTGTTTATTTCGTAGTGCCGGTCGTAACAAATAGCGACCTTAGACCAGAATATAGTGAACTGAATATTGCAGTTTTTTTTTTGAGAAATCTTATTGCCATTTGGGGTTGAATTTATTTCTCGCATTATTGGCAGTGGACATTGTTTTGAGGATATATAGAACTTATTGGAGTTTATTGGTGACCTAGTATTGCACTGAAGAACATCTTCGAATATTTTTTTGTGAATAAAGCTACGCGAGAGTTTGGCTACTTTTGTCTTGACTTGAGAATTTTTTTGTTGACTCATCATGTCACTGGACGGGTCTGAACATAGTGAGGGCACAGTGCGAGAGACAGGCGAGGAGGTGGAGAAGGTGGAGTTGCCTAACGGCGTTCGAGTGGTGAACAATGAGGAGGATGCTCGGATTTTTTTGGAGGAGCCTGTGTCGGCGGATCGGGTGTCGGGGCTATACCGGTACGGACTGCAGTGTGTAGCCACGGGCTTAGAGTTGTCCGGTACTAGCGGTTTATCGAGAGGTGAGCTGGTTACCTGGGTGCTCGGTGGGGTGCATGGGGCTTCGGGTGGAGTGGGAGCTGGGGCACCTTCTGCCCAGCCCCCATTCCACTCGACTCCTATCATGGCGCCCCCTCGGGCTCTGGAGCCGGGTACGTTCCCGCAGGCCGATGGCCGCTGGCGGTTGGGTATGCCTCTAGGTGATTCAAGGGGTGGGTCCCCAATAGTAGCACCCCCTCCTCAGGGTTTGTCTTCCGAGATGTTGTTTCAGCTCGAGCTCGCCAAACTTAAGCAGCAGTCTGAGCTTGAGCAGCAGGAACTCGAGCAGCGGAAGCATAAGGCTGAGCTCGAGCAGCGGCAGCGAGAGGCTGAGCTCAAGTATAGGTGTCAGGCTGAGTCTGCAAGGTATTGTGCCGATGTTGATCTAGAGAAAACTCGTGTAGAGGTGACAAGGAACCGGGTCGTCCAGGGGGGTCGACCCCATGACCAGTCCCTGTCGCATCTACTAAAGTTGGTTCCAGTGTTTGATGAGTCAGGAGTTACCGAATTTTTTCTCTGGTTCGAGAAAAAGTGCCAGGAGCACCAATGGCCCGAGGAGAAGTGAGCAGCCCTTGTTTCGTCACGTTTGATGGGGAAAGCACTCAAGGCGTATGATGCTTTGCCCCTAGATTCCTGTGTGAATTACGTGGTGTTGAAAGAGGCTGTCCTGAGGGCATATGAATTACAGCCAGAGACCTATAGGTTGAAATTTAGGGCTGTTCCAAAAGGAAAGGAGAGTACTTTCCAGGAACACGCCAGAGAGCTGTCAGATGCATTTGAGAATTGGTTTAAGATCAGAGAAGGCAACTACTTTTGAGGCAGTGAAGCAATTAGTATTGTTAGAGCAATTTTTTAAATGTACTGGCAGTGAATTGACTCTTAACCTGAAAGAAAAGCAACCTAAAACTCTGCAGGAGGCGGCTAAGATGGCTGACCTCAGGTTGTCATTGATTCGTGGGTGCGGGTCTGCAGAGAGAGCTGAGGCAGGTAACAAGGGGCGTACCACTCCACCCCCCCGAATTAATGACACAAATAGTTATCCATTTAAGAGTACTGTTGCCAATTACGATCCCAAGTCGAAACCCTTCCCGTTAACCTAACAAGTGCGCATGGGGGTAATTGGAAACGTCCCCCTTTGCTGACGTATTTGAGGTGTTTCCGTCACTAAAATATTCATTGTGCCATTAATAGCATTAATACTTATCCATATGCGCCTATTATGGGTTGGTTATAAAGGTATTAACCTGAAACAACAATAAAACGAGTGAAAACAGCGTTTGGATGCTCAAAATCGGAGATATAGCCCGCGAGTTGTATAATGTATGGGTGAGGCAAGCTGCTTTCCCGCCAATTTCCCCCAAGGCCACTGAGACACAGTCGATCGATACTCTCTCTCTCTCTCTTGCATTCGCTTGCTATCAGTGATGACCACACCCTCCAACCGGATTTCTAATGTTAGCACGAAAATATACCTCAGAATAAGGGAATAACAGGGAAAATAGGTGATAACTGAAGGAGAGGAGGAAAGTGGGGAAGGAGGGGAGGTAGAGGACTGAGATTTTGCATGGCCCAGGGGCCAAAAGATTTTTTTTTTTTTTTTTTTTTTTTTTTTTTTTTTTTTCGATGTCAAAAGTTGATTTTCTTTTTCACTCACTCTTAACCTCTCCGCGGCGCACAGGGGGTTTTCTGCAGGGTAAGACTGTGTGCACCTATGATGATTTTGGGACCTATTGACAATTTCGATAAAAAGTACATCATCGTGTAGGGAATGTTTGCGTGCATCGGCCCATATATATTTGACCCCCCAAAAAATGTCTGGGGGGGTAGGGGAACGGTCCGTAGGTGAAAAATGTGGAGCGAATGGCACCGCGCGGCTAGATTGTCATCGAGCGGCGAGATTTCCCGGCCGCATTTTTACGCGCCCAGGGGATAGAAGGAGAGGGAGGAGGGGGTGGGTTACCGCGTATTATCACGTATATCTCCTTTTTTCGAGCCCTTTTAGGCTATTTAGAGTATGTATACGTGTGTAGGGCACCCATATAACAATGAATATGCCTCATAGTGACCAAAAATTGCAATATATAAGGGAATTATAAGATCATTTTTAGGCGGGAATGAAGATGTGTTGGAGGTTTGGCCGCAATTTATGAGCTGAGAGTGTGGTTACGCCATACATATCACGTATATCTTGTACGTTAGAGCACTGTCATGCTATAATACAGACTTGTACGTATGTATAACGTGCCATATATCAAAATATATACCGCATATAAACCAATTCATGCGATATTTACAACACATTATCAATGAGTTTCTATGCGTGAACCAAGGTGGTGAGTGAGTTGTGGTGGGAATTGAAAAGGGGGAGAGGGGTGTGTTAATGCTCACTAAATATCACGTCAAATCTGTGTATTTAGAGCACTCTCATGCTATAATACGAATGACGTGTACATATGTAGGCGTCCCATATAACAAGGGAATATACCGCATATAGCCCAATGTGATGCGATATTTACGCAAATTTGTGTAATGTGTTTCTAGGCAGACGGAAGCCTGAAAGGGTTGGGTTTGGGGGTGGGTGGGTGGAGGGAGGCATGCAGGGGTGTCAGTGTGAGTGAGTATGAGTCGTGGAGAGATGGAAGTCAGGCAAGATCTCTAGATAGGATTAACCAGCTTAGTGATAATTGTGGAGCTGTCCCCATGCTTATTGATTTTTGGTATTTTGACCCTTATGTCTACCAGATGAGCTGGTGTTTTCGTTGCCATCAACAGGTCTACCAAGACATGATGTCAGGAATGGAGAGAGAGAGAGAGAGAGAGAGAGAGAGAGAACCTGAGACATGCGTTATGTCCGTACTTATAAAATGGACTTCAGAAGTGTCATTTTTATGGCAAGCATATCATTGCATTTTAGAACCATGTGAAGTACCACAGAAACATGTATGCCCATTGACTGTAAATTAAAGTACTACATAATTTAGACACGGCACCAGCGCCTGTATGTCTGAAGTCATCCACAGGCAGATTGCCTTTTTGTGGATAGAGGGGCCTAAAATATAGCCAATGGGTGTTTTTTTTTTTTTTTTTCCCTCGCCTACACTTGCGACAGGGTAGATTGCCACCAGAGAAACGTATTTGTTTACTTATTTTATGTTCGAAGTAATATGCTCAATCTAAAATGTATATTCGGGACCTACTGCAATTAGTTGTATGACAGTCCCCCCCTCATGACTATGTATAAATCCTAATAAGACGGCGCGTATGCGATGACATAAGAAAGCTGGTTGAGCAATTTTCGACACCCCCACACAGTTTTTTATAATATTCATTTTTATTTTACAATATTATACAATACAAATGTATTTTGTGAAGAGTATTTTATCCATTTATTGTATTTATCCCAATTTTGTTTTTTTCCCGAGACCTAGCTGCTGTTAGCTGCAGGAATCAAGGAGCGGCAAGGGTCACCTCGTTGACCCGCCTGACCGTGGTCAAAATGAGTGGAGTCACACTGAGAGGGGCTCATTTTGCTGAGTGGGTTTGGGCAATTTTTTGACAGAAATTACAGTATATAATAATAACTAATTCGTGACAGAAGTACAAACTGATATAAACCGTGGCAATGATATAATTGATAATCCGGCATCAAATTTACAAACGTACATTGGTGGGAATAATGCAATTTTTTTTGTATATTGTTCATTTCGATTGTAGACACGAAGGTTTGAGTGATATTTGGTATGAGCTTCCTGTGGCAGGCTTGGGAAGGTCCGCGGACTGGAAAACTCAAAGTGTCGTATGGGTGAGTGTGATCGACTTCCCGGAGGGGGTTATGGGGAAGGTTTTATATTGTCTAGAACATGTTTTAAAAAAAATTCTTTTTACAATATCATGCCATTGTAGTCCAAACAATATGAAATATTCCATAGAATAATATCAATATTGTAAGAAAGACAATGACACATGCCCTTGTTTTTTCTTTTTTGCTTTTTTTTTATTGTTTTATTTTATTATCAATAGTCAGGTGTTGGACCCAAAAGGAAAAAAAAACAATTTATTGAAACATAATTATTTTTGTACCATTTCATTTGAGGTAAGAAACATAATTATATACACATTACTTAGGCTAGACAAACCAATATATTGATATACTTAAAAAATAAGGCATATTACATGTAAATCTATTGCAACTTATAAACTAAACTATGAAAAATACAATTTATATTCATGTAGAAAGCTATATCACATATCTTTACTTTTATCACTATATCTTGGAACTTATACATTATATAATATATAGGTTTTAACATTCGAGGTAGCGTGATCAATTAGGTCAGGTCAGGTAAGGTAGGGCGCGATTCCAAGGCAGGCCAGGCCAGGTGGCGAAGTCCAGGGCAGGGCAGAGGCGAGTCCTAGGGCAGGGCACGGGGCGAGTGCCAGGGCAGGGCCAGGGCAGGGGCCGACACCTTCAGTAGTTCGTGAAGGTGTGGTAGTCCCTGAAGCATTCACCCAGGCAGGAGTGCAACTTTGGCACTCGGCTCACATTTTAGGTGACTCTTTTGGTGACCATTGTTTTCCTGACACTGGAGCTGCCAGACGGTGCACTGCACCCTTCCTGTGACGAGTGCCAATCAGCTCGGTGTTGGTTTGGGTAGTGTCTTCTCGACACCCTACGGGATGCGGTCAGGAACGTGATCCCCACGCCATGCCGTACGTCTGTGAGTGGTGGTGCCATACTTCTCCAGGAGTTGGTAGGAGACGTTGTACACGAACTCCCGGAATTTCAGCTTCTGGTTTGGGGCCATATCCTTCTTCACCAACCACAAGTTGTAGGCGTTCAGCATCGTTATGTCAACTAGGTGGAGGAAGAGCTTGTGATACCACTTCACAGTCTTCCTCAGACACTCAACGCCTGACAGCTGACAGTCAGACTTGTCCACCAGGCGCATGTTTTTGGTGTAGTCCACTACCATGTCGGGCTTGTAGATTGTCTTCCTGGTTCGGTAGTGGATTTTGCCAGAATCCACCTGGGCACCTGTGTGGACGGTGGAAAGCAGGTGGACGTCTCGCTTATCCTTCCACTTCAGGGCTATCAGTTTCCCACACTTCTCGAGCTGCTTGTATTTCTGCCCCTTTCGTCGCCTTCTTCGCACATGCCTCTCGCGGTGTTCCTGGGCCAGGTCGTCTTCTGAAGGTGTGTCACTGGAGGAGGCATCTGTGAGAGGAATGACATCACCTGTGAACTTTGGCATAAACTTTCTTGTCTTTCTGACAGTCCCACATGACCCCGTTTGGTTGTCATAAAGAAACTGGCAGAGAGCAGGAGAAGTATACCAGTTGTCAGTGTAGATGATGTGGCCTTTGCCCAGGTAAGGTGCCAACATTTTCCTGACGATGGCACCTGACATGCCCATGGGGTCATTGGCAGCGGCTTTCGGTACGTCAATGTCAGTGCCTGTATACACGATCATGTCAAGCACTATTCCAGTTTCACAGTCGCACAACACGAAGAGCTTGATATCGAACCTATGCCTCTTCAAGGGGATATACTGCTTGAAAACAAGACGTCCTTTGAAGAGCACGAGCGACTCATCAATCACCAACATTGAGGAA
>CM064572.1:40338281-40418705 GCA_032716605.1 Paralithodes platypus
AGGCAGGTGGGATTAAACAAACAATCTATGAAAGAGCAATTCTGAATCTACGTCGTCCTCTCTTATGGGTTTATCGGTAAATTGTGGCAGCCGAGGTCACTCTTTTGACAGCTTCGGAAGAAGTTGGTGGGATATGGCTCTTTTCAGCATCATGGGTTGTAGGCTCCAAGTAATCCTGTATTGGGGTTTATGTTCGTGTTCTCTCTCTCTCTCTCTCTCTCTCTCTCTCTCTCTCTCTCTCTCTCTCTCTCTCTCTCTCTCTCTCTCGTTCATTTCTGGTCTCAAGCACTCAGGAAAGAAATAGAACGACTGGAAAGAGTACAATGGTTACAAAGAGTATTCTATCGATTAGAAGACTGGTCAAGCTATAAGGACAGGTTGAGAGCTCTTGATCTTTTTCCGTTGGAGACAGGCAGACTTCGAGGTTAACTCATTGAAGTATTTAAAATACTTAATAGGTTTGACAATGTGGATAATAGCAAAAGTTTTAGCCTCAATATGAATACGATACGCAACCATGGCTGGAAATTAGAATTGAAAGGGTTCAGCACTAGTATTTGTGGAAAACTTGTTCACATAATTATAAGATGTGTTTTACCTGGAACAAACTTCTCTCAGAAGTTGTAAACAGTTCTTCAATAGAGCAGTTCAAGAAGAGAGTAGATAGTATTATGCACACTCTGTAAAGAGTGTAGTGCACTAAACAGTCTCTCTCCTTCCACTTCGAGTAACTCCCTGGAATGAACCGCAAGGTCTCTGATCATGAGATACTAACTATTCCGTCTCTCTCTCTCTCTCTCTCACACACACACACACACACACACCATCTATCGCTGCCAAGCTCCTCCAAATCTCATCTGCTTACCCTTCCAAAATTCTTGAACCCTTTCTTCCCACCCCCTCTGTTTCACTTCATCATTATTCAAACACCTCTATCTCTCTCTCTCTCTCACACACAGTAGGTATGTACTGTAGGTATGGAAGTGTAAGTTCCGCTTCAGACTAATTTCTTTCGATTCCATATACACACTTTCCTTGTGGGCTTCTCCTGATCCATGCGGTTACGCTTCGTCCATTTCTTATACAATAAACTGTCCCTGCATTTAGTAGTATTAAGGAAGGACTACCTAGTAGGGACCACAAGATCTATGTGGTCTGAGTATCTATTAGTAACTCTCTCTCTCTCTCTCTCTCTCTCTCTCTCTCAAGCATTGTTTAAACTCAATCTGTGTCTCTTGCTCGGCGGCCCCCCCCCCCCCCCCCCCTCTCTCTCTCTCTCTCTCTCTCTCTCTCTCTCTCTCTCTCTCTCTCTCTCTCTCTCTCTCTCTCTCTCTCTCTCTCTCTCTCTCTCTCTCTTATTATCAAGCACATCTCTACTGTATATACAACGCTGTAGTGTGGGCTTGCTTCCGTCTAACCCCCAAACCAATTGGACTACGAAGAAGAGACTTAGCATTGATACTCAGCGGGTCGGGGGGTTTAGTTAATTAAATATATATTTTAATATTATTATTATAAATTATTATTATTATTATTATTATTATTATTATTATTAAGTTTGTTGGTTTTTTGTTTTTGTGTTTCCATTTAATCACATCAGCCTTTATTTGCTCATCTTTGGCATGTGATCCACGTAGAGTTATTATTTCGGGTTATAATATGGATGGGGATTCGATAAGGACTTTTCTTTAACCCTCACAGGGCACGGGTACCTCAACTAGTTCTCACAGTATAGGCAGTGCCCTTTATAACGATGAATATGACTTAACTTTAATTAAAATTAGAACATACACACTGCCTCTGTCACACACAAACATACACACACACACACCCAGGATCATCCTGGGTGGCACATATCCAGGGTACGAGGAAGCTCTCACCACCCTTAGCATACCTGCACTTTCAACCCACCACTACAACACACTCAAACAGTTTGCATCTAAGCTGCTTGTTCACCCACGACACAGAAACTTACTTCCACCAGACGCCCCTAGACCTACACGTGCAGCTCGTCATTTCAACACACTCCAACCAATAAGAGCAAGAACTGACAGATATAAAAATAGTCCTATCCCAACCATTGTTAATATTATTAATAATGTGTAATAACGGTCTGTCACACCATATATACGCGCCCACCTTTAATAATATATGCATAAGTGTGTGTGCGTGTGTGTATTAGAATATAATTATGTATGTATTTGCTTGAGTTTGTTTATGTATATGTGTATATATGTATCTATGTATGTGCAGTATATGTGTATGTATGTGTGCGTATATGTGTATGTATGTATGCGTTATTTATGTATATATATATGTGTATAGTGTATACTGTTTGTGGTTCGAGCCCGGCTGAGAGTATCAGGTAGGATAAGAGAAGAGCATATATGCATGTAATGTGCATATATTTATGTATATGTATGTCTGTGTGTACGTGCTGTCAATGGTTCGAGCCCGGTTGAGAATATAAGGTATATAATATATATATGTACTGTACGTGTATTTATATTTATATGGTCATATGCACATATGTATGTAAATATACGTACATATGAGCGAGAACATATTGCTCACTAGCGCAACTTCTGATTATAAATCTATGCATAAGCATTATCTATTATTAAGTGTTCGCGTATCTTCATCCATGTATTTCCACCCTTAACAATAGAACGCCCAGCTCTTCCATATTTCGCCTTCTGTCTCACACACACACACACACACACACACACACACACACACACACACACACACACACACACACACACACACACACACACACACACACACACACACACACACACACACACACCTGCACAACCGAGGATTAACCTCCCATTGTAGTACCCGCACCCTCTTTACCTCACTTACCAAAACAGTTTCTGTATGTATGTATGTCTGTGTGCATACGTGAGCGTTTGTGTATACGGACATGTGCACACTTACTGCATGTTCTTATGTTCCTATATATGTATGTATATGTATGTGCGCACGTACGTGTATATACGTATGTTCTGTATATGAGTAAGTAATAAATGTGTATATGTACTGTATATCACTTACTCTCATGGTTATTCAATGATAATTTGTATTCTGCACATGCATCATTATTGTATTTATTTATTTTGTTTGTAAACTAAGCTTACCATCCTCATATCTGTACATCTCATGTTCATCCACTAAATTGTAAAATGTGTATTTTCAGCTCATGAGGCTGCCATTCTTTAATAAACCGTTTATTATTATTTATTATTATTATTACACATAAAATACACATCCACCAACCCACACACTTTTAACTCTCTCTTTACACACATATACACACACACACACATATAAACATCCACACCCATACACTCTAAACGCTCTCTCATACATATACACACACAACACACACACACATCTTCTCACTCTCTCACACTATCTCACACACACACACACACTCACACAAACACACACACATAAGGATCCACACCCACCTATCCACACACTCTAAACTCTCTCTCATACATAATACACACACACATACAACACATACATACACACACATCCTCTCACTCTCTCATACTATCTCACACACACACTCACTATCTCACACACACACACACACACACACTCACTCACACACACACACTCAAACCCACAACAACAACAACCACATATAATATAACTGACTTACCAACCTAATTAATACTACAAATAAATACATAATCAGCAGCACAAAGTTTCCACGGAGAACGAAAAATTATAATTACGAAATTATGCCCGGATTTCAACACAATTACAATAACATGATCACACTTATTTATTTTATGGGGGAGGTGGTCGCTCTTTTCTGGATCCCCTTCTCCCTCATGTTTAGCATGTTAGTTTTGAGATTTTAAGACGTTCGTTCCATTAGTTTGGCGATTTTGAGACTTTTCGCCCCATTTCTTTGTCAATATCAAGACCTTTCATGCCATTTAGGCATTGAAGTTTTGCTGGCGAGCGATAGCGAGCCTGTAATTTTAGAAGGAATCGGCCTTCGGCCGGGACATTTTCTACCGAAGAAATGTACAAATTTATCTTGAAAGGGGCTCTAAAGGGTGTTTATTTATTAGTGGCCCCTCCATCATTGACGATATCCCTATTAGCATAATAGTTCACTTTCAAGCGCCCGCGGTCCGCCAGTTTGAAACTACCACCGCGGGAAGAAAGGGTCCTACGTCATAAGTGTAGCGCAAATTCTCTTATGGAATCGTCTTATGATTGGGTACTCACTACGAAAAAATCTTTGTAAAAAATAAAAAATAAAAATTATCTTAATACTTGTCATATTAACGCTTTCCATCTCGGTGGATTTCTTGCACGGATTCTATCCCTGACGTTGCTCTCAGAGACGCCATTCCCCCTTCCTCTTCCCGCGTTCATACCGAGTGGTTGGGTGCGCCTGTGCTCCTGCTTTATTCTGCGTTCGCTCCCTTCTAGTGAGTCCTTGCTCATTTGTATATATCTGAGTTGTATTGAACAGGTTTTAGATTACCTAGCACAGGCTGCCCCATTGGTATGCCCACAGGAAGTGTTAAAATAGGGTACTATTGTACAGACGCCACCATGTCCCCCAGGATCAGCGCCTGATGTGTTTATGTTTTTTGTTTCTATGCGCCTTAGCCTTGCTCTTATCTACTAGTTAGGAGGCTACTATATCCGCAGAAATATGCTTCAGGCTGTCTCTATGAGGTAGTTGCATTAGTTGATTAGCAGACGCCCTAGTTTAAGGGTTGTCACACGTGGTCCTTCTAGTGTCCGAGTCAGCGCTTCCCCTCTCGTGGGGCCCTTCGCCATGTGCTGCTGCTGTGTCTTCAGGAGGTAAGGTAACCAGCCAAGATGATGATTACTACGACCTTCCTGGCCAGTTTCAGTAGGGGTCTCCTTAGCGGCTAGGGGTACTTTATTTTATTAATAAAATTATATTACTTATTATAGCCCTAAGTTTTCCCTCGTTTTGTGCATGTAGTGTTATTTTACATGTCAAACAGGGAGTCAGGAGACGTCCTGATGGTGGTGTGGGTTTTTGTGGGTGTCTGTCTTTTACATATAAGTCAACACCTCTGAAAATTTTGGTTTGTTTTTCCGGCGGGTTTCTGTGCCTTGTCGCCATCTTCTCGTCTCGCAGACGAGGGAGAAATGAACCAAATGTCTCAGCGTGGTGTGCTGTACCACGAACGTCCCGGCGGAAATGCTAATTCCTAATCTTGGCCCGCCGAGTGAACTCGCCCAGACCGATAAGCCTCACGCGGCATAGACTTCAAACGCCCGGCGCAACAGACAAGTGTCGAAATACTATCTATCTAGTCCAAATAGTCAGTGATAGTAAAGAGCTAAGGTATTAGTGGGCCAGTAACACTTTGTCACAGGTAAGCAGTTCTAAAATATTGAAAAACCTAAGTTTTTCACAATCAGGTCCAGCGGAAGGTTAGAGTAGCAGTGGCTATAGCTAATTTTCCGGCGGACTTGAGGTAGGATGTGTAAAACCTCTCGGATTATCCTTATGAGCAAAGATTCCTGGAAATTTTCTATTTCCAGATCACGACACATCGGTAGCAGCACAGGCAGCAGGTGAGGAGCCGATCACGGCGGGTTTTTTTTTTTTTTTTTAGCTCCCTCATGCCTCTGTTCACTTTTTGCGCTACTCCTACCTGCTCTCTTTTACCAGTATTCGCACATAAACTATGTGTAAGATGTGTAAAGTGCCTTGACAGATCACGAGGCCTCTGGTTGTCGAAGAAATGCGCTGTGTGTTCGGAACTACGAGCGGCGCTGTTCGACAAGAGAGATCATTCATGCCTCGTGGCACTGAAGGAGATAAAGAACCTTTTTAATGTTTACGCTAAAGACGATGCCCATAAGGCCTTGCATTGTGATGACGAAGCCCTTTGGGACCATCTAGTCATAAAATCTCCATCTGTAAAATTAACGCCATCCAAATCAACTCCTAAAACGAAAGCTAAGTCTAAAGTATTATCTAAAGAGCTAGTCAGTGGTAGTGAGAGTAGCGACAGCTCTGAGGCAACCCCCCCCCCCCCCCGGCCGGCGAAAACGAGGACGGTCCCCTTCACCTAGCACTTGTAGGTCTCGGTCCAGATCTAGGTCCCCTCTTAGACAGGTCAGTCAGACTTCCGTCGAATCGTCTTCTAAGTCTAACAAAAGACGGAAAGAGGAGCCAGTTACTTCGACCCCTAAATCAGTGACAGGATATAAAAGTGCCCGCATGGATGAGGCACAGCCGCGACACTGGCCATCGCTGGGGCCAGGGCCACTTCCCTCCACCTCTACCGCCACATTGCTTAACGTCCAATCTAGCAGCTCGGAGGTAGGGACGGAGGGGACTGAGTCGAATCCCAGGGATGAGCCTAGGGAATCTTTAAGTGAACCACAGGATTTTACTTTTGCTATACCTAAATTAAACTTTGCTGTAACATGTAGGGGTCCCCCGGTAGAGTCACAGAGGGTACTAGCAGAACAGTACCGGGGATATTCGCCAAAGTGGTGACAATTCTGAGGTGATGCCGGACTCCCAACCACCTGCTGATAAGGGTAGGGGTGTCTGGAGATAGTCAGAGTCCTCTCAGGTATGACCTTTAGTTCAGACTCAGGACACAACTAGGGAACGTGATAGTGTACAAACAATCCCCTCGTCGGTCCCAGATTTAGCTTGGCCAATAAACGATCAGGTCCCAGAACCACGCCAGACGACGCCGGAAATTGTGGAAGTACCGGAGGAGCCAGAAGACGTTGGTCTGTCCTCGGCTCAACCTAGAAATAGTGAGGAAGTATCTGAGGAGGGTTCTGAGTCATCCAGAGAGTCCCATAATAAATGTTTAACGACAGATGACCTCAATGCTATCTTGCATAACGTCATGCGCCAGCATCATATTCCTACCTCCCAAGGTCCTTCCACTACTACTCCGGTAGCTCCCCCGACTGAGTCGACGGTGCGGCCATTAGAACCGACTGGAGTTAAGCCTCCCAATAAATCAATTCCTCACCTTAACGTCAACGCGGCGAATATCACGGCAAGTGGCACGACAGTGCCCGCCTCTTTGACAACCACAACTGTTCGGGTGATCAAGGACATTACTCCTCCTCCTCTCGATAAACTCCCACAGAGGAGAGGCCCTATGCCTCTCCTATATGGGCCAGACTGTTCATGGGTTCAGGCTATCGCACTAAAACCACGTATGGCACAAATGACGGTATCGGGGGAGCTTCCGGTCCCTAGTGACTGGACCATTGAAGTAAGTAAGAGCAAGAAACTTAGAGCTAAAGATGCACAAGGACAACTTTTGGATGTTACAATTAAGGCTATACCTAATGTATATTCCTCTGACTTCTTTGATTTCTCTGCTACTCCTGCATTACCTCCTGCCTCGGCTGCACGACTATATGCGAACTGGTCATGATCTGACGGCGTGAATGACATAAAGTCACTCAACTCGCTGACACCGGAATTGGATACAATTCTGGTGCTCGATCAAAGTCACAGCCCAGTCCTGCAGGTAGGGCAGGTTGGTGTGGGCCCGTGGGTGGACTGGGAAGCTGAAGCGCAACAATTTGCAGCGACCATTACCTCAAAATCCTCCCATCCAATTCCCCAGGAAACCCATTCATGGTTCTCATTACCCATTAATAAGGCTGGAGGGGTGTCCCCTGCTTTGTTTGATTTCCTTGCAGCTCCCAAACTGTACCTTTATGAATTACAGGAACCTTTTTCAACTCCTCCTCCAGCTCACTTAGACAGAGATTTCAAATTGCGAAACAAAGCATACAGACTTTTCTCACAATTCCTCTTAAGTCGCCAAATAGCCCAGTCACTCAAGAGGACTATAACAGCCATCTCTGATCAAAATGTTCGGAAGGCCACGGAACTATCCCGGCGGCTTCTATTGCAAAATTCAATACAGTCCATAGGTGATATCAGAATAGCATTAATGGAGGCTGTTCGTGCTTGCCAGGACTTACGAGTGGACATGGTGAAGAAGTTACCAGAAGACAATGGTCGCCGGGTAACACTTTCACCGGTCTTAACTTCCTCTCTGCTAAACTTAGACACATGGAGGTCGGTATATAGTCTGGTAGATAGCTTGAAGACGAGTACCTCCCAGCCGAGGAAGGAATCTTTCAAGAAACCATACTCTAAACCAAAAGGTGGAGGTAAGTCTCAATCTCCCGGTGCTAAACAGTCCTTTCAGGATTCCAGGTCTCCTCAACAGCAGAGAGGTACTCAGAACAAGCAAAAGCAGGGTAAACAATCAGGCAAGTGGAATAACAAGGGTAAGTCACACCACAGACCTCAGCAAGGAACGACATCTGCCAAACCTAGTCAGCCGTCTACCTCTGCCACCAAAAAAATAGTCAGTCAAACTCTCTCCCGGGGCCTACCGCAGGCGAGTTGGATTCGAGAGTAGTTCTGCCGGACAACCCCAGTCAAACGACTGGGTCATTCCAAGCATGTCGCAGGGCCTGGCCCCGGCGGACTTGGGCGCGGACAGTGGTAAGCAAAGGAATCACTTGGCGGTGGCTCCGGCGACCTCGTTTACGTCAAACTCGAGAATTCAATCATGTTTCTTTAGAGGTGGAGTCACTAGCCCAAGAAATGATTACCAAGCAAGTCATTGTCCTAGCCGATCCAACTTGCCACGTTTTCACTTCCAGACTTTTTCTAGTGCCAAAGAGGGACCATGTGCAGATGCGACCAGTAGTAGATTTCTCGTGTCTGAACACATACATTCACAATTTACCCTTCAGGATGCTAACTGTGAATCAAATCAGGCTCACACTCCCGCCGCAACGCTAGATGTGCTCACTAGACCTGAAAGACGCCTATTGGCATGTCCCCATAAACAAAAGGTTCCAAAAATTCTTCGCCTTGAGGATCAGGCAAGAGACTTACGTCTTTCAGAGATTGCCATTCGGGTTGAACCTGGCACCGATTCACAAAACTAGTCCGTCATGCCCTTATGCCAATGTTAGCTCAGGAGATCAAGGTGTTGTGGTACCTAGACGACTGGCTAGTAGTGGCAGAGTCAGAGAGTTTATGTCATATCCATGTAAAACAAGTGATAAATCATGTACAAACCCTAGGGTTCAAGGTCAACTTGGCAAAATCGCTCCTTGTTCCCACACGGGTTATTCAGTGGATAGGGCTGGTCTGAGACACGGCCAATCTTACTCTCAGTCAGAGTGTGGACAACCGCAACAGATTTTGCAGGAAACATTTTCGGTTTCTCTACAGTCTGAACACGACGAGGAGAACGTGGGAGTCCCTGGTCGGTTCTCTCAACTGGATTCAACTAACTGTGAAGTTGGGCCGGTTGAAAGTAAAGAGGTTAATCCTGGAAGACAACACATTTTTCCCACTCTTGCCGGAGGGAAAATTATGGACCATTCCTCCATTAATTCACAACTTACTGTCGGTCTGGGCAAAGAAGGAAACATTGCACTCAATAATGATGTGGGTTTCTCCCCACCTACGGTATGGATAGACACAGATGCTTCAGGGACAATAGGCTGGGGATATAAGTCAAACCTAGGCCATCAGGGTCAAGGTCTGTGATCCCAAGACGAGAGCTTTCATATCAACAAACAAGAGCTTCTAGTCCCTTTGTTTTTCCTGCAAACTCACAGCTCTTCGTTACAGGGGAAGTCGATTGCCTTTCGAATGGACAATTTGAACACGGTACACTGCATTCAAAAGCAAGGGTCAACGAGGTTTCGGAAGTTACTAGAATTGTCGGAACAGATTTTTGCGCTGGCCGAAAAGCTGAGCATTCATCTACACGCATATTACCTCCCAGGCGTGCCGAACGTCTGGGCAGACGCTCTGTCTCGGAGACAGAGCACCACAGTAGAATGGGCGCTCAAGCAAAACATCTTCAAGGAGATGATTGCAGAGCCATACCGTCCACAAGTGGATCTATTCGTGTCCGAGGGAAACCACAGACTCCCTCTCTTCTTAACCTGCCGGGAAATGACTTCGGCGGGGGGTCCAAACGCATTGTTGGAGGACTGGAACAAATGGAATTCCATCTATCTTTTTCCGCCTCCAGATGCGTCACTCATGTGTCAAGTAGTTCACAAACTACGGGGTTACCGGGGCTTAGTCTCGATGATCGCGCGACTTTGGCCGGCTCAGGTGTGGTACCACCAATTGAAAACGTGGTGCGAGAACCGAGTGTCACTCCCGATCTCGTACTTCCACTTGGAGACAATTGGCAACCTAGAGACCTCAATGACTTTTGCCTTCTGGACATTCAGAATGCCAAATGGCTAACTCAGTACGGAGAGAGTGTTACAAATACATTTCTTAATCAATATACTACGTCTACCAGGAGACAATACCAATCACATTGGAAAACGTTCACAACCTGGATAGTGGAAACAGCGCAAACAGACTCATCAGTTGCATTGATCTTTAAATACTTAAACTATTTGTTTGAACAAAAGTGCTTTTCTGTAGTCACTCTAAAAAATCACTTGTCTGCCATTAGGAACCCCTATTATGACCTTACTGGTCTATTCATACCACAGACAGTAGAGAAAGGGTTCATGAGGGCATGTTTCAAACTGCGCCCACCACCACGTCAGCTCATGCCTACCTGGTCGCTGGACAAAGCCTTGTCTCTGCTTCATTCGCGCAAGTATAATCATGAGCCGGATTTTGACTCAATTTTAAAGAAGGCGGTGTTCCTTATGGCTTTAGCAACAGGAAACAGGGTATCTGAGCTAGTGGCGATGAGCAACGAACCTAATTGCCTTAGGTTTGGGAGACTGAATGAACACTTACAAATCGCTCCATCTCCCACATTCATAGCAAAGAATGAACATTGCGATCATGTATTTTCAGAATTAACAGTCCCGGCACTGAAACGTGGACATACACATCATATTTTGTGCCCAGTGCAGGCTTTAATTAAGTTTATGAGGGTAGCACAACCTCAACAACCAGGCTTTTTATGGGTCAACAGTACAGGTACTCGCGTCACAAGACGGAAATTGGCTTCTTTACTCGTAGACGTGTTACGCTGGCCAGCTTGCCAGAATATGCTCGTACTCGCTAGCGCTCGCCAGGGCAGTGGAATGGGCTATAATAATCGTAGAACGATGTTCTTTCTTTCCTAGTATTCATGTAGTCACAGCCAGATCAGTGGTGGTCTTTATTCTTGTCTGTGACACATGGAAGTATTTTATATTAGTGATAGAGTATAAGATATGCAGAGTAAAGTTAAAGGAGAAAGAGCGAGGTAGGCAGAGAGGTGGTAGTATGTGTGTGTGTATGTGCGTTTGCCTCCCTCGCTCGCGCGGGCTTTCCCAGGCCCTTGATTGGCTGGCGCGCTAGGCGCGTCCTAAGGACGCCTGCATTTCATGACGTAGTGGTCTGTGATTGGGTGCCGCTGTCCTAGTCTTGGTGCTGGGGGCCCCGCCGCGCTTCTCCTGCAGAGCTTGGCATAGCGTGCTTGGTACTAGACGTCCCTTGCAATCTGTCCCCCAATCTAACCCCCTATACTACTGTTTCTCTCTCTGAAATTCTTCTTTTCCATTACTTCTCATCTTTATTCAATTACTTATCCCTTCTGGTTCTGCATACGACTTCCATAGTCGGCCAGTCGTATTACCAGCACCAGTTCTCACATATATGTTTTGCACTAGCTTAGGGATTATTAGTCATAGTCACATGAGTCATATTATCATTGGGTGCTTCTAATTATTAAGTTGTTCTTTGTTGCTATTTAATGCTAGACAGTGGAAAGTATCTTTAGTCGTTGTCTGAGCTATGTATATGGCGAGTCAAAGCCTATACGACTTCGACGGAGCTAGGTGCCTGTAACCTTTGTGCATATTTTTCCTTTGCGAATGTAGCAGTATACGAGCGAAGGGCTTTTGCCTACTCTTGCTCGTATGCTCGCTACCTCTTTGTGTTGACCTTTGTGGAGCGCCAGGGCAAGACCAGATACTTGAGATCTGGATTTACGAAGAGCCTCCTAGTCTATTAACGTAACATAAGGGAAATCTGTTCAAGGGGAGACAGTAGGCTACGAGCATGCTTGCGCTCTACCTAGCTTCCTGGTACCTTTTATGCCGCTGCTAGACTTTATTAGTAATAAAGACAGCATTGTGTTTATTAACTTTATCTGTGTACGCTTTAGGAATTCACATATTATTTTAGCCTAGGTTGATGCTTGGTGCACAACCCAGTATGGCAGGTACTTTGGCTAAGGAAGTACTGTTTTGAGTGGCTATTATTAGTGCTGTCACAGAGTTGCTGCACTCCCTTGTTATATATATGTATCCTACTTATTGGTGTATTTAAGATACACGCTTTGGTGTCCTGCCCCTGCATTATTTCGGTTCTATATTAACGAGCATCTTAGAGCATCAGACGTTTCCAGAAGATTCCATATCTGATTGCTGTAGGACTAGACTACCAGTGTTTTTATAGAGCATTGAAGAGTTTAGTGTTGAATACAGACTCACACTAAAGTTAACGTAAGCATATATTTCCTTATTAAATCTTGTTATAGTTTATTCAAGCATTGTTATTACTTAAGAGCATTTTATTAACGTAAAGTACTCCTGTTGTGAGTAGGCTTTGCCGTCACCGAAAAGCCTTTGTAGAAGTGCACTAAAACCCAGTTTATTGATACCCCGTTATCCAGGAGATTAACTCTGGAGGGTTTAAGTGTTTTGTTCACCGGCGTAATAGTTCGAGGGTTTGGAATTAGCGTACCGTTGTTGCAGATATAGCCTATCATCTAGTCCAATATTGAGTGCCCTTGTTTATTTCTTAGTGCCGGTCGTAACAAATGGCGACCTTAGACCAGAATATAGTGAACTGAATATTGCAGTTTTTTTTTGGAGAAATCTTATTGCCATTTGGGGTTGAATTTATTTCTCGCATTATTGGCAGTGGACATTGTTTTGAGGATATATAGAACTTGTTGGAGTTTATTGGTGACCTAGTATTGCACTCAAGAACATCTTTGAATATTTTTTGTGAATAAAGCTACGCGAGAGTTTGGCTACTTTTGTCTTGACTTGAGAATTTTTTTGTTGACTCATCATGTCACTGGACGGGTCTGAACATAGTGAGGGCACAGTGCGAGAGACAGGCGAGGAGGTGGAGAAGGTGGAGTTGCCTAACGGCGTTCGAGTGGTGAACAATGAGGAGGATGCTCGGATTTTTTTTGGAGGAGCCTGTGTCGGCGGATCGGGTGTCGGGGCTATACCGGTACGGACTGCAGTGTGTAGCCACGGGCTTAGAGTTGTCCGGTACTAGCGGTTTGTCGAGAGGTGAGCTGGTTACCTGGGTGCTCGGTGGGGTGCATGGGGCTTCGGGTGGAGCGGGAGCTGGGGCACCTTCTGCCCAGCCCCCATTCCACTCGACTCCTATCATGGCGCCCCCTCGGGCTCTGGAGCCGGGTACGTTCCCGCAGGCCGATGGCCGCTGGCGGTTGGGTATGCCTCTAGGTGATTCAAGGGGTGGGTCCCCAATAGTAGCACCCCCTCCTCAGGGTTTGTCTTCCGAGATGTTGTTTCAGCTCGAGCTCGCCAAACTTAAGCAGCAGTCTGAGCTTGAGCAGCAGAAACTCGAGCAGCGGAAGCATAAGGCTGAGCTCGAGCAGCGGCAGCGAGAGGCTGAGCTCAAGTATAGGTGTCAGGCTGAGTCTGCAAGGTATTGTGCCGATGTTGATCTAGAGAAAACTCGTGTAGAGGTGACAAGGAACCGGGTCGTCCAGGGGGGTCGACCCCATGACCAGTCCCTGTCGCATCTACTAAAGTTGGTTCCAGTGTTTGATGAGTCAGGAGTTACCAAATTTTTTCTCTGGTTCGAGAAAAAGTGCCAGGAGCACCAATGGCCCGAGGAGAAGTGAGCAGCCCTTGTTTCGTCACGTTTGATGGGGAAAGCACTCAAGGCGTATGATGCTTTGCCCCTAGATTCCTGTGTGAATTACGTGGCGTTGAAAGAGGCTGTCCTGAGGGCATATGAATTACAGCCAGAGACCTATAGGTTGAAATTTAGGGCTGTTCCAAAAGGAAAGGAGAGTACTTTCCAGGAACACGCCAGAGAGCTGTCAGATGCATTTGAGAATTGGTTAAGATCAGAGAAGGCAACTACTTTTGAGGCAGTGAAGCAATTAGTATTGTTAGAGCAATTTTTTAAATGTACTGGCAGTGAATTGACTCTTAACCTGAAAGAAAAGCAACCTAAAACTCTGCAGGAGGCGGCTAAGATGGCTGACCTCAGGTTGTCATTGATTCGTGGGTGCGGGTCTGCAGAGAGAGCTGAGGCAGGTAACAAGGGGCGTACCACTCCACCCCCCCGAATTAATGACACAAATAGTTATCCATTTAAGAGTACTGTTGCCAATTACGATCCCAAGTTTAAACCCTTCCCGTTAACCTAACAAGTGCGCATGGGGGTAATTGGAAACGTCCCCCTGTGCTGACGTATTTGAGGTGTTTCCGTCACTAAAATAATCATTGTGCCATTAATAGCATTAATACTTATCCATATGCGCCTATTATGGGTTGATTATAAAGGTATTAACCTGAAACAACAATAAAACGAGTGAAAACAGCGTTTGGATGCTCAAAATCGGAGATATAGCCCGCGAGTTGTATAATGTATGGGTGAGGCAAGCTGCTTTCCCGCCAATTTCCCCCAAGGCCACTGAGACACAGTCGATCGATACTCTCTCTCTCTCTCTTGCATTCGCTTGCTATCAGTGATGACCACACCCTCCAACCGGATTTCTAATGTTAGCACGAAAATATACCTCAGAATAAGGGAATAACAGGGAAAATAGGTGATAACTGAAGGAGAGGAGGAAAGTGGGGAAGGAGGGGAGGTAGAGGACTGAGATTTTGCATGGCCCAGGGGCCAAAAGATTTTTTTTTTTTTTTTTTTTTTTTTTTTTTTTTTTCGATGTCAAAAGTTGATTTTCTTTTTCACTCACTCTTAACCTCTCCGCGGCGCACAGGGGGTTTTCTACAGGGTAAGACTGTGTGCACCTATGATGATTTTGGGACCTATTGACAATTTCGATAAAAAGTACATCATCGTGTAGGGAATGTTTGCGTGCATCGGCCCATATATATTTGACCCCCCAAAAAATGTCTGGGGGGGTAGGGGAACGGTCCGTAGTTGAAAAATGTGGAGCGAATGGCACCGCGCGGCTAGATTGTCATCGAGCGGCGAGATTTCCCGGCCGAATGTTCACGCGCCCAGGGGATAGAAGGAGAGGGAGGAGGGGGTGGGTTACCGCGTATTATCACGTATATCTCCTTTTTCGAGCCCTTTTAGGCTATTTAGAGTATGTATACGTGTGTAGGGCACCCATATAACAATGAATATGCCTCATAGTGACCAAAAATTGCAATATATAAGGGAATTATAAGATAATTTTTAGGCGGGAATGAAGATGTGTTGGAGGTTTGGCGGCAATTTATGAGCTGAGAGTGTGGTTTACGCCATACATATCACGTATATCTTGTACGTAGAGCACTGTCATGCTATAATACAGACTTGTACGTATGTATACGTGCCATATATCAAAATATATACCGCATATAAACCAATTCATGCGATATTTACGCACATTATCAATGAGTTTCTATGCGTGAACCAAGGTGTGAGTGAGTTGTGGTGGGAATGAAAGGGGGAGAGGGTGTGTTATGCCATAAATATCACGTCAATCTTGTATTTAGAGCACTCTCATGCTATAATAAAGACGTGTACATATGTAGGCGTCCCATATAACAAGGAATATACCGCATATAGCCCAATTGATGCGATATTTACGCAAATTGTGAATGTGTTTCTAGCAGACGGAAGCCTGAAAGGGTGGGTTGGGGGTGGGTGGGTGGGAGGGAGGCATGCAGGGGTGCAGTGAGTGAGTGAGTCGTGGAGAGATGGAAGTCAGGCAGATCTCTAGATAGATAACCAGCTTTGTGATAATTGTGGAGGCGCCCCAGGCGTATTGATGTTTGGTATTTTGACCCTTATGTCTACCAGATGGCTGGTGTTCGTTGCCATCAACAGGTCTACAATAACATGAGTCAGGAATGGAGAGAGAGAGAAACTGAGACATGCGTATGTCGTACGTATAAATGGACTTCAGAATTGCATTTTTATGCAAGCAGACATTGCATTTTAGACACATGTGAAGTACCACAGAAACATGTAGGCCATTGACTGTAAATAAAGTACTATATTTATAGACCACCAGCGACGGTGCTGAGTCAACACAGGCAGATTGCCTTTTGTGATAGAGGGCTAAATATAGAATGGTGTCTCCTTACACTTGCGAAAGGGTAGATTGCCACCAGAGAAACGTTTACTTATTTATTTCGAAGTAATATGCAATCTAAATGTATATTCGAGACCTACTGCAATTATTTGTATGACAGTCATGACTATGTATAATCCAATATACGCGCGTAGGCGAGACATAAGAAAGCTGGTTGAGCAATTTTCGACACCCACACAGTTATTATTCATTTTTATTTACAATATTATACAATACAAATGTATTTGTGAAGAGTATTTTATCCATTATTGTATTTATACCAATTTTGTTCCCAGACAGAGCTGATGTAGTTGGAGCATCAAGGAGCGGCAAGGGTCACCTCGTGACCGCCTGACCGTGTGAAAATGAGTGGAGTCACACTGAGAGGGGCAATTTTGCTGAGTGTTTGGGCAATTTTTGACAGAATAAAGTTATATAAATACTAATTCTTGACAGAGACAAACTATTATAAACCTTGGCATGATATAATTGATAATCCCATCAATTTACAAACGTAAATTGGTGGGATAATTCATTTTTTTTATATTGTCATTTCGATTGTAGACACGAAGTTTTGAGTGATATTTGGTATGAGCTCCTGTGGCATGGTTGGTAAGGTCGCGGACTGGAAAACTCAAAGTGTCGTAGGGTAGTGGGATCGAATCCAAGAGGGGGTTATGGGGAAGGTTTTATACTGTTTAGAAAAAATTGATAAATATTTTTTTTACAAGATCATGCCATTGTATTCAAACAATATGAAATATTCATAGAATATATCATATTGTAAGAATACAATGACATGACCTTGTTTTCTTTTTTTCTTTTTTTATTGTTTTATTTTATTATCATAGTAGGTTTGACAGGATTTATTGAAACATATTTATTTTTGTACAATTCATTTGAGGTAAGAAAATAATTATATACACATTACTTTGGCTAATAACAAACATATATATTGATATACTAAAAAAATAAGGCATATTACATGTAAATCTTTGAAACTTATAAACTAAATAATGAAAAATACAATTATATAATGTAAAAGCTATATCACATATCTTTATCTTTATCACTATATCTTTGGAACTTATACATTATATAATATATATGTTACATTATGAGGTAGCGTGATCAATTAGGTCAGGTCAGGTAAGGTAGGGCGCGAGTCCAGGGCAGGGCAGGGCAGGGGGCGAGTCCAGGGCAGGGCAGGAGGCGAGTCCAGGGCAGGGCACGGGGCGAGTCCAGGGCAGGGCAGGGCAGGGGCCGACACTCAGTAGTTCTTGAAGGTGTGGTAGTCCCTGAAGCAGTCACCCAGGCAGAGTGCAACTTTGCACTCGGCGCACATTGAGGTGACTCTTTTGGTGACATGGGGTTTCCTGACACTGGAGCTGCAGACGGTGCACTGCACCTGCCTGTGACGAGTGCCAATCAGCTCAGTGTTGGTTGGGTAGTGTCTTTCGACACCCAGCTGGATGCGGTCAGGAACGTGATCCCCACGCCATGCCGTACGTCTGTGAGTGGTGGTGCCATACTTCTCCAGGAGTTGGTAGGAGACGTTGTACACGAACTCCCGGAATTTCAGCTTCTGGTTTGGGGCCATATCCTTTTTCACCAACCACAAGTTGTAGGCGTTCAGCATCGTTATGTCAACTAGGTGGAGGAAGAGCTTGTGATACCACTTCACAGTCTTCCTCAGACACTCAACGCCTGACAGCTGACAGTCAGACTTGTCCACCAGGCGCATGTTTTTTGTGTAGTCCACTACCATGTCGGGCTTGTAGATTGTCTTCCTGGTTCGGTAGTGGATTTTGCCAGAATCCACCTGGGCACCTGTGTGGACGGTGGAAAGCAGGTGGACGTCTCGCTTATCCTTCCACTTCAGGGCTATCAGTTTCCCACACTTCTCGAGCTGCTTGTATTTCTGCCCCTTTCGTCGCCTTCTTCGCACATGCCTCTCGCGGTGTTCCTGGGCCAGGTCGTCTTCTGAAGGTGTGTCACTGGAGGAGGCATCTGTGAGAGGAATGACATCACCTGTGAACTTTGGCATAAACTTTCTTGTCTTTCTGACAGTCCCACATGACCCCGTTTGGTTGTCATAAAGAAACTGGCAGAGAGCAGGAGAAGTATACCAGTTGTCAGTGTAGATGATGTGGCCTTTGTCCAGGTAAGGTGCCAACATTTTCCTGACGATGGCACCTGACATGCCCATGGGGTCATTGGCAGCGGCTTTCGGTACGTCAATGTCAGTTCCTGTATACACGATCATGTCAAGCACTATTCCAGTTTCACAGTCGCACAACACGAAGAGCTTGATTCCGAACCTATGCCTCTTCAAGGGGATATACTGCTTGAAAACAAGACGTCCTTTGAAGAGCACGAGCGACTCATCAATCACCAAATTGAGGAAGGGGTAAAAGTATTTCCTATACCTCTCCAACAACATGGTGAACACATCCCGAACTTTCCATATCCTGTCAATCCTGTTAGGATTTTCGTTGTCTGCAAAGTGCATAAATCTTAGCAGCAACAAAAATCTGTCACGAGTCATGAACTTATTGAAAGTTGGGGTGGCGATGAGAGGGTCGTGCTTCCAATAGTGTTGCAACACATGCTTCTTGATCAGAGGCATGAGGAACAACAAGGCAAAGAACGTCAGAAATTCTTCCACAGTCGTATCCACCCAGCCTCGTATTCTCGCTTTTGGAGAAAGGACGTCCAATCTGCCAAACACCCACCTGTAGTAGGCATTTGTTTGGGCAACGATGTACGTCATTACCTCCATGTCGAAAAAAGCGAGGAAGAAGTCGCTTTCGTTCGCTTGATCATCACAGGGCCAGTCGTCAGTTGTTCCTGACGTCCCAGGATTGAACTGGGGCACGTCAGGTACAAAATTGACCCCGTCAGACCAATCGAACGAAGGCAGCTGAGGGATCGGAATGTCGTCTGCGTCTGCTTCATCGTCTGAAATATCGCTTCCATGGTCGCGATACAGCACTTCATCATCATTACCCTCCTCTTCACTTGACAGACGATGCCCTTCCTCATTTTCGTCACCGACGTCGGACTCACTCCCACTGTCCACTCCCAAATCCCCCCACCCTTGGTCCCGTGCTAGGGCTTCGTCGTCGAAACCCGGGCTGCCAATGTCCTGCGAATCACCATCAAACAGCAGGGCGGCATACTTAGATGGTGTCAGAGTTTTCCGGGTCACTTTGGCACGTGCGGGAGTATTATGGACAGGGACAGCAGAGGTGGTGGCAGGGGCGGCGGCAGGGGCGGCGGCAGCGGCGGCAGCGGCGGCGGCAGGGGCAGCAGTGGTGCGTGGCCTTGATGGCAAGATGATGGTGGTGCCTGTCGCCCTTCTCTCTGTTCCTTGGGCAGGGGCGGCATGGGCGGCAGGGGCGGCAGGGGCAGCAGGGGCGGCAGGGGCGGCAGGGGCAGCAGGGCCGGCAGGGACACCAGGGCCAGCAGTCGCTTTCCCAGTCGCTTTCCCTCTCCCTTTCCCCTTCCCCTTCCCTGTTCCTTGGGCAGGGGCGGCAGGGGCGGCAGGGGCAGCAGGGGCGGCAGGGGCAGCAGGGCCGGCAAGGACACCAGGGCCAGCAGTCGCTTTCCCAGTCGCTTTCCCTCTCCCTTTCCCCTTCCCCTTCCCTGTTCCTTGGGCAGGGGCGGCAGGGGCGGCAGGGGCGGCAGGGGCAGCAGGGGCGGCAGGGGCAGCCGGGCCAGGGGCGGCTGGTGGTGTTGGTGGTGGTAGGGGCACTGTGGCTGGCGTACGGGTTCTTTTCCCTACGCCCGTGCCTTTCATTTTTCCTGCCCCCGCAGGTAATGCAGCCCTAGGGCGGCCTCCTGCGTCGCTGGTACCGGTGGCAGGGGTGGCAGGGGTGGCAGTGGTGGCAGTGGTGGTGGTAGTGGTTGTTGCAGTGGCCTGGGTCGTGGTGGCAGTGTCCCGAAAGACCAATGACCTCTGTGCCATTGCCCTGCTTGCACATGTTTTTCGTGCTTTGGGTGCTGGTGATTCGTCCTCTGAGCTGTAGGGCGTGTCGTACTGGTAGCTAGGGTCTTTGGCAGCCACCCTCTGCCTTCCACGGCGGCTAACACCACCAGAAGGAGGGCTGGTTGTGTCATCAGGGAGCGAGCGTGAGGGACGTGTAGGCTCCATGACTAGTGCGTGGTTACTGGCGCGGTGGTGCTTGCACGAGTGCGGGGCGAGCGTTTGGCGGGGTGGTATCGAGAGTTGACATGTAGTACTATACCCACACCAATTTTCAGCCGCCTGGCTATAAACGCGCGGTTTTGGTACGTGTTCAAAGTCTCTGCTCTTAAGAGTCTCCCCGCAGTGCGCCGGGGGAACTCTTAAGAGTCTCCCCGCAGCTCCCGGGTTAACTATTACAATTACTTTTACACAACAGCCCAGCATGAGATCACTCCAAAACTTACGTGACGAGGCCATAAGAAGGCTATCTTCTGATTGGGGCAGAGAAAATATCCTGGCCGAAGGCCAATTTCTTCTAAGTTACAGGCTCGCTATCGCTCGCCCTGAAAAAAAAACGACACCTGAATAGAGTGAAGCGTTTTATTATCTTCCAAACTAATGAAGTGACGCCTGGTAAAGACTGGTGCCTTGTCCACTTGGGTAACTCTGGTTTATACACCAATGGGTCGATGTGGTAGTGGCTGACTGACTGACTCAAACTTACAATAACTTCCTGACAGTTTCAATTTCCTGACGAACCCACAGACATGACTATCACCTGTTATCCCCTTCAGCACCATGACGCCTTGTTACCTTGGATTCTGGCTAACCTTAGACGATGTTATGCCACTTAACCCCTTCGGTGCGATGACGTAATGTTCATAATATTCGGGTTACCATTAGACGAATTCTTCTTGACCTTATACAGTAATCACATTCTTGGACTCAAAGGGGTCAATACGATCTCAATAAATCATCTGAGGTACATAGGTCCTTCTTAAACTGCATAAAATCGCATACTTGGAATCAATGGGGTAAATACGACCTCAATAAACCATCTGAGGTATATAGGTCCTTCTTAAACTTCATAAAATCGCCTAAGTTAGCAAGAATATCAGGTAAATAATACCACACCCTCACACAATTACAACATTCAATTAATTATAATAATCATAACAATACAAACAGCTTACATGACACCACCGTATATATAATTTTAAACTGCGCTACAGTATATGTATTTACCTTTTAAGTAAACATCGGAAATTGATAATTACGAAATATTACCGAGTAAAAATGAAGCAAGTGACCATATAATCCAGTGGTTAATGATCGTAAATGTATTTACCAGGATATTACCCGGGTATACTGTGTGTGTGTGTGGGTGTTTGTGTGTGTGTGTGTGTGTGGGTGGGTGTTTGTGTGTGTGTGTGTGAGGGTGTTTGTGTATGTGTGTGGGTGTGTTTGTGGGTGGGGGGGTGTTTGTGGGTGGGGGTGTGTCTGTATGTGGGTGTGTGTCTGTATGTGTGGGTGTGTGTGTTTGTTTGTGGGTGTGTGTTTGTGTGTGTGTATGTGGGTGGGTGTGTGTCTGTATGTGTGTAGTACAAAGGAGTACAAAGGAAATCAAGCAACAACAGATCTAGTGACCCTTCTAGGTTGCTTGTCCTCCAAAACACTGAGGATCAAGTGTCCAAACAGTGGTTTAGAGTGGGTAAGGGAACATTGGAAAGGGAATTACTGCCCTGGAACTAATGTCCGTTGCAGGATTAGGAAGTTAGTAGAGGACAGATGGGTTAGTAGCTGAGGGGGGGATAAAATAAAGTTATTCATTTACAAACGCAGTCAGTCGCGGGTTTGATGCGAGTTTTCTAGGCGGAGTTTAAATGAATCAACAGTGATGCAGTCTATAACGTTTCGGGGAAGCTCATTCCACAAGTTAACAACTCGATTGAAGAAGAAATTCTTAGATTCGTGCGAGTTAAAAGATTTACCAATAATTTTGCAACCGTTTCCCCGCGTGTAACTAGATTGGTCGATAGTGAAGTACTTACTACAGTTCATATTGTCGATGCCTTTGATGATTTTGAACAGTTGAATTAAGTCACCTCTTAATCTGCGCTGGGTTAAAGGAAATAGATTTAATTCTCTAAGACGCTCTTTGTATGGTTTGTTCTTTAGGCTAGGTATCATTTTGGTAACTCTACGTTGAACTGGTTCTAGCTTGTTTATGTCTTTTTGGTAATAAGGGCACCAGGATTGAACGCAGTATTCCAGAAGAGGGCGGACTAAGGAATTGTAAAGGGTTAGGATAACTTCTTTGGATTTATGCTCAAATGACCTGCCTATAAAGCCAATTATTTTGTTTGCCTTCTTAACAACTTCTGAACATTGTTGACTCGGTTTTAGGTTACTCGATATTGTTACTCCCAGATCGGTTTCTCTGTTTACATTCTTAAGCTGAGTGCCATTCATCGAATAGTTTGCTTTCTCATTTAGGTATCCGATATGTAGTACTTTACATTTATCCGCATTGAAACTCATTTGCCAAATTTGGGCCCAGCATGACAATTTATCTAGATTGTGTTGCATATCGTCAACTTGTTCTTTTGAGAGTATACTATTTGCAATTTTGGTATCGTTAGCAAATTTTGAGATTGTACAGGTGAGACCCTCATCTATGTCGTTGATGTAAATTAGAAAGATAATTGGTCCTAGTACCGATCCCTGGGGTGCCCCAATACTTACATTGGTCCATTTAGATGCCTTACCGTTTATGACCACTCTTTGCTTTCTGTTGCTGAACCAATTTTCTATCCATTTCAACACACCGTCTTGTATTCCATGTGCTTTTATTTTTAGCAGTAAACGTTTGTGGGGAACTTTGTCAAAGGCCTTTTGAAAATCAAGGTATATAATATCTACAGCTTTACTCTCATTGTAGAGGTTGAGGATATCGTGGAAGAAGTCTAAGAGGTTTGTTAAACAGGAACGTTTTATACGAAAGCCGTGTTGAGTATCTTTAAGTAAGTTATT
This sequence comes from Paralithodes platypus, assembly GCA_032716605.1. NCBI lineage: Eukaryota > Metazoa > Arthropoda > Malacostraca > Decapoda > Lithodidae > Paralithodes > Paralithodes platypus. The sequence goes on from CM064572.1 coordinate 40,361,610, forward strand.
TGCCTCTAAGTGATTTACGAGTCTGTCTCTTATGACCGTTTCTAGCATTTTACATACAATTGAGGTTAAGCTAATCGGATGATAGTTACTGGGTAGGGATTTGCTGCCTTTTTTTAATATCGGTGTTACGTTGGCTAGCTTCAACTAATCAGGCATAGTTCCAGACTGCAAGGATTTATTGAATAGTAATGTCAGTGGTTTGGAGAGCTCATCCTTAGCTTTCTGTAGAACTCTAGGCGAGATTGTATCAGGTCCAGGCGTTTTATTTACCTTGAGTTTATCTAAACAATTCAATACTTCTCTCTCTGTAACGGTGATATTGCTTAGAACATCTGAATTATCAATCTGAATCGGCGATGGTGTAGGGATATCACCGAGGTCTTCTGTTGTAAAAACTGATGCAAAGAAGGTATTTTGGGCATTACTCATTTGTACTTCGTCTTTGGTATATTCTCCATTTTCATCGACTAACGGTCCAACAGTTGAAGTAACTACTTTTTTCTTTCTGATATAACTATAGAATTATTTCGGGTTTGTTTTACTTTGATTCGCAATATGTAACTCTAAGGTCTTTTTACTTTGCTTAATTAACTTTTTGGCTTTTTGTCGTAGCTCTACAAATTTCACCCGTTCTTCGTTCTTCGTAATTTTGTGAGGATTTTAATCTATCATTAGCAAATTTGTTTAGCAAGCAGGCAGTTTGAAATAACTTTATTCCACCATTGGGCTTATTATTATGGCCTGGACGCCGTATGTTCGATGGTATGCAGTCTTGCACTTCTTTTAGGTAAGTGGTTTTGAATAATTTCCAAGATGTATTTATGTCGTTATTGTTAATTAAAAAGCTCCAGTCAGTTTCTTTAAACATAGCTCTAAGTTTATGGAAGTTTGCTTTCTTGAAATTAGGGACTTTTTCGATGCTACTATTTGGTTCGTTACTAGTAAACTTTAAAGTGAAAGTTATCGTACGATGGTCGCTGTTACTGAATTCATCACCAACATTCAAATTCTCTATCAATTCTTCTTTTGTTGCAAGTACAATGTCAAGAACGTTATTACCACGTGTCGGCGTTCGAACAAATTGATAAAGCGAACTCTCTTGCAAGTTCGTATACAAGTCATGTCCGGAGTGTGAAGTAAGAGTATCGCCCCACTTGGTCACAGGTAAATTAAAGTCGCCAAAAATTACGGTATCTTGTGAGTTACTTACATCTGCAATTTGTTCGTAAATTTCTCGGTCAGTTTGCACTGATTGAGCTGGAGGTCTGTATATTAATGCAAGTATTATTTTTGTACCTTTATTATTCTTTATTAGCACAAAAGATGCGTCGACGTTCACAATTTGAGGTGTTGAGGGGTAGGGTTAAGACTTTCTTTGATATAAAGTAAAACGCCACCTCCATTTCGATTTATTCGGCTTTTCTCAAACATTACATAACCGGGAAGTGAATACTCTGCTAAAAAGTCTCTATCTTCTGTATTGAGCCAAGATTCTGTTATGCCAATCACATTATAATTTTCTGTAAACACTAGCTCCTCTAAATCTGAAAATTTATTGCGTATGCTACGAGCGTTTGCATAGAAAACCTTTAATTTTTAGAACTCACGGAACGCTCTTTAATAATATTTTTGGTTCTTGTCGGATCTACATTTATGTTCATGGCTGTCCTCGGTCCTCGCTCAATGTGTGTGTGGGTGTGTGTTTGTGTGGGTGTGTGTCTGTATGTGTGGGTGGGTGTCTGTATGTGTGGGTGTGTGTGTTTGTTTGTGGGTGTGTGTATGTGTGTGTGTGTGTGTTTGTGGGTGTGTGTTGGTGTAGATATGTTTATGCGTGTAAGTAAAATATGTTTATGTAAGTGTGTGGGTGTATGTGGGGGGGGGGGGGGGGTATAGTTGGACTCCAGTAATTATATTCATTACCGGTATAAATTGTAAGGTTTTCCATATTAATAATATCATTTGTAATTTATTACGTGTATGCGCGTGTATATTATTGCGATTGTATTGTGCGTGCGTATGTTAGCTTATGTGTACATTAGTGTGTGTTAGTGCCTGAGTGTGTGTGTGTGGGGGTGAGTGTGAGTAAATATATGTGTTAGGTTGAGTGTAAACATATATATATTTGCATGCACATACAGTTTATGTTATATTCTGTTCCAAATTAGTAGTCCAGATATCGTGAGCCCTATTTTCTATAACTCAAAAAGGGCTAGAGAAAATGGGCTGTACATTTACGCACCCATTCTATGGCTGACCCTTCCCAAATGGTACAAGTATTAGCTTGATTACTCTAGTCGTTTGTGAGTTATAGAGGTTTTTGTTCAAGAGTTTTGGCGTATTTATTTGGAATAGGGTATAATAATTGAGCACATATGTGCGTTATTTTATCTTTATGTTCCAATTATACCTCCTGACATTGCCTTACAGCCTGTAGATTAATGGTTCAATATGATGGAGCCAGGTATTACTCTAAATTACGAGTGAAACAACGAGACATACGAGTGTTGTAACCAGCTCGTTAGTAGGCTAACCTTCGGATAACAATGACGCCTGCTACAACACAAACTCAAACCCAATATATTCTACCCATTGTTAGTACGTGGGGATTTGAGCTCAGGACTGTAACATTATTATAGGCCTACCCTGTTCCAATTTTTTTTTTTTTTTTTTTTTTTTAATATTCCAACTACTACCTCTCGGTCATAGGCTGATTGCCTTTACACTCTACCGCTGAACACGGTGAGGCCCGTGAGGTCTTGCTCCAGTCTAGGGAGTGAGACATGCGAATCTTCAAGGCTCGAAGCAACTCCATCTCTGAAGCCACCTCGCCTCTGCTCTTCACAGTCTCATCCCCCTCACTCTCAGAACGCCACCTATTGAGCAATTAACTCACTAGGCATTGCCCCCCTGTACCATATTATTGAATATGGGAATATTCATACAATGCTATTTTAATCAAGGAACAATGAGGGTATTTTTTTTGGCATTTCGGTGTGCTGTGGTAATGCACTGATACTACTAGGTACAGCAAAAATTCCATCCCAATAATATCTTCCCATTGACATATTGGGATTCGAACCCGGGTCCATTGGAAAGACCACTCCGCTACACCTCCCCTAAGCTAGCTTGAACATTAACCTCAAAACTCACAAACGACTAGAATAATCGAGCTAATATTTCAAACATTTGGGAAGGGTTCAGCCAGGGAATAGGTGTGGACATTTACAGTCCATTTGCTCTAGCCCTTGTTAGGTTATGGAGGTTAGGGTTCACGATTTCTGGCCTACCAATTTGGAACAGGGTATAGTCCAGTAGCAAGACCCACTCCACCACACCTTCTCTACTAGTGGGTTTGATTGAGTGTGTAATTATGTCTGTTGGTACGAGTTGTGTGTAAGAATAGTATGTCTGTTAGTTTATGAGTGATAGATTGTGTGTGTGTGTGTTGTGTGTATGTGTGAAGGTACTGGGGGTAGGAGAGTGTGTGTGCGTGTCTTGATGTATGTTGTGCGTGTGTGTGTGTGCATGTGTGTTGTGTGTGTGTGTGTGTGTTGTGTGTGTGAGGGGGTAGTGGGCGGTAGGATGCCGGCAGAAACAAACTGCTGCCATTAATTCAGGTTTATCACGAGTAAGACTGCACACTCACCATCACCACCACTACTACTACTAGCATCACCATCACCACGACCACCACTAACACCCTCACCATCACCATTACTAGCACCATCACCACTAATTACACCACCAACACCACTGCAATCACCACCTACATCAACACGGCCACCACTAGCACCATCACCATTATCATCACTACCAGCACCATTACTTGCACCATCACCACCATAACCACTAATAGCACCACCATCACCACTAATAGCAACACCACCATCATCACTACTGACTGATTTCACTATAAACATCACCACTATCACCACCAACACCAACATATCCATCATCTTTATCACTACCACCACCACCACGTACTACTACCATCACCATCCCCTTCATTATCATCATCACAACTACCACTATAACCACAACATCACCATCACTAACCTTATCTCACCACCACTACCATCACCATCACTACCTTCACCATCCCCTTCATTACCATCACCACAACTTCCACTACAACCACACGTCTCACCACTACCACTATCATCACCACCACTACCTTCTCAACTACCACTACAACCACACCTACCTCACCACACATTTCCCAGCTAACGTTAGCGTATACACTATTGTCCACTAAACTACTATGGTAGTATTGCATTATTCCATTGATAAAAATATACTTAAGTAGACAATGTACAGTTGCCCACACAAGTTCAAGTTCCCCGCCTGTTTTAGTTAATGGAAATCTACATAGTATTATGTTTAAGAGATAATACATAGAGGAAATAAAAATTAAGTCAAAACAAAAAAAGATTCATGTGCCTAAAGGCATCGTCCATTCATAAACTGTTTGTAACAATTGGACTTCAACTTTTGTGGTTTGTATGATTGAATCACGTGAGTAGATTATTATTCAGTAGTTAATTAATGTTATACATATACTGTTTAATATGAAACAACCCTAAGCATTCAAATAACACTATTCATATTTACATACATAAAATCAAGGCGAGGACAGAAATTGTATGGGCAACTGTCCATACAGTGATGTATGGGGCTGAGACATGGGCTCTGAAGAAAAAGGAGAAAAGAGGGCTGGATGTGATGGAGATGAGCTGCTTGAGGAGTATGTGTGGAGTTACTCGTAGAGACAGATTGAGGAATGAAGAGATACGTAGAAGAGTGGGGCAGCAGGAACATTACATTTTGTTAGCCAGAGTGGACAGAAGGGTGCTGAGCTGGTATGGTCATGTTGCACGAATGGGAGATGAAAGGCTTACAAAGAGAATATGGATTCAGGTACAAGGGGAGATAGAAGGGCAGGAAGACCCCCATTGAGATGGAGAGACTGTGTAAGAATCAGAATCAGAATCAGAATATTTATTTTTCCATTTTACAATGGTTCTTCACATAAAACATTAAACAATATTAAAATACATACATTATATATACATATTTACAATAAGAAACATCTCTAGTATGTTACTGTGGACAGTCTTCAATATCTATAAAACAAAAATTACAGTTACAGTATTATTACATTTTTTTTTTTATAGATCCATTTCATGTTTCAGAATATAATCTTTTAATATATGCTTAAACGTGTTTAGGTTATTTGTGTCCTTTACTGATCTCGGCAACCTATTCCATATTTTAGGACCTGCTACCAAAAGCGATCGTTCACCATAAAAGGTGTTTGTTCTCTGTACATATTTTTTTTTTTTTTTTTTTTTTTTTTTTTTTTTCTATATTCCAACTACTCCCTCTCGGGCATAGGCTGAGAGCCTGTACATTCCACCGCTCAACACGGTGAAGCCCGTGAGGTCTTGTTCCAGTCTGGGGAGTGAGACATGTGAAGCAACCATCATGGCTCGAAACAGCTCCATCTCTGAAGCGGCCGGTTGCTTCGCTCAAGTGCTTCACCGTCTCACCCTCCAGACTCAGACCCGCACTCTCAGAACGCCACCTATTGAGCAGTGAACTCACTAGGCATTGTCCCCCTGTAACATATTTTGAATATGGGAATATTCATACAGTGTTATTTAATCAGGGAACAATGAGGGTATTTTTTTAGCATTTCGGTGGGCTTTGTGGTAATGCACTGATACTAGGTACAGCACAAATTCAATCCCAATAATATCTTCCCATTGACATATCGGGATTTGAACCCGGGTCCATTGGATTACCAATCCAGTGGCATGACCACTCCACCACACCTCCCCATACCATATAGATGGTTTTGCTGTCTTGTGTTACTATTTATGATTTCATTAACAATAGGAAAGTGTATTAGCCAGTTTGGAATTAGCTGATGCCTTTCTTTATACACCGCAATAGCTGTATCATATATATATTTTTGCTTTATATTTAGCCACTCTAATTCCTTTATTATCGGAGTTACATGGTCGTATTATTTTGCTCCACCCACTGCTACCTTTGCAGCAAAATTCTGCATTTTTTGTACAGTATTTAATATAGTGCAATTAGTTGAACCCCATATCATTATGCAATAATTTATCAAACTTAAAATTAGCGATTGAATCACAATGACCCTAGTAGCTTTGTCAAAATTACCTTTTATACGATTCACATACATCAACGTTCCCATGACTTTCTTGTTCAGTTCACTTGTGTGTTTGTTGAAAAGCATGTTACAGTCTATATGTAGACCTAAATTTGTTACATGTGTACAAGGTATAATTTTATGATCATCGAGTTGTATACATACATTTGAGGGTATTTGAGATAAAAGCTGTCTAGTGCCAAGGAAAATGCATTGAGTTTTATTTGCATTCAACATAAGACCATTTCTCTGGAAATATTGTTTCACTATTTTGAGTGTATTTTCTGTTTTGCTAATTACATTAGTTAGTTCATCCAGAGTGCCTGAGTGAAGTATCTGTGTATCATCAGCATACTGAATGAGCAAACAATCTTTAACATAGTTTAGTAAATCATTGACAAATATAATAAATAGAATGGGTCCTAGAATAGAGCCTTGAGGCACTCCATATGTTACATGTAAAGTAGATGAGACTGTATCACCCAACTGCACAGCCTGTGTCCTATCGGTCAAGTAATTCATAAGCCAGAATGACTCAATATTAAATTTTTTGCTTTTTTCTAACAATATTTGATGACTGACACTGTCGAAAGCTTTAGACAAATCAAGCAGTGTCAGTAAAGACACTTTTTTGTTATCCATATTAGTATATATTTTATTAGTTAATAAAGTGAGGGCTGTTTCCGTTGATAAATTTGGCCGAAAACCATGTTGACTTATAGAAAGCAGATTGTTGTTTTCCAAGTGCGACATATACTGATTTGTGGCTACTTTCTCTAAAACTTTTGATAATATTGGGAGAAGTGAAATGGGTCGATAATTACCAACACAATCTTTGTCTCCATTTTTATATATTGGTTTAATTATAGCATGCTTCCACATTTTCGGGAACTTACCAGTTACTATCGAGGTGTTTATTATACAGGTTAAGTAAGATATTGTAACATACAATGCATCTTTTAACATCTGAAGAGAAATCCCATCAGAACCACAAGCTTTCGTGTCTTTAAGCTGCTTAAATGTTAGAATTATAGTATTTGTGTCAATTGGTTTTAGTCTAAAAAGATTGTTAGCAGTTGTAGAAGTCTCATATCGTTGGTCGGTATTCTCATCTGTGTCTAGTGTAATGTTATTTTGTGATTTCTCATACGATGATTTGCCTACATTTGCAAAGAAATCGTTAAATTTGTCTACTTTTTCTATCGTGTTATCAAAGGATTGGATACTTGAAGATTTCTTATTACTGGGAACTATTTGTTTTATTAATTTCCAAGTTGATGCTGTATCACCTTTACAATTATTAAATTGGTCATGGTAAAATTTACTTTTTGTTCCTGCTATGAGAGACTTGACTCGTTTTTTCTCAGTTTTATACTTTGACTCTAGATCTCTGTTTTGTCTATCGGGCTTTGGATGATAGAGGAATGACTATAGATCAGGCAGGGGAAGTGGTGGTGGACAGGAGTGAATGGAGAATGCTTGTGAATAGTTGAGTGAACACGTGGTCATTTGGAGTAAGGGGTCGGGCGCAAGTTGGACTAGATAATAGTCCATCAGGCGCCTGGCCCGGGGATACGATTAATATGAAGGGTGTGCCTGGAAGTGTGGTGGGAGGGCTTGTGGCTTTGGCTCCGCTGCATGTCTGCCTGCCGAGATCGGAACCTCTCCGGGTGGTCAGGGACCGGGGGAGTGCTGGAGCGACCTTTGTAACCCTGGTCTCTGGGTCTTCTCCTGGGTGACCTGGATGTGTGAGAGTTTGTGTTTTTTTTCTGTGTTTATTTTTTGTTTTATGTTGTTTTTGTGTTTTCCCTGTTCTTGCTCTGTCTTGAGTCGGCTACCCCCAAAATGGGGATTGGGCCTGAGCATATAGATAAATAGATAGAACTGTACATAAATATTTTATTGTATTAGTATCTTTTAATAATAAGCACCCCAATATCTCCCAACGCCCAGCACAATATGAATTATGTTAATCAATTATAGGAAAACCTACCCAATACATGAATAATATATATATACTGTTTATATATATACAGTATATATATATATATATATTCTCTTTTAAACAGACGAGGTTAAAGGCAATAGCAGTTTCAGCATTTAGTATTTTATTGTTACAGTTTTCAATATTTCTAACAATTTTCCTCTGGGGTTCAGAGATGAGGTACAACAGGTTAGCAAAATTCATGGTGGATCCAACGTTTCACAAGTAAACATCTTGCATCTTCAGGGAATGGGCAGGTAATGATTAGAATAAGGACAAAGCAACATATTTATACAAAATTCGAGGATCAAGAATAGGTAGGTGGGCGGAGCTACTGGGTGGGGTGGCTGTTCATTGGTGGAAGGCAGTCTATTCGCGAGACGGGCACTAAATCTTATCGGTGGTTGGTTGTTGGCTGTGGGTGGCTGTGATTGGTTGGTGTTTGTCAGTAGTGTGCTGATCGCGGAAAGGTACGGGAGGGGGGCACAGGGCGAGAGGAACGAGGGCAGTATGCCTGTAGCGCTTGCCTGAAGGAAGAATTTGAAGGTCTTGTGTTTGGTTGTTGATGCTGGGGTTGAGCGTTTGGATATATAGAGCTTCTAAAATAGCTAGTCTTCTGGGGTCTGATTCTTTGTCGAGTATGGTAGTTTGTTTGTCTAGGTCGGCGCGAGTTAGGGCAAGATGGTGGGGGGCTTGATAGTGATCTTTTATAGCGCCAGATTGAAGGTGGAGGGTTAGTCGACGGGAAAGGCGAGTCTGTGTCATTCCAACATAGGATAGGGGTCCACAGTCCCCAGAGGTGCAAATATGCTGGTATATCACATGATCGTCTTTCGGTTGGTTGGTGGAAATGGGGCGGTTACGGAGGACAAGGTTGGAGGTCTTAGGAGATTTGTAGTAAATAATGAGTTTTATTTTATTGTCAGGGTTGGTGGGGAGGACGTTTTTGTGAATTATTTCTTTCATAATGGATTCGTCTGTTGTGTGGTCGGAAGATATGTAGTTTCTGTAGAAAAATGTAATGTCATTGGCCGGGTTGGTGCTAGGGGGGTCTTGTTTGTACCCTACTGCTACCTACCAGACCGCCAAGGCCCTGAACAAACTCCTCACCCCTTTTGTTCCTCGGCAATACAACCTCAACTCTGCTTATGACTTCCTTGAAATTCTACGAGATGCCCCCCCTGCTAACGACCACATCATCGCCTCCCTCGACGTAGAGAGTTTGTTTACCAACGTGCCCGTTGACAAGACAATAGATTTTATCCAACGTCGAGTTTACCACTGCCCTAATACGCCCCCCCTGGACATCCCGGAGAAGGCCCTGAAGACACTCTTGGAAATATGTACCAAGGAGTCCCCTTTCCTCTGCCCCCGCGGGAATATGTACCAGCAAATCGACGGTGTAGCGATGGGAAGCCCCCTGGGGGTCCTGTTCGCCAATTTCTTCATGGGAACTATCGAAGAGGAACTCCTGGCTGCCCACCGGCCCACTGTCTACTGCAGGTACATCGATGATATCTTCGTGCGGGTGAAGGACCTGGGCGAACTCAGGGACCTCCAGCAGCGCTTCATGGCCGCCTCCGGACTCAACTTCACATACGAAGAAACCACCGATGGTCATCTACCCTTCCTCGACCTCCTTGTCTCCCTCCACGACCACGGTTTCAAAACTACGGTGTACACCAAACCTACTAACAATGGCCAATGTCTTAATGGGGAAAGTGAATGCCCTAAACGATACCATCAGTCCACCATCGCCGCCTATGTCAGGAGAGCCCTCACCCATTGCACCACCTGGAATGACACACACAATGAATTGGAAAGGCTCACCCAGGTCCTAGTCAACAATGGGTATTCCAACATTGACGTCACCAATGCCATCAACCACCACCTAGAAAAATGGTACAAACAAGACCCCCCTAGCACCAACCCGGCCAATGACATTACATTTTTCTACAGAAACTACATATCTTCCGACCACACAACAGACGAATCCATTATGAAAGAAATAATTCACAAAAACGTCCTCCCCACCAACCCTGACAATAAAATAAAACTCATTATTTACTACAAATCTCCTAAGACCTCCAACCTTGTCCTCCGTAACCGCCCCATTTCCACCAACCAACCGAAAGACGATCATGTGATATACCAGCATATTTGCACCTCTGGGGACTGTGGACCCCTATCCTATGTTGGAATGACACAGACTCGCCTTTCCCGTCGACTAACCCTCCACCTTCAATCTGGCGCTATAAAAGATCACTATCAAGCCCCCCACCATCTTGCCCTAACTCGCGCCGACCTAGACAAACAAACTACCATACTCGACAAAGAATCAGACCCCAGAAGACTAGCTATTTTAGAAGCTCTATATATCCAAACGCTCAACCCCAGCATCAACCCCAGGTTCCTTTTAAATTACAGACTTGCTATCGCTCGCCTGGAAATAATCGACACCTGAATGGCACGAAAGATCTTAACATTGACAAAGAAATGGGTGAAAGTCTTAAAATCTGAGAACTAATGGGCTAAACATGAAAGAATAAGGTTCAGAAAAATAAACAAATACATAAGAAAAATGAGAGTCTGCAGAAAGCCGATCGGCCCACATAAGGCAGATCCCTGTCACACCCAACCCCAATTACAAGGCCTTATTATAGGCCTTATTATAGTAATAATCTACGTGGCCGTAATAAATTATGTAAAGTCATTCACATAACCTTTAACTGACCTTTCCGTTTTTTAGAAATAACACAGATAGTAATATAACGATATATGTATTCTATTGGTCAGATCCCAGTTGATTGAATTAAGGGGATAGTGGTTAGTTTTTGGTCTATTTATTTATTCACGTTTATTTTCTAGTAAACTTGCTAGACCTCCATAAAGCTTATACAAAACACCCCCTAAACCCCCTTTCAAGATAAATTTGAAAACTTTTCGGTAGAAAAATCGGCTGGTTCCTCCTAGAATTAAAGGCTCGCTCTTGCTCGCCAGGTAAAAAATCGACATCTAAATGGCACTAAAGGTCTTGATAATGACAAAGAAATGGGGTGAAAGGTCTTAATATCGCCAAACTAATGGAATGCACGTTTTTAAATTTCAAAGCTAATGGGACTAAACATGAGGGTGAAAAAGCAACTCCCCCTTTTAAGTTTAGGAAGGGCCACTCATGCAATAAAGGTTGATTGAATGAAATGCCTAGATACAGTATATTATATATATATATATATATATATATATATACCGGTATATATATATATATACTGTATATATATATATATATATATATATATATATATATTTTATTTTATTTTTTTTCTGGGCGAGGTGAAATGACACAAACAATAGGTTAACTATGAAATTCAAGACTGATGTTAGAACACTCAAAATATCCAGGTTCAAGGGAAACTAGATTAAAAATTCTTAGTTTAATTAAAATTAAGTATTATAATGTAAAAAATAAAATCAGTCTCTTTAGGACGAGCAATAAGAATATATAATGCACTCAGATTATCAGAAAATAACCAAGTGAAAAAATAAATAACTATATACCTATACTGAAGCAATGCAAGGTAAAATAGCTATTTCACATAAGAATCAATATTTTCTCAAGATCACAAGAAATCGGTAATATCTGTTTAATAACTTAAGGGAATCCACACAATATCAATAAAAGCAATACAAGTAATTAAAGTTAACAAGGTTTTCTCTGCCCCAATTGGAAATAGTATTTAGATCAGAATTTAAGAGTTCTATAGCTTCATTACGTTTGTCGTTTGCTGGCTGGGGAATTCTGAAAAACTAATGGAGTAGTGTAAGGTTGAGTCGTCTGCGTATGAATGGATGGGAATTAAGGTGCAGTTAAGGAGATCATTTATAAAAATAGGAGATAGGACAGAGCCCTGAGGAACACCGGAGTTTATAGGGTGAGGAAGTGAACAATGGCCGTCCACAACTGCGGCTATGGAACGGCCGGAAAGGAAATTAGAGACAAAGGCACAGATGGAGGGATAGAAACCGAAAGAGGGTAGTTTAGAAATCAATGATTTATGCCAAACTCTATCGAAGGCTTTCGATATGTCTAGTGCATTAGAAAAAGTCTCACCGAAGTCCCGAAAGGAGGATGACCAAGAGTTAGTAAGATATGAAAGAAGATCACCAGTAGAGCGACCCTTAACCCTTAATTAGCGGCTCACCACATAAGTCGTATTTAATAAAGCTGGACTATGTGGCGGCGCTCGACATAGGTCGAGTGGCAATTTCAGCACGTAATGTTGCTGAGAGAGAGAGACAAGTGGTGGCAGGAGAGTAGCGAGCGTATGACTGCTCCAGACCACCGCGGCGAACATACTGACACGAATCCCTGCTCCCTCCTCCCTCTCTCACTCGCTATATAAGGAATTGTATCGGGAAAGTGGCTAATTACATGCTTTTTGCACTCGCGTTGCACGGTTATTGCAAGAAAACTAGCCATCATAAAAGGATCGTTATGGTGTCATTCGAAAGCTCTGTTTATGCCCTTTCAGGGATAGGTACTTGTTTTACGTTCTGGGTCTTATTTAGGCATGAAAATTATCACGTAAACAGCCCTATTTTGGCTAAAAACACCCCGCTGGGCGGTACATATAAATAAACTGCATAGGCCGCTCGTAAGGTGTTAAGGAAGCCATACTGGCGATCTGAGAGCAGATTATGAGAAGAGAAATGCTTAATAAATTTGGAAGCAAGAATAGTTTCAAAAACTTTAGAAAGACAAGAGATGAGAGCAATTGGACGATAGTTGGAGGGTTGAGAGCGGTCACCCTTCTTTGGGACAGGTTGAATGTGAGCAAACTTCCAGCATGAAGGGAAGACGTTAGAGGATAGACAGAGACGAAAGAGTTTGCCTAGGCAGGGAGTCAGCACGGAAGCACAGTTTTTGAGAACAACAGGAGGAACACCGTCCGGACTGTACGCCTTATTAGTGTTAAGCCCAGAGAGGGTAGAAAGTACATCTTTAGAAGAGATTAGGATATTAGGCATAAGTAAGAGAGAGGAGGATGGAGAGGGAGGAATAGCACCGGAATCATCCAAGGTGGAGTTTCTAGCAAAAGTTTGAGCGAAGAGTTTAGCTTTGTCAGAGGAAGAAGTGATGGTTGTGCCATCAGAGTGGGAAAAGGGAGGGAAAGACGAGGAAGAGAAATTATTGGAGAGGTTTTTGGCTAGATGCCAGAAAGCTTGGGAAGAGCTAGAGTTGGATAGTTCAGTGCATTTATAATTGATGAAAGAGTGTTTGGCAAGTCGAAGAACAGATTTGGCTTGATTCCGGGCAGAAACATAGGAAGAATGAGAATCTTGAGTCTTGAGTCTTGCACAACATCCGCCTTTGGCTTTGAAACTAGGGTAGTGAAAGTAGGAGGATACAAAGAAGGGGCTGCTGGATGTTGCTACAGACACCTGAGTTTCGGTGAGGAAGAGAAGATCAGGTTCTCTGTGGGACGAGCAATAAGAATACATAATGCACTAAGATTATCAGAAAACAACTAAGTGAACAAATAAATAATTATATACCTTTACTGAAGCAATGCAAGGTAAAAATAGCTATATCGCATATGAATCAATATTTTCTCAAGATCACGGGAAATGGTTAATATCTGTTTAATAACTTAAGGGAATCCACACAATATCAATAAAAGCAATACAAGTAATTAATACAACTATTTAAAGGTGAAATAACACTTGAGAAAATATTCCTTCTGAAACTTACAATAAGGGGTGACTAAATTAATCTGATCAAATTCACAAACTTGGAAACTAATCACAAATTAATTAATGCTTTACACTTATAACATTAATCAATGCAATCAAAAGGAAATAACAAAATAATATGAATTTACAGAAACTCAATGATATTTAATGATTAACTGATCACTAGATAAACTTATAATAATACACAATATCACTAAGAACAATAATAGGCTATGCTATGGGACACACTTATCTACTAAACTCCCCACTCACAGGTATCAGCTTGCATGTTGCTTAAATCGTATGAAGGTAGCCAGGAGAGACATATCACTTCACTAGATATAATAGTAACTATTTACAGAGCAAGAGGTGTGTGCGCGATGCTAAGGGTCGGTCAGTCTGGAGTCAAGAGACAGGGAGCAGCGCGCTTATATAGGTCTCACTGTTCTTTAAGCCTCGCGAGGCACCGATGAATGAATGACGCAATCACTATTCACACATACGAATTAAGTGACTTCTCTAAAATGCGTATTTTAACCCTATCACTTTGCACTTATATATTTTATATATTATTTTAATTCACATTACATACCAATATATATATATATATATATATTTGTTATCTCCATCTTATAAAAAACACTCACATAAAATAAGATATACAAATACATACGTTAATACATACATACAAACTGATAAAAAGGCAACGATATACACAAATAATTACAGTCACTCCTGCACACACATACACACATACACAGAGACGCACGCACACAAACACACACAATCAACACACATACACAAACATATACCGGTACACACAACACACACACATAATGTATAAACTTGTGTGTGTGTGTGTGTATGTGTGTGTGTGTGTGGCAGGAATGTAACCTAACACATGGTATCTAGAAACGCGTAAATATAATGAGCAGGACACGGCCGTTTTGATTACTAACTTTTAACGCACGCTCTCTCTCTCTCTCTCTCTTACTCTACTGTCCTATTCTGCTACTATAAACTATCCCTGTGTAGTAGTATTAAGGCTGGACCACCTAGTAGGGACCGCAATGTCTGTGTGGTCTGAGTATCTGGGTAACTCTGTATAACTCATTCTCACTTCCACACTCGCTCTCGCTCTCGCTCTCTCTCTCTCTCTCAATACATCCTCCTCCCACTACTGATAGGGTTGTGTGTACGGACTGAAGGATCCGGGCTTGTTAGAGGGGGGAGGGGCGGTGTAATGAGCCGCGTTATTGGATAAGCTATAAGCCCATTATTAGCCCACACGCCCACAGCAGGCTTACGACGGGCGGGGATTTGAATCTATTTGTTCATCTTGGTTAACTCACGCATGTCCTACTGCTGTCCACAATAAGGAGGATACATTCAAATGGTTCCATCGCCGCCCAACTCAAGAATCTCGTGTTTTTTATGTTTCTACCCGGAATCATGCCAAATCTGTTCTTCGTCTAGCCCGAAACTCCTTCCTCAATAACAAATATTCTGAGCTTTTCAACTCTAGCTCTTCCCAAGCTTTCTGACATCTAGCCAAAAACTTCTCCAACAATTTAATTCCTCGTCTTTCCCTCCTCTTTTCCACAACGACGACACCACCGTCATGTCTTCCTTTGACAAAGCTGAACTCTTCGCTCAAACTTTCACTAAAACTCAACCTTGGATGATTCCGGTGATATTCCTCCCTCTCAATCAATCCCCCTCTCACCTAAGTCGTATATGAATTCAGCAACTTCAAATAGTCTACCTAGTTTCCGAATACAATGTAAATCTGAAAACATTATTAGTCAAATTTTTGGTGATCGGAATTTGATGAAAAAAGCTTTAGTGTGATACCTTGCCAATTCGTGTGACTGTTCCCATTAGTACCGGTACTTACACACTTACATGCAAATTCAATAAAACTACTAGCCTACCAGTAGGCCTATCAGCAAAAAAAAAAAAAAAAGAAAAAAAAAAACCCACCCATGACCCTGCTTTCAAAATGAATTTATAATTGTTTTCGATAGAATAACCCTCTAAAAAAACAGGCTCGCTATCGCTCGTCAGGATAAAATCGACACCTAAATGGCACGAAAGGTCTTAAAATTTACAGAAATGGGGCGAAAGTTCTTAAAATTGCCAAATTAAGGGGCCGAATGTCCTACAATTTCAAAACTAATGGTACTAAACATGAGGGAGAAGGGGATCTCTTACTCACCGCGGGAGTTTGTTGAAGAGACGTGCTCCTCTATGTTAAAACCAGCCCTCTCGCAGAGAGCCCATAGCACCCCGATTTTTCATCTTGGGGATATCGCATTCCCAGCCTCTCCCATCACTGAACTTCATTGCTATTGGGGTATGTAGATTCGGTACAAAACCCTCTATAATTTTCCACGTATATATTATATACCCCCCCAGACATATTAACTTACGAAAGTTAGGGGTTGCCCGAGCGCCCGGTATTTCCCCCACAACAGTCTTTCTCATACTGAGGGACCGTTAGAAGTCGGAGGAATTTGGGGTTGCCACCAATCGACAGATTTTGATCTAACTTACCTAACTTACTGAGCTATATATAATGCAAATGAGTCATAAAACTTACTTATTGAGCTATTTCCCTAAGTTTATGTGACGCGATGGCGTCATATGATACCTTTGGGCAACACTGCCATATGACACGATTGCGTCATATGTGACGGAGGGGGTTAAGTAACGTTCTCTTCAACGCTCCAACCAATACAGCTTTAGTGATTTTAAACGCTCCCAATAGTATAACTGTTTTACTGAGTTTATATGTGAGGTGATTCAGGTGAAGTTCTTTTGTACACTCTCTAAATTATTAATTTCACCTGTGTTGTATGGGAATGTTAATAGGTTAGAGTATTCGAGCTGCGGTAGCATCAGGGATTTGCAGAGCGTTATCATGGGCAATTCACCGCAAGTTTTATATGTATGTAGAATTCAACCTGTTAGCCGTTTCGCAGCTGCAACTTTGACGGCATATGACTATGACCAAGATATATAGATTGTCGGGAATAGGGTAATGATCCCGACAGTTTAGGTCCAATCGGGCATTTGAATTTGGCGGTATCGTATCGCATGTACGATTTCGGCTAGTTCTTTGTGTATTGTAGTTTATTATTAAGTGTAGGTTAAATATTAACTGTAATATATAAATATCTACATCATGTCTAGATGTATCATGAAACCAAGTTATGGGTTATAATTATTATGAGCCGGCAGCCATATGTAATTTCGCGAAGCGATCGGACGCCGGCCCTTTAGTCTCTCAAAAACCACCATACAGCCAACAGATCCCCCCGGCTCTGACTCGACCCATAGTTCACCATGTGCTACAATTATTAATCTATATCAACAGTCCTACATCACCAGTCCTCTAAGCTAAGTTCATTGTATCGATATTGTATTATGTGAACATTCCTACATGTCATGCAATTGAATTAGCCGTGTGTGGGGGACTGGATTACACCCATCGAATACTTCGTTGGTAATTATATTATAACTATTTGTTGGAATATTTTCATGTACCAGTGATATGCAATTTAACCTCTTTATCTAAATTCCCGACATAGATCTTGACTTTCACTGCCGGTAAGCTGGATACACGAAAAATTTACAAATTTATCTTGGGGGTTCTTGGGGGTAATTTTTAAGCTTGATGGAGGCCTTGGGAGGAAACTAAAGAAAATAATAAATACATAATTATGTAAATGAAACAAATATATACGAATTTCCCCTTAAATTGAGTGACTTATATTTATCATCGTGCGTGTTCTAGTTTGCATGTGGGAGCGTGTATACCCGTTCATATATTATGTGCGTGTGTGTATATATGTATGTACTATACCCTGTTTCAAGTAGGTAGATCAGAAATCTTGAACCATAACCTCTGTAAATAAAAAAGGGCTAGAACAAATGGGCTGTATATTTCTAAACCTATTTCCTGGCTGATCCTTCCCAATATATATATATATATATATATATATATATATATATATATATTTATATATATATATTTATATGTGGGGGACTGGATTACACCCATCGAATACTTGAATACTTCGTTGGTAATTATATTATAACTATTTTTTCATGTACCAGTGATATGCAATTTAACCTCTTTATCTAAATTCCCGACAAATAATGGTCCTTCGATCTCTAGTACTTAATTTATTACAGTAATAGTGTTGTGTTTGCATCCACTTTCGCTTGGTGTTCCAAATAGCTGCCGCGATAAGGGTTGGGCAAACTGCCCTTGCGGTTTTTTTGTTTTTTTTTATGTTGCCTACGTTGCCTAGCTATCCCTGTGTTTTTTGGGTGGCGCCCCGTCACTGTTAGTTTGGGGGAACTAGTTTCCCATTTTTTTCGATGTGGTGCTGCTTACCTTGTTTGGGGGTTTGCTGGGCTAGGTATGTGTGTGAGGGTGTCTCGGTTTGCTACCATTTCTCGCGTTTTTTTGGTTAGGCCTACTGAGTGTCTGTGGTTGTTTTGATGACACTGTTCGTGGTAGCCTACTTGGTGACTTTAAGTTTAGCCTTTAGGAGTTTAGGCCATATGAGACTTTTTTCTTAATTTTGCCGGAGGGGAAGGTTCTCATGTGACTCATTTAATTCAATTTTATAGCCTAGTTGCCTAATTACGTTCGTGGGGTTCGGTCTCTGTTGATTCCTAAGCGATTTACAGCCAACAGACCTCATGATAGTGGGATGGGCAGCTGGGTTAGGCCTAATACTTATTACTAGTTAGTTCTTTTCATTTACCCTTCTTTCTCTAGCCCTAGTTTGTTTCTGCTACTTGTCAATTTCTTATTAATTAAATTAATTCATCCTACTGCAGCTAGTAGCCTAATGACCGTTTCCAAATTGGGAGTGGCAATGCTATTGCCACATTTTGTAATTTAAATTGATTTGTGTAACTAGTTTGCTTTATATTTTAGAGAGTTAATAGCCTAGATTCA
The DNA here is from genome assembly GCA_032716605.1 of Paralithodes platypus. NCBI lineage: Eukaryota > Metazoa > Arthropoda > Malacostraca > Decapoda > Lithodidae > Paralithodes > Paralithodes platypus. The sequence continues at coordinate 40,380,486 of CM064572.1, forward strand.
GACTTTAACGATGACAGATATAAAGAAGCTTAGGATTCTGAAGGGAGGGATGAAGGGAAGTTTAAATAGGTGTTTAAGAGATCTTGATGAATTTTTATTAAGTGCCTCGGCTGATCAAATTAAGGGTAAATTTGCTACTGTAACTAAATTGCTAGCCACTTATGATAATTATGCTCAGCAGGTATATGGTTTATTGACAATTACTGACGATGTGGAAGAAGAAATGTCAGCAGATCTTGAGTACGTTGAGGATGTTAATACAGCCTTAGCCAGACTATCTTCCACACAAGAATCACCCCCTGTTAAGGATACCGTTACACCAAAGGCGACTGGCTTTAAACTGCCGAAGCTTACTTTGCCTACCTTTTCCAGGGATTCGACTACCTGGACTGGATTTTGGGATATCTTTGAGTGTTCCATCCATCGGAATAAAACACTCACATCCATCCAAAGGTTCACCTATCTCCGTGGTCAATTGAAAGGGGAGGCGTTGAAGTTGATCGATGGGTACAAGCTAGAAGCTACAAGCTACGAGTCTGCAGTGGAGTTGCTGAAAAGAACTTACGGGAGAGAGGAAGTCATCAAGACCGCATTAATTACTAAATTCTTCACTCTAGATCCTCCATCCTATGATGTGACAGACCTAAAGGAGTACTATGCCTCCTTTGAGAGCCTCCTCCGATCTATGGAGACAATGGCCATCACCAAGGAGGAAATAATTAGTGTAAATATCTTGAACAAGATACCCTTTCCCCTAAATGAAATCGTAAGACGACAACTAAGCGACTCTCCACTAAACTTGGAAGCGTTGGTGCAGGTGTACCAGACTGAAGTGTTTAACATGGAGAGTACTGGACACTACCGACAAGTGGAGATGTCGCCATCCACTGCAGCTTTCCCGGTACAGACTTCTCCTAAACAGAAAAGGCCAATATCATTAGGTTGCAAGTTGTGCAGTGTCCACAGTCATCTGTGGTACCAGTGTCCTAAGTATCCTATGGCTACACAGAAAATTGGCAAGGCTAAATCGCTTAAGTTATGTACCAGCTGTCTGGCAAGAGACCACTTCAACAGTACTTGCACCAATTCCTACATCAAACCTTGTAAGTATTGCAAGGGGAAACATTGGTTTTCCCTTTGCACCCAGTCTGATCGGCACGACGGCAAAGAAAAGGGGAGAACCACCAAAGAGTCACATGAGAAAAGTAAGAGCGAGGGTGATAAAGTATCTGCCATGTCCATTGCTTCTCGAGAATGTCAATTGCTTCCTACTATGATGCTGCCAGTAGTGGGGAGTAATAATAAGCCTACAATGACGCGCACCTTACTTGACCAGTGCTCACAGAGGTCATTCGTTCTGCGGTCATCATTACCCCAGCTCAAGTGTACCAGCAAGGGTCAAGAGAATTTGCGTCTCCATGGTTTCACTGGTGAAGTAGATTCCAGTGACTATGATATAGTGGAGATTTCCTATGTTTATAGAAAAAAGGTATGTCCCATCAAGGCTGTTGTGGTCGACAAACTACCCAGTTTCTATATAGCATCAGAGATTCAACCACATTTGAAATATCTCAGAAGCAAGGGTTATAAACTGGCTGATGATCAACTCTCTGCTAACAATGGTATTATGCTACTGGTCGGAGCTAATTATTACTACGACCTGGTTCACCCTGGATATCGGCGGGTAGATAAGCTAATAATGCTCCCCACGATCCAAGGGTATGCCATTTTTGGATCCTATGCCACTTCCTCTCAAGACACACAGGTGGAGGTGGTTACGGTCCTCAAGGTAGCAGTAAGCCCCATAGATAAATGTATTAGGCCAAATGTGCCTGATAATACATGTACTGATATAGATAAGCTATGGGACTTGAACAATATTGGAATTGACCGACATGAACTTGATCGTGAGTCCAAGCTAGCGTTAAGCTCGTATGAAGAGACTGTAACGTATGACTCTGGCAGGGGTCAGTATGTGGTAAGGCTCCCTTGGAATGATAATAAAAGTAAATTACCTACTAATTTCCATCTAGCACTTGGTAGATTACGTGGCCTTCAGAAGCAGTTTGTCAAGGATCCAAATTATTGCGAGACTTATGCGGCAGTACTAATCGAGCAGGTACAACGTGGATTTGTGGAAAGAGTAGATCTCAGTGAGTATGGGGATAACATCCATTACCTTGCTCACCATGGGATTAAAAAGGACAGTTCCACCACTCCTGTTCGTATTGTGTATGACTGCTCTGCTAAATCCAGTGATCGCTCCTATAGCCTGAATGATTGTCTGTACACGGGTCCGTCCCTGGTCTTTGATCTCGCGCAAATTATGTTGCGCTTCAGATGTCATATGTTTGCATGGGTCGCCGATATTGAGAAGGGCTTCCTGATGCTTCAACTCCATCGTGAAGACAGGGACTCGACAAGATTTTTATGGCCACGGGACCCAATGGATCTAGATTCAGAGTATCTGGTCTACAGGTTCAGAGTCGTCTTATTCGGGGCGACCTGTTCCCAGTTCCTTCTCAACGCTACTATCTTGCGTCATCTTGAGGAGGCTGGACTAGATCCTGACTTCAAGAATGAGATCAAGCAGGGGATCTATGTGGACAATCTTCAAGGCACTGGAGACGATGAAGATTTAGTGCTCGAAAGATGCTGGGAGATCCGCGATATATTTGCCAAGGCTCATCTATACTTGAGAGAATGGGCCACTAATAGTGATCTTTTGAAAGGTCAATTTGCTTCTGATGGTGTAGCTACTGAGAATAGTGAGGTGAAGTTTTTAGGCCACAAATGGGACACTACCACAGATTGTATATCCTTCTGTCACACCCCATGCGGCAGTGAGCTTATGACCAAGCGAAACTGCTTAACCTTGTCAGCGAGGTTGTTTGATCCCCTAGGTTTTTTGCTGCCTGTAACTATCCGTGCTCGTATGTTTTTACAGCAACTGTGGCGGCTAAAACTAGATTGGGACACGCCCCTCCCGACTGAGTTACAAGATACTTGGCGGTTGATTCGGTCGGACCTTTCCACATGTTGCAAGGTCCAACTTAATCGTCAGGTTATTAGTGGTCAACAGGTGGATCTACATGCCTTTTCTGATGCTAGTAATAGTGCGTACGGTACTGCCATATACATATGCAATGGTAGTGAAGCGAAACTGGCTATAGCAAAGGCCAAAGTAGCCCCTATAAAGAAAATTACAGTTCCTAAATTAGAACTTACTGCATTGCTTCTGTCTGCTCGTCTAATAAAGTTTACACTGGATGCTTATACAGACATACTACAGATTAATAACGTCTATGTCTGGAGCGACAGTCAAATAGCACTTCCATGGGTACACAGCCAGAAAGTGTTACCTGTTTATGTTTCTAATCGCACTGATGAGATACATAAGTTAGTTCCTACAGCTAAATTTCGCTATGTGAGCACCATGGATAACCCCAGTGACATAATTTCCCGGGGGATCTCGGCGGCGCAACAGTTTATGTCGTCCTCTATTTGGTGGCATGGACCTCCATGGCTTATATCTCCGACTGAATGGCCTCAGGATTTCAGGGAATGCATATCTGATCCTTCTAGTCGGCCCCAAGATGATGTGTTAAGTAGTTCGACTGTGAGTAATACACATCAGGATAACAAGTTGGTAGAGTGGGAACGTTACGGCAGCTATGATCAAGTAATACGGGTATTTGCATGGATATACTGTTTCATTAACAACATGAGAAGTCGGGCTCACGGGTCTTTCCTTAGTGAAGATTCGAAGCATATCAGACTCCATGAATTGAGATCATCAAAAGCGAAACTAATATGTTTAGTACAAAGGGAATCTTATCCTACTGAACATCAAATCCTGAGCAAGGAGTCAAAGGCCAAACCCTCTAACTTAATGAGGCAGCTAGGATTATATATGGAAGGAAGCATAATTAAGTGTAGAGGCAGGATACATAAGGCGGACATTATTGATTCTGCGAAATATCCTGTCCTCCTTAGCTGCTCTCATTTGATTACCAAACTGTTGATTCGCCAATGCCATAGGACCTGCCTACATTTTGGCGTAAATTATGTTCTGGCATATATGCGACAACGTTGGTGGATCCCTAAGATGCGACAAGCAATTAAAGGGATCCACAATAGCTGTACTATCTGTAAAAGATTACAGGGTAAGCCTTACTCCCCAGTAGATCTACTTCCCTTGCATGAGTTCAGGGTACAAAGGACTGAACCATTTCAGGTGACCGGGGTAGACTACACCGGAGCGATTCAAGTTAGAGAATCGCCCGGTAATATCATAAATGTATATGCCGTTCTATTCACATGTGCGGTAACCAGAGCGATTCATATTGAATTGATTGACGACCTCTCCAGTGAGGGTTTTTTGCATACTCTAAGACGCTTTGCAGGCCGCAATGATTTCCCTCAAATTATTATGAGCGATAATGCGACTTGTTTTGTCGGGGCCTCTAAATATCTCCAGAGTTTAATGGATGACCCGCAAGTTGTGGCTACCCTCACTGGAAAGGGTTGTCAGTGGAACTTTATACCAGCATGTGCACCATGGTTCGGGGCGATTTGAGAGAGAACAATCGGTATTGTCAAATCTGCCATGAAGAAGGTATTAGGAAGGGCACTGGTGACCAGAAGGGAGTTGCAAACCATCTTAATAGAGATTGAGATGTTAGTCAACGACAGGCCCTTGACGTATACCTCGGCAGATGTTGATGACCTCTTACCCATTTCGCCTTCTATGCTAACACATGGACGAACCCTTAATACCTTTCCTAGATCGTCAGTAACCGACGAAGATCTACAAGACCCTACGTTCGGCGATGCTGACGCCACCCGTCGTTGCTTCCAGTATGTGAACAAGGTGTCGGACGATCTATGGAAAAGGTGTATGGTAAAAGAATATTTGCTGTCTCTTCGCAAGCGTCACTCCAATATGATCAAAGGGATGAATCTACGATGGCCTCGTATCGGGGATATCGTACTGATTCATGATGAGCGTCCTAGGTTATTTTGGAAGCTTGGGAGGATTGTCGATTTGTTCCAGGGCATTGATGGTCTTATAAGGGTTGCTAGATTACGAACTTGGACTGGGGTTACTACTCGCCCAGTCGTAAGGTTATATCCCTTGGAGCAGGATGTAGAAGTGCCGGATGATACTGGCGTCTCTACTGATACCCCTCCGCGGGAGAGTACTGGTGACAGTGCTCCTCAGGGTGGGGCGGTTGATGATGAGAAGGATGATCCTCCTCTGGCTTCAGGTGGCGCTCGCCCCAAAAGGAGGGCAGCTATGAGTTCCGTGGATCTTTAGAGATCTAAGATCAAACAAGGTGATCTTTGAATCTTTGATGTCCTTTTGTTTTCTGTATATAGCTACTGTATATTGTTTTTGGTGTCGGGCAGTATGTCGGGAATAGGGTAATGATCCCGACAGTTTAGGTCCAATAGGGCATTTGAATTTGACTGTATCGTATCGCATGTACGATTTCGGCTAGTTCTTTGTGTATTGTAGTTTATTATTAAGTGTAGGTTAAATATTAACTGTAATATATAAATATCTACATCAGCTCTAGATGTATCATGAAACCAAGTTATGGGTTATAATTATTATGAGCCGGCAGCCATATGTAATTTCGCGAAGCGATCGGACGCCGGCCCTTTAGTCTCTCAAAAACCACCATACAGCCAACAGCTCCCCCCGGCTCTGACTCGACCCATAGTTCACCATGTGCTACAATTATTAATCTATATCAACAGTCCTACATCACCAGTCCTCTAAGCTAAGTTCATTGTATCGATATTGTATTATGTGAACATTCCTACATGTCATGCAATTGAATTAGCCGTGTGTGGGGGACTGGATTATTACACCCATCGAATACTTCGTTTATAATTATATTATAACTATTTGTTGGAATATTTTCATGTACCAGTGATATGCAATTTAACCTCTTTATCTAAATTCCCGACATAGATCTTGACTTTCACTGCCGGTAAGCTGGATACACGAAAAATTCACAAATTTATCTCGGGGGTTCTTGGGGGTAATTTTTAAGCTTGATGGAGGCCTTGGGAGGAAACTAAAGAAAATAATAAATACATAATTATGTAAATGAAACAAATATATACGAATTTCCCCTTAAATTGAGTGACTTATATTTATCATCGTGCGTGTTCTAGTTTGCATGTGGGAGCGTGTATACCCGTTCATATATTATGTGCGTGTGTGTATATATGTATGTACTATACCCTGTTTCAAGTAGGTAGATCAGAAATCTTGAACCATAACCTCTGTAAATAAAAAAGGGCTAGAACAAATGGGCTGTATATTTCTAAACCTATTTCCTGGCTGATCCTTCCCAATATATATATATATATATATATATATTTAAATATATATATTTATATATATATATATATATATATAGAAGCAATACTCTCTTGTTGCGGGAATCGGAGTCGGATGATAAAAATCAACACCAGCGCTGGTACAAACATCTTTATTTTGGTAACGTTTCGGTTTAAGCATAAACCATCTTCAGACCTGAACTGAAATTAAATAAAAGCCTATATGAATGGCAGAGTAATTTTCTAATGTAAATATTCTTATTAATAACTAAATTTAACAAATCTAGAATAAAACTTAAAATTAATAGTTATAAATATAATAACCTAATACATAATTATTAGATCGAACTAGTAAAGTGAAAGAATAAAATGAGAGACGAAGAAATATTATGTGAGCAATACAAGGAGGGGGGGGGGGGCGAAGTTAATAACAAATGTTTTCATATAAATAAGAACTAACCTTTACATATTAGAAACAGAGTAGAGGAGTGGAAGAGTCGTGCACACCCAGGCTGGGTTTATGTAACTGGGTGAGCAGGGTCTCCGACAGGAGTCGTGTGACTGTGTTTGGGGCAGTGGTGAGAATTCAAAAATCGGAAGGTTTTATGGGGTGATCAGATGATTCAGAGTGGTTTCGAATGACAGAAAAGGAAGGATTTGAAAGAGGTCGGTTAGTTCAAAATGACCTACCCCGATGCTCCGAGATCCTGGCGGTGAGATGTCTCTTGGACTGACCAATATAAGTCGTATTGCATCGACTACATTTAAAGGAGTACACCACCGAGGACTGTAGAGAATCGGGGATTCGGTCTTTAATTTTAAAGAAGTGAGACAAAGTTTGGGGAGATTTGAATACCACTCTCAGTGATATTTGCGGGTAATGTTCACGAATCAATTTAGCGACTTTATTTCGAATTGAATATGATTTGTTGCCTAGAAATGGGATAGTGAAATAAACAATGGCTTTCTGAGCTTACCCGCAAATATCACTGAGAGTGGTATTCAAATCTCCCCAAACTTTGTCTCACTTCTTTAAAATTTAAGACCGAATCCCCGATTCTCTACAGTCCTCGGTGGTGTACTCCTTTAAATGTAGTCGATGCAATACGACTTATATTGGTCAGTCCAAGAGACATCTCACCGCCAGGATCTCGGAGCATCGGGGTAGGTCATTTTGAACTAACCGACCTCTTTCAAATCCTTCCTTTTCTGTCATTCGAAACCACTCTGAATCATCTGATCACCCCATAAAACCTTCCGATTTTTGAATTCTCACCACTGCCCCAAACACAGTCACACGACTCCTGTCGGAGACCCTGCTCACCCAGTTACATAAACCCAGCCTGGGTGTGCACGACTCTTCCACTCCTCTACTCTGTTTCTAATATGTAAAGGTTAGTTCTTATTTATATGAAAACATTTGTTATTAACTTCGCCCCCCCCCCCCTCCTTTTATTGCTCACATAATATTTCTTCGTCTCTCATTTTATTCTTTCACTTTACTAGTTCTAATAATTATGTATTAGGTTATTATATTTATAACTATTAATTTTAAGTTTTATTCTAGATTTGTTAAATTTAGTTATTAATAAGAATATTTACATTAGAAAATTACTCTGCCATTCATATAGGCTTTTATTTCATTTCAGTTCAGGTCTGAAGATGGTTTATGCTTAAACCGAAACATTACCAAAATAAAGATGTTTGTACCAGCGCTGGTGTTGATTTATATATATATATATATATATATTTATTTATTTTGTCTATATTCCAACTACTACAGCATAGGCTGAGAGCATGTACAGTTGTACACTCCACCGCTGAACACGGTGAGGCCCTTGATGTATTGTTCCAGTCTAGGGATTGAGACATGCGAAGCACCCATTCACGGCTCGAAGCAACTCTATCTCTGAAGCTGCTTCGCCTCTGCGCTTCACCGTCTCATCCCCCAGACTCAGACCCTCACTCTCAGGACGCCACCTATTGAACAATTAACTCACTAGGCATTGCCGCCCTGTAGCATATTTTGAATATGGGAATATTCATATAATGCTATTTAACCAGGAAACAATGAGGGTATTTTTTTGCATTTTGGTGTGCTATGGTAATGAACTGAACCTAGGTACACAACAAATTCCATCCCAATAATATCTTCCCATTGACATATTGGGATTCGAACCCATATATATATATATATATATATATATATATATATACAGTATATATATATATATATATATATATAATACATTGTATATTGTTATGCCCTGATTTTATACAGGTTTAACGATTGATACAGGTGAGTTCTACTAGACTGGGACTTCCAAGTTCATACAATTACATATAAAGAAGACAACAGAGGATATATATATCGCCAAAATATAGTTTTAGAATACAGCTTTATTACCTTACTCTCTAATTACACAATGGAGTATGAGTGTGAGTTTGGAAACACAACCAATGAATAGCACTTACTATATTTTCTATCTCCGAGCACAGTCGCGGATCTGCATAGAAGTCAGGTATTTAGCACAGCTTAACAGTATTCCTTTTATCTGGAATCCTATACACTAATGGTTATCGAGGGTGAATACAAGTAATATCATCAGCTGTAATATTTCACTGTACTTGTAAAGAAGTAGACTCGCGATGTTATATATGAAAGAGAGTTATTTAGTTCACGTATATGTATCTTGAGTTATATACCGTGCGCACTGGTATGAGAGCAAGTTCAAAGTCAACTGAGTATGGACTTTGAAATATTTCAGGTGTTAGAATATTGACAGAGACTATTGTGGACTGAAATATTTTCACTTGATCGAAATAATGGCAGAGTCGCTTACCCTCACTATCAGCTTAAAATGAAATACATTCGAAAATCACTTGTAATGGTCGGGAACAATTCAATATGGAGTGTTCGTAACAGATTTGTTTTTCTCTATAACTTCCGAATAATTGCACGATAACTGATTTTTTATGTTTTTAACACTTTTGAGGGACTCTGTTTATTTCACTATCGAACTTGAATTTTTGGCAGAGTTGGTTGTGGATTCTGAAATATTTTCACTTGATTGAAATAATGGTAGAGTCGCTTAGCCTCAAAACTGGCTTAAATGGCATCAATTCAGAAATAACTTTTAATGGTCGGAAACACTTCAATAGGCTATAGAGTGGTCGTAACAGAACGTCTTTTCTATAATTTCCGAATAATAGCACGATAAGGGATTTTTTTTTTCGTTTTAGCACTTTGGTGGGACTGTATATTTCACTCTCGAACTTGGATTTTTGACAGAGTCGCCGGGGGACTCTGTTTTATGTCTGATACTTTGTAAATTGACTTAGGCACTTTCTCTTTTTTCTGGTCATCGACTTAGGCGTCTTTTCTATATATTCTTGCCGACGATGATTAGGGTGTTGGCTGGCTATAGTCTTCTGCCCCTCCGTGGGCCGTCCAGGTTGGCCGGCTGTGTGAAAATAGTTACAGAGGGGTTGATGGGTTTGAGATCCTTAGAATGGCTCCGTAACATATAGTAATCATCTGGCAATTACTGTTGGGCTCCATACCGGACTAACGCGAGTATTCTAGAAGTTATGTGAAACACTCGACTATCCTGATCTGTATATCAACCGTTGATGAAGTCCTGTTAAGGTACTCTTGAACTAGGGTTTTAAATGTCGTGCCTCAGTAAGAACGTATATGGCACGAAATCGGACTAACGAAGGAAGATTTTAGAACTACTCTTCCTGACTGTCCTGCCCGTTTTAAGAGGTTCGGGGGACCCGGGGCGGTGTTTAAACCTTTTAGTTACACAGTCTAATGGGATGCCACAGACTCAGTGCACCTAGGACTTGTGTATGCAGAGTCCCTTGAGGGTATTTCGCCAAGCCCTTCTCTCACAGCGGTCTCAGATGTTCGAGACTACCTGTGAAAAGTGGTAGTGTTCACTTTAAATAGTAATAAGTAGAGAGGTCGGAATGCCAGAGTCTCTCAACTCTTACTAGGTAAATTGGAACCTACCAGAGGGGACAATGTTAGGTACTGGGATGCCAGTAGTAACAAAGTTCTGCTGAAAGGACACTTTGCACAGTGTTCACTTCCAAGAGTAATAGTAGAGAGGTCGGGATGCCGAAGTCTCTCTACTTGTACTAGAGAAAGCGAAACCTAGCAGAAAGAACAATGTTAGATACTGGGATGCCAGTAGTATCAAAGTTCCTCTGAAAGGACACTGTCACAGGGTTCACTTCCAAGAGTAATAATAGAGAGGTCGGGATGACGGAGTCTCTCCACTTTTACTAAGGGAAGTGGGACCTAACAAAAGGGACAATGTTAGATACTGGGATGCCAGTAGTAACAAAGTTCCTGGAGTAGGACTTAGCACTTTTCACTCTAGAGAATATTGAGGACGGGATGCCGTTCTCCTCAACTTCTTTTTGAGAGAGTGCGAGCACTTTTCAGCTCTCGAGAATATTGAGGACGGGATGCCGTTCTCCTCAACTTCTTTTAGAGAGGGTGCGAGCACTTTCAACTCTAGAGAATATTGAGGACGGGATGCTGTTCTCCTCAACTTCTTTTAGAAAGGGTGCAAGTGGACTTTCTTTAACTAGAGAGGAAGGGGTGGGATGCCATAGGTCCTTCTTCCCAAGTTAAGGAAAGCTTCATACAAGTAACAGAAGCTATTTCAATCACTGGGATGCCAGTGGTAACAAAGTTTCCTGTAACAGGCCACAGTTTCGGTAACTAAATAATAGGAATGAAGCTCTGGGATGCCAGTCACTTCACTACTATAATATTAGTAGACACCGCCTATCAAGAGTCTCTATGTTAGCTGACGGGATGCCGCAACCAACAAAGATCCCTAAAATAGGGGTTTTAGCTCACAGACAGTATATCAGACTTTCGGGATGCCGTAGGTCCAACTGAATGGAGGTTTAATCCTAAGACTTCTAAAGGTGGAATGACAGTACTCAAGAAGCCTTAAAATTGCTTAACTCTCCTAAATTATCTTGACCTGGTATTGAGAATTACTGCGAGGGATCCTTCCTAACCTATAGGATGGTAAGGGCATGAAGAGGTATCCCTAGAGAGGTCTATAGAACCTTCTTGTTCTGGTGGTCAAGATATTTTCTTTCTAAATCAATTTCCTAAGTTATGTGGTGGTGTTTATATCAAAATACATCTTAACTGTAAGGGTACTTCATCAATGGTTAAGTAAATAATTATATCATATATAGGTAAGCTCTATAAAGCCTTGGAAAACAATAACTTTGTTCAAGGAAAAGAGTTCCTTAATTCTTAACATGAGCGGAATGCTTGGTGTCATGTGCACAGCATAATAAAGAAATGCAGAATGCGCATCGAAGTATTTTATATGTCATACTCCTTCATGGGGATCTAGAATGAGGATCTACTTATGTATCATTGCTAGTAGGAATTATGTTGACAATGATTCATAAAACATATCATTGTAAGTTATCTAATTAATATAGTATTTACATAGGCGTCCTTCTCAGAATGTGTTGGTATTCCTGATGAGCTAGCGAGCGAGCCGCCAGCTTCAGGCGTGTGTTGGGGAACACCAGCGCCACTCGGCGTGGTGTCTACTTTGGTACTATCTGATATGCATATAAACTTATGAGAAAGAAGAGCTTGTGGTTTGTATAATTAGAAGAGATAATCAGAGGATAAAAAGAAGGCATATATACAGTATATGTGTGTCGGAAACGATGTCCCAAAGATCTATTGAGGTACTACTTCATATTAATATTGCATAGTCAGGTGTAACAAAACATCATAACATATTCATTTCATACTGGTTGATTATATTCTTATTATTAATAACACATATTATTATTGATCATACATGACATATCTTAATATTGATTATACATGGTACATAACAGTATAGAGAGTAGGAAATATGAAAACATATATACAGTAGTGTGTTAGGTTCTCTCAACAGGGTTGACGGACAACTATCTTCTTTTTAGGGGACGTTGTGGGGCGAATCGTCTTGCTCGGCGTGGGTGGATATTCCTTCTTCTGTGTGTCCTTCTTCAAAAACGCCCCCTGTAGGCTAGGCTACCCACAAAAGTTAGTCTAATCGGCACTAGGTGATAGGAATAAATAAAAAGAAGGACGCCACTAGCAACCGCACACCCAAAGAGGTGTGAGTGCGACATTAAAAGACCAATCATGGGGCAAGTGACATCCCGGGTCGGCGCCCCCCACCATAACATCACCCGAAAAACCGAAGTTAGCCTAGCCACTGAAAAAAACTCGCGTAAGTCAGAACTAAGGTAGTGACAAGAAGCCCTAAATTAATAGAACCTATCAAAACCTAAACTAAAGTCACCGCAAGGCTAAAAGCAAAATAAGGCAAAGGCCTTACAAACATTAGCGGTGTCCAATGACACGCATGCGCAGAGGGCTGAAAACATGAGAGACCTCCACTTTCAACGAAACACTCAAATTAAACACCTGAGTGCCCATTTTACGTTGTGCCTACAACACGGATCATCTATCTATAAATCCAGGCGCCAAATAATGGCCCAAAACTCACCAAAAGGTGACGAAGATAGGAGTGGAAGGCACCAAAATACGGAGCACCAGAAACACGTGTGCACCCGAGTGGTAGCGCGAAAGAGATGCCCTTTAATCCGGAACGGGTTAGAAGGTACGCCCCTGACAGCAGCGTGAAGAGCCAGATGGAATGGCCTAGTCGACAACTTTTTCTTTTCTTTCTCGTTTCTCTTTTCAATTTTCTATTAAAAAGACCTCAACAGTATGTACAACGTACCTAGTAGAGAGAGTCAAGTCAGGTGCTACTCTAGATGTTATCGATTTTATTCGCGCTATGTGTATACGATAATTGCCGTTCTAGAGCGAAGCAGATTACATCGTCATAGTATAAGCTCTACGTTGGAACGTAGAGGCTACTACTAAATATATATATATATGTGTAGGAAACGATGTCCCAAAGATCTATTGAGGTACTTCATATTAATATTGCATAGTCAGGTTTAACAAAACATCATAACATATTCATTTCATACTGGATGATTATATTCTTAATATTGATAACATATCTTATTATTGATCATACATGACATATCTTAGTATTCATTATACATGGTACATAACAGTATAGAGAGTAAGAAAAAAGGAAAACATATATAGTGTCTTAGGTTCTCTCAAAAGGGTTGATGGAAAACTATCTTCTTTTTAGGGGACGTTGTGGGGCGAATCGTCTTGCCCGGCGTGGGTGGACATTCCTTCTTCTATGTGTCCTTCTTCAGCATAGCGATTCGTCTGTTCCTAAGCTTCGCTACTGCTGCAGATCCCTGTGGTGTTGTGGTGGATGTTGGTGTCTCTGTCCTTGTCCTTTCCTTCTTCGGTTCTTCTTGTTCTTTTCTCTTGCTCGGTCTTACTTCTTCTTCCACTCCTTCGGTCTCTCCTGTCTGAGGGTCTTTCCTTTTGCAGGGTATTTTATATATATATATTGTGACACCTCCCGGCGTTAACAGAATAGTTGCGTGGGGCATTGCAGCTCGCTAGCGCTCGCCAGGATGGGGGGATGGGCTACAGTTGTCCTAGAATGATCTGCTTTATGTTATTAGTGTCGTGTTGCCACAGACAGTCTAGAAATGGTCTTTGTTTTGGTCTGTGACCGCGCCTTGTATTTTATATTCGCTATAATATAAATGTTGCTTGTGTGAGAGGCGAGCGAGAGAGGGTGACGGGGTACACCTGGCAGCGGGGTGAGCTATCACGCGGCCCACTTGGGCGCTGACGGCGTTGGCGGCCGGGTGGTCAACTAGTCCCTGCCCATCGCGGCCGCGTGTTCTTTACCAGCTCAGAGCTTGCCTGATACGCGTATCTTCTACATCCTTTGCAATTCTGTCCCCCATACTCGCCACTTTGCATACTATTTCTCTCTCTCGACTTCTCCTTTCTCATTCTCTAATCTTTATTAAACTCAACATCCCTTCTGGTTTCAGCATAGACGTTCACCGTCGGCCAGTCGTATTGTACGCGAAGCTCTCAGATATTTCCATGTATTAGACTTTAATGAGGTTTGGAGAGACGGACTTTTCCGTGTGTGTCCTCTCTCGGGAAGGTTGTAGACCGGTATATGTCTCCCTGGCAAGGTGTTGAGTGATTCTACTTGGTTACTTAAAGCTAGACTAGGGGTAAGGTTACTGTGTCGTTGTCTCCGATGTGTGCAGTGTTAGCTAAGCCCTGCACGACATCGACAGGTACTGTGGGAGCCTAAGTTGTCTTCGGGTGGGTTTACTTTGCGAGCACAGCGCTGTGGTGTGAGAGGGCCATAGCCTATCCCTCACAACATAGTGCTGCCTCTTTGTGTTGACTTCTGAGGGATCGCCAGGATAGAACTAGGTACTAGAGACCTAGATTTATCAAGAGAGCATCCCCGTCATATAACGTAATCTTCATTATACCACCTTCGGACAACGTTAGGCTACGAGCCGCATGCTCGCCCATTGTTGCCCTGCCTTGATACCCCAGCTAGACTTTATTAACTGAGCAGACACTGGTTAGAGATAAGCCCCCATTATTATATGTATGCAGCATTATTATTCACTGCACTTTTGAGCCGAGGTTGTTGTTGAGTTGCACAACCCTAGTAGGCTGTTGCGTTGTGTCACGAAGCATTTCTTTAGTTGTCGAGCATTACTACCTTTGCGCAGTCTTTATTATTCGCCTGCCTATTATTACTATATGTCCTAGCATTTATTGTGACCCGTATTCTGCATTATAATTGTTCAAGATTCTTTACGAACATCTTCCCAGCATCAGACTTATTTCAGAAGTTTCCAGTTGATGTTGCAGGACTAGCATTGCACTTTCTTTAATACAGGAGTGCCAGTTATTTGAGTATCTACCGTAACGTTAATTAATCACGTTAACGATCTTTTCTTTGTGTAACCTAATCGAGTAATCTTTTACTGTTTGAGAATAGGCTGTTTCATCGAGCGTCAGCCTAGTATGTGTGCACCAGTTACCGAGTCATAGGATACCTCGTTGTCCAGGCACGACTCAGGGCGGTAATGGTGTTTTGTTTTCCAGTGTTTAAGGCAGGGGTTGGATCTAGTGTTACCGTTGTTGCATTTTGCCATTATCTAGTCCAATGTTGAAGAGCCCTGTGTCTTTGAGAACCTGGATCGTAACAATATATATATATATATATATATTATATATACATATATATATATATATATATACAGTATATATATTATCTCGATTACTCAAGGTGTTTGTGAGTTGTAGAGGTTAGTATTCAAGAGTTTTGGTCCACTTAGTTGGAACAGAGTATACAGTAGAGTGTCAACAACCTTAGACACTGGCATGACCTTACCAGTGTGTGTGTGTGTGTGTGTGTGTGTGTGTGTTGGGGTAGTAGATGTTATAGGGATAGTGGGAACGGGTCGCGGTGTAAGAATACAAAATGGCCCTTTAAGGGGGTAACTCGCTTTTTATGGAGTCCCTTCTCTGTCATGTTTAGTATATTAGTTTTGAGGTTTTAAGACGTTGGTTCTGCTAGTTTGGCGACTTTGAGGCCTTTCGCCACATTTCGTTGTCAATTTTAAGACCTTTCGTGTCTTTTAGGTATTCATTTTTTCCTGGCGAGCTATAGCGAGCCTGTAATTGTATTAGTAACCGGCCTTCTGCCGGACCATTTTTCAACCGAAAAATGTACAAATTTATCTTAAAGGCAGTCTATGGGGTGTTTTTCTAAGCTTGATGGAGGTCTAGCGAGAAAACTAAAACATAAATGAATTCATTAATTAATAGCCCAAAATAACGGCCACTTGCCCCTTAAGTATCTTGAGGGGGAGGGGGGGGGGGGGTCATTGCTGTTCTCGAGTTTGTTGTTTTAGGTACATTTTTTTATAGTGTTTGCTTCTCTTCGATTTTCTTAAGGGGGGATGGTTGTTTTTCTGGCCCCCCTTCTTCCTCATGCTTAGTCCCATTAGTTTTCAGATTTTAAGACCTATTAGTTTGACGATTTTACGACCTTTGACCCCTTTTCTTCGTCAATAATAAAACCTTTCATACAATTTAGGCTTTGATATTTTTCCTGGTGAGCGATAGCGAGCCTGTAAGATAGTAGTAACCGGCCTCCGGACGGGAAATCTTTCTATCGAAAAATTTACAAATTTATCTCGAAGGGATAAATTTGGGGTGTTTTTGTCTGCTTCTTCTTCTTTAAAGCTTGATGGAAGTCTAGGGAGGGAACTAAAAAAATAATAAAATAATAAATAAATAAACAAATCAAATAAATGCGCACCCTCCCCCCCCTTAACTTGCTACAATTATATTCGAAAAGTTGACAGAATTAATTAAAACAATTTTTTTTTGAGGAGGAACACTTAATTGGCAACGTTTGCTGATAGCTTCTTCAGGTCACATGAGGTTTGCAGTTTAAGGGGGTAGTACTCGTTTTTTGGACCCCCCTTCTCCCTCATGTTTAGTATATTAGTTGTGAAATATTAAAACTTGCCTTCCGTTTGTTTGGTGATTTTTATATTTTTCGCCCCATTTCTTTGTTAATATTTAGACCTTTTGTGCCATTTAGGTGTCGACTTTTTTCCAGGTAATTTTAGAAGAAGGTAGGGACATTTTTCTACTGAAAAATGTACAAATCTATCTTGAAAAGGGGTCTAAAGGTAATTTTCTTAAGCTTGATGGAGGTCTAGCGAGGAAACTAAAAAACAAATTACTAAATAAATATATATAGGCCAAAACCAAGCACTACCCACTTAAGAAGCGCCTATGTTGCTAATTTTTTTGTTTTTGTTTTTAGATCGTATTTAGCCATTTGAGTCGCATAGGTAGATTATAATAATCTAAAGTTAATCGTCAAATGGTAACCAGAATATGATGAAAATTGCGTAATTGCGTAACACCATATCTTCATCACCAACAACAACACCACCAGTACCACTACCTATCAACTATACTATTAACCATCTACACCAACACCAATGCATCCACCTTTGCACACCACCTCAATTTCTAATCTAACTAAATAACTGTCCTTCAACTTCTTCACTTAGATAACGATATTAATTAACCCCTACTGTACCGGCGACTTCTGTTGCATTATATTCTAGCTACATTTAAACGAATTTGTGCAGTTTAAGAAGGATCTGTTGTAGCAAAAAGGGCTAAATAAGATAGTTCGAAGCCTGTTAATTGCTGGAGGCCCTTTTTTAACTGAATATAATCGTCTAATAGTAGCCAGAATAAAGTTAAAAGGACGACACCGGTGCAGAAAGGGTTAAATATTACTGAAATGTCGGGTTGGTATTTCAACTTGATTACTTATGATCTCTACACAATCTTATAATAAGATATCTTGAGATGGAATATGCTCGACAGGGTCACGTCTAGCTTTATATGTCTTGCATCAACTCTTTATCCCATGGCAGCATTCACACAATCAGAACACAATAATACTTCACACTTTAGTTTATTCATAGAACATGAGTCTGGGATATAATGTATTGTTCTGTCATATAGGGCAGATAATACAGTACTCATGTGACGTATCAAATAGAGAATGGTCAATACTGATATCTTAATTATATATTTTTTTTTTTTTTTTTTTAAGAGACAATGA
The DNA here is from genome assembly GCA_032716605.1 of Paralithodes platypus. NCBI lineage: Eukaryota > Metazoa > Arthropoda > Malacostraca > Decapoda > Lithodidae > Paralithodes > Paralithodes platypus. The sequence continues at coordinate 40,398,488 of CM064572.1, forward strand.
ACGGAGGAAGGAAAAACACAGACAAAACAAAAAGGTCCATGTGCCTAAAGGCATCCTCCATTCATAAAATGTTTGTAACAACTGGATTTAAACAATTGTAGATTGTAAGTTTGTGGAAAGCAATTCGAGGGAAGTGAATTCCAAAGAGTAGTAGCTCTGGGGATAAATTAATTCTGATAAGCAGAAGTTCTGCATTGTGGAGGAGAAAGTGTAAATTCATGGGCGCTCTCAGCTGCCCTAGTTCTACGGGGAAAGATGTGGAGAGGCGGCACAATTGAAGCAAGTTCCTCGGAACAATTGCTGTGCAAATATCTGTAGAATAATGCAAGGGATGCAACGTTTCTTCGTATGGATAATGTAGGAAGGTCCTGTGTGATTGCAGGGTTATTGATTAATCTAATAGCTTTATTTTGAATTTTGTCCAACTGCTTCAATGCAACCACTCCCACTTCCACCCCACAGAGGTGAACAGTAATCCATCTGAGAACGCACATGACTTTTATATATCACGGCCAACTGCTCGTCAGTGAAGAATTCTCGAACTCTGTACAGGAGTCCCAGTTTTTTAGAGGCATTCTTAGCAATGCCTCTAACATAATGTGTCCAGCTCAAGTTAGTAGTTCATGTTACACCGAGAATGTCAATACTAGGGGAAGTGGGAATATTTACATCATTAAAAAATATATGGGAGTCAGTGAGATTCTGTCGGTTATAAATTTGAATGTACTTGGTTTTCTGTGCATTAAAGGAAACTAGATTCTTTTGTCCCCATCCATTAATTCTAGAAAGGTCCTGGTTCAGAGAAATTGCAGTGTTTATTTTTGAATTTATAAGATCGGGTTGGGTGAAAGAATTGGTAAATGTGAAGGAACTGTGGAGTGTTGAGTCATCTGCGTAGGAATGTATTGGATTATGAGTGGTAGATATGAGATCATTGATATGAATGAGGAACATAATTGGGGCCAAAACTGATCCCTGGGGAACACCAGCATTTATTGAGTGAAATTGAGAATAAAGGCCATCTACCATTACACATATTTTTCTGTTATGAAGATAAGAAGAAATTAGTGGAACTAATGATGCAAGGCCGTAGTGTGACATCTTCGACAATAAGGATTGATGCCAGACTCTATCAAATGCCTTTGATATATCCAGTGCTATTGTATGTGTTTCACCATGTTGGTCTGTAGCTTGGTTGATTTGATGCGTAAGAAGGCAAAGCATGTCTGCAGTTGATCGACATCGTCTAAAACCATATTGCCTATCACTGATTAATTTATTATTCTCAAGATGCTAATTATGTGATTATTTAATATAATTTCAAAGACTTTACCAAGAGTGGAAGTTATAGCTATTGGTCTGTAGTTTGATGGATCTGAAGAGGCACCTTTTTTAGGAACTGGATGGATGTTTGCTTCTTTCCAGGGTACTGGGAAGCATGAGGTATGAGTACACAGACGGAAACATTTTGCCAATACAGGAGCGAGCACCAAGGAGCAATTCTTAAGTACTATTGGAGGAATTTCATCTGGACCTGGAGCCTTATCTACTGAGAGATTCTGCAAAATAGTTTTGACATGTCTGGTGTGGATCTTAAGTGAGGGAATTTCAGGCGAATTAAAATTAAGTACAGGGACATCTTGATTTATTTCATCTAAGGTTGAGTTGGTGGAGAAAATATCCGCAAGAAGGTTAGCTTTACCTCGTGGGTCACTTACAAGATTGCCAGTCGGAGATTTTAATGGTGGAATGGATGAAGCAGTAGTGAAGTTGGATTTAAATGAGTTAAGAGTAGACCAAAATATTTTGTTATCATTTGGATTATTTAGAAGTTTATTTGCCTGCTTGTGGAGAAAGTTTTATTTAGTTAGGTTTAATACAGTTTTGGCATGATTTCTGATGTTTCTAAAGTAATTAAAGGCTTCATTTAGTCACGTTACAATTACACACAGTATAGGTAATATAGATATGCAGGAATAATGGTGTTACACATGTACATAGATAATCAAGTTAAATGATAATGCGTATGTGAGTGTAACGTCTAGCGCGAAGACTTCTGACATAGGGCAAATTGACTTGATGACAATAGCATTCACGAGCGTGGGGCGGTGAGCGCTTATCAAGGGATTAACGGAACGGTCAGACAGGTAAGATAAATATAAAGGTAGTGCGTTTGACCCTAAGTCAGAATGACTGCTTTGGTATGAATTTATAATTCGAAATTGTGCGACTATAAGACACTGGTGAATATTAAATATATACTAAAGAGCTTATCGACAGGGTGGTTTAAGTTGGAATTGACTAATTTAAGCGTTTTTTGTGAAAAAGTTTAAACACGGATACGAAAAATAGATTTACACCGGGTAAGAGTTCGATACACACAAGTATACCTGTAGAATCCAAATTCAAATTAAGATCAATGAATCGCTATAACAGGTTTCTAGAATGAATGCAAATTAATATAAAATGAGGAAAGACACTCAATTAAAATGCGACTGGATAATCACAGTAAAGTAGAATTCGGAAGAACTCAGAATACAAAAGGACATACACGACTAAGTTGTACTGGGTTAAAATACTACGGTAATAGCATTAACCCCTTATTAGCGGGGCCCGACTTAAGTCCGTATAGAGAACACCTGCCCAAAGAGCGGGGCCCGACTTTAGTCTGTGTGCAATTTTGGAGCAATATTGCCTCTGAGAGAGAGACGAGCGGTGGGCGGAGCGTAGGTCGGGCTCTGACCGTTCGGCACGGGTCCCGTGGGCCTACTGACGTTTACTCCACACACATCCACCCTCCCTCCCTCACTACACAGGGTATTATGTCAAGAAATTACCATATTTTAGGGATTTTTCCTTCGTCTTGCACAATCGTTGCAAGAGAACGCGTGGTCGTAGGAGGATGGTTCTGGTGTCATTGGAAAGCTGAATTAACGCCCTTTCAGGGATACATAATTGTATTACGCTCTGGCTCTTGTTTATGCATGAAAAGGAGCACGGAAACAAGGCCATTTAGGGTAAAACCACCCGCTTGGCGGGTAGTAGAAATTCCTTACGGGCCCGCTCGTAAGGCGTTAAAGGAAATTTGAATGTATTAGCCAATCCCTATATGGCAATATGTGGATCAAAGATATGTACGCGAATTACATGAACATAATATGATGTAATTAAATAGTTTCTATGGAAATACTAAATCGAAATAGTAATGGTCTCTCAGATAATACGGAGACACGAATAATAAATAACTTGAACAAGAGTTACTATAAAGGTGTGAAAAGAATTAATAATTACCCACACATGTAGATCAGATTAATTCACAAGCACTGGTATAAACTAGATAGCTGGAATAACAGGGGAGGTGTGGCAGAGAGGTCTTGCCACTGGACTGTAAATCCAATGGACCCGGGTTCGAATTCCAATATGTCAATGGGAAGATATTATTGGGATGGAATTTGTGCTATACCTTAGTATCAGTGCATTACCACAGCACACCGAAATGCCAAAATAAATACCCTCATTGTTCCCTGATTAAATAGCATTGTATGAATATTCCCATATTCAAAAATATGCTACAGGGGGGTAATGCCTAGTGAGTTAATTGTTCAATAGGTGACGTTCTGAGAGTGAGGGTCCGAGCCTGGGGGATGAGACTGTGAAGCGCAGAGGCGGAGCAGCTTCAGAGATGGAATTGCTTCGAGCCGTGAAGCTTCGCATGTCTCACTCCCTAGACTGGAGCAAGACCTCACAGGCCTCTCCGTTTTCAGCGGTAGAGTGTAAAGGCTATCAGCCTATGCCCGAGAGGGAGTAGTTGGAATATAGAAAAAAAAAAAAAAAAATAGAATTAAAATTAACTCAACTTCTTGACTTTTCGGTAAGGAAAGATAGACAGATTAACATTTGGGCATAGCCTAGGTCCTAGGTAAATTATAGCAAATAAGGGAATGTCTTCCCAGTATACATTTACACTTCAACTTGGATACACAAGAGAATAAATAACATATATAGGTGACATCTGAGAGTATTCCGTCTTTGAGCCTGGATCGAGATGAATGTATATAACTGGTGCGCAAATGATAATTAACGATAACACTTCAAGAAATATATTGCAAGGGGGTATACGTAGCAATATCTAGTGCGATGAATTCACTTGCACAGATCAAGATTTAATGGGAGGATAAATGACTATGTAACGTATACACAGATCGATAATTAAATAAATAACGGGCACAGATCCTTGGCACAGATCAACTTAATAACACTTTCGGAATACTCACATATATAACCTTACCTGCAACAATAGCCACAAATTGAGATCACAGAAACACTTAGGGTTATCGTGGAGGAGGAGAAGGGCCAAGTACGAGGGTCGGGGCGTCACAGATGTCCGGGCACAGCAGCTGGGCGTAATGGGGCCACTCGTCAGGAGTCCAGGGGGTAGGGCCAGACGTCAGGGTATAGCTCCGACAGGGGTCTAAGGGCAGGGGGGCAGGTGGACGGCAGGCTCATTCTCTCTTTTAGGCAAACGGCTCCCGGACACCAATCCGGATGGAGCGTTTAGGCAGGTATACTCCCGGACATAGATCCGGACGGAGCAAGCTGCTGAGTGTGAACTGACTTCCTGTAGTTTCAGTCAGTACATATTCGGGTTATTTCTCTTAGTCAGGTTGTGTGATCTCGTATGAATAGGGGCATAGTAAATACATAAAAATGGGCTATGTTGCGGTTAATAATTACAAGAAAAATATATTATGGTGCTTAATGACATCGTACTGAGGTTCTCGCCTTTTTTACCTTTGGTTCTTTCTTATATCATCAAGCCTGATGATGCAATTCGTGATTTCCTGTTCACTAATTATTTTGGCTATTTGTACTGTTTATGTAATGGTTTTCTTCTGTGGCACTTCATATCACCATTTCACTTTCCTTCTCGTCTGGCAGCTTCTTGAGGATGGAGGACCCCAACAATTTAAGTACTCCCAGGGCTCTTTATGCTTAGATTGCATAAACACTTTTTCATCATAGTACTCGAGGGGGTATTCGGGGGGAAGTTCTGCCATGGCTATTTGAGTCCTGCCCTGTGATTGGCGGGGCCGCGTGAGGTGTTGATTGGAGGGGCTTGACCTGCCCTTCGGGGGTAACTCACCTGTACGGGGAATTAGAGCATGGGTATAGGGGTCAGATTTCCCATTCTCTGGAGAATGGGAAATTAGTCTATTTCTAAATCCTTTTCTTCTGGTCTCCCTGGATTCCCTTACGGTGGCTATCTTGTGTGGTTGTCCTTTTGGCTCCGTCATTTCAATTACCTACGGTCTGATTACATTATTAGGCTTAACCTCTTCAACACGATGACGTAACTTTTATCCTTAATATAATGTGCCGAGTTTAATCAGCTTAAGAAGGATTTCTGGCAAGCAATGGGGTAAAAATCTATCTTAATTAACCTTCTTACATCCTAGAGAGCCTTCTAAAGTGTATAAAATTGTCAAATAATACCCAAGATACAAACATTATGGTGTCATCGTACTGAAGGGGTTAAAGAAACATCTAGGTAAACTGAATATAACTACATCAGAAGATAAGCATCTGATTATTAGAGCTTTGAGACCTTAAAATTAGCAATTAACATCAAAAGGTGGATATAATATTATTATTAGTAGTATTATTAGGGGTTCGACCCCTACGGGGAACCCCTATTGTAATCATTAAATCTACTTTTTCATCCAAATTATTTTTCCACGCTGGTTTTTACACGATAACTCCAGAACCGATTTTTGGATTCGGGCCCAAACTTTCACACAAGGTGCGTTTCTGTATTGGTCCACTTTTGATATGCTAAACATCCGAAATGGCGGCCAAACAGGTCCGTGGCAGCCGTTTTCCCGAAAAATTTAAAACTTAAATACCGTCTCTTCCATTCAAATAAAATGATTGGGCTTTGGTATATGGACTCCACTACTAATGCTCCGCAAATGTTATAGAAAAGGTTTTGCTTTTGCACATGGGTTTTTTCCGTTTTTTTCCTCGAAAACACTTAAAATTCCACATCTTGAAAACTACACGGATGATCAAATCCATGTTTGCATAGTTGGGTGAGGCTTGCAATTCCGAACGTTTTAGTACCAAAAGAATAGAAATTGGTGGAATAGTTTGGCCGCAGCATTGAAAACTGTCTATTCCTAAATTACTTTAAAACCGTGTGAGGTACCCACACAACGCTTTCAGTCTTCAGTGTATAGGCTTCCCGCATTCCCTAGTTTTGCTTAATAATAGTGTAGATTAATTATTCAGATCCATACATTTTTTAAATTGAACTCTCTCAAAATAGTTTGAGTTCCTACGAATTCCAGCAATTATTTAGCCAACCTACCTATACATACCTACCCTACCAAATAATAATGATAATTCATTTTTTTTTTTGGTGAATAACAGAGTATTGGCTAAGGTTTTAACAATTCCTCCCTCTGCCAAATGCTTTGTTTAATAACAAAGTTCTTGAACTTCAAAGTTTTAACAATTTTTGGTGTGGTGTGACTTACCTTTCCTCCTCCCTCAAACAGCATGCAACGTTATCAAGGGTTCAAGAAGTATTGCATGCTTCCATAAAAATATATATAGTCCGTTATTTACGCAATAACTACGGAACTGCTTGTCAGATCGGGACCAAACTTTGACTCAAGGTGCATTTTTGTATTGGGCAACTTTTGATATGATATCCAAAATGGTGGCCAGACACGCCCGTGGCAGCCTTTCACACCCAACCCATCTCGTCCTATCTAATTTTATGTTAAACTCTATTGTTCTTGATCCCACTATAGGACTCGGTAGCCTATTCCACATATCTACAACTCTGTTATTAAACGAATAGAGGCAGATCCCTTACACACCCAGTCTCTCTCTGTCGCTCGATTGTTTGCACACTGGTACAAATGAGGCAGATCCCTTACACATGCAACTAAGATGAACATGGGAATCTGCAGAGAGACAAGTGGCCCACAAAAGGCAGATCCCTTTCACATCCAACCCATTTCATCCATATGACTAACTGATTTTATCTTGAAATTCTCTATTGTTCTTGATCCCACTATAGCACTAGGTAGCCTATTTCACATATCTACGACTCTGTTACGAGAGAGGCAGATCCCTTACACAGCCAATCTCTCTCTCTCTCTCTCTCTTATTTGAACACTTGTACAAATGAGGCAGACCCTTACATATGCTACCAAGATGAAAATGGGAGTCTGTGGAGAGCCGATTTGCCCAAAAACGGCAGATCCCTTTCACACCCAACTCATCTCGTTCTATCAAATTTTATGTTGAAGCTCCATTGTTTTACACCCATGTTATCATATACCTGCAACCAAAACACAATTGTAAGAAATAGGAACATAAGAAAATGGGAGTCTGTAGAGAGCCAATTGGCCCACACAAGACAGATCCTTTTCACACCCAACCCATCTCATAAAAACTCTCTCATTTAGCTGTCTTCCATACATTTATGACATCCTAGTCTCTGTCTCTCTCACAAATGAGAACATAAGAAAACCGAAGTTTGCAGAGAGCCGATTGGCCCACACATGTCAGATCCCTTTCACACCCAACCCATCCCATGCTCTCTCGCTCTCTCTCTCATATTTATCGCTATCTTCCTTACGTTTACGACATCCTATTATCTTTTGCCATACTCTCTCTCTCTCTCCCTCACAAATGAGAACATAAACAAAATAAGGAAATGGGAGTCTGCAGAGAGCCAATTGACCTACACATGGCAGATCCCTCTCAAACCCAACCCATCTTGTTCTATCTAATTTCAAGTTGAAGCTCTATTGTTCTTGATCCCATTATAGCAGCCTATTCCTCATATCTACAACTCTGTTACTAAACAAATAGAGGCAGATCCCTTATACAGCCAATCTCTCCCTGTGTCACTCACATTTGTTTGCACAATCTGTTCCTTCTGTAGTTTCTCCATGCCCGATAGTTTAAATGATCCTTTGATATCTGTGACACAGCTTTTGTATCCAACACAATACCCTGCTTGCAAAACCGCTCGAACCCCAGACAACGTTGCTTGCAACTTTAATTAGGGGTTCGTCCCCTACTGTAATCATTAAACCCGGTTTTTGTTCCAAATTCTTCTTACGCGCCGGTTTCGACGCAATAACTCCAGAACCGCTTTTTGGATCGGGATCAACTTTCACAAGAGGTGCGTTTTTGTATTGGGCAACTTTTGATTTGCTAAACATCCGGCATGGCGGCCAAACAGGTCCGTGGCAGCCGATTTCCCGAAAAACTTGACGCCTAAATACCGTCTCTCCCACTCATAGGAAACGACTGGGCTTTGGCATACGGACTCCCCTACTAATGCTCCACAAATGTTATAGAGAAGGTTTTGCTTTTGCACGTGGGGTTTTTTCCGGCAATCTTGAAAAAAACTCGAATTCCACTTAACCCTCCCGCATCTATAGGACGCGATCGAGTCATAACGCCACCCCTCCAAGAGTGCTCGTATGACACAATCGCGTCATAATGCCACCTGTAAGTTAGAAATATTCGCCAGACTCAATTTGGACTGGTAAGTTAGGCATCAGTTAGTTACAAAAGGAAGTATCTAGCAACCCCATAGCGTCCCTCTCTGAGGAGTGCGGGCCTCTGTAAAGTCAGTAGTTTCCTGGCCCCCAGACTGTGAGGCAGGGTCCCGGCCCTTTAAATTCTGGGCTCCCTCCATCTGGCCCACCATGCCTAGCTATAGGCAGGCAATTATGGATTATTTCATCTACCCAGTGAAAGTGTTTAGTGAATAATTCGAACTATATATGTATATAAGATGTTACTTGTGACTTTTGGTGACTGAGGGGAGTGAATCTTGGTTAACCCCTTGAGTATTGATGCAGTCTTGTCTAGGTATCATTGATGACTTTACACTATTTTTTGCTTGAAAGACAAACATATTTATCAATAAATACTGCCTACGAAATAAATACATTATAATCACGAAGATGTCACAGGAATGCTTACTGGAAGTATGGTAAGTACTCTATGGAATTTTAGTTATATTACAGTATATTATTATATATATATATATATATATATATATATATATAGCCTATATACAGTATATAACAGCCCCAAGGTCCCGAGCAAGCCCAAGGCCCATAATCGAGTATTTATATTATTATTATATTTTGTATTTTATTCAAATATTTATATATTTGATTTATTAGTTTTTATTTATTTTATTTTATATATTTCATTTTATTTATGTTTATTTTATTTATTTTATATATATATACCGTATATATTTGTTTTGTTATTCCTGTTCCCCAGGGTGTCTAGCAGATCAGCCCCAAGGTCCTGAGCAAGCCCAAGGCCCATAATCGAGTATTTAAATTATTATTATATTTTTTATTTTATTTATTTTATTTATATATATACAGTATATATATATATATATATATATATATATATATATATATATATATATATATATATATATATACCCGGTATATATATATATTTGTTTTTTCTTTATTATTCCTGTTCCCCAGGCTGTCTAGCAGATCAGCCCCAAGGTCCCGAGCAAGCCCAAGCCCATAATCGAGTATTTATATTATTTTTTTTTTTATTTTTTTTTTTTTTTTTTTTTATCTATATATACAGTATAATATATATATATATATATATATATATATATATATATATATATATATATATACGTATATACCCGGTATATATATATTTTTTTTTCTTTATTATTCCTGTTCCCCAGGCTGTCTAGCGGATCAGCCCCAAGGTCCCGAGCAAGCCCAAGGCCCATAATCGAGTATTTATATTATTATTATATTTTTTATTTTATTTTTTTTATTTATATATACAGTATATATAATTATATATAATATATATATACCCGGAATATATATATATTTTTTTCTTTTTTATTCCTGTTCCTCAGGGTGTCTAGCGGATCAGCCCCAAGGTCCCGAGCAAGCCCAAGGCCCATAATCGAGTATTTATATTATTATTACATTTTTATTTTATTTATATATTTATTTATTTTATTTTATTTATTTCATTTTATTTATATTTTTATTTCATTTATTTATATATATATATATATATATATATATATATATATATATATATATATATATATATATACCGTATATATATATATATATATATATATATATATATATATATTATATTTATATATTTATATAAATGTTGTACATTGTGGCAAAGATATACAACTGTATAAACATTCTCATATATTTACATAACAATAACAATGCATGGAAACAATTGCGCATAGCTCGCGAACCAATAACGCTATATTATTTTTGTTTTCACCATTAGAAAGAGCATAATTTTCCGATGACGGTGATATAAACAGTTATATACGTATCCGATCAAATAAACCAATGCCGAGGTGGGGAACAGCTCGGAACCCGGCTAGCATTGGCGGAAAAGAGACGGGTGAAGCGTAAATATTCGCATTTTGGCTCTTCATTTCAAATATTCATAGCGCAAAAAGTATTTGTCCTAGGAACTTCTAGTTTGTTTTATACTCATCAGCATTATTTGCCGTATTCATACAGCTTAAATTTAAAACCATACACTTCGTAGCAACGAAGTTAATCGAAAATGTTATAAACCATATCTATTTTTTTCTTTTTCGGTCACTGCATGGAAACAATTGCGCATAGCTCGCGAACCAATTACGCTATATTATTTTTGTTTTCACCATTGGAAAGAGCACAATTTTTCGATTCTGGTGATATATACAGTTATATACGTATCCGAGCAAATAATGCAACCACGAGGTGGGGAACAGCTCGGAACCCGGCTAGCATCGCCGGAACAGAGATGGGTGAAGCATAAATATTTGCATTTTGGCTCTTCATTTCAAATATTCATAGCGCAAAAAGTATTTGTCCTAGGAACTTCTAGTTTGTTTTATACTCATCAGCATTATGTGCCGTATTCATACAGCCTAAATTTAAAACCATACACTTGGTAGCAACGAAATAAATCGAAAATGTTATAAACCATATCAATTAAAAAAAATAAAATCGGTCACTGCTTGAGAACTATTGAAGATAAACAATTTCTGTTTTCAGATTTGGAAAGAGGAGAAAAAATACTATTATTTGAGCAAAACTAAATATATGGTCATCACTCACAATTTAGAGCTAGGATGGTGTGAAGACAATTGCATGGGAAATAATTGTATTCCGGACTCATTTACACTTTCATATTTCGATTTATTTACATTTTTTTTTTTTTTTATCATGTACTATAAATATTCCTCTTTCCATTGACATATGCTACATCACAATAAAAAGCATTCTGGTGGATGAAAATACAGAAAAACACAAGGCTTCGAAAACTCGCCCAGCCTGATATTTCATGGCAAAATAGAGAATGTCTTACCATAAGTTAGATAATTAAGTTGCTGGATGCGGGAGGGTTAAAATTCCACATCTTGAAAACTACGCCGATTATCAAAGCCATGCTTGCGTAGTTGGGTGAGGCTCGCGATTCCAAACGTTTTGATATCAAAAGAATATAAATGGGTGGAATAGGTTGGCCGCAGCATTGAAAACTGTCTATTCTTAAATGACTTTAAAACCGCATTCGCTACCCACACAAAGTTTACCGTCTACAGTCTATAGGCTTCTACGCATCCCCCAGTTTTGCTTAATAACATAATCTCTTTATTATTCAGATCTATTATTTGTTTTGTATTTAACTCTCTCAAAACAGTTCGAGTCCCTACGAATTCCAGCAATTATTTAGCCAACCTACCTATACATACCTACCCTACCAAATAATAATGATAATTCAAATTTATTTTTGGTGAATGACAGAGTATTGGCTAAGGTTTTTAACAATTCCTCCCTTTGCCAAATACTTTGTTTAATAACTCTGCGATAATTTAGCAGAGACACCACGAGTAATGCAGTCACTTGGATTCTCTTTGGTAGACACATACCGGAACTGTGCGGTTGGGAGCAGGGTATGAATTTCGTCGACACGGTTGGTGACGTACATTGGTAGCTTCTTTCGGCTATGTAACCAGTAGAGCGTAATTTGGCTGTCACTCCATATAACTGTCTCGGAAATATTTAGCAAATGTTTAAAAGTTTCCTCTATAAAGTGAACGAGTCTAGCAGCCAACAGAACTGCAGTCAGCTCTAATTTTGGGATGGAAAGGGATTTGATCGGGGCGACTTTCGCCTTCGTCATGACTAGACGGCTGCCACTTGTGTCAACAAACTATATGGCGGTGCCGTACGCGACCTTGCTAGCGTCTGAGAAGGCATGAATGGAAACAGGATGGTCCATGATAACTCTCCGAGGAAAATTAAAACCCTTACAGAGACGAAGATCCGAAATAATGTCTTCCCACTCCTGAACCAGATCGCCAGTCAAAACCTCATCCCAACCTAATTTTATCCTCCATAATTACTGAAGGAATAATCTTGATTTGATCGACACCAGTAGAACTATCCCCAAGGGGTCAAAAAGTTTAGCCGTCATACTCAAGCAAATCCATTTTTTAATCTGCAAATAATGCGCGTACTGAACGCCGAATGAGAGGGTATCGGTGTCCGTTTCCCAAAACAACCCTAGCACTCTAACATGTTCCTGCTGTACAGCCGCCACACCATCCCGCTGCAGTACAGTCCGCAAAACAAAATTATTTGTCGCCCATTCACGCAAATGTAGATGGGCATCATTCATAATTTCTCGGCCTACACCATAGGTATCAATCAGGAAATCTTCTTCATTACCTGTACCCAGTAAATGGTCGATGTATAGCCCTGACCGAATCTGATGAATAACCTGCGGATCTGCACTGACATTCGACAAATGTTTTAAAATGGTGGCGTTTAAAAGAAATTGGGAACACGTCGTGCCAAATAAAACTGCCCGGAACCGGTAACATATGAGGGGGGAATCTAGCTGCCTTGGAAATTTAGGCCACATAAACCGCGTATAGTCCTGGTCGTCTTCATGGAGTCTTAACATCAGAAATGCCTTCTCAATATCAGACACCCAGGCATACTTATCAAGTCTAAACCGGAGCAAAACCTGCGCTAAGTCTGGTACCAGTGAAGGTCCAGTATGCAGGCAGTCATTAAGATTAGGCTGACGATCACTCATCCTGGCGGAACAGTCGAAGACGATACGCACTAGCGTAGTTTTGCTCTCCTTGACTACTCCATGATGAGCCAAGTAATGTCCGGTATCTGATATATCAAAAGGCACCTCTTCTATAAAACCCCGGGACACCTGCTCCTTTATGACTTTTGAGTATTCCTTGCAAAACTCAGGCTCTTTGATGAATCTTCTCTGAAGACTCCGAAGACGGCCTATGGCCAAACCCTTGTTAGTTGGCAGCTGATCCTTGTAATTGTTCCAGGGCAGTCTCACTTTATACTGTTGGCTGTCGGGATCGTAGGTAACGGTATCCTCATACGACGATAGTGCTTGACGCTCAACCTGTGAGTATTCCTTAGGGGTTATCCCGATGTGATCTAATTCCCACAAAACGTTTAAGTCATTTTTGCATGGTGGAATATTACCAGTGGACATGTATTCGTCCATTGGGTTTACTGCTACTTTCAATACAGTAATTACTTCTGTGCTGGAGCTGGTAGGCTGTGCCACATATGAACCACTTATGGCGTACCCGTACTTGGTAGGAAGCAGAATTAGGCTACCTGACCTTTTATACCCAGATCGCACTATATTGTAGTAGTGATCCGCACCGATGAGCAGCTCCAGCTGATCTGTGATCTTGTGTGAGGATCGGCTAATTTTATGCCTTTACTTTGTAAACTAACCAGTTTAGACTTTAGGTTAAGTTCACCTTTATGTTCTGGCAATTCATCAACCACTATTGCATCTAGATGATGAAATTTACCTCTGTGTTTGTATTGCAGTGCCACAACATTATATTCCCTAGCGGCTTTTTTTCCGGTAAATCCGTGAAGACATAACTCCTCAGTTCCTTTAGAAATATAGGAAAGGGAGGATAGAACAGAAGACTTCACAAAGGTCCTCTGAGAACATTGGTCAAGTAGCGATCTGATTTTAACACAATTATTATCCTTACCCTTTACCGGCAGCTGTACGGTGGGCAAGATTACTGTATTTTTACCTGTGGCAACGGACATTGTAGTTGAAGTAGCAGCAGTATGCTCTCTCTTGGTGTTATCCTCCGCTGGTCTACTTTCCTTCCCTTGTTTTTCTGTACACAGGGAATGAAAGTGTTTGCCCTTACAAAACTTGCAGCTTCTTATGTTAGGATTAGTACAACCCGAATGGCCATGCTCTTTTGACAAGCACCCAGTGCAGAGACGTAGTTGACGGGCTCTGTTAACTTTAAGAGGCCCTGTCTTATACTTCATACACTTGTACCATAAATGATTGGTGCCACTACACAGAACACAGTTGAATTTCCTGTACTCACTTTGGGCGGTAAATGTTGCCGTAGCCATGGGTGTACCCCCTACTCTGTCTTGACCCGCCATATTGTACACTTCAGCCTGGAAGCAATGGGTGAATTTCTTATAATCCAGGCTCGAGTCTCCCATTTCCCGTTTTATGGTTTCTTTTAGTGGTGATGGTAATTTATTGACAAGAGTCACCACACAAAATTCCTCCAAACAAATACCATGGCTAATGATTGACCTCATCACACTCTCTGTATTGGCATAGAAGTCCTTCAGGTCAGCTGTTTGGTGTTTGGGTGACACTAATTGATTGAATTTGGTAACATAAGCTGCCTTGATTCGATCTGGATGCCCATATGTCTCTTGCAGGAGCTCTATTGCTGGGGCATAACTTGCACTTTCGATAATGAATCCTTCGACTAGCTTATGTGCATCACCCAGAAGCTGATCGACCCTTTAGATAGGTGAAGCGTTGTATATCTGTGAGGTCGGGATTGTCATGGATGGTACACTTGAACATCTCCCAAAATCCCGACCACAATGTGGCATCACCCTCAAATTTTGGAAGAGTAAGATGTGGTAATTTGACTGCGGATTTCTTTGGCTCCTTCTTGACCTCTGGAATCAAGATCCCCTTCAGTGTGGCAACGATAATTGTATGCCCTCCATATATAGGGTATCCTCTCTTAACTCCTCGATATACTCGGCGTCCTTCTCGTAAGTGTCGGCCAGGTCCTCCTGTGTGACCTCATACTTGTCAAGTTGCTTTTGAATACTGAGCAACCTGGCCTCCACCTCCACTCTAGACGCCGAATCAAGGAATTCGTTGATGTCAGAGGTCAAGACCGTCAAAGAGCCCTTAAGGCCAGCCCGACGCCTTTGTACACTTTTAGCCATGATTATACGGGAAGGAAATTTATTGACGTTAAATCAAACTATCAATGTCCAGACCGAATAAGTTGCGGACAACAATACAGTACTCCGAGAAATCATTTAAATCGCGAGCTGAAAATAAAACACCCTCACGAAATGCGGAATAAGAATTGTGCACAATGTAGACTAGCAATCTGGAGCCTTTCAATTAACTCCTTACATAATAGTTATGATCTAGATCCAGAAATTACAGAATCATTACACCATAAGTTAAGAAAAGCCAGGAGGGAAATTTAGTACAATACAGTAGCCTATAGGCCAAAAATCTCTAGATGTAAAAAAAAAAAAGAGGTACCGATTTAAAGTTATAATAATTTCAAGAATTTTAAGAGAGAGAGAGCCAATAGGATAATTTAATCAGGCTAAACTCAATGGGTACCCAAAAATTTACATTAGGCCTATTAAATTTAATAAATGTGAAAATTGTACACAAGAAAAGTTCATATCAAGAAGTCACAAGGAAAAGGTTTTTGAGTTGGATTAACACACACTCAGCCTATCAGCTATCATATTACCCCGCCTTCAGGGCACACAACGAGAGTAGAATTTAGAAAGATATGTGCATGAATAACCTTTAAATTTGAAAGAAGTTATTTTTCAGTATAATTTTGATCTAGATTTAAATTATTATACAGTACAGTATGGATGAATTTAATCTAAATGCCGTGCCAATTGTGCAAGATTTTCTAGGGCTAAAGTAGTTTTAATATAATTTAATGAGCCCGAAAAAGCATTTAAAGTAGGCTAATTAATGTTTTGAGTACTGTACTGGATCAGATTTATAACTTTTCATTCTGGGTAAAACTCCCGTCGCAGCCCTGACCTATCCACTAGTTTCCACATCCTGTCCCACTGGTGGTCAGGCACCTGGGGCGGCCAGAGCAAAGAGCGGACGAAAAAAAACCCGACAGCCCCATGGGGCCAAAAGACCGGGGCCTGGAGGACGTAGTAGGATTCATGACAAAAACAGGGATAGGCCAGCCCAACTCCAAGCAAGGCAACTACCGACCACCGAATAACCCCCCCCCCCCCCCCCCCCCACCAAAAAAAGGGGGGGGGGGGAACTAGTGAAAGGTTTAAGGACCAATTATATGGTTAATTTAGATAAGTGGACTGTATATTATTAACACCTATTAGCGGCCTAGGCGGTTTATTTATATGTACCGCCCAGCGGGGTGTTTTTAGCCAAAATAGGGCTGTTTACGTGATCATGTTCATGCCTAAATAAGACCCAGAACGTAAAACAAGTATCTATCCCTGAAAGGGCATAAACAGAGCTTTCGAATGACACCATAACGATCCTTTTATGATGGCTAGTTTTCTTGCAACAACCGTGCAACGCGAGTGCAAAAAGCATGTAATTAGGCACTTTCCCCATACAATTCCGTATATAGCGAGTGAGAGAGCGGGAGGGAGGAGGTGGGATTCGTGTCAGTAGGTTCGCCGCGGTGGTCTGGAGCAGTCATACGCTCGCTACTCTCCTGCCACCACTTCTCTCACTCTCAGCAACATTACGTGCTGAAATTGCCACACGACATATGTCGAGCGCCGCCACATAGTCCAGCTTTATTTAAACTCGACTTATGTTGCGCGCCGACAGTTAAGGGTTAATTTCGAAGAAGCATTAACCATATAGAATAATTACCCGTTAGATGAACTCAGCTGGTGATTGGAGGATTGCGGAAAATAGGCTAGATGACTTGAAGTGGTTAGTAATGTAAACAAGCGTATGAAAAGAGGCTACAATAGGCTAGGGATAGGCTAGATATTTACGTTAAATTTGTGATAATTAACAAAGATGATAATGTAGTGACTATATGGAATATGAGATGAAAGTGAAGCAAAAACACCTGATATATGAAACTTAGGAAGAAGGCTTAGCGTGTGTAGCTGGGACGGAGGTTGGTTGGAGAGTATGCGAGCGCGTTGTGTTTGTCTCTGTCGTGACCTACCGCTCACGCGCATAACATATGGAAAATGTATCCCATCTTTTTTACAATGAGATACTTATGAACAATCTTGAAAAATACAAATATATATATATATATGGGAATTATAATCCTACAATACTTTCCCATATACAACTACAGAATAATATATTCTACCAAATCATGGAACGTTCTACCAAGATTATGGAAGCGTTCAACTTAAGACTACGGAAACATACGTAACGCTACATCAACCCAGATTACGTAACATCGAGACTGTTCATACTAGTTAGAGTATACTAAGTATGGACAAATGATATGGACCTTTAAAGTTTTGGCAATTGCCTGTGTGACTTACCCTGCCCTTCCTTCCTACCTCCCTCCTCCCTCATATCTAGCAAATGTATCAACAACCACTCTAGTGAACTTTCGGTATTTAGTTTATTCAGCTTAATACTATTTATCCACATAAAATAGAAACCTATCACGATTTTTGTCTAACACAACCATAGACAGTGCTATTATATATTATTTGAACATGATGTTGAATTTAGCAGTTGCTGTTTACCTTGAACAGTAATGACAGAACCGAAAGCTTCTCTTGCCGTGTTGTACTCAAAGAAAGCAGGGTTACTTAAGCCGGCCCTTACCGTACTGTTACCAAGTCAGAGATTCAGAGGTAACTTTCACAATGCATTATACCCCTAGACAGACACCAATATACCACTAAATCATACAAATATCACTACAAAAAGATAGGAAAATATTATATTAATGTCCTAGGTATTTGAAATTATGCAAATGAGTAAAATGTATTATGATATAATGATAATGGCATTGATTAATATCTGGCAACAGTGTTGCACTATCATTTTCTGAACGTATGCGAACTTCGGAGTATTTATCCCATTAATATACACATCTATCACTATTTAAATTTAATACAACCATACACAGTGCTATTACATATTATTTGAACATAATATAGGATGGTCTTTCCTTTAAACCATTTTCAATATCTATTCACGAAAAATATAGGCCTAGCCTAGGCAGCGCTACCGGTAGGTACGAATTTAGCAGTTCGAATTTTGATTGAGAGTGGGATTAGGCCTAGGCCTAGCCTAGGGCTTAACATAGGATACTGTTTGGGGGTTGGGAATAGGCTCAGGCTGCTTTGGGCCTAATAGGTAAAAATAGTCAAATCGAGACAATTGCACAGCCAACATAGGCTAGCCTATTTATAGACTACCTTTCATTACTGCAGTTAAGCACAAACTTATTTTACAATGGAAAATAATGCATGAGGAGGGCTGGGTAGGCCTATTAGTATTTTGTGAAATAACTTATATTAGGTTAGGCTATAGTATACTTCATTAGGTTATTAGGCCTATGAGAAAACAGGCCTAGGCCTAGCTTAATTTTATTTCACTGCTCAACATATTTTGTTTTGTTTGCTGTTGAGCTCTGCATATATTCAGGTGGGCTTGGGTTTTAGTAAAATTGCATTAGGCTAGGCTACATATTTTTACTTCTATTGGAAAGCACAGGCCTACACAATAGTACACATGTTAAAGAATTTAGCCTAGCCTACCACAATTTAGCCTAGACTGAAGAACAAACAAAAATAGGCTAGGCTAATTGCAGCTAAATAATTTAGCCTAGCCTCCACAATTTAGCCTAGACTGAAACAATAAATAAAAATAGGCTAATTGCAGTTTTGGTAGGAGTTGTAGATGTGGGCATACCAAAAGCTTTGTTTACATAGCCTAGTCGCACGCTCGCAGTTAGGCCTACATTCGCTTCTAATTTAACTGCTGGGGTAAACTTGGTAAAGCCACCCTCAATCCGCCGGCCGGTAACAAAACAATTTACCCAACGCCTGGCCGTGGGATACAATAATGGGTTGAAGGGGCTTTATCCCCCTAGAATTATTGTCATCATCATATATATCACCAGCAGGGGCAAATAACCATAGTCAAATTAGACGTGAATGTAACTGCGAGCGTGCGACTACGTAAATAAAGGGGACGATAGACCCGCTAACACAACTCTTAACGCATTTTTTCCTAATGTATCAGATTTTGTTATATTTATGACCTCAACAGTTGAAAGATGACAATTTTATGGTTTATTTTATACAAAAACAATTGCTTTGTAACTTAGATACTCATATTTATGCTTATAATTGCAGTACGAGTGGGTTTTTTCTTTTTATATGTAGGCCTAGGCTAAACAAATTTTAGTTTTTGTTTTATAGGCTAAACTAGGCTGAATTTATGCTAATAAATATTAATTGGAGTAGCAAATCTGTCAAGGAATAGCCTAGATGTGGAAATTTACAGCCAATTTGCTCTAGCCCTTTTTGAGATACAGAGGTTAGAGATCGTTGGATACAATAATATGTTGAGGGGGTCAATCACCCCCCATGACATATTGTCTATCATCATATATATTGCCAGCAGGGGGCAAATAGCCTAGGCCTAGCCTAACTAAAACAAAAATCGCCGTCAAAATAGACGCGAACTTATATTAACTACGGTGATCGACCATTGCCCGCACCGGCCGTCCCCCGGTTATTGTTGAGGTCCTGAGGAACCGTATGACTTTGACGAGCTCTTCCCTCCGCAGTCTCCGCATCCCATGTATCGTCGTACGGTACCTCTTCCCATCCACATCCTACATCTGGTCATCCTACATATGCCTCCTAAGCCTCGCCTCGTCCCGTCTCTGAGCATGTGGATGGGCGTCCCTTTCTGGCTTCAAAGATGGATTCCTTCCGACAGCTCCTACTGGATTGTCTGGGGTTGGTTGATAAGGGCACCTCGCTTCAAGACATTGCTCTGGCCCTAGTACCGCGGTTTGTAGGTCTCTGGTTCACCACCTGATGACCTGCTA
>CM064572.1:40418805-40456305 GCA_032716605.1 Paralithodes platypus
GTGCCACTACACAGAACACAGTTGAATTTCCTGTACTCACTTTGGGCGGTAAATGTTGCCGTAGCCATGGGTGGGGCCCTACTCTGTCTTGTCCCGCCATATTGAACACTTCAGCCTGGAAGCAATGGGGGAATTTCGTATAATCCAGGCTCGGGTCTCCCTTTTCCCGTTTTATGGTTTCTTTTTGTGGTGATGGTATCTTATTGACAAGAGTCACCACACAAAATTCCTCCAAACAAATACCATGGCTAATGATTGACCTCATCACACTCTCTGTATTGGCATAGAAGTCCTTCAGGTCAGCTGTTTGGTGTTTGGGTGACACTAATTGATTGAATTTGGTAACATAAGCTGCCTTGATTCGATCTGGATGCCCATATGTCTCTTGCAGGAGCTCTATTGCTGGGACATAACTTGCACTTTCGATAATGAATCCTTCGACTAGCTTATGTGCATCACCCAGAAGCTGATCGACCCTTTAGATAGGTGAAGCGTTGTATATCTGTGAGGTCGGGATTGTCATGGATGGTACACTTGAACATCTCCAAAAATCCCGACCACAATGTGGCATCACCCTCAAATTTTGGAAGAGTAAGATGTGGTAATTTGACTGCGGATTTCTTTGGCTCCTTCTTGACCTCTGGAATCAAGATCCCCTTCAGTGTGGCAACGATAATTGTATGCCCTCCATATATAGGGTATCCTCTCTTAACTCCTCGATATACTCGGCGTCCTTCTCGTAAGTGTCGGCCAGGTCCTCCTGTGTGACCTCATACTTGTCAAGTTGCTTTTGAATACTGAGCAACCTGGCCTCCACCTCCACTCTAGACGCCGAATCAAGGAATTCGTTGATGTCAGAGGTCAAGACCGTCAAAGAGCCCTTAAGGCCAGCCCGACGCCTTTGTACACTTTTAGCCATGATTATACGGGAAGGAAATTTATTGACGTTAAATCAAACTATCAATGTCAGACCGAATAAGTTGCGGACAACAATACAGTACTCCGAGAAATCATTTTAAATCGCGAGCTGAAAATAAAACACCCTCACGAAATGCGGAATAAGAATTGTGCACAATGTAGACTAGCAATCTGGAGCCTTTCAAATTAACTCCTTACATAATAGTTATGATCTAGATCCAGAAATTACAGAATCATTACACCATAAGTTAAGAAAAGCCAGGAGGGAAATTTAGTACAATACAGTAGCCTATAGGCCAAAAATCTCTAGATGTAAAAAATAAAAGAGGTACCGATTTAAAGTTATAATAATTTCAAGAATTTTAAGAGAGAGAGCCAATAGGATAATTTAATCAGGCTAAACTCAATGGGTACCCAAAAATTTACATTAGGCCTATTAAATTTAATAAATGTGAAAATTGTACACAAGAAAAGTTCATATCAAGAAGTCACAAGGAAAAGGTTTTTGAGTTGGATTAACACACACTCAGCCTATCAGCTATCATATTACCCCGCCTTCAGGGCACACAACGAGAGTAGAATTTAGAAAGATATGTGCATGAATAACCTTTAAATTTGAAAGAAGTTATTTTTCAGTATAATTTTGATCTAGATTTAAATTATTATACAGTACAGTATGGATGAATTTAATCTAAATGCCGTGCCAATTGTGCAAGATTTTCTAGGGCTAAAGTAGTTTTAATATAATTTAATGAGCCCGAAAAAGCATTTAAAGTAGGCTAATTAATGTTTTGAGTACTGTACTGGATCAGATTTATAACTTTTCATTCTGGGTAAAACTCCCGTCGCAGCCCTGACCTATCCACTAGTTTCCACATCCTGTCCCACTGGTGGTCAGGCACCTGGGGCGGCCAGAGCAAAGAGCGGACGAAAAAAAACCCGACAGCCCCATGGGGCCAAAAGACCGGGGCCTGGAGGACGTAGTAGGATTCATGACAAAAACAGGGATAGGCCAGCCCAACTCCAAGCAAGGCAACTACCGACCACCGAATAACTCCCCCCCCCCCCCCCAAAAAAAAAGGGGGGGGGGAACTAGTGAAAGGTTTAAGGACCAATTATATGGTTAATTTAGATAAGTGGACTGTATATTATTAACACCTTATTAGCGGCCTAGGCGGTTTATTTATATGTACCGCCCAGCGGGGTGTTTTTAGCCAAAATAGGGCTGTTTACGTGATCATGTTCATGCCTAAATAAGACCCAGAACGTAAAACAAGTATCTATCCCTGAAAGGGCATACACAGAGCTTTCGAATGACACCATAACGATCCTTTTATGATGGCTAGTTTTCTTGCAACAACCGTGCAACGCGAGTGCAAAAAGCATGTAATTAGGCACTTTCCCCATACAATTCCGTATATAGCGAGTGAGAGAGGGAGGGAGGAGGTGGGATTCGTGTCAGTAGGTTCGCCGCGGTGGTCTGGAGCAGTCATACGCTCGCTACTCTCCTGCCACCACTTGTCTCTCTCTCTCAGCAACATTACGTGCTGAAATTGCCACACGACATATGTCGAGCGCCGCCACATAGTCCAGCTTTATTTAACTCGACTTATGTTGCGCGCCGACAGTTAAGGGTTAATTTCGAAGAAGCATTAACCATATAGAATAATTACCCGTTAGATGAACTCAGCTGGTGATTGGAGGATTGCGGAAAATAGGCTAGATGACTTGAAGTGGTTAGTAATGTAAACAAGCGTATGAAAAGAGGCTACAATAGGCTAGGATAGGCTAGATATTTACGTTAAATTTGTGATAATTAACAAAGATGATAATGTAGTGACTATATGGAATATGAGATGAAAGTGAAGCAAAAACTCCTGATATATGAAACTTAGGAAGAAGGCTTAGCGTGTGTAGCTGGGACGGAGGTTGGTTGGAGAGTATGCGAGCGCGTTGTGTTTGTCTCTGTCGTGACCTACCGCTCACGCGCATAACATATGGAAAATGTATCCCATCTTTTTTACAATGAGATACTTATGAACAATCTTAAATAATACAAATATATATATATATATGGGAATTATAATCCTACAATACTTTCCCATATACAACTACAGAATAATATATTCTACCAAATCATGGAACGTTCTACCAAGATTATGGAAGCGTTCAACTTAAGACTACGGAAACATACGTAACGCTACATCAACCCAGATTACGTAACATCGAGACTGTTCATACTAGTTAGAGTATACTAAGTATGGACAAATGATATGGACCTTTAAAGTTTTGGCAATTGCCTGTGTGACTTACCCTGCCCTTCCTTCCTACCTCCCTCCTCCCTCATATCTAGCAAATGTATCAACAACCACTCTAGTGAACTTTCGGTATTTAGTTTATTCAGCTTAATACTATTTATCCACATAAAATAGAAACCTATCACGATTTTTGTCTAACACAACCATAGACAGTGCTATTATATATTATTTGAACATGATGTTGAATTTAGCAGTTGCTGTTTACCTTGAACAGTAATGACAGAACCGAAAGCTTCTCTTGCCGTGTTGTACTCAAAGAAAGCAGGGTTACTTAAGCCGGCCCTTACCGAACTGTTACCAAGTCAGAGATTCAGAGGTAACTTTCACAATGCATTATACCCCTAGACAGACACCAATATACCACTAAATCATACAAATATCACTACAAAAAGATAGGAAAATATTATATTAATGTCCTAGGTATTTGAAATTATGCAAATGAGTAAAATGTATTATGATATAATGATAATGGCATTGATTAATATCTGGCAACAGTGTTGCACTATCATTTTCTGAACGTATGCGAACATCGGAGTATTTATCCCATTAATATACACATCTATCACTATTTAAATTTAATACAACCATACACAGTGCTATTACATATTATTTGAACATAATATAGGATGGTCTTTCCTTTAAACCATTTTCAATATCTATTCACGAAAAATATAGGCCTAGCCTAGGCAGCGCTACCGGTAGGTACGAATTTAGCAGTTCGAATTTTGATTGAGAGTGGGATTAGGCCTAGGCCTAGCCTAGGGCTTAACATAGGATACTGTTTGGGGGTTGGGAATAGGCTCAGGCTGCTTTGGGCCTAATTAGGTAAAAATAGTCAAATCGAGACAATTGCACAGCCAACATAGGCTAGCCTATTTATAGACTACCTTTCATTACTGCAGTTAAGCACAAACTTATTTTACAATGGAAAATAATGCATGAGGAGGGCTGGGTAGGCCTATTAGTATTTTGTGAAATAACTTATATTAGGTTAGGCTATAGTATACTTCATTAGGTTATTAGGCCTATGAGAAAACAGGCCTAGGCCTAGCTTAATTTTATTTCACTGCTCAACATATTTTGTGTTTGTTTTAGCTGTTGAGCTCTGCATATATTCAGGTGGGCTTGGGTTTTAGTAAAATTGCATTAGGCTAGGCTACATATTTTTACTTCTATTGGAAAGCACAGGCCTACACAATAGTACACATGTTAAAGAATTTAGCCTAGCCTACCACAATTTAGCCTAGACTGAAAGAACAAACAAAATAGGCTAGGCTAATTGCAGCTAAATAATTTAGCCTAGCCTCCACAATTTAGCCTAGACTGAAAAAACAAACAAAAATAGGCTAATTGCAGTTTTGGTAGGAGTTGTAGATGTGGGCATACCAAAAGCTTTGTTTACATAGCCTAGTCGCACGCTCGCAGTTAGGCCTACATTCGCTTCTAATTTAACTGCTGGGGTAAACTTGGTAAAGCCACCCTCAATCCGCCGGCCGGTAACAAAACAATTTACCCAACGCCTGGCCGTGGGATACAATAATGGGTTGAAGGGGCTTTATCCCCCTATGACTTATTGTCATCATCATATATATCACCAGCAGGGGCAAATAACCATAGTCAAATTAGACGTGAATGTAACTGCGAGCGTGCGACTACGTAAATAAAGGGGACGATAGACCCGCTAACACAACTCTTAACGCATTTTTTCCTAATGTATCAGATTTTGTTATATTTATGACCTCAACAGTTGAAAGATGACAATTTTATGGTTTATTTTATACAAAAACAATTGCTTTGTAACTTAGATACTCATATTTATGCTTATAATTGCAGTACGAGTGGGTTTTTTCTTTTTATATGTAGGCCTAGGCTAAACAAATTTTAGTTTTTGTTTTATAGGCTAAACTAGGCTGAATTTATGCTAATAAATATTAATTGGAGGGAGCAAATCTGTCAAGGAATAGCCTAGATGTGGAAATTTACAGCCAATTTGCTCTAGCCCTTTTTGAGATACAGAGGTTAGAGATCGTTGGATACAATAATATGTTGAGGGGGTCAATCACCCCCCATGACATATTGTCATCATCATATATATTGCCAGCAGGGGGCAAATAGCCTAGGCCTAGCCTAAATAAAAAAACAAAATCGCCGTCAAAATAGACGCGAACTTATATTAACTACGGTGATCGACCATTGCCCGCACCGGCCGTCCCCCGGTTATTGTTGAGGTCCTGAGGAACCGTATGACTTTGACGAGCTCTTCCCTCCGCAGTCTCCGCATCCCATGTATCGTCGTACGGTACCTCTTCCCATCCACATCCTACATCTGGTCATCCTACATATGCCTCCTAAGCCTCGCCTCGTCCCGTCTCTGAGCATGTGGATGGGCGTCCCTTTCTGGCTTCAAAGATGGATTCCTTCCGATGGCTCCTACTGGATTGTCTGGGGTTGGTTGATAAGGGCACCTCGCTTCAAGACATTGCTCTGGCCCTAGTACCGCGGTTTGTAGGTCTCTGGTTCACCACCTGATGACCTGCTATTGGGTTGTTGCCTTTACAGTGTTACGGTTCTACGAATGACCTAGAGTGAAAGTGACACGGTGGTGAATTTTAACCTTAACTATAAACTAATTTAATTGTGACATAGGATCTCTGCAACTACGGTAGGGCCAGAGCGGGCGAGTATTCACCTGAGGTTGCCCTTAACCCCCAAGACAAGACAAGACAAAATTCTAGAGCTGGTTTTACTCAGATTTTGTGAGTTTTAATTTAGCCTAGCCTAGGCCTAAGAGTTCAGAAGATTTGCAAAATGCACCCCATACTAGCCTACCCATAGCCTAATAGGCCTAGTGATTCTTTTTTGGCAGACCACCCACAAATTTTCATATAGCCTAAGTTCTGGAATGCATGTTGGAATAGCCTTCCTATAAACTGTAGGCTAGGCTACTTCCTTTTAATTTAAGTTTGATTCTTTGGAAAAATCTATTAGGCCTAGACCAGGGCAGAAAAGTAACATTTAAAATGACGTGTAAAAAGTCGCCCATAAACGGCGGGCCGCTATGTTATTGTAATTTGGGAGTTTATTTCGTCTGTTGATTGACTTTGTCCTTAATTGGGGATCCTATGAATTAGCACAGATGATGATGACTTACCGTACATCATAATACGTGACGGGCAGACGTGGGGGGGCAGAGACCCCCTCACCATATTTTGTGTCCCACAGTAATTTTTAATGGGATGGATATAGTTACCGGGTGTACGGTCGTCATGATTACATAGGGCGATCGCCGCGGTTAACTTCGCGTCTATTTTGACGGCGATTTTTTTCGGCATATTTAATTTTATTCACTTCCTTTTATATTTAGGCTATAATCTAGCTTTGGCACGACAATAACCCTAACCTAGTCTTTCTTAAAGATTCTTCTAATCTTCCAGTAGCCTATAGCCTAATTTAGGTCATTTTTAAAGGCACACAATTAAATGGTTGGTATTTTAAACGACACTACTGCAGCATTATGTGAAACAATTTATTAGAGATAATAGGCAACAATAGATTCGCCATATTTTTCTCCATAGGCTGTAGTCCGCATGGAGGATTTTCGTTATCGACAAATTGAAAAAATTCCCACTTCACAGACAAAATAGACAAATACACCAAAAATCGGGGTGTGGGGGTAGTAGCCCCCACCCATAATAGCCTACTATAATAGGTTAAGTAAGGTTGTTAGGTTAGGCTAGGCTAATGTCCTTTCAAAGGGGTATAGGCCTAGTAAACACTAGGAGAGCCTATACCTGGTCAAGGGTAAGTCCTGCTGTAGTCAACTTGAATGCTACCTTAAATTGTAATATTAGACTAGGCCTAGCCTATAGATAAAATAGCCTAGCCTACTTATTTATTGTAGCCTATAATATAGGCCTAGCTGGGTAGAATGTAGAGTTCGGGCGTACCACCACCATTGTTTACACTGCGCAGAGCGGCGACGGAAGCTTGCCATCATGTTCCCGTCCATTTTGAATGCCGTTGGATACGATAATATGTTGAGGGGGGCAAACACCCCCTATGACATATTGTCATCATCATATAATATGCCAGCAGGGGGCAAATAGGCCTAACCAAAAAAAATCGTCGTCAAAAACTCAAAATAAACGCGAACTTACAGTAACTGCGGCGATCGACCATGTAAACATGACGGCGGCGGCGGCGGCGGCGGTGGACGCTTGCGATCATGTTCCCGTCTATTTTGACTG
The DNA here is from genome assembly GCA_032716605.1 of Paralithodes platypus. NCBI lineage: Eukaryota > Metazoa > Arthropoda > Malacostraca > Decapoda > Lithodidae > Paralithodes > Paralithodes platypus. The sequence goes on from CM064572.1 coordinate 40,426,289, forward strand.
CCATTAGATACAATAATATGTTGAGGGGAGGGCTTTGCGGCAATTTTTTTGGGTTGTTTGCCCCCTACTGGCAATATATATGATGATGACAACACGTCATGGGGGCAAAGCCCCCCTCAACATATTATTATATCCAATGGCATTCAAAATAGACGAGAACATTATCGCAAGTGTCTGACGCCGACATGTTTACATATGTCGATCACCGTGGTTAAAGGCTGGTTCACACAAAGCCGAGTCGGTGCGCGAGTCCAACACGAGTCACACTCGTCGATTATCGCCGTCGCTGGAGGCTGAGTCGGCCGCGAGTAGCAATTGCTTCCGAGTCAAGGAGAATGTAACACGAGTTAACTCGAGTCAATACGAGTCAACACGTGTTCATGCAAGAGTCTGTACGAGTAACTGAGAGTCAAAACGAGTGTAACACGAACCCAACACGAGTGTCAAAAATTTGAAAAATAATGGCCACATTCCAGGGCACGTAAACAAAGAGTATGGACGAGTCTAACACGAGTCAACGCGATTGTTACACGGATCAACATGATTGTTATACGGATCAACACGAAAGACAACGCGTTGACTCTCGTTCGATCTCTGTTGCACACGTGTTGACTCGTGTTACATCCGAGTAAACTCGTGTAAACTCTCGTTGATTCATCCTACATTTTTTAAATAACGGTATTTCAAATGACACTTGCTTTATCGTGTTACACTCGTGTTTTTTTCTCAGTGGATCGTGTTTACTCTTGTTTACTCGTGTTTTCACTTGTGTTTGAATCGTGTAAACTCTGGCATCATGGGGGCACCAAATTTTGGCACTCACATTCGTGCTTTCTACTCTTGTTGATACGTGTTGCATGTGTGTTACATACGTGTTGTTGTGTGTAGACACGTGTTGCTTCGTCAACGTCGAAATGATGACGAAAAGCGACGAATCACCAAAGAGTGTTACACGGGTTTACACGAGTCAACACGAGTTAACACGAATAACGAAGTTATTCAGAGTCAAACATGAGTTAACACGTATGTACACGAGTCTACACGTATTTAGGCCACACTCGTGGGTACTCGCCACGGGGCCCAAAAATTTCATGCATGCACAACATTTTTGGACCCTGTGGCGAGTAGCCACGAGTGTGTCGAGTAAACAAAGAGTATACACGAGCGTAGCACGAGTCTATACGAGTGTTGAGGAGTATCAACGAGTCATTGCTGAATAGCAAAATTTCATCACTCGTGTTGGACTCGCGCACCGACTCGGCTATGTGTGAACCAGCCTTTAGTTCGCGTCTATTTTGAAGGTGTTTTTTTCGGTTATTTGCCTCCTGGTGGCAATATATATGATGATGACAATATGTCATGGGGGGGGGTGACCCCCCTTAACCTATTATTGTATCCAAAAGCAGTCAAATAGACGGGAACATGATGGCCAGCGTCCGCCGCCGCTCCGCGTAGTGTAAACAAGGCTGGCGGTACACCCGAACTCTACATTCTACCCCACTAATTTTCCAACTAGCATAACCGATGATTATCAATGATCAATCCCAGTCAGAAACGTCCATGCTTCCCTCCCATAAGTCAATGTCGGGATTACCACACTGTCATGCAAGGACTTCTTTACTTCCATGCTGACCACCCTATTTCTTCTTACTGCTTTCAGAGTTCCTACAACGCTCTTCCCCTGTTACACTTTCTCCCACACTTCTTCATCCATAGGCCTACTCACATCTATACTCAACACACTGCCCAAATACTTAAATGAGCTGACATTCTTCATAGCTGTTCAACCTCACTTCACACTCTATGGTTGCACCCCTTTCAAAGACCATAATATTGCTCTTCCTAGCATATACCTCCAGATTCCGTTTTTCACACACTGTTCCAAACATATTTACCTGACCCTGCAACTCCCATTTACTATCGCTCATCAGAACTGTGTTGTCAGCAACAGTAGTACCGGTACTGTACTGTTGAGGCAACTTCCACTCGTTTCCTTCCCTTATCAGCGGTACTCCAACATCCGCTGCTCTTCCTTGTATTTCTTTCATGACTCCATCCATATACTGTACCGGTATATATTGAACAACCATGGGGACATCACACACACCCTTGCTTTAACCCAACATTTAGATTAACCCGGGAACTGCCGGGAGACTCTTAAGAGTTCCCCCGGCGGACTGCGGGAAGACTCTTAAGAGTAAGGGAAAACAAATCCATTTAAAACACCCAAAAAAAAAAAAATAAAAAAAAAAAAAAATTGTATTTTTTTTATTTTTTTTTGCCCCTGGGCCATGCCAAATATCACTCCTCCTCCCCTCCTTTCCTCCCCTCCTTCAGTTATCACCTATTTTCCCTGTTATTCCCTTATTCTGTGGTCTATTTTTGTGCTAACATTAGCGAGTTGCAAGCAGGGCATTGTCATCACCGTTACCAAGCGAGTGGAAGAGAGAGAGAGAGAGAGTATCGATCGACAGTCTCTCTCCAGACTTGGGAAAGAGTGGTGGGGAGGGAGGTTGCCTCAGCCATACATTATGTAACTCCCGGCCTGTATCGCCAATTTTGACCATCCAAACGCTGTTTCCACTTGTTTTATTGTTGTAACAGGTTAATACCTTTATAATCACCCTATAATAGGCACATATGGATAAGTATTAATGCTATTTATGGTAAAATAACGATGTTAGTGATGGGAACAGCTCAAATACGTCAGCACAGGAGTGTGGTGTCTCATACCCCCCATGCGCACTTCTTAGGTTAACGCTTTACTGGCGGCCCGCAACATAAGTCGAGTTAAATAAGTTTGGACTATGTGGCGGCTCACACCATAAGTCGTGTGCGAATTTCAGCACGTAATGTTGCTGAGAGAGAGAGACAAGTGGTGGCAGGAGAGTAGCGAGCGTATGACTGCTCCAGACCAGCGCGGCGGGCCTACTGACATGAATCCCACCCTCCTCCACCCTCTCACACTCGCTACATAGTGAAATGTATGGGGAAAGTACCGAATTACATGGTTTTTGCACTAGTGTTGCGTGGTTGTTGCAAGAAAACTAGCGGTCATACAAGGATCATTGTGGTGTCATTGGAAAGCTCTGTTTATGCCCTTTCAGGGATAGATTCTTGTTTTACGCTCTGGGTCTTATTTAGGCATGAAAATGATCACGTAAACAGCCCTATTTTGGGTAAAAACACCCCGCTGGTGGGTACATATTATATACCGCCTAGGCCGCTCTTTAGGTGTTAAAGAACTCGCTCTGTTAATTATCCACACATACTGACACCTTTGCACCCTCATACATGCTCTTCATTGCTTTCAGCAACTTGCCATCTACTCCGTATATTCTCAGTACCGGTACTTTCCACATACCTTCTCTATCAATTCTGTCATAGGCCTTCTCCAACTCCATAAATGCAGCATACAACTTTTGTCGCTTCTCCAGATATTTCTCCACAACACATTTCCGGGCAAAAATCTGAGCTACACATCCTCTTCCCTTCCTAAGATGACTACAGTATGCTAACCATTTTCCCAGCAATACTGACTGAAAATGCCCAAATATATTGCATGTCCTCTTCAGATTTATCTAAAATATGTAAAATTACACCAAATACCACTACAGTAGCACTGAAATCAATAAAACTCACTAACAGGATAAATAAATGGAAGAAATACTCCAAAACATTAATATGTTAACCCTTTACCCAGCAATACTGACTGAAAATGCCTAAATAGATTGCATGTGCTCTTCAGATTTATACATACATACGTACATAACATTTTAAGACTGAGTGCTCCACACAGATGTGCAGTTTCAGTCTCTTTTCCTAATGGCAGCATTCCAGGCAACCCTGTTAAGGGATGCTTTACTTGTCAAGTTTTTGGATTTGAGATCGGCACGTATAGTCCGATCCCAGGTCTTACTCGGTCCACCCCTTGGTGCAGCTCCCTCCACAATCGCAGACCTGCATCTTTTCATCCAATTTTGTTCATCCATTCTCTCCACATGTCCATACCATCCCAGTTTACTTGTACGCATCTCCTCGCTAATACGCTTTATACCTAAACGTCTCTTCAGCTCATTATTTGTTATTCTGTTGACATCCTTTATCTGAAATATGTAAAATTACACCAATTACCAACTACATTTCCAACAATTTAATAAAGTACACTCACAAGATAAAGAAAATGTAAGAAATAGCCCTAAAGATGAATTTAATCTATCTATCTATTGACGGACGCCTTGATCCCCGAAGGATTGGCCACGAACGAAACACCCCTATGCACCTCTGTCCCCAGTCAGTCGACGCCCCTCCTCCCATCCAGCACCGCTTTCACGCATATACTTCTTAACTCCATCCTTCCACCTCTCTCTCGGTTTATTTCTCCCTCTGTCCTTCCACCTCACTCGTACACTCTCTTAGTCATTCTCTCGCTTCCCATACGTTCCACATGGCCGAACCATCTCAAGGTGTTCTTTTTCGCACTTTCCAGGACATTTACACCACACCTCTCTCGTACTTCCTCATTCGTCTGTCTATCCCTCCATGTAGCTCTGCACACACTGCTCAAGTAACTCATTTCCATCCCTTTCACTCTTGGTTTGAATCTCTCCAACAACGTCCATGCTTCGCTTCCGTAAGTCAGTGTCGGGATTACCATACTGTCATGCAAGGACTTCTTCAGTTCCATGCTGACCACCCTATTTCATGTTACTGCTTTCAGCATTCCTACAACCCTCTTCCCCTGTTGCACCCTCCCACACTTCTTCATCCATACTCCCATCTTTACTCTGTACACTGCCAAGATACTTAACCCGTACAGCCCCGGCCGGTTTTATTATTTTTGTGCACCAGAACCCGGGCAATTTTCATTTTTTTTTTTTTTTATAAATATATCAGAATGTGTTAGAAAATAATGATAGACATGAAGAAATTTGAAAAAAGTACTTACCTAGGCCATTTGGGGGTCCTGGGAGGTAGTGGGGGTCCCCAGCCTCAGAGGAGCCTCAGCGCCATTTCAAATCTCCCGCGCCAGCAGCCAGTTGCCAGCCGCCAGGCAGCATGACTTATTTTGCACCTCTCGGACATAAAGTGCGCTTCAGAGTTCATAGAATGTCTTTGTATATCACATAATGTAAATATAACTGAAGTTGTAGTGTGATAAGTGTCTTCATTCAAGTATTACAAGTGCGCACGAGTGTTAGCGTCCCCGTTGCCATGGTGATGGCGGCCATCTTGGGCGGCCATCTTTGCTCATGACAATAACAAAATGCACGTACGAACACACGGCCAGACAGCGGACCGAGTGACCCACATTCCACAGCACCCTCCCTCTTTCTTTCTCTGTCTGGCTGTCACTTTCACTCAAGGTCACTCTGTCTCTCCTTTTCATTGAATTATTTGTACTTGTTCATTGTTTTACCTAAGATTATGAGGTGTATATACATTGGTTTACGCACTTATTGTCTCTTATTCTTATAATTATTTGCACACAGTTTTATAAGTTTAGAATTTACTTAGTGTTTTATATTGTTCGGTACTTTGCACTTGTAAATTATATATATATACACACTGTTTTATATTCACTTTTTGCGTCTTTTATATACACTGTTAGTATTACATTATAGCGTCTTTTATCGCAGTCTTTGAACACTTTGAACACTTAGAAGTGCTCGAGGGTGTGATAATCCCTGAAGCAGGTGGGAAAACACAGTCCCACATCACATTCTTCACACATCGTCCGGGTGTCTGTCCGTTTTGGTGTGCGTCTGCCTGTGTTGCGACACACATGACACCGTCTGCGTGGGTTGGGTTTTACTTCGTTGGGCGGGACAAAATCGCAAAAGTGGCGTTGTGTCAGTCTGGCGGGGCCTTCTGGTGCTTGAAAACGAGCTGCGGGACGTTGCTGGCGGCGTGGACCCTCCCTGAAGAAGAACAGAAGCTCCCGTGCAAGTTCGATGCAGTACGACTCCATCGTCTCAACTTCACCTGTTATTTCATGATATTGGATGTGGCAGTTGTAGAGGGTGAGGTCGAGTAGGTGGAAAAATAGTTTTTTATCCCACCTCATCGTCTTCCTGGCACACTCGACCGACGATATGACAGAGTCTGACTTGTCAACCAGCCGCATGTTGATGTTGTAGTCAATGATTGCAACTGGTTTTTTGACCGCCTCACCTGTGGCTCTATCACGGCGTTTGGTGTCCTCTAAGCGGGGCAGGTGGATACTGGTGAGGATATTGACGTCACGATTGTCCATCCACGAGAGCATCAAGATATTATTTGCCTGGAGGTGGATGATGGAGCCCTTCTCCCGCCTTTCGGGTAGCTCTGGCATGTAGACACGATTCCTCCTGACGGTGCCACAGACGCCAGTGTTTCTGCTATACAGGAATTTGGCAAGGGAAGGGCTGGTGTACCAGTTGTCGAGGTACAAGATGTGTCCCCTGTCCAAATATCCCTCCAACATGGTGATGACAACGGCCCCAGATATCCCATATGTCCTCTCCTCCACCAGTTCAGTGACCTTGCCCATGTAAAGGATGATGTCCTGGATGTAACCGGTTTTGCAGTCGCACATCACGAACAGTTTCAGGCCATAACGGTGACGCTTGCTGGGGATGTACTGTCGGATGCTAATATTCCCCCTCCATAGCACCAGACTCTCATCAATGATTAGTTTTTGGTAAGGTTTGAAGGAGGCTGCAAACTTAGTTTTCAGGTATTCAAATATAGGTCTTATCCTCTCCATCGGGTCTTTGGTATTCCTGGAGCGTTCCTGGTTCCTGGTGTGGCTTGCCAGGCTATCAATAAAGTGCAGGTTTCCCATGATTGCCGTGAATCTATTCCTGCTCATGACTTTCCCAAAGAAGGGGGTTGCGATGAGGGGATCACATGACCAGTACTTCCTGAGAGACGTCTTCTTGGTGACCCCCATCAGGATGACCAGTGCCAGGAATGCATAGAACTCATCGGAAGACAAATCCACCCATGAGAGACGTGCCGAGTTCCTCTTCTGCTCCTTCCCTGCCATAAAATAATAGTTGTACCAGTTCGTCTGGTCAACAATCAAGCCGACAAGGTTGGCAGTGAAGAACTGCAGAAAAACACCCAGTCTTGTGGTGTCAGGTCCACGATTGGGCATGGTAGGGCCGGCCTCAGCTGCCCCCAAAAAGTGGTATTGTCCTGGTAGATAGTTCTCCCCATCCACCCAATCCCACCTATCAGCGCCTTCGTCGTCGCTAGATGGGGCATCGGGCTCATCAGGGTCATCGTCAGGGGCACCGGGGCGGGTTGGGCGGGTGCGGGTGGAGCGTGGGCGGCGTGGGCGAGAGGTGGACCTGGGTCTGGAGCTAGACCTCGAACTTGATCGAGAGCTAGATCTAGAGCTCGAGTCGTTGCTGGGGCGTCTTATTTGTTTCACCTTCTGCATTCGGCCGCGGGTGGCACGCCCGCGAGATATGACACGTCCCCGTCGTTTGCTTGCAGGGCGTTGGGGCAGATCGGGGCATTGTGGAGAGGCTGGTGATAATGCAGTGGCGCGGGAGGGGCCTGGTTCAGGTGAGGGAGACATTCGTGGCGGGGTGTACGGGATGGAGCCTGAAGGTGATAGTGGGGGGGAAGAATGGCGAGGCGGAGAGTCTGGTAGTAGTAGTGGTGGTGGTGGTGGTGGTGGTGACTCATCCCCCCCTCGTGCTCTGGGTCAGGAGGGAAGAGGGAGCGTTTTGGGTCACGTGACCGCCTTTGTCTCGCACCACGTTGTGCCATTTCTCCATCACCAGGTTGTTCGTCACTAGGTTTGTGACGACCATAGAACCTCCCCGGGGTATTTTTATTGAGTGGGGAGATTATGGAAAGTGGGGGAGAAGGCAGGCGGGGTTGTGGGTGTACCTCCTCTTCACTCCCAGACTCGCCCCTTCTTCTCTTCAATCCCTTTCGTTCTTCCCCAGGTACACGCACGTAATTTTGAGGGTCAGCAGGTTCATCTGCAACAACAACCTCTTCCCCACTTTCTGAGGATTCAGTGGGGTCTTGGGGAAGTGGGCGGCGGGGAGGTGCACTTGCCCCTTGCTGTCTTTGTGACGGCCTACGCCGCCTGACAGGAATCTGAGCAAGCTCTTCCTCTAGCTCTCTTATTTCGGCTTGGGAGGGGGCATACTCGTCTCCAGACTCGTCCAATGCCGAGTCAGTGTCACTATCAGGGCTGTCAGTGTCGTACAGTATATCCATGACCTCCTCTGTACTGCAGGGGCGGGTAAGGCGGGCACTATAACGTCGAGACATGGTGTTTCACTCGAGAGGGTGCGCGGTAAACTGACCATGAGGTGTGAGAAGGCGGGTGCCCTCTCCCGTCCCCGCGCGCGCACGCGTATGGACAAAACGTTTTGGAAGTAGTCCGCCGGATCCCAAAGTAGTTCCCATATAAATCTAGAGCCATTCTGAGACTTACGACTGGAGCTATAAGGGTGACGCGTTAGGCGCATCTCTGGGGCTGTGCGTTACATACATAGCCGACGCGTCAGACGCGTCGCTGGGGCTCCACGGGTTAAATGAGCTGACAATCTCCATAGCCTGACCGTTCAACTTCACCTCACACTCTGTGGCTTTCACCCCTTTCGAAGACCATAACCTTGCTCTTCCCCGCATTTACCTTCAGATTCCATTTTTCGCACACTGTTCCAAACATATTTACCAGACCCTGCAACTCCCATTCATATCGTCAGCAAACAGCAGTACACAAACATCCACGCATGGGTCGTCTCCTACACGAAGCAGTCCGCAGCCATGGATCAAAAAACGCCATCCGAGAAGAAGCAGCAGTGACATAAATCATCCAACGCCAAGAAAAAAACAGAGGCAACCGAGGACCACCAGCGATAAGGACCGAAGACAGCGAGGACCGAGGACAGCCAGAATAAATGTAGATCCGACAAGAAAAAAAATTAAAGAGCGTTCGTGAGTTCTAAAATAACAAATTTAAAGGTTTTCTATGCAAACGCTCGTAGCATACGCAATAAATTTTCAGATTTAGAGGAGCTAGTGTTTACAGAAAATTATGATGTGATTGGCATAACAGAATCTTGGCTCAATACAGACGATAGAGACTTTTTAGCAGAGTATTCACTTCCCGGTTATGTAATGTTTGAGAAAAGCCGAATAATTCGAAATGGAGGTGGCGTTTTACTTTATATCAAAGGAAGTTAACCCTACCCTCTTGTCAAAACCTCAGATTGTGAACGTCGACGCATCTTTGTGCTAATAAAGAATAATAAAGGTACCAAAATAATACTTGCATTAATATACAGACCTCCAGCTCAATCAGTGCAAACTGACCGAGATATTACGAACAAATTGCAGATGTAAGTAACTCACAAGATACCGTAATTTTTGGTGACTTTAATTTACCTGTGACCAAGTGGGGCGATACTCTTACTTCACACTCCGGACATGACTTGTATACGAACTTGCAAGAGAGTTCGCTTTATCAATTTGTTGGAACGCCGACCCGTGGTAATAACGTTCTTGACATTGTACTTGCAACAAAAGAAGAATTAATAGAGAATTTGAATGTTGGTGATGAATTCAGTAACAGCGACCATCGTACGATAACTTTCACTTTAAACTTTACTAGTAACGAACCAAATAGCAGCATCGAAAAAGTCCCTAATTTCAAGAAAGCAAACTTCCATAAACTTAGAGCTATGTTTAAAGAAACTGACTGGAGCTTTTTAATTCACAATAACGACATAAATACATCTTGGAAGTTATTCGAAGCCACTTACCTAAAAGCAGTGCAAGACTGCATACCATCGAAAACTCGGCGTCCAGGCCATAATAATAAGCCCAAATGGTGGAATAAAGATATTTCAAACTGCCTGCTTGCTAAAAAATTTGCTAATGATAGATTAAAATCCTCACAAAATGACGAAGAACGGGTGAAATTTGTAGAGCTACGACGCAAAGCCAAAAAGTTAATTAAGCAAAGTAAAAAGACCTTAGAGTTACATATTGCGAATCAAAGTAAAACAAACCCGAAAGAATTCTATAGTTATATCAGAAAGAAAAAAGTCGTTACTTCAACTGTTGGACCGTTAGTCGATGAAAATGGAGAATACACCAAAGACGAAGAACAAATGAGTAATGCCCTCAATACCTTCTTTGCATCAGTTTTTACAACAGAAGACCTCAGTGATATCCCTACACCATCGCCGATTCAGATTGATAATTCAGATGTTCTAAGCAATATCACCGTTACAGAGAGAGAAGTATTGAATTGTTTAGATAAACTCAAGGTAAATAAAACGCCTGGACCTGATACAATCTCGCCTAGAGTTCTAAAGGAAGCTAAGGATGAGCTCTCTAAACCACTGACATTACTATTCAATAAATCCTTGCAGTCTGGAACTATGCCCGATCAGTGGAAGCTAGCCAACGTAACACCGATATTCAAAAAAGGCAGCAAATCCCTACCCAGTAACTATCGTCCAATTAGCTTAACCTCAGTTGTATGTAAAATGCTAGAAACGGTCATACGAGACAGACTCGTAAATCACTTAGAGGAAATAACATACTTAAAGATACTCAACACGGCTTTCGTAAAAAACGTTCCTGTTTAACAAACCTCTTAGACTTCTTCCACGATATCCTCAACCTCTACGATGAGAGTAAAGCTGTAGATATTTATACCTTGATTTTCAAAAGGCCTTTGACAAAGTTCCCCACAAACGTTTACTGCTAAAACTAAAAGCGCATGGAATACAAGACGGTGTTGAAATGGATAGAAAATTGGCTCAGCGACAGAAAGCAAAGAGTAGTCATAAACGGTAAGGCATCTAAATGGACCAATGTAAGTAGCGGGGTACCCAGGGATCGGTACTAGGACCAATTCTCTTTCTAATTTACATCAACGACATAGATGAGGGTCTCACCTGTACAATCTCAAAATTTGCTGACGATACAAAAATTGCAAATAGCGTACTCTCAAAAGAACAAGTTGACGATATGCAACACAATCTAGATAAATTGTCATGTTGGGCCCAAATTTGGCAAATGAGTTTCAATGCTGATAAATGTAAAGTACTACATATCGGATACCTAAATGAGAAAGCAAACTATTCGATGAATGGCACTCAGCTTAAGAATGTAAACAGAGAAACCGATCTGGGAGTAACAATATCGAGTAACCTAAAACCGAGTCAACAATGTTCAGAAGTTGTTAAGAAGGCAAACAAAATAATTGGCTTTATAGGCAGGTCATTTGAGCATAAATCCAAAGAAGTTATCCTAACCCTTTACAATTCATTAGTCCGCCCTCTTCTGGAATACTGCGTTCAATCCTGGTGCCCTTATTACCAAAAAGATATAAACAAGCTAGAACGAGTTCAACGTAGAGTTACCAAAATGATACCTAGCCTAAAGAACAAACCATACGAAGAGCGTCTTAGAGAATTAAATCTATTTCCTTTAACCCAGCGCAGATTAAGAGGTGACTTAATTCAAGTGTTCAAAATCATCAAAGGCATCGACAATATGAACTGTAGTAAGTACTTCACTATCGACCAATCTAATTACACGCGGGGAAACGGTTGCAAAATTATTGGTAAATCTTTTAACTCACACGAATCTAAGAATTTCTTCTTCAATCGAGTTGTCAACTTGTGGAATGGGCTTCCCCGAAACGTTATAGACTGCATCACCGTTGATTCATTTAAACTCCGCCTAGACAAATATCTCGCATCAAACCCGCGACTGACTGCGTTTGTAAATGAATAACTTTATTTTATCCCCCCTCAGTTACTAACCCATCTGTCCCCTACTAACTTCCTAATCCTGCCACGGACATTAGTTCCAGGGCAGTAATTCCCTTTCCAATGTTCCCTTACCCACTCTAAACCACTGTTTGGACACTTGATCCTCAGTGTTTTGGAGGACAAGCAACCTAGAAGGGTCACTAGATCTGTTGTTGCTTGATTTCCTTTGTACTCCTTTGTACTCCTTTGTACTCCTTTGTACTGCTCTTCCTTGTATTTCTTTTATGACTCCATCCATATACTGTATATATAGAACAACCATCGGGACATCACACACCCTTGCTTTACCAAACATTCAGATCAAAGAACTCCCTCTGTTCATTCTTCACACGTACTGATACCTTTGCACTCTCATACAATCTCTTCACTGCTTTCAGCAACTTGCCATCTACTCCATATATTCTCATTACTTTCCACATACCTTCTCTATCAACTCTGTCATTCCACTCGTTGCCTTCCCTTATTAGTGGTACACCAACATCCACTGCTCATCCTTGCATTTCTTTTATGACTCCATCCATATACAGTACAGTATATATTGAACAACCACGGGGACATCACACACCCTTTCTTTAACCCAACATTCAGATCAAAGAACTCGCTCTGTTCATTCTCAACACATACTGACACCTTTGCACCCTCATACATGCTTTTCACTGCTTTCAGCAACTTGCTATCTGCTCCGTATATTCCAAGTACTTTCTACATACCGGTACCTTCTCTATCAACTCTGTCATAGGCCTTTTCCAAGTCCATGAAGGCAGCATACAACTTTTGTCCCTTCTCAAGATATTTCTCCACAACATATTTCAGGGCAAAGATCTGAGCTACACATCCTCTTCCCTTCCTATGATGAATACGGTATGTTAACCGTTTCCCCAGCAATACTGACTGAAAATGCCCAAATATATTGCATGTGCTCTTCTGATTTATCTAAAATATGTAAAATTATACCAAATACCAACTACATTAGCACAAAACTCAATCAATCACAGAAACAGGATAAAAACATAGAATAAATACCCCAAAAGATGAATACGTTAACCCTTTCCCCAGCAATAATTACTGAACATGCACAAATAAATTGCATGTGCTCTTCAGATTTAGCTGAAATATGTAAAATTACACCAAATACTAACTACATTAGCACAAAAATCAATCAAGCACTTTAACAGGGTAAATAAAATGGAAGAAATAGCCCAAAAATGAATTTATCTATAGCCTACCGGTATATATTGCCGGACACCTTGATCCCCGAAGGGGTGACCATGAACGAAACGCCTGCGTATTTCAAGCTCGCTTGAGTTATCACTCGATCGTCTTTTAGAGCTTTTTGGCCCGGGGTAATTACCACACCATCGCGTCATAAGGAGTTTGAGGGGGTTAAATTGCTAGATACATAGAGGAAGAGGAATGCCAAGTAAAGCTAAACAAAAATATATAAGATATTTAAAAAAAAGGGTTGCTTATAATAATTTGTACCTCTGCAGTTTCTCCATGGCTAACGAAAAAGGTCACATTCCTAAGAAGCCCCAACCAAAAAGGCCAAGCTTCTGTACAGAAAAAATGCCACACCATTACCCTTATGGTGACCCTATCAAATAATCAAAACAACCACACTTCTTAACCCAATTCCCGCAGGGCCCCTCATATGACGGAGACGATTTTCCGGCTATTTTGTAGCCTGTGAGCCAGGCCAACTTTTGCAAGCAGCACGGATGGACGTCAGCCGGAGCCTACAGGCCCCGCCACGACACTGAGGTTTGTGTGAGAGAGAGCTCACTTATGTGCAGTGTCACATATAGCGAAAACAGAAAATAATTGGTAATTTTTAGCGATTTCGCCTATCGGATTTGGTAATTTTTAGCAATTTTGCCCTTCGTTTGCAAGATCCTTACAAGAAAACCAGACATCGTACAGGGATGATTCAGGAGTAATTTGAAAGCTATTACCGTACTTTCACGAATGCATAATTGTATTACGCTCTGGCTTTTGCTTATGCATGAAAATGAGCAGGGAATGAAGGCAATTTCGGGCAATTATGCCTACTTGTACAGGATTAATAGCTTTAACCAAAATGGTCACACTCCTTAATGGTCTAAGTGGCCATAGCCAAAATGATTACACTATATTCCTTCTGTACTTTTTCCATGCCCGATAAGATACATGATATTTTGATATATGTGGCACAGCCCTTGTATCCAACACAATACCCTGCGTGCAACCCCGCTCGAACCCCGCACAACGTTGCTTGCAACTTTAATTATTATTATTATTATTATTATTCCCTTGTCTCATTTTCTTCCCGTTCCTCCTTCTCCTAACCATATGCTCTTCTCATCCTTCTCATATCTCCTTTATCTACCTCTCATCTTCTTCATTTACTCCCACCTCTTTTCTTCCTTCCCTTCTCATTACCCCTTCTCTACCACATTCTTCCTTTCTCCATTCCCTCTATTCCTATGCATCTTCCACCTCTCCTTCTCACCTTTTTCCATCATCTTTTGTCTCCATTCTTCTCCCCTTCTCTACTACCTCCCTTCTTCTCCCAACCCCTACTTCGATCTCCTTTGCCCATTCCTTCTGCCTTACTCCAACCATCCCCCCCCCCCACACCTTCTCATTCTCTCCTCTTTATCATCCACCTCCTTTCTTCCCTCCTTCTCTATCATCTTCTTTCTTCCTATCTACTTCACTACACTTAACATGCACACCACACTTCCTCCTTCATAATTATTATAAACAAAAAATGACGAACAAAGGCCCAGCCTCGGAGTCCCCAGGGGGGGGGGGGGTGGGGGGGGGCGGCGGGGGGCATAAATACCCCCACACATGCCCGACCTTCCCCTGACGACCCCTCTAAATACTCTGGACCACGGCCTGTCACTCTTACTATAAACTTTTGCAATATTCGCGGCCTTTCCTCTAATTTTCACTCTATCGAACACCATCTCTCCTCCTCCAGACCTGATCTTCTTTTCCTCACCGAAACTCAGGTGTCTGAAGCAACTGCCAGCAGCCCCTTCTCTGTATCCTCCTACTTTCTCTATCCTAGTTTCAAAGCCAGAGGCGGATGTTGTGCATACGTGCACAACAAACTCACTTGCTCTCGTGTTCCCGATTTCGACTCCTCTGAATTCTCAACTTTATGGCTCAAACTATCCTGTCATTCTCATACTAACTATTTCTGTGCTGTCTATCTTTCCCCTAACTCTTGCGACTTTCCCAAATTCTTCGACTATCTAAACTCTAAAGTGGAACACATTCTATCTATCTCTCCCTTCTCTGAAATCTCCATCTTTTGAGATTTCAACGTTCACCACCGCCAATGGCTCTCTTCTCACTCTACTGACCAAGCTAGTGAACAAGCCTACGTCTTTTCTATCATAAATGACCTAGAGCAGCTGGTCCAGCAACCAACCCGTATCCCGGATCGCTTCGGAGATCGGCCCAACATTCTTGATTTATTTCTGACTTCTAACCCTTCTTCTTATACTGTCAATCTTTTCTATCCTTTGGACTCCTCCGACCATAAACTTATCTCCGTCACCTGTCCCATTTTTTTTTTTTTTTTTTTTTTTAAGAGACAATGAACGGAGGAAGGAAAAACACAGATAAAACAAAAAGGTCCATGTGCCTAAAGGCATCCTCCATTCATAAAATGTTTGTAACAACTGGATTTAAACTTTTGTAGATTGTAAGTTTGTGGAAAGCAACTCGAGGGAAGTGAATTCCAAAGAGTAGTAGTTCTAGGGATAAATTAATTTTGATAGCAGAAGTTCTGCATTGTGGAGGAGAAAGTGTAAATTCATGGGCGCTCTCACCTGCCCTAGTTCTACGGGGAAAGATGTGGAGAGGCGGCACAATTGAAGCAAGTTCCTCGGAACAATTGCTGTGAAAATATCTGTAGAATAATGCAAGGGATGCAACATTTCTTCGTATGGATAATGTAGGAAAGTCCTGTGTGATTGCAGGGTTATTGATTAATCTAAAGCTCGGTTCACACATACACGTTCTAATGTCCCGTCCAGCCCTGACCAAGAAAATAACTTCTGTGTGTGTCCGTGTATGTCCCGTGGGTGTCCCGGCATAGCACGTTTTCTGGCAGTTGTCCCGACCCACACAGATTATTTTATGCATGCATAAAAAGGACGCCGCCTAGGCGCTTTTTATTAAGAGGTCGGGGCCGGACGGGACGTTAGAACGTGTATGTGTGAACCGAGCTTTATAGCTTTATTTTGAATTTTTTCCAACTGCCTCAATGCAACCACCCCACTTCCACTCCACAGAGGTGAACAGTAATCCATCTGAGAACGCACATGACTTTTATATATTACTGCCAACTGCTCGTCAGTGAAGAATTCTCGAACTCTGTACAGGAGTCCCAGTTTTTTAGAGGCATTCTTAGCAATGCTTCTAACATAATGTGTCCAGCTCAAGTTAGTAGTTAATGTTACACCGAGAATGTCAATACTAGGGGAAGTGGGAATATTTACATCATTAAAAAATATATGGGAGTCAGTGAGATTCTGTCGGTTAGAAAATTGAATGTACTTGGTTTTCTGTGCATTAAAGGAAACTAGATTTTTTTGTCCCCATTCATTAATTCTAGAAAGGTCCTGGTTCAGAGAAATTGCAGTGTTCATTTTTGAATTTATAAGATCGGGTTGGGTGAAAGAATTGGTAAGTGTGAAGGAACTGTGGAGTGTTGAGTCATCTGCGTAGGAATGTATTGGATTATGAGTGGTAGATATGAGATCATTGATATGAATGAGGAGCAGAGTTGGGGCCAAAACTGATCCCTGGGGAACACCAGCATTTATTGAGTGAAATTGAGAATAAAGGCCATCTACCATTACACATATTTTTCTGTTATGAAGATAAGAAGAAATTAGTGGAACTAATGATGCAAGGCCGTAGTGTGACATCTTCGACAATAAGGATTGATGCCAGACTCTATCAATATCAAATGCCTTTGATATATCCAGTGCTATTGTATGTGTTTCACCATGTTGGTCTGTAGCTTGGTTGATTTGATGCGTAAGAAGGCAAAGAATGTCTGCAGTTGATCGACATCGTCTAAAACCATATTGCCTATCACTGATTAATTTATTATTCTCAAGATGCTTAATTATGTGATTATTTAATATAATTTCAAAGACTTTACCAAGAGTGGAAGTTATAGCTATTGGTCTGTAGTTTGATGGATCTGAAGAGGCACCTTTTTTAGGAACTGGATGGATGTTTGCTTCTTTCCAGGGTACTGGGAAGCATAAGGTATGAGTACACAGACGGACATTTTTTGCCAATACAGGAGCGAGCACCAAGGAGCAATTCTTAAGTACTATTGGAAGAATTTCATCTGGACCAGGAGCCTTATCTACTGAGAGATTCTGCAAAATAGTTTTGACATGTCTGGTGTGGATCTTAAGTGAGGGAATTTCAGGCGAATTAAAATTAAGTACAGGGACATCTTGATTTATTTCATCTAAGGTTGAGTTGGTGGAGAAAATATCCGCAAGAAGGTTAGCTTTACCTCGTGGGTCACTTACAAGATTGCCAGTCGGAGATTTTAATGGTGGAATGGATGAAGCAGTAGTGAAGTTGGATTTGAATGAGTTAAGAGTAGACCAAAATATTTTGTTATCATTTGGATTATTTAGAAGTTTATTTGCCTGCTTGTGGAGAAAGTTTAATTTAGTTTGGTTTAATACAGTATCTCTTCAGTACGGCCATCCGATCCTCCCAGCCGGCGGCGCTTGTGGCACTTTGGCACTGCCGACTGGGAGGCTCTCCGGCAGTACTTCTTTGATTTCCCATGGAATGACTTCTGCTTCCGTGGCAGAGGACCCTCGGAGAGTGCTGAATGCATTACTGAGGTAATCCTCTCGGGCATGGAAGCGTACATTCCATTTTCTTTTTCTCAGTCTAATGCAAAAAAATCTTGGTTTACTCACGCTTGTTCTATTGCTGTCCACAATAAGGAGGAAGCATTCAAATGGTACCGATGCCTTAAAACTCAAGAATCTAATTTTTCCTATGTTTCTGCCCGGAATCAAGCCAAATCTGATCTTCGACTTGCCAAGCACTCTTTCATCAATAATAAATGCACTGAACTATCCAACTCTAGCTGTTCCCAAGCTTTCTGTCATCTAGCCAAAAACCTCTGCAACAACTTTTCTTCCTCGTCTTTCCCTCCCCTTTTCCACTCTGATGGCACAACCATCATTTCTTCCTCTGACAAAGCTGAACTCTTTACTAAAACTTTTGCCAGAAACTCTACCTTGGATGATTCCGGTGCTATTCCTCCCCCTCCACCCCCCTCTCTCCTACTCATGCCTAATATCCTAATCTGTTCTAAAGATGTACTTTCTACCCTCTCTGGGCTTAATACTAAGAAGGCGTGCGGTCCGGACGGTGTTCCTCCTGTTGTACTTAAAAACTGTGCTTCCGTGCTGACCCTCTGCCTAGGCAAACTCTTTCGTCTCTGTCTCTCCTCTAACGTCTTTCCTTCTTGCTGGAAGTTTGCTCTTATTCAACCTGTTCCAAAGAAGGGTGACCACTCTCAACCCGCCAACTATCGTCCAATTGGTCTCCTCTCTTGTATCTCTAAAGTTTTTGAAACTATTCTTGCTTCCAAATTTCTTAAGCATTTCTCTTCTCATAATCTGCTCTCAGATCGCCAGTATGGCTTCCTTAACCCTTAATTAGCGGCGAGCAACATAAGTCGAGTTAAATAAAGCTGGACTATGTGGCGGCGCTCGACATAGGTCGAGTGGCAATTTCAGCACGTAATGTGGCTGAGAGAGAGAGACAAGTGGTGGCAGGAGACTAGCGAGCGTATGACTGCTCCAGACCACCGCGGCGAACCTACTGACACAAATCTCAGCTCCCTCCTCCCTCTCTCACTCGCTACATACTCAATTATGTACCGAAAGTACCGAATTACCTGCTTTTTGCACTCGCGTTGCACGGTTATTGCAAGAAAACTATCCATCATACAAGGATCGTTATGGTGTCATTCGAAAGCTCTGTTTATGCCCTTTCAGGGATAGGTACTTGTTTTACGTTCTGGGTCTTATTTAGGCATGAAAATGATCACGTAAACAGCCCTATTTTGGCTAAAAACACCCCGCTGTGCGGTACACATAAATAAACCGCATAGGCCGCTCGTAAGGTGTTAAGGGTCGCTCTACTGGTGATCTTCTTTCATATCTTATTAACTCTTGATCATCCTCCTTTCGGGACTTCGGTGAGACTTTTCTGTTGCACTAGACATAACGGAGGCCTTTGATAGAGTCTGGCACAAGTCTTTAATTTCCAAACTGCCCACTTTCGGTTTCTGTCCCTCCATCTGATCCTTTGGTTCTAATTTCCTTTCCGGCTGTTCCATCGCTGCGGTTGTGGACGGCCATCGCTCAATTCCTCATCCTATCAACTCCGGTGTTCCTCAGGGTTCTGTCCTATCTCCTATTCTCTTTCTAAATTTTATAAATGATCTTCTCAACTGTACATTTAGTCCCATCCATTCATATGCAGACGACTCTACTTTACACCACTCAATTAGCTTTCCAGAATGCCCCAGCCAGCAGTCCCTCAAAAGTAAACTTAATGAAGTCATAAAATGCTTATCTTCTGATCTAGCTACTATTTCCAATTGGGGTAGAGAAAACCTTGTTACATTTAATGCTTTCAAAACTTAATTTATCCATCTTACTACCCGTCAGGAACCTCCAGAGGACAACCTGAACCATTTTAAAGGAAAATTAGCTCCTACGCCCCTCTGAAAAATTACGGCTAACTCTGCTAGAGTCCAATATTCAAAATGGCCGTCAACGCCATCTTGAAAAACATGAAATGTAATATCTCTGGCATCAGATGAGCTACAAGGATGAATGAGGTGTCCTTTTTCACTAATTCTGGCATTACAGATCCACTGGAATGGTTATTGTATTGTATTGTATATTGTATTGTTATTGTATTGTATTATACTAATTGTACATACTAATCTGCCACTTCACTGTCACTACATGATTCACTGTATGAGCCACTATCAGAATCACTGTCCTCACTTTCGCTGCTATCATCACTGTTGTTCTCTGCCTGCGGATTTGTAGGTAGTGGTATGGATGGAGGAAGTGGGGGCTTGGTTGAACGGACAGGCAGACATAGGCCATTTACAAGATGCCATCCATGGCCGATCGGTGAGGGGTGACTTTAGAGCTGGTAATGCTTTTGCAAATATGCAAGATAGTTTGCACGCTCCAAGTGTGGACGGAGACTGTCCAAGTCAGGCACAAGTCGGATAGTGCTTTTTTTCTTCTGAGCTCTCCACTTCGCTGCCCTCGCATCTCCCAGGGTCTTGCTTTTGGTATCACCATAGACATATCGAATGACAAACTGCTCCAAATCACTGATGACCTGTTCTGTGACTAGGAGCTTTGTACCACATGCTGCTAGCAGGTCGTGTGCCTCTTTAGACTTCTCCAGACAATCTGCGATGAGCTTCTTGCTTGCTCCATAGAAGCCAGAGTTGTGGTCACACCCAGTGAGGACATGAAGTGGTATGATGGATGCAGCCATTCTCACTGCACAAATATCGGGCATCGATAAGCTGACGTTTGCGTTTCACACACAGGATTCCTGTTGTCTTCTGAGCAACATATGCCGCTTGCACGTAGTTGTCTGTGTCCTCTGTGTCAAGAACGACAGCTGCTGTGTAGCTGTCTGACCGGAGCACACTATATATGGTGAGCATTGCCGTATCTGCCTCTGCATGGGAGCATGTGAGCTCTGGCACAAGCTTGCCTGTGGTGAGATTCTTTGCAGTGCTGCCAACTACACAGTAGATGATCTCGGTGCTAGTTAATAATAATAATAATAATAATAGTTCTTAAAGCTAGCGCATGCTAAGCTAGCTAAGGATCGCTCAATAAGGCCGATTAGGCGTATTTCCATTGGGGTCCTGTACTACTACCCCATCCCTTTGCTCATGAGGGATGGTAACGACTCAGTGCTTGTGAAAATTCTTTAATGCGCCGAGCGTGGGCGCGAACCCGGGCCTTCTGGGTGGAAGTCCGAGACGCTAGTCACTACACCAAGCGAGCCGCTTGTTGCTGCTGTTCTCTGGAATTCCGTTTGAAGAAATGCCTGAAGACGGATTTTGTTCTCAGGTTTACCCAGGAGAGCATGGAAAACTTTACTAGAAGGAAATTTATCTTCTGTCTTCATGAAGACATTGCTGATGGCAGTTGTTTTTGGCGCAGTATTCTCTCACTGTCCTTGATCGTGTAATTCTGATCATATGAATCATTGACGCAAATGATGCGCTCAGCATGCTTGTGTCTCGTTAGAACGCAGTGCACCAACTTCTCTGCATAATCTCCCCAGGTATACTTGGTACCGTCTCCCTTCTCTCTGTCTTCAATGGTAGGAGTTGTTAGGCGCCAGATGAGGCCCATATCAATAATAGACGTGTATACATCAGGCTCTGGAATGACAGTCATAGTTAGTTTTTGTTGAAACTTGCTTTTCTGTGCCTTACGGATGGTTCCATTGACGTTGAAGATGGAAAGGCACTCGGTTGTAACACGATGCTGCAGGACTTCTTGAAGTTTGAGGGCACCACTCGTTTCAACCAGTCCGAGAACAGAGGCCAAGGCATTACGCTCCATTTCCTCAGTCTTTCCCTTCAGGTTCTCACCATCTGCTTTCTTCAATTCCTGAGTTGAAAAGTTCAAACGCTTGCTACGGGGAACTCTGTCGTTGAGAGACTTGGTCTTGGAATACACTCTCTCATTCAAGAACTGCTTCAGTTTGCTTGTGCCATCCTCCTTTGCCGATTTCAAGTCGGCAGCGAGAGCGTCTGAGGCTGGGATTCCTGACTGTAGGGATCGAAGTGTCTTGTTTGTATGGTCAAATGGATCACACTTGAATTCAGTGAGACATGCGCTTATATCCTGTACAGCTTGTTCATCCTTCTTCATTTTATTCGACGAGCAATCAGCATGCTTCCCTTTTCCTTGTTTCTTGCGATTAGCATGGCGATGGACCTTTGTTCTCACTCGATTGATGTTATTCACATTCCGTGTGTTTGAAAGGAGCTGCTTTTCATTGTTCAGAATGACCAACCAACCAGAATTCAGCTTAGAGCCCTTATTCATTGTTGACTCTATCCATATGTCGAGGGCGACACACGAATATGGTTTTCCTGTCATTGACTGTGCAAACATACCACTCTCCATGAATGCAGCCTGATCGACAGGAAGGGTATCAAGCACTGCGGTGAAATCGGGGAGATGCCGACCATACTTGTCATTATCATAGATTTGCATCAAAGGAAGCATGAGCTTGAGTGAGGACTTGAACTCAGTCCAGTTTCTTGTTCTGATTGCATGGATATTTTGAGTTAGAACCTCAATCATTTCTATGAATGACATCCAGTATTCTGCTTGTAGGGCACCCTCAAAGTCCTTGAAGAGAGCATCAACGAGGTCCTTCAGCTCAGCATTTCTCTCTAGCTCTGCATGTTCATCTGCAAGTACCTGTGCATCAATCGGATGTCGAAGCTTGGCAAGGGATGCCTTTACTTCTTCAGATAGAGGGGAATCTTCCAAACGTTTGTCTATGACATGGTGGACCAGAGTCTCGTAGAATAGTCGCAAGCAGCGAACCCCACGCTTAACATGTTTTCCACGAAGGGCCTGATCAACAGACCTGTCTGCTATAACACCAGCTGCCACCAACACATCTGAGATGCCAGATCCCTTAAACCTCTTGTATATAGTGTAGATGAACAACATTTGGATGTGGAAGGGTGCCATGAATAGTAAGATTTTGCTGAACAGCTCAGCATTCTCACTTTTCAACTCTAGCATGAGCACGTAGACAGGATGATCACCAACAGTGATTCTGATAGTGGCTCATACAGTGAATCATGTAGTGACAGGGAAGTGGCAGATTAGTATGTACAATTAGTATAATACAATACAATAACAATACAATATACAATACAATACAATACAATAACCATTCCAGTGGATTTGTAATGCCAGAATTAGTGAAAAAGGACACCTCATTCGTCCATGTAGCTCATCTGATGCCAGAGATATTACATTTCATGTTTTTCAAGATGGCATTGGCGGCCATTTTGAATATTGGGCTCTAGCAGAGTTAGCCGTCATTTTTCAGAGGGGCATAGGAGCTAATTTTCCTTTAAAATGGTTCAGGTTGTCAAATCCATCGAGAGAAAAAGGTAGGAACAAAATGGTCACGGATTCCAAGCAAATGACCCTACTATCTAGGATGTTTAAGGAGGGATTAACACGTCGGGGCTCAGTTGGGGGTCTTGTGGGACAGCATGCGTGTTTTAAAAAAAATAAAAAATAAATCTGATCAAGGTCTCTAACGGCGACTCATGTATTTTAGATATGTCTTTATTATAATACTGTATATACTAAACTTTGGTAGTGTTAAAAATTATCTTCAATATCAATGTATTACTCATATAACTATATAATTATGTAATGACATAGTTTAAGCTAGAAATAGGGTGAAGATTGCGTATGCACCTTCGCCCTTTTGAGATAATGTAACTATGATACTTGTGTAACATTTGTACTTTTCTCAATAAAACAATCAAATCAAATCAAAATATCTCTCTCTCTCATCTATGTATCTGTTAACATATATACATACATCTATATCATTTATATTTACCTACTGTATATATTTATGTATTTATCTGTCTATCTATCGTATTAATCTATCTATCTAGAGCAACTATAACCATAATACGAAGGACGAACGTATATTTTGCAAACAAACACGACAATTTCGACTATTTACGATTTCCTCTTCAATAATGACAACTGAGAGGGACGAAACTGTGGTCTCTTCATATTAACCCCTTCTGTACCGGCGACCTCTTTTTACTTATATTCCGCCAATATATTGAGGATTTTGTGCAGTTTACGCAGGATCTGTAGTAGTAAAAAGGGTTAAGTGAGATAGTTCGAAGCCTGTTAATTGCTCTCTTAAACTGAATAAAATCGTCTAATAATTACCAGAATATTTTGAAAAGGACGGCACCGGTACTGAACGAGTTAATTACATTGAACAATCTCATTTCATCTATTTGTCCATCAAGCTAAACAGTCTATCTGTTAATTTATATGCATCTATCTGGCAACCAACCAACAACCATATACACACAGGTAGGTGTGTGTGTGTGTGTGTGTGTGTGTGTGTGTGTGTTTGTGTGTGTGTGTAATAATAATAATAATAATAATAATAAACGGTTTATTAAAGAATGGCAGCCTCATGAGCTGAAAATACACATTTTACAATTTAGTGGATGAACATGAGATGTACAGATATGAGGATGGTAAGCTCAGTTTACAAACAAAATAAATAAATACAATAATGATGCATGTGCAAAATACAAATTATCATAAAATAACCATGAGAGTAAGTGATATACAGTACATATACACATTTATTTACTTACTCATATACAGAACATACGTATATACACGTACGTGCGCACATACATATACATACATATATAGGAACATAAGAACATGCAGTAACTGTGCACATGTCCATATACACAAACGCTCACGTATGCACACAAACATACATACATACAGAAACTGTTTTGGTATGGTCAGGGTAAAGAGTTGAAGGGTAAAGAGGGTGCAGCAATTCAAGTCCGTATATGGTCCGTATGGTCAGGTACAGCCTACTACAATGGGAGGTTAATCCTCGGTAGTGTAGGTGTGTGTGTGTGTGTGTGTGTGTGTGTGTGTGTGTGTGTGTGTGTGTGTGTGTGTGTGTGACAGAAGGCGAAATATGGAAGAGCTGAGCGTTCTATTGTTAAGGGTGGAAATACATGGATGAAGATACGCGAACACTTAATAATAGATAATGCTTATGCATAGATTTATAATCAGAAGTTACGCTAGTGAGCAATATGTTCTCGCTCATATGTACGTATATTTACATACATATGTGCATATGACCATATAAATACACGTACAGTACATATATATATTATATACCTTATATTCTCAACCGGGCTCGAACCATTGACAGCACATACACACAGACATTCATATACATAAATATATGCACATTACATGCATATATGCTCTTCTCTTATCCTACCTGATACTCTCAGCCGGGCTCGAACCACAAACAGTATACACTATAGACACATAATATATATACATAAATAATGCATACATACATACACATATACGCACACATACATACACATATACTGCACATACATAGATACATATATACACATATACATAAACAAACTCAAGCAAATACATACATAATTATATTCTAATACACACACGCACACACACTTATGCATATATTATTAAAGGTGGGCGCGTATATATGGTGTGACAGGCCGTTATTACACATTATTAATAATATTAACAATGGTTGGGATAGGACTATTTTTATATCTGTCAGTTCTTGCTTTTATTGGTTGGAGTGTGTTGAAATGACGAGCTGCACGTGTTGGTCTAGGGGCGTCTGGTGGAAGTAAGTTTCTGTGTCGTGGGTGAACAAGCAGCTTAGATGCAAACTGTTTGAGTGTGTTGTAGTGGTGGGTTGAAAGTGCAGGTATGCTAAGGGTGGTGAGAGCTTCCTCGTACCCTGGATATGTGCCACCCAGGATGATCCTGCATGCCCTCCTCTGAACTCTCTCCAGTTGACGTTGTTGTGTTAGGGTTAGAGAGGAGGACCAGGCGGGAGAGGCGTAGGTGAGCTTAGGGAGTATGAGGGTGTTATATATACTCTTCAGCTCATTCTCCGGCGCCCCCAGGGATCTCAACCGCCTTAACATAAACAACTTGTAAGTGGCGGTCCTGACTGTGGTAGTTACATGTTTCTTCCAGTTCAGTTTGTTGTCCACAGTGATTCCGAGGAGTTTGGTGGACTCAACAAGCTGAAGGGGATGAGGACCAATTGTGACAGTGGGTGGAGGAAGGCCAGTAACGAAAGTGTTGATGTTCATGACCACTGTCTTGTCATGATTGATAGTCACATGATTGTCTGTGGTCCAGGCTTGAAGACGGTCGAGGATGTCTTGTAGGGGGTCATAGTTAGGGGAGGTGTTATCGACAGTAATGCCGACTGTCGAGTCGTCCACGTACTTCCAGTGGAATGGGGTGTCCTTTAGGGCATCATTAATCAAGATGAGGAACATTAGAGGCCCCATCTTTGTGCCCTGTGGGACTCCACATGTGATGTCTAGGAAGGTGGAGATGAAGCCTTGGTATCGCACTGCTTGTCGTCTGTCACTAAGGAAGTCGGTCAACCACGCAACCAGGGTAGGATGTAGCCCCAACTTTATGGCCTTGTTGATGATGATGGTGTGGTTAACAAGGTCAAATGCTTTCCTGAAGTCAATAAAGGCAAGGGCGAGGGAAGTCTTTCTCTTCTCAAGATTTGTGTAAATATAATCTAGGAAGCTAATAAGACAGTGAGTGGTGGAGGAGGTTTTTACATTGCCAAACTGTTGGGGATCTATCAAGTGACGGATTTGTGAGTAAGCCCAGGTGAATACGAAGTCCTCACAGAGTAGACTAGGGATGGGCGTAATGGCAATTGGTCTGAGTTCATTAAGAGAATGTGGGGAGGGGGTTTTGGGGATTGGAGTGACGTATGAAGTTTTCCAGTCTGCAGGCCATTTACTTTGCCTTAAGGAGGCATTAATTATCGAGCAAAGGGGGGTGGCAAATTCCACCGAAAATTCTTTGTATATTTTCATGGGTAGGTCTACTGGGGTTGTTGATCATTTTGATTTGAAACTGGAAAGCTTTTTGGCCACTTCAAATTCTTGAACAGTTACTGGGGGGGAAGGGGATGGGAGGAAGGCAGGGAGGTTGGTGCGGTCTAGTTTGGGGAGGGTTTGGCAGATGGTAGAGAAGTGATTATTTATCAGTTCAGGTGCATCTACACGAGGGACATGGGAAACACAGGGGATCGAAGGAGTCCCACTACTTAAGCCACAAAGATTCTTAATTTTAGAGTACCACTGACTGATATTGGTTTGTTTTAAATGATGAATCTTTGTAGGGTAGTAGGACTTCTTCGCCCAACGGATTTCCCTTATCACAATGTTGCGTAGGTCCTTGTAGCGATTGTTGTCCGTGTAGAAGGCCTTGTTCCGATTCTGCATCAGTCTCTTGATCCGAGGAGTAATCCATGGGACGTCAGAGGGGTGCATTTTGGTCCTCTTGGTGGGGAAGAAGTGGTGGTAGGCTTCGGTGGTGGTAGATACAAAGTTGTCCCATTTGGCATTAACATCTTCTTCAGTGAGAACCTCCGTCCACGGGTAATGAACCAACCACTGCCCGAACCCCCGCATTGCAGCATTGCAGAGTCTGGCGTTGGTCGGTAGGTCCGGATGACGAGGGTCTGTTGATGGGAGGTGGTAGGGGCAGGTGACCAGAACACAGAGAGATGAGTGCTGCGTCCCACAGGAGGTAAAGGTTCAGGTGGGAGGTACTGCTCATCCATGTCTGTCAAAATAAGGTCAAGAGTGTTGTGGTTGTGGGTGGGGAAGTCAACAATTTGTGAAAGATGCAGCTGTTCTTGAATCTCACAGGTGTCTAGTTCATTGAAATCCCCACAAACCACCAACTTGGATGATGGAAATTGGAGTTTGAGATCATCACATGTATCGATGATGTGGTTGATTAGTTAGTTGTGTGTGTATGCGTGTGTGTGTGTGTGTTAGAGAGAGGGATTTAGATAGATAGAGAGAGAGGGAGAATGCCTGTATGTGTGTGATAGATATATGGATAGAGATAGACTAATAATGTGTATATATATATATATATGTGTGTGTGTGTGTGTGTGTGTGTGAGAGCGAGAGCGAGAGGGTGAGGCTATAGATAGATAGAGAGGGAGCATGCCTGTGTGTGTGATAGATAGATTGATAGAGATAAAGTGAGAGAGAAAATGTGTATGTGAGTGCGTGTGTGTGTGTATGTGCACAGGAACAAGGAGTTTTTACGACTCACTCCAACAAAGAATAAACATTTTACACTCCCATTGTGACTCCCCTCCCCCCACAATCTACTCCCCCCTCCCCCCTTCTTCTTACCCACCTCCCCCCCTTCAACTCATGTACTCCCTCCCTCTTATTCAACCAACAACATCAGCCCAATCCCCTTAAATATACTCTCTCTCTCCCTCTCTCTCTCTTTGACAACAAACAGTAACCTTTCTCTTACACACCTAACTCACTCTCACACACTCTCTCTGTCCCTCCCTCTCCGTGTCTGTCTCTCTCTCTCTCTATCTGCTGGTGGCTATATTCCATCTCATTATCACACAGCACACTTACCTTGCAAACCAGCTCACCGCAGAACACAGTGGCTTTATATTTATAGGTAACAGAGTAATGAAGGAGAGAGGGCATACAATCAACATACAATCAACCCCACACAATTACCTGGACCTCGGCCTGTTACTCTTTCTATTAATTTCTGCAACATTCGCGGACTTTCCTCTAACTTTCACTCTGTTGAGCACCATCTCTCCTCCTACAAACCTGATCTTCTCTTCCTCACCGAAACTCAGGTGTCTGTAGCAACATCCAGCAACCCCTTCTCTGTATCCTCCTACTTTCTCTATCCTAGTTTCAAAGCCAAAGGCGGATGTTGTGCATATGTGCACAACAAACTCACTTGCTCTCGTGTTCCCGATTTCGACTCCTCTGAATTCTCAACTTTATGGCTCAAACTTTCCTGTCATTCTCTTACTAAATATTTCTGTGCTGTCTATCTTTCCCCTAACTCTACCAACTTTCCCAAATTCTTTGACTATCTAAACTCTACAGTGGAACACATTCTATCCATTTCTCCTTTCTCAGAAATCTCCATCTTAGGAGATTTCAACGTTCACCACCGCCATTGGCTCTCCTCTCACACTACTGATCCACCTGGTGAACAAGCCTACGTCTTTTCTATCCTAAATGACCTAGAGCAGTTAGTTCAGCAACCCACCCGTATCCCGGATCGCATCGGAGATCGGCCCAACATTCTTGACCTGTTTCTAACTTCTAACCCCTCTTCTTATACTGTCGATTTTTTCTCTCCTTTGGGCTCCTCCGACCATAAACTTATCTCTGTCACCTGTCCTATCTCTCCAGTACAGCCACCCGATCCTCCTAGCCGGCGGCGCTTGTGGCACTTTGGCGCTGCCGACTGGGAGGCTCTTCGGCAGTACTTCTTTGATTTCCCATGGAATGATTTCTGCTTCCATGGCCGAGGACCCTCGGAGAGTGCTGAACGCATTACCGAGGTAATCCTATCGGGCATGGAAGCATACATTCCATTCTCTTTCTCTCAGACTAATGCTAAAAAATCTTGGTTTACTCACGCCTGTTCTACTGCTGTCCGCAATAAGGAGGAAGCATTCAAACGGTACCGACGCCTTAAAACTCAAGACTCTCATTCTTCATATGTTTCTGCCCGGAATCAAGCCAAATCTGTTCTTCGACTTGCCAAACACTCTTTCATCAATAATAAATGCACTGAACTATCCAACTCTAGCTCTTCCCAAGCTTTCTGGCATCTAGCCAAAAACCTCTCCAACAATTTCTCTTCCTCGTCTTTCCCTCCCCTTTCCCACTCTGATGGCACAACCATCACTTCTTCCTCTGACAAAGCTAAACTCTTCGCTCAAACTTTTGCTAGAAACTCCACCTTGGATGATTCCGGTGCTATTCCTCCCTCTCCGCCCTCCTCTCTCTTACTTATGCCTAATATCCTAATCTCTTCTAAAGATGTACTTTCTACCCTCTCTGGGCTTAACACTAATAAGGCGTACGGTCCGGACGGTGTTCCTCCTGTTGTTCTCAAAAACTGTGCTTCCGTGCTGACTCCCTGCCTAGGCAAACTCTTTCGTCTCTGTCTATCCTCTAACGTCTTCCCTTCATGCTGGAAGTTTGCTCACATTCAACCTGTCCCAAAGAAGGGTGACCGCTCTCAACCCTCCAACTATCGTCCAATTGCTCTTATCTCTTGTCTTTCTAAAGTTTTTGAAACTATTCTTGCTTCCAAATTTCTAAAGCATTTCTCTTCTCATAATCTGCTCTCAGATCGCCAGTATGGCTTCCTTAAGGGTCGCTCTACTGGTGATCTTCTTTCATATCTTACTAACTCTTGGTCATCCTCC
>CM064572.1:40461305-40494303 GCA_032716605.1 Paralithodes platypus
ACAATACAAAAATCAACCCTTCATCTTCTCTCAATATTCTTGGTGTCTCTTTTTCTTCTGCTCTCATTTGGAAGGACCATATTACCAGTCTTGCTAAGGCAGCCTCCCAGAAGCTGGGTGTGCTCAACCGCCTTAGGGGGTTCTTTTCCCCTGCACAGCTTCTTGCTCTGTACAGGGGCATAGTGCGCCCTTGTATTGAGTATTGTTCACATGTGTGGGGAGGTTCCTCTCACACCGCTCTCCTAGACAAAGTTGAAAAGAAGGCCTTTCGTATCATTAACTCCCGTCCACTCACCAACTCTCGGCAATCTCTCTCTCTCCGCCGCAATGTTGCATCTCTCTCGCTATTCTATCGCTACTATAATAATCAGTGTTCCTCAGAGCTATCCCAGTGCATACCACCTCCTTTACGTAGGGCACGTGGTACCCGTCTTACAACTCAATCCCACCCCTACTCTGTGCAACTCTCCAACCCAAGAGTGAAACGTTACTCTCAAACTTTCTTCTACTCAATATCTGAGCTCTGGAACTCTCTCCCAGAATCAGTCTTTCCCTCTTCCTATGACTTAAATTGCTTCAAACTCCGTGTGTCAAGGCATTTTGGCTCGAACGTCCCTTGATTTTGGCCCTGTCACTCTTTCAACTATGGGGGAGGCACTCGCTATAGGCAGTTATGCCTTTTGCCTCCCTCAATCACATAGAAAAAATAAAAATAAAAAAATAATACAAATGATCTAGTAGTAGCTAGCATGAAATACAAATGATCTAGTAGTAGCTAGAATGTAATACAAATGATCTAGTATTAGCTAGAATGTAATACAAATAATCTAGTAGTAGCTAGAATGTAATACAAATGATCTAGTAGTAGCTAGAATGTAATACAAATGATCTAGTAGTAGCTAGAATGTAATACACATGATCTAGTAGTAGCTAGAATGTAATACAAATGATCTAGTAGTAGCTAGAATGTAATACAAATGATCTAGCAGTAGCTAGAATGTAATACAAATGATCTAGTAGTAGCTAGAATGTAATACAAATGATCTAATAGTAGCTAGAATGTAATACAAATAATCTAGTAGTAGCTAGAATGTAATACAAATAATCTATTAGTAGCTAGAATGTAATACAGATGATCTAGTAGTAGCTAGAATGTAATACAAATGATCTAGTAGTAGCTAGAATGTAATGCAAATGATCTAGTAGTAGCTAGCATGTAATACAAATGATCTAGTAGTAGCTAGAATGTAATACAAATGATCTAGTAGTAGCTAGACTGTAATACAAATGATCTAGTAGTAGCTAGAATGTAATTCAAATGATCTAGTAGTAGCTAGAATGTAATACAAATGACCTAGTAGTAGCTAGCATGTAATACAAATGATCTAGTAGTAGCTAGAATGTAACACAAATGATCTAGTAGTAGCTATAATGTAACACACATAATCTAGTAGTAGCTAGAATGTAATACAAATGATCTAGTAGTAGCTAGAATGTAACACAAATGATCTAGTAGTAGCTAGAATGTAACACAAATTATCTAGTAGTAGCTAGAATGTAATACAAATGATCTAGTAGTAGCTAGAATGTAATACAAATGATCTAGTAATAGCTAGAATGTAATACAAATGATCTAGTAGTAGCTAGAATGTAATACAAATGATCTAGTAGTAGCTAGAATGTAATACAAATGATCTAGTAGTAGCTAGAATGTAATACAAATGATCTAGTAGTAGCTAGAATGTAATACAAATGATCTAGTAGAAGCTAGAATGTAATACAAATGATCTAGTAGTAGCTAGAATGCAATACAAATTATCTAGTAGTAGCTAGAATGTGATACAAATGATCTAGTAGTAGCTAGAATGTAATACAAATGATCTAGTAGTAGCTAGAATGTAATACAAATGATCTAGTAGTAGCTAGAATATAATACAAATGATCCAGTAGTAGCTAGAATGTAATACAAATAATCTAGTAGTAGCTAGAATGTAATACAAATGATCTAGTAGTAGCTAGAATGTAATAAAAATGATCTAGTAGTAGCTAGAATGTAATACAAATGATCTAGTATTAGCTAGAATGTAATACAAATGATCTAGTAGTAGCTAGAATGTAATACAAATTATCTAGTAGTAGCTAGAATGTAATACAAATGATCTACTAGTAGCTAGAATGTAATACAAATGATCTTGTAGTAGCTAGAATGTAATACAAATGATCTAGTAGTAGCTAGAATGTAATACAAATGATCTTGTAGTAGCTAGAATGTAATACAAATGATCTAGTAGTAGCTAGAATGTAATACAAATGATCTAGTAGTAGCTAGAATGTAATACAAATGATCTAGTAGTAGCTAGAATGTAATTCAAAATATCTAGTAGTAGCTAGAATGTAACACAAATGATCTAGTAGTAGCTAGAATGTAATACAAATATTCTAGTAGTAGCTAAAATGTAATACAAATGATCTAGTAGTAGCTAGAATGTAACACAAATGATCTAGTAGTAGCTAGAATGTAACACAAATGATCTAGTAGTAGCTAGAATGTAATACAAATAATCTAGTAGTAGCTAGAATGTAACACAAATGATCTAGTAGTATCTAGAATGTAACACAAATGATCTAGTAGTAGCTAGAATGTAATAAAAATGATCTAGTAGTAGCTAGAATGTAATACAAATGAACTAGTAGTAGCTAGAATGTAATACAAATGATCTAGTAGTAGCTAGAATGTAATACATATGATCTAGTAGTAGGTAGAATGTAATACAAATGATCTAGTAGTAGCTAGAATGTAATACAAATGATCTAGTAGTAGCTAGAATGTAATACAAATGATCCAGTAGTAGCTAGAATGTAATACAAATGATCTAGTAGTAGCTAGAATGTAATACAAATTATCCAGTAGTAGCTAGAATGTAATACAAATGATCTAGTAGTAGCTAGAATGTAATACAAAGGATCTAGTAGTAGCTAGAATGTAATACAAATGATCTAGTAGTAGCTAGAATGTAATACAGATAATCTAGTAGTAGCTAGAATGTAATACAAATGATCTAATAGTAGCTAGAATGTAATACAAATGATCTAGTAGTAGCTAGAATGTAATACAAATGATCTAGTAGTAGCTAGAATGTAATACAAATGATCTAGTAGTAGGTAGAATGTAATACAAATGATCTAGTAGTAGCTAGCATGTAATACAAATGATCTAGTAGTAGCTAGAATGTAATACAAATGATCTAGTATTAGCTAGAATGTAATACAAATGATCTAGTAGTAGCTAGAATGTAATACAAATGATCTAGTAGTAGCTAGAATGTAATACAAATGATCTAGTAGTAGCTAGAATGTAACACACATGATCTAGTAGTAGCTAGAATGTAATACAAATGATCTAGTAGTAGCTAGAATGTAATACAAATGATCTAGTAGTAGCTTGAATGTAATACAAATGATCTGGTAGTAGCTAGAATGTAATACAAATGATCTAATAGTAGCTAGAATGTAATACAAATGATCTAGTAGTAGCTAGAATGTAATACAAATGATCTATTAGTAGCTAGAATGTAATACAAATGATCTAGTAGTAGCTAGAATGTAATACAAATGATCTAGTAGTAGCTAGAATGTAATACAAATGATCTAGTAGTAGCTAGAATGTAATACAAATGATCTAGTAGTAGCTAGAATGTAATTCAAATGATCTAGTAGTAGCTAGAATGTAATTCAAGTGATCTAGTAGTAGCTAGAATTTAATACAAATGACCTAGTAGTAGCTAGCATGTAATACAAATGATCTAGTAGTAGCTAGAATGTAACACAAATAATCTAGTGGTAGCTATAATGTAACACAAATAATCTAGTATTAGCTAGAATGTAATACAAATGATCTAGTAGTAGCTAGAATGTAACACAAATGATCTAGTAGTAGCTAGAATGTAATACAAATGATCTAGTAGTAGCTAGAATGTAATACAAATGATCTAGTAGTAGCTAGAATGTAATACAAATGATCTAGTAGTAGCTAGAATGTAATACAAATGATCTAGTAGTAGCTAGAATGTAATACAAATGATCTAGTAGTAGCTAGAATGTAATACAAATGATCTAGTAGTAGCTAGAATGTAATACAAATGATCTAGTAGTAGCTAGAATGTAATACAAATGATCTAGTAGTAGCTAGAATGTAATACAAATGATCTAGTAGTAGCTAGAATGCAATACAAATGATCTAGTAGTAGCTAGAATGTAATACAAATGATCTAGTAGTAGCTAGAATGTAATACAAATGATCTAGTAGTAGCTAGAATGTAATACAAATGATCTAGTAGTAGCTAGAATGTAATACAAATGATCTAGTAGTAGCTAGAATGTAATACAAATGATAGTAGTAGCTAGAATGTAATACAAATGATCTAGTAGTAGCCAGAATGTAATACAAATGATCTAGTAGTAGCTAGCATGTAATACAAATGATCTAGTAGTAGCTAGAATGTAATATAAATGATCTAGTAGTAGCTAGAATGTAATACAAATGATCTAGTAGTAGCTAGAATGTAATACAAATGATCTAGTAGTAGCTAGAATGTAATACAAATGATCTTGTAGTAGCTAGAATGTAATACAAATTATCTAGTAGTAGCTAGAATGTAATACAAATGATCTAGTAGTAGCTAGAATGTAATACAAATGATCTAGTAGTAGCTAGAATGTAATACAAATGATCTAGTAGTAGCTAGAATGTAATACAAATGATCTAGTAGTAGCTAGAATGTAATTCAAATGATCTAGTAGTAGCTAGAATGTAACACAAATGATCTACTAGTAGCTAGAATGTAATACAAATAATCTAGTAGTAGCTATAATGTAATACAAATGATCTAGTAGTAGCTAGAATGTAATACAAATGATCTAGTAGTAGCTAGAATGTAACACAAATGATCTAGTAGTAGCTAGAATGTAATACAAATGATCTAGTAGTAGCTAGAATGTAACACAAATTATCTAGTAGTAGCTAGAATGTAACACAAATGATCTAGTAGTAGCTAGAATGTAATACAAATGATCTAGTAGTAGCTAGAATGTAATTCAAATGATCTAGTAGTAGCTAGAATGTAATACAAATGATCTAGTAGTAGCTAGAATGTAATACATATGATCTAGTAGTAGCTAGAATGTAATACAAATGATCTAGTAGTAGCTAGAATGTAATACAAATGATCTAGTAGTAGCTAGAATGTAATACAAATGATCCAGTAGTAGCTAGAATGTAATACAAATGATCTAGTAGTAGCTAGAATGTAATACAAATGATCTAGTAGTAGCTAGAATGTAATACAAATGATCTAGTAGTAGCTAGAATGTAATACAAATGATCTAGTAGTAGCTAGAATGTAATACAAATGATCTAGTAGTAGCTAGAATGTAATTCAAATGATCTAGTAGCAGCTAGAATGTAATACAAATGCTCTAGTAGTAGCTAGAATGTAATACAAATGATCTTGTAGTAGCTAGAATGTAATACAAATGATCTAGTAGTAGCTAGAATGTAATACAAATGATCTTGTAGTAGCTAGAATGTAATACAAATGATCTAGTAGTAGCTAGAATGTAATACAAATGATCAAGTAGTAGCTAGAATCTAATACAAATGATCTAGTAGTAGCTAGAATGTAATTCAAATGATCTAGTAGTAGCTAGAATGTAACACAAATGATCTAGTAGTAGCTAGAATGTAATACAAATGATCTAGTAGTAGCTAGAATGTAATACAAATGATCTAGTAGTAGCTATAATGTAACACAAATGATCTAGTAGTAGCTATAATGTAACACAAATGATCTAGTAGTAGCTAGAATGTAATACAAATTATCTAGTAGTAGCTAGAATGTAACACAAATGATCTAGTAGTAGCTAGAATGTAACACAAATGATCTAGTAGTAGCTAGAATGTAATACAAATGATCTAGTAGTAGCTAGAATGTAATTCAAATGATCTAGTAGTAGCTAGAATGTAATACAAATGATCTAGTAGTAGCTAGAATGCAATACAAATGATCTAGTAGTAGCTAGAATGTAACGCAAATGATCTAGTAGTAGCTAGAATGTAATACAAATGATCTAGTAGTAGCTAGAATGTAATACAAATGATCTAGTAGTAGCTAGAATGTAATACAAATGATCTAGTAGTAGCTACAATGTAATACAAATGATCTAGTAGTAGCTAGAATGTAATACAAATGATCTAGTAGTAGCTAGAATGTAATACAAATGATCAGTTTCAGTCAGTCAGTGACAGGAGGAGGTTGTGTTAATCTGAGTTCCTGCCCGGACCACCTGCTCGTGACCCAGTGACCATATGCACCTACCTGTGTTTGGAGGCAGTGCACTCGTGTATATATAAAAGTGTTTTAGCTCATTTTTTAGCTGTTAGTTGACTTATTTGTTTTTGTTTTCTGTACTTAGTTGTTTGCTCCTCGCTAAGCTTTTTGGGATCATGTCAGGTATGGAGTGCGAGTCCTTTACTGAACTGCATCATCTTCTTCTCCAGGTAAGGGAAGAGATGGTTGTGGTGAAGGAAGAGGTCTTGGCTCTAATGGAGGTTAATGTTAAACTTCAGAGGGAAGTGGATTTGATTAAAGACGAAAATCTAGCTTTCAAGCTTAGCCAAGAGGAAATTAAGTCGAGTAAGGGGAAAAGGGAGGAAGTTGATGAAAAATTGTATTCATGGCAGGTTGTTAAAAATATGGGTGGGAAAGTCACACTCAAGAAGCAGGATAGTAGAATAGGTATGAGTGTGACAAATACATTCTCTCCTTTGCGAGACGAATGTGAGGGAAAAGATAGTCAGGATAAGGGAGGGTTAGACGAAGTGCCTGCCGCCGACTCGGCTCCAACCGCTGACGCTGTGCTACCTACCACCACCCCTACCACCACCACCAAGGAAGCTTCTGCCACCACCGGGGGTTCTCCAACTGCAACTGCTGGATCCTCCCGAGGGAAAGGTAAGTCTGTGTCCCGAGAAGGTAAGTCTGTGTCGATTGTGGGCGACTCCATGGTAAGACATTTAGTTAGGGCTACCCGCACTAAACTTAGGAAGGTTGTGTGTCTGCCTGGCCATGGAGTTGGGAGGGTTTTAGAGAAGATGGACCACATCTTGGAAGATAGTGGAGATAACCCCATTATCTGTCTCAGTGCCGGAGTAACGATGTTGGTAAGGGTAGAAGTGAGGAACTGCTGCAGCAGTATCGGGATGTGTTAGATAAGGTTAGGATGAAGGGAGGGATCCCTGTAGTACATTGTATCCTACCCAGAAGAGGAGTTCCCAAGGAATGGACATCCAGGGCGATTGGTGTCAATTACCGTTTGGAGAAATATTGCAAAGAAAAAGCAATACGATTCATTGATAACTGGGATAGTTTCTATGGGAGAGATGGGATGTACGCAAGGGATGGGGTTCATCTTTCACGGTTAGGGGTTTCTACATTAGCTAGTTCTTTAGATAAGGTGGTTGTGGGGTTTTGAACAGAAATATTGAGAGTGTAAATGAGAGGTTAAATGGAACAATTTTAGCATCAGGCGAAAGCGATAAGGATATTCAGTCTCATGCTAAAAATGATGACTATATTGCAAATGATAGTAGTGATGGTGCAACGGAAGATGGAAATGTCGTTAGAAATAAAGGTAAATTAGGTATAAAGAAAAGAAGTAAATCGAGAGTATATTACACAAACTGTAGGAGTATATGTAACAAAATGAACGAACTTAGAGCCCTTGTTAGCAAAGAAAATATAGACAAAATAGCGCTAACTGAAACGTGGATTAATGCAGAAACCAGGCATTTTTTAGCAGAATTTGATATACCAGGATATTGTTTGTTTAAATATGACCGAACAAGTAAGAGGGGTGGCGGTATAGCAGTGTTTGTCAGGAGTACATTAAAAAGCTGTATTAAATCAGGTATTAGACTAAATAACGATAATGAAAGTGTTTGGGTAGAGGTTAACGAAGGTAGTGAGACCATAGTTATTGGAGTTATGTATAGACCGCCAAATATGAGTAGAAATGACGGAACGTCATTATGGGAGGAAATTAAAATGGCATCAAGATTTAGCAATGTGTGCATTATGGGGGATTTTAATTTTCCGAATATAGATTGGCAGCATCAAATAGGAGACTCTGATTCTGAGGAGTTTATAGAGGTAGTACAAGATAGTTTTTTATTTCAATTCATAGATACGCCGACTAGAGGTAATAATATTCTCGATTTAGTTTTCAGTAACAACGAACATATGGTAAATAATGTAGAGATAGGGGACCACCTAGGAAATAGTGACCACAATTCTGTGTATTTTAATATACAATGGAAAGGTAATACCAGAGAGAATACAACATTAATACCTGACTTCAGAAAAGCCAATTATGGTGGGTTAAGAAGAGCCCTATTAGCTGACCCTATGGTCAAAAAATTAAGTCGATCCAGGTGTCCAAATGAGTGTACCCCTTCTCAGGCACCTGTCATCTCAAGTCAGGAAGAGACGTCAACCTTGGTAGATACATACGATAATTTTATCGAGTCAGTATTCAATGCACAAAATAAATACATCCCCAAAAGAAAATTTAGATCAACACAGAACCAACCCAAATGGATGAATAATAGACTATTAGATCTTCTAGGACAAAAGAGAGGAATATATAGAAAAATTAGGAAAGGCGAAATTCACCTACTTGCTTACTATCAGAATCTATCAAGACAGGTAAAAAAGGATATTAGGAAAGAAAAAATAAATTATGAAATTAAGGTTGCCAATGACTCAAAAAATAATCCTAAAGCTTTTTACCAACTATATAAATCCAAGGTTAGAGATGTAATTGGTCCCCTTAAAACTTCGATAGGAGAAATGACAGCAAATGATTTAGAAATGTGCAGTACATTAAATAGTCAATTTCTTTCCGTTTTCACTAATGAAAATTTGGCACAGTTTCCAGAAGTCCGTAAGGTATATAGCGATAGTATAGAAAATAGGTTAAGTACGATTACTATAAGTAGAAATGATGTGCTTAAGGAAATTGACAGACTGAAACCTCATAAATCGCCTGGTCCTGATGAGGTATATGCTAGAGTATTAAAGAATGTAGGGATGAGTTAAGTTACCCATTAACATTTGTATTTAACAAGTCATTGGAGACAGGTATAGTTCCAGAAGCTTGGAAGCTTGCAAACGTAGTTCCGATCTTCAAAAAAGGTGACAAATCAATAGCATCCAATTACCGTCCCATTAGTCTTACATCAATCATAGGAAAGCTACTAGAGTCAATTATTGCTAGTAAAATTAGAAACCACTTAGATACATTTAATTTAATAAATTCTTCTCAGCATGGATTCACTCAGGGACGTTCTTGCCTTACTAATTTGCTTAGTTTTTTTCTCAGAGGTATATGAAGCAGTAGATAATGACAAGTCATATGATATAATATATTTATATTTCAGTAAAGCTTTCGACAGAGTCCCCCATGAGAGATTGATGAGAAAGGTTGAGGCGCATGGAATAGGTGGGGCGTTGTTGGGATGGATTAGGTCATGGCTAATTGGTAGGAAGCAGAGAGTCAGCATAAATGGTACGAAGTCAGAATGGGGAGCAGTCAAAAGTGGTGTCCCCCAGGGATCTGTATTAGGTCCTCTGTTGTTTGTTATATACATAAATGACCTTGATTTAGGTATAACTAGTAGGATAAGTAAATTTGCAGACGATACCAAAATGGGGAGAACAATTGATTCAGATAGAGATATAGAGTGCCTCCAAAGGGATCTAGATACCTTACACGAATGGTCAGTAAATTGGCAGATGAAGTTTAACATTGACAAATGCAAGGTATTAAAGATAGGGAAGATGCATACAAATGTTATATATAAACTAGCTAATATGGAATTAGAAAACTCGAATTGTGAGAAAGATCTAGGTGTGTTTGTTAGCAATGATTTGAAGCCTAGACAACAGTGTATAAGCGTTCGAAACAAGGCAAACAGGATTCTCGGGTTCATCTCTAGGAGTGTGAGTAACAGAACTGCTGATGTTATCTTAAAACTTTACTTGTCATTAGTGAGACCCCATATGGATTATGCTGTTCAATTTTGGTGTCCTTATTACAGAATGGACATAGATTCATTGGAGAGAGTACAACGTAGAATGACAAAAATGATCCATAATATTAGAAATCTTCCGTATAAAGAAAGGTTGAAGAAATTAGGCTTACATTCGTTAGAGAGACGCAGAGTTAGAGGGGATATGATAGAGGTGTTCAAGTGGGTTAGTGGGATTAACAAAGGGGACATGACAAATGTACTAAAGCTCAGTGATAGCGAAAGAACTCGTACCAATGATTTCAAATTAGATAAATTTCGTTTCAGAAAAGATATAGGCAAATATTGGTTTGGTAACAGAGTTGTAGATGGGTGGAATGGACTACCAAGTGCTATAGTGGGATTAAAAACGATAGGGAGCTTTAAGATAAAATTGGATAAGCATATGGACGAGAAGGGTTGGGTGTGAAGGGGGATCAGCAGGGTTGGGCCACTCAGCGCTCTGCAGACCCCGTAATCCTGCGTTAAATCTCTAACGCAGACGGTGTTCCTCCTGTTGTTCTCAAAAACTGTGCTTCCGTGCTGACTCCCTGCCTAGGCAAACTCTTTCGTCTCTGTCTATCCTCTAACGTCTTCCCTTCATGCTGGAAGTTTGCTCACATTCAACCTGTCCCAAAGAAGGGTGACCGCTCTCAACCCTCCAACTATCGTCCAATTGCTCTTATCTCTTGTCTTTCTAAAGTTTTTGAAACTATTCTTGCTTCCAAATTTCTTAAGCATTTCTCTTCTCATAATCTGCTCTCAGATCGCCAGTATGGCTTCCTTAAGGGTCGCTCTACTGGTGATCTTCTTTCATATCTTACTAACTCTTGGTCATCCTCCTTCCGGGACTTCGGTGAGACTTTTTCTATTGCACTAGACATATCGAAAGCCTTCGATAGAGTCTGGCATAAATCTTAATTTCTAAACTACCCTCCTTCGGTTTCTATCCCTCCATCTGTGCCTTTGTCTCTAATTTCCTTTCCGGCCGTTCCATAGCCGCGGTTGTGGACGGCCATTGTTCACTTCCTCACCCTATAAACTCCGGTGTTCCTCAGGGCTCTGTCCTATCTCCT
Source organism: Paralithodes platypus (assembly GCA_032716605.1). NCBI lineage: Eukaryota > Metazoa > Arthropoda > Malacostraca > Decapoda > Lithodidae > Paralithodes > Paralithodes platypus. The sequence goes on from CM064572.1 coordinate 40,472,508, forward strand.
ATTCTCTTTCTAATTTTTATAAATGATCTCCTTAACTGTACCTTAATTCCCATCCATTCATACACAGACGACTCAACCTTACACTACTCCATTAGTTTTTCAGAACGCCCCAGCCAGCAATCCCTCAACGACAAACGTAATGAAGCCATAGAACTCTTAAATTCTGATCTAAATACTATTTCCAATTGGGGCAGAGAAAACCTTGTTAACTTTAATGCTTCCAAAACCCAATTTCTCCATCTATCTACCCGTCAGGATCTCCCAGCGGACTATCCCTTATTCTTCAACAATACAAAAATCAACCCTTCATCTTCTCTCAATATTCTTGGTGTCTCTTTTTCTTCTGCTCTCATTTGGAAGGACCATATTACCAGTCTTGCTAAGGCAGCCTCCCAGAAGCTGGGTGTGCTCAACCGCCTTAGGGGGTTCTTTTCCCCTGCACAGCTTCTTGCTCTGTACAGGGGCATAGTGCGCCCTTGTATCGAGTATTGTTCACATGTGTGGGGAGGTTCCTCTCACACCGCTCTCCTAGACAAAGTTGAAAGGAAGGCCTTTCGTATCATTAACTCCCGTCCACTCACCAACTCTCTGCAATCTCTCTCTCTCCGCCGCAATGTTGCATCTCTCTCGCTATTCTATCGCTACTATAATAATCAGTGTTCCTCAGAGCTATCCCAGTGCATACCACCTCCTTTACGTAGGGCACGTGGTACCCGTCTTGCAACTCAATCCCACCCCTACTCTGTGCAACTCTCCAACCCAAGAGTGAAACGTTACTCTCAAACTTTCTTCTACTCAACAGCTGAGCTCTGGAACTCTCTCCCAGAATCAGTCTTTCCCTCTTCCTATGACTTAAATTGCTTCAAACTCCGTGTGTCCAGGCATTTTGGCTCGAACGTCCCTTGATTTTGGCCCTGTCACTCTTTCAACTATGGGGGAGGCACTCGCTATAGGCAGTTATGCCTTTTGCCTCCCTCAATCACATAGAAAAAAAAAAAAAAAAAAAAAAACGTTTTGGTAAGATGATCCTCAGGGTATTAGAGTGTTCAGCCTATAATTGGGCTTTGTAATTGGGGTTGTGTGGGACAGGGATCTGCCTTGCTTAGGCCAATCGGCTTTCTGCAGACTCCCATTTTCTTATGTTCTTATGTTCTTATCTTGTAGTAGCTAGAATGTAATACAACTGATCTAGTAGTAGCTAGAATGTAATACAAATGATCTAGTAGTAGCTAGAATGTAATACAAATGATCTTGTAGTAGCTAGAATGTAATACAAATGATCTAGTAGTAGCTAGAATGTAATACAAATGATCTAGTAGTAGCTAGAATGTAATACAAATCTAGAATGTAATACAAATGATCTAGTAGTAGCTAGAATGTAATACAAATGATCTAGTAGTAGCTAGAATGTAATACAAATGATCTAGTAGTAGCTAGAATGTAATACAAATGATCTAGTAGTAGCTAGAATGTAATACAAATGAGTAGTTAGTAGTAGCTAGAATGTAATACAAATGATCTAGTAGTAGCTAGAATGTAATACAAATGATCTAGTAGTAGCTAGAATGTAATACAAATGATCTAGTAGTAGCTAGAATGTAATACAAATGATCTAGTAGTAGCTAGAATGTAATACAAATGATCTAGTAGTAGCTAGAATGTAATACAAATGATCTAGTAGTAGCTAGAATGTAATACAAATGATCTAGTAGTAGCTAGAATGTAATACAAATGATCTAGTAGTAGCTAGAATGTAATACAAATGATCTAGTAGTAGCTAGAATGTAATACAAATGATCTAGTAGTAGCTAGAATGTAATACAAATGATCTAGTAGTAGCTAGAATGTAATACAAATGATCTAGTAGTAGCTAGAATGTAATACAAATGATCTAGTAGTAGCTAGAATGTAATACAAATGATCTAGTAGTAGCTAGAATGTAATACAAATGATCTAGTAGTAGCTAGAATGTAATACAAATGATCTAGTAGTAGCTAGAATGTAATACAAATGATCTAGTAGTAGCTAGAATGTAATACAAATGATCTAGTAGTAGCTAGAATGTAATACAAATGATCTAGTAGTAGCTAGAATGTAATACAAATGATCTAGTAGTAGCTAGAATGTAATACAAATGATCTAGTAGTAGCTAGAATGTAATACAAATGATCTAGTAGTAGCTAGAATGTAATACAAATGATCTAGTAGTAGCTAGAATGTAATACAAATGATCTAGTAGTAGCTAGAATGTAATACAAATGATCTAGTAGTAGCTAGAATGTAATACAAATGATCTAGTAGTAGCTAGAATGTAATACAAATGATCTAGTAGTAGCTAGAATGTAATACAAATGATCTAGTAGTAGCTAGAATGTAATACAAATGATCTAGTAGTAGCTAGAATGTAATACAAATGATCTAGTAGTAGCTAGAATGTAATACAAATGATCTAGTAGTAGCTAGAATGTAATACAAATGATCTAGTAGTAGCTAGAATGTAATACAAATGATCTAGTAGTAGCTAGAATGTAATACAAATGATCTAGTAGTAGCTAGAATGTAATACAAATGATCTAGTAGTAGCTAGAATGTAATACAAATGATCTAGTAGTAGCTAGAATGTAATACAAATGATCTAGTAGTAGCTAGAATGTAATACAAATGATCTAGTAGTAGCTAGAATGTAATACAAATGATCTAGTAGTAGCTAGAATGTAATACAAATGATCTAGTAGTAGCTAGAATGTAATACAAATGATCTAGTAGTAGCTAGAATGTAATACAAATGATCTAGTAGTAGCTAGAATGTAATACAAATGATCTAGTAGTAGCTAGAATGTAATACAAATGATCTAGTAGTAGCTAGAATGTAATACAAATGATCTAGTAGTAGCTAGAATGTAATACAAATGATCTAGTAGTAGCTAGAATGTAATACAAATGATCTAGTAGTAGCTAGAATGTAATACAAATGATGTACAAATGATCTAGTAGCTAGAAATGTAATACAAATGATCTAGTAGTAGCTAGAATGTAATACAAATGATCTAGTAGTAGCTAGAATGTAATACAAATGATCTAGTAGTAGCTAGAATGTAATACAAATGATCTAGTAGTAGCTAGAATGTAATACAAATGATCTAGTAGTAGCTAGAATGTAATACAAATGATCTAGTAGTAGCTAGAATGGTAATACAAATGATCTAGTAGTAGCTAGAATGTAATACAAATGATCTAGTAGTAGCTAGAATGTAATACAAATGATCTAGTAGTAGCTAGAATGTAATACAAATGATCTAGTAGTAGCTAGAATGTAATACAAATGATCTAGTAGTAGCTAGAATGTAATACAAATGATCTAGTAGTAGCTAGAATGTAATACAAATGATCTAGTAGTAGCTAGAATGTAATACAAATGATCTAGTAGTAGCTAGAATGTAATACAAATGATCTAGTAGTAGCTAGAACGTAATACATATGAGCAAGTAGTAGCTAGAATGTAATACAAATGATCTAGTAGTAGCTAGAATGTAATACAAATGATCTAGTAGTAGCTAGAATGTAATACAAATGATCTAGTAGTAGCTAGAATGTAATACAAATGATCTAGTAGTAGCTAGAATGTAATACAAATGATCTAGTAGTAGCTAGAATGTAATACAAATGATCTAGTAGTAGCTAGAATGTAATACAAATGATCTAGTAGTAGCTAGAATGTAATACAAATGATCTAGTAGTAGCTAGAATGTAATACAAATGATCTAGTAGTAGCTAGAATGTAATACAAATGATCTAGTAGTAGCTAGAATGTAATACAAATGATCTAGTAGTAGCTAGAATGTAATACAAATGATCTAGTAGTAGCTAGAATGTAATACAAATGATCTAGTAGTAGCTAGAATGTAATACAATGATCTAGTAGTAGCTAGAATGTAATACAAATGATCTAGTAGTAGCTAGAATGTAATACAAATGATCTAGTAGTAGCTAGAATGTAATACAAATGATCTAGTAGTAGCTAGAATGTAATACAAATGATCTAGTAGTAGCTAGAATGTAATACAAATGATCTAGTAGTAGCTAGAATGTAATACAAATGATCTAGTAGTAGCTAGAATGTAATACAAATGATCTAGTAGTAGCTAGAATGTAATACAAATGATCTAGTAGTAGCTAGAATGTAATACAAATGATCTAGTAGTAGCTAGAATGTAATACAAATGATCTAGTAGTAGCTAGAATGTAATACAAATGATCTAGTAGTAGCTAGAATGTAATACAAATGATCTAGTAGTAGCTAGAATGTAATACAAATGATCTAGTAGTAGCTAGAATGTAATGTAATACAAATGATCTAGTAGTAGCTAGAATGTAATACAAATGATCTAGTAGTAGCTAGAATGTAATACAAATGATCTAGTAGTAGCTAGAATGTAATACAAATGATCTAGTAGTAGCTAGAATGTAATACAAATGATCTAGTAGTAGCTAGAATGTAATACAAATGATCTAGTAGTAGCTAGAATGTAATACAAATGATCTAGTAGTAGCTAGAATGTAATACAAATGATCTAGTAGTAGCTAGAATGTAATACAAATGATCTAGTAGTAGCTAGAATGTAATACAAATGATCTAGTAGTAGCTAGAATGTAATACAAATGATCTAGTAGTAGCTAGAATGTAATACAAATGATCTAGTAGTAGCTAGAATGTAATACAAATGATCTAGTAGTAGCTAGAATGTAATACAAATGATCTAGTAGTAGCTAGAATGTAATACAAATGATCTAGTAGTAGCTAGAATGTAATACAAATGATCTAGTAGTAGCTAGAATGTAATACAAATGATCTAGTAGTAGCTAGAATGTAATACAAATGATCTAGTAGTAGCTAGAATGTAATACAAATGATCTAGTAGTAGCTAGAATGTAATACAAATGATCTAGTAGTAGCTAGAATGTAATACAAATGATCTAGTAGTAGCTAGAATGTAATACAAATGATCTAGTAGTAGCTAGAATGTAATACAAATGATCTAGTAGTAGCTAGAATGTAATACAAATGATCTAGTAGTAGCTAGAATGTAATACAAATGATCTAGTAGTAGCTAGAATGTAATACAAATGATCTAGTAGTAGCTAGAATGTAATACAAATGATCTAGTAGTAGCTAGAATGTAATACAAATGATCTAGTAGTAGCTAGAATGTAATACAAATGATCTAGTAGTAGCTAGAATGTAATACAAATGATCTAGTAGTAGCTAGAATGTAATACAAATGATCTAGTAGTAGCTAGAATGTAATACAAATGATCTAGTAGTAGCTAGAATGTAATACAAATGATCTAGTAGTAGCTAGAATGTAATACAAATGATCTAGTAGTAGCTAGAATGTAATACAAATGATCTAGTAGTAGCTAGAATGTAATACAAATGATCTAGTAGTAGCTAGAATGTAATACAAATGATCTAGTAGTAGCTAGAATGTAATACAAATGATCTAGTAGTAGCTAGAATGTAATACAAATGATCTAGTAGTAGCTAGAATGTAATACAAATGATCTAGTAGTAGCTAGAATGTAATACAAATGATCTAGTAGTAGCTAGAATGTAATACAAATGATCTAGTAGTAGCTAGAATGTAATACAAATGATCTAGTAGTAGCTAGAATGTAATACAAATGATCTAGTAGTAGCTAGAATGTAATACAAATGATCTAGTAGTAGCTAGAATGTAATACAAATGATCTAGTAGTAGCTAGAATGTAATACAAATGATCTAGTAGTAGCTAGAATGTAATACAAATGATCTAGTAGTAGCTAGAATGTAATCAAATGATCTAGTAGTAGCTAGAATGTAATACAAATGATCTAGTAGTAGCTAGAATGTAATACAAATGATCTAGTAGTAGCTAGAATGTAATACAAATGATCTAGTAGTAGCTAGAATGTAATACAAATGATCTAGTAGTAGCTAGAATGTAATACAAATGATCTAGTAGTAGCTAGAATGTAATACAAATGATCTAGTAGTAGCTAGAATGTAATACAAATGATCTAGTAGTAGCTAGAATGTAATACAAATGATCTAGTAGTAGCTAGAATGTAATACAAATGATCTAGTAGTAGCTAGAATGTAATACAAATGATCTAGTAGTAGCTAGAATGTAATACAAATGATCTAGTAGTAGCTAGAATGTAATACAAATGATCTAGTAGTAGCTAGAATGTAATACAAATGATCTAGTAGTAGCTAGAATGTAATACAAATGATCTAGTAGTAGCTAGAATGTAATACAAATGATCTAGTAGTAGCTAGAATGTAATACAAATGATCTAGTAGTAGCTAGAATGTAATACAAATGATCTAGTAGTAGCTAGAATGTAATACAAATGATCTAGTAGTAGCTAGAATGTAATACAAATGATCTAGTAGTAGCTAGAATGTAATACAAATGATCTAGTAGTAGCTAGAATGTAATACAAATGATCTAGTAGTAGCTAGAATGTAATACAAATGATCTAGTAGTAGCTAGAATGTAATACAAATGATCTAGTAGTAGCTAGAATGTAATACAAATGATCTAGTAGTAGCTAGAATGTAATACAAATGATCTAGTAGTAGCTAGAATGTAATACAAATGATCTAGTAGTAGCTAGAATGTAATACAAATGATCTAGTAGTAGCTAGAATGTAATACAATGATCTAGAAGTAGCTAGAATGTAATACAAATGATCTGGTAGTAGCTAGAATGTAATACAAATGATCTAGTAGTAGCTAGAATGTAATACAAATGATCTAGTAGTAGCTAGAATGTAATACAAATGATCTAGTAGTAGCTAGAATGTAATACAAATGATCTAGTAGTAGCTAGAATGTAATACAAATGATCTAGTAGTAGCTAGAATGTAATACAAATGATCTAGTAGTAGCTAGAATGTAATACAAATGATCTAGTAGTAGCTAGAATGTAATACAAATGATCTAGTAGTAGCTAGAATGTAATACAAATGATCTAGTAGTAGCTAGAATGTAATACAAATGATCTAGTAGTAGCTAGAATGTAATACAAATGATCTAGTAGTAGCTAGAATGTAATACAAATGATCTAGTAGTAGCTAGAATGTAATACAAATGATCTAGTAGTAGCTAGAATGTAATACAAATGATCTAGTAGTAGCTAGAATGTAATACAAATGATCTAGTAGTAGCTAGAATGTAATACAAATGATCTAGTAGTAGCTAGAATGTAATACAAATGATCTAGTAGTAGCTAGAATGTAATACAAATGATCTAGTAGTAGCTAGAATGTAATACAAATGATCTAGTAGTAGCTAGAATGTAATACAAATGATCTAGTAGTAGCTAGAATGTAATACAAATGATCTAGTAGTAGCTAGAATGTAATACAAATGATCTAGTAGTAGCTAGAATGTAATACAAATGATCTAGTAGTAGCTAGAATGTAATACAAATGATCTAGTAGTAGCTAGAATGTAATACAAATGATCTAGTAGTAGCTAGAATGTAATACAAATGATCTAGTAGTAGCTAGAATGTAATACAAATGATCTAGTAGTAGCTAGAATGTAATACAAATGATCTAGTAGTAGCTAGAATGTAATACAAATGATCTAGTAGTAGCTAGAATGTAATACAAATGATCTAGTAGTAGCTAGAATGTAATACAAATGATCTAGTAGTAGCTAGAATGTAATACAAATGATCTAGTAGTAGCTAGAATGTAATACAAATGATCTAGTAGTAGCTAGAATGTAATACAAATGATCTAGTAGTAGCTAGAATGTAATACAAATGATCTAGTAGTAGCTAGAATGTAATACAAATGATCTAGTAGTAGCTAGAATGTAATACAAATGATCTAGTAGTAGCTAGAATGTAATACAAATGATCTAGTAGTAGCTAGAATGTAATACAAATGATCTAGTAGTAGCTAGAATGTAATACAAATGATCTAGTAGTAGCTAGAATGTAATACAAATGATCTAGTAGTAGCTAGAATGTAATACAAATGATCTAGTAGTAGCTAGAATGTAATACAAATGATCTAGTAGTAGCTAGAATGTAATACAAATGATCTAGTAGTAGCTAGAATGTAATACAAATGATCTAGTAGTAGCTAGAATGTAATACAAATGATCTAGTAGTAGCTAGAATGTAATACAAATGATCTAGTAGTAGCTAGAATGTAATACAAATGATCTAGTAGTAGCTAGAATGTAATACAAATGATCTAGTAGTAGCTAGAATGTAATACAAATGATCTAGTAGTAGCTAGAATGTAATACAAATGATCTAGTAGTAGCTAGAATGTAATACAAATGATCTAGTAGTAGCTAGAATGTAATACAAATGATCTAGTAGTAGCTAGAATGTAATACAAATGATCTAGTAGTAGCTAGAATGTAATACAAATGATCTAGTAGCTAGAATGTAATACAAATGATCTAGTAGTAGCTAGAATGTAATACAAATGATCTAGTAGTAGCTAGAATGTAATACAAATGATCTAGTAGTAGCTAGAATGTAATACAAATGATCTAGTAGTAGCTAGAATGTAATACAAATGATCTAGTAGTAGCTAGAATGTAATACAAATTATCTAGTAGTAGCTAGAATGTAATACAAATGATCTAGTAGTAGCTAGAATGTAATACAAATGATCTAGTAGTAGCTAGAATGTAATACAAATGATCTAGTAGTAGCTAGAATGTAATACAAATGATCTAGTAGTAGCTAGAATGTAATACAAATGATCTAGTAGTAGCTAGAATGTAATACAAATGATCTAGTAGTAGCTAGAATGTAATACAAATGATTAGTAGTAGCTAGAATGTAATACAATGATCTAGTAGTAGCTAGAATGTAATACAAATGATCTAGTAGTAGCTAGAATGTAATACAAATGATCTAGTAGTAGCTAGAATGTAATACAAATGATCTAGTAGTAGCTAGAATGTAATACAAATGATCTAGTAGTAGCTAGAATGTAATACAAATGATCTAGTAGTAGCTAGAATGTAATACAAATGATCTAGTAGTAGCTAGAATGTAATACAAATGATCTAGTAGTAGCTAGAATGTAATACAAATGATCTAGTAGTAGCTAGAATGTAATACAAATGATCTAGTAGTAGCTAGAATGTAATACAAATGATCTAGTAGTAGCTAGAATGTAATACAAATGATCTAGTAGTAGCTAGAATGTAATACAAATGATCTAGTAGTAGCTAGAATGTAATACAAATGATCTAGTAGTAGCTAGAATGTAATACAAATGATCTAGTAGTAGCTAGAATGTAATACAAATGATCTAGTAGTAGCTAGAATGTAATACAAATGATCTAGTAGTAGCTAGAATGTAATACAAATGATCTAGTAGTAGCTAGAATGTAATACAAATGATCTAGTAGTAGCTAGAATGTAATACAAATGATCTAGTAGTAGCTAGAATGTAATACAAATGATCTAGTAGTAGCTAGAATGTAATACAAATGATCTAGTAGTAGCTAGAATGTAATACAAATGATCTAGTAGTAGCTAGAATGTAATACAAATGATCTAGTAGTAGCTAGAATGTAATACAAATGATCTAGTAGTAGCTAGAATGTAATACAAATGATCTAGTAGAAGCTAGAATGTAATACAAATGATCTAGTAGTAGCTAGAATGTAATACAAATGATCTAGTAGTAGCTAGAATGTAATACAAATGATCTAGTAGTAGCTAGAATGTAATACAAATGATCTAGTAGTAGCTAGAATGTAATACAAATGATCTAGTAGTAGCTATAATGTAATACAAATGATCTAGTAGTAGCTAGAATGTAATACAAATGATCTAGTAGTAGCTAGAATGTAATACAAATTATCTAGTAGTAGCTAGAATGTAATACAAATGATCTAGTAGTAGCTAGAATGTAATACAAATGATCTAGTAGTAGCTAGAATGTAATACAAATGATCTAGTAGTAGCTAGAATGTAATACAAATGATCTAGTAGTAGCTAGAATGTAATACAAATGATCTAGTAGTAGCTAGAATGTAATACAAATGATCTAGTAGTAGCTAGAATGTAATACAAATGATCTAGTAGTAGCTAGAATGTAATACAAATGATCTAGTAGTAGCTAGAATGTAATACAAATGATCTAGTAGTAGCTAGAATGTAATACAAATGATCTAGTAGTAGCTAGAATGTAATACAAATGATCTAGTAGTAGCTAGAATGTAACACAAATGATCTAGTAGTAGCTAGAATGTAATACAAATGATCTAGTAGTAGCTAGAATGTAATACAAATGATCTAGTAGTAGCTAGAATGTAATACAAATGATCTAGTAGTAGCTAGAATGTAATACAAATGATCTAGTAGTAGCTAGAATGTAATACAAATGATCTAGTAGTAGCTAGAATGTAATACAAATGATCTAGTAGTAGCTAGAATGTAATACAAATGATCTAGTAGTAGCTAGAATGTAATACAAATGATCTAGTAGTAGCTAGAATGTAATACAAATGATCTAGTAGTAGCTAGAATGTAATACAAATGATCTAGTAGTAGCTAGAATGTAATACAAATGATCTAGTAGTAGCTAGAATGTAATACAAATGATCTAGTAGTAGCTAGAATGTAATACAAATGATCTAGTAGTAGCTAGAATGTAATACAAATGATCTAGTAGTAGCTAGAATGTAATACAAATGATCTAGTAGTAGCTAGAATGTAATACAAATGATCTAGTAGTAGCTAGAATGTAATACAAATGATCTAGTAGTAGCTAGAATGTAATACAAATGATCTAGTAGTAGCTAGAATGTAATACAAATGATCTAGTAGTAGCTAGAATGTAATACAAATGATCTAGTAGTAGCTAGAATGTAATACAAATGATCTAGTAGTAGCTAGAATGTAATACAAATGATCTAGTAGTAGCTAGAATGTAATACAAATGATCTAGTAGTAGCTAGAATGTAATACAAATGATCTAGTAGTAGCTAGAATGTAATACAAATGATCTAGTAGTAGCTAGAATGCAATACATATGCTCTAGTAGTAGCTAGAATGTAATACAAATGATCTAGTAGTAGCTAGAATGTAATACAAATGATCTAGTAGTAGCTAGAATGTAATACAAATTATCTAGTAGTAGCTAGAATGTAATACAAATGATCTAGTAGTAGCTAGAATGTAATACAAATGATCTAGTAGTAGCTAGAATGTAATACAAATGATCTAGTAGTAGCTAGAATGTAATACAAATGATCTAGTAGTAGCTAGAATGTAATACAAATGATCTAGTAGTAGCTAGAATGTAATACAAATGATCTAGTAGTAGCTAGAATGTAATACAAATGATCTAGTAGTAGCTAGAATGTAATACAAATGATCTAGTAGTAGCTAGAATATAATACAAATGATCTAGTAGTAGCTAGAATGTAATACAAATTATCTAGTAGTAGCTAGAATGTAATACAAATGATCTAGTAGTAGCTAGAATGTAATACAAATGATCTAGTAGTAGCTAGAATGTAATACAAATGATCTAGTAGTAGCTAGAATGTAATACAAATTATCTAGTAGTAGCTAGAATGTAATACAAATGATCTAGTAGTAGCTAGAATGTAATACAAATGATCTAGTAGTAGCTAGAGTGTAATGCAAATGATATAGTCATAGCTAGAATGTAATACAAATTATCTAGTAGTAGCTAGAATGTAATACAAATGATCTAGTAGTAGCTAGAATGTAATACAAATGATCTAGTAGTAGCTAGAATGTAATACAAATGATCTAGTAGTAGCTAGAATGTAATACAAATGATCTAGTAGTAGCTAGAATGTAATACAAATACGTATATCATTGAACAGATGAAAGTAATTAGCAATACAAACCCGCCATCACCCTTAAACCAACATTGAGGGGAGATGGGTCGTTTTTATGGTCCTCCTTCTCCCTCATATTTAGCCCCATTAGTTTTCAGTTTATAAGACGTTCGGCCCATTAGTTCGGCGATGTTATTACCTTTCACCCAATTTATTTGTCAATATCAAGACTTTTCGTATAATTTAGGTGTCGATTTGGTCCTGGCGAGCAATAGCGAGCCTGTAAATTAAGAGGCCCGGCCTTTAGGCCGGGAATTTTTTCTCTCGAAAAATGCACACATTTATCTTGAAGGAGGATCTTGGGCGAGTATTTTTGTTTAAGCTGGATGGAGGTCTAGGAAGGAAAGTATAAAAATAATAAATAGATACATAAATGAGCAAATAAATACGCCCGTCCCCCCTTAACACTATCACCCAAACTAACACCACCTAACAACATAGACACACAACCTAACCGCATGTTCATAATTCAAGAATATATGAAGGTGAAAATATAGGTTGGTGTGTTTATTTCACCTTACACCACACACACACACCCACACACACACACTCATTATCTCTCTCTCTCTCTCACACACACATGCAGTTCAAACTCCCAAACCACTTGCTCATACAGTATTTAATTATCTATAAATAACAAGACACACACACACACACACACACACACACACACACACACACACACACCAGAGGTCAACTACATAATCCTACTAAAAGTACATATGAAGGTAACAACATAGGGTTATGTGTCTAATACTCGACACACACGCAATGAGAGGGTAAATATACAGTAGCGTTCACAAGTTGGGTCCTAGGTATATATTTTATACATTGATTATTTGTTTTCTAATATAATACAAAGAAAGACGAGATAGATAGTTCCTTAAGAGAACCGAGTGTTGTTTTTAAATGTAAGCATTATTACTTTATTTAAGTACAATATTCAATCTACTGTATACTTCTCTTTCTAGAAAAATAATAAGATTCCCTTTAGCACAAACAAGCTTTACTTAGTTTGAGTGAATATGTTGTCCTTACACGAACAAAATATACAAATAGGTGTGAAGATTAGGCAAGACTTGAACGTGAGCTGTGTGTGTGTGTGTGTGTGTGATCATAACAGTATGCGTGTGTACTTGCGTTAATATTTATCTTCTAATTGTACATCACCCAAGTCCCCTGTGTATAATTATGAAGAAAACCAACCCTCGTATGTCTCACCGTTACTAGACTTTCCTCTTAGCATATAGTTAAGGTGGGATGGTTCACTTTTTGGTTGATTTTTGTATTTATATATTATTTGTCTAGTTTTCCTAATTTTTGCATTTATATATTGTTTGTCTAGTTTCCTCCCTAGCCCTCCAACAAACTTAAAAACAAACAACCCCAGGCTCGCTATCGCTTGCAAGGAACAAATCGACACCTAAATGACACGAAAAGTCTTAAAATTGACAAAGAAATTGGGCCTTAAAATCGAAAAACTAATACGCCGAACGTCAAAAATCTGAAAACTAAAGAGGCTAAACATGAGGAAGATGGTGGACCAGAAAAACGACCCATCTCCCCTTAATAACATACAACGAAAGAACAGGAACCACTGCACTCAAATTATACCGTAAATAACATAATTATATATACAGGTATATGACATTCAATTACATATATTACACCTGAAGCACGTCGCTATATATGTAACTTATTTCACAAGTACCCTCGAGGATAAAATTATATGACTACTATTACATAATTCACAACCAATTGGAACACCTCTTTATACGTATTAGTTATACTATCAATACTCTTTTATATAATATATATATATATATACCCGGTATATATATATATATATATATATATATATATATATATATATATACCGGTATATTCTTGATTTAACCCACTAAGTTCAAGTATAATTTGATACCCACGCATTATTCCACACACACACACACACACACACACACACACACACACAGACACACACGGTCACTTATATAACGCAGATTTGTTTGAATAACATTACAAGAACAAGAATTACGACAGTAGTAACACTATATTATGTTGTAAATACTGTACACCCCCAATATACAAGTATATGACCTTCACTTGAATGTATCGCACTACACTTCAAACACAACACTATACACTGGCCATTAAGGGGAGATAGGTTGTTGTTGTGGTCCCCCCTTCTTCCTCGTGTTTAGCCTCATTAGTTTTCAGATTACAAGACGTTCGGCCCACTAGTTTGGCGATTTTAAGACCTTTCGCTCCCTTTCTTTGTCAATATTAAGACGCTTCGTGATATTTAGCTGTACATTTTTTCCTGGCGAGCAATAGCGAGCCTGTAATTTAAGAGGAACCGGCCTTCGTCCGGGAAATTTTTCTATAGACAAATTAACAAATTTATCTTGAAGGAGGGTCTTGGGCGGATGTTTTTATTAAGCTGAATGGAGGTCTAGGGAGGAAAATAAATAATAATAATAAAAATATATATAAACAAATGAGCAAATATATAAGGCCATCCTCCCTTGATTGATCCACTAGTGTTCCCGAACATAAAGTGTTATGACCATCAATTAAATACATCACAAGGGATTGAACCACCTCGTAAATTATTCCACAAACACCCACGAACCTACTATTATTATTGTTCGGTATAATATCAAACAATGCACTCCTGGATTGTACACCACACACACACACACACGCCCTCACACACTTAAATAATGTAGGTTTATAAGTAACGTACATCATATTGTACACCACACACACACACACTTATATAATGTTGGTTTATAAGTAACGTACATCGAGATATTCAGACCACACGATTGATAGTACTACTACACAAATTTTACAATATATTCTTTCAAGGATACAATAAATACAACACACGTAAATGCTTTGGAATATATATATATATATATATATATATATATATATATATATATATATACAGAGAGAGAGAGAGAGAGATTATTCCACAATTACTTTCAACCATAAACTTTTGATATACAATATACTACACACGATCTGGACAATATTCTGAGAAACTATACATACATGACATAAAATAGTTACATTGTAAGGATAGCCAGAATATTATACCAAATGCGTCATAATCTTCAAGGGGTTAATTGCGTGATGTAAATGTTATATTGTATGTCATATACTTATTCACGGGACTAAACAAATGTCTTCATGGTGCCACAGAATATGCACACACATCCATATGACCTTGTTATATAATTAACTTAGGGCCAAAGAACACGAACTACTGCAGGCATATAATTATCATAAATATGCTCAGCTATACAATTATATAACGCAATTCTCTCTACCAGGAATTCACCGGAGACCTCTGGTGGACGCTTCCGAAGTAGCGCCAGAGCTACGTCTGTCGTCATAAACAATACTCAACACCTACGCTATGCAAAGTTTATCACGATTTCTTACGATTCTGCATGTTTGTACTATATACTAGATGGCTACACTAAGTGTTTATATAGTATGGTAGTTGTGGGGGTAATATGTGTCAGCTATAGAAAGTACGACATATAGCTTATAATTAAGAATGATTGATGGGGAGGGAGGGTGAAGAACTGCGGGATATCACCATTTAAAGGGCCCAGGTCGCTTAGTGTACAAAACAATGTGTCTGGCGCGGCATCTCCAAACATTTCTGGTAGGGAGAATACGATTCATCACACACCATTTTGAGCATGCAACTATAAAATATAGTTTATTCCACAAGTATTCTTGAACACAAAATTATATGACCCACAATAAAGTACATCAAGCCATAAAACATTTCTTGATTATATGTACCTGTGTTACAAACAACGAAATGATAGGCTTGTACGAGAATATAGGCATATACTGACAATGCACAATCACAAACAACTCATCACAACCCCCACACGTATCTCTGAGAACACTGCCACAATATTAGACCACATAAACTGTAACAGAGAGGACAAAATATCCCAATCAGGGGTTATACAGACTGGGATAAGTCACATTTTGCACACGGAAAACCACAAAAATTACCCTAGAGAATCACAAGATTATCAAAACAAGGTCACTCAGAAACTATAATAAGGAAACATTTCTGGACATTTTATGGAATACAGACTGGTCTCCAGTGTTTGGAAGTACAAACGTTAATGACGCATGGGTTGGCTTCAGAACCATCATCACAAACATCCTAGACGAAATAGCTCCAACTGAAAGACATACGAATTAAAGCAAGGTCAGACCCATGGATCAACAATGACATACTACACCATCTGGAACACAGAGACAATCTGTTAAAAAGGCTAGCGAAACATAGACAGGATCAAGGTCTGAAACATGAGTTCAACAGGGCCAGGAATAAACTAAGTAGGAAAATGAAATCAGCGAAAAATAATTATTTTCACAATAAGGCAGAGGAATATCAGAATAACCCAAAGAAACTATGGAGGCACCTAAAAACAACAGGCTACGGCAACAAGACAAGGGATTCGTCTAACACTAATATTGCTCTCACCATTAATGATCAGGTTTGCCACGATAAACGACAAATTTCAACCTACTTCACTTCCATAGCAAACACACTTGCACATAACCTACCTCAACCTCTCAATAAATACACGACAACAACGGCCACCTTTCGTAATTTCTACAGAGAAAAAGACATACACCCGAACACATTTGGATTGCAAAATGTTACACCAAAATACACTTTTGACGAGCTGTCTAACCTAAATGTACATAAGAGCACAGGACCAGACAAAATTCAAATGTCTACTAGATGGAGCCATTGGTATAGCAGGACCCCTAACCCACATCATCAACTTGTCAATTAACACCAACACTGTACCTGCTGAACTGAAGGAAGCTATTGTAACCCCTCTATTCAAGAAAGGAAAAAAACTAGAAGTTGGCAACTACAGACCAGTTAGCATATTATGTATTGTATCTAAAATCCTTGAAAGAGCGGTATACACCCAAATTGAACACTACCTCAAACAAAATGATCTATTCTATAAGTTTCAATCAGGTTTCAGATGCCTGTACTCGTCAGGACTCCTGTCTCATCCACTTAACGGATCACATTCGTAAAGAAATGGCTAAAGGTAAACTACACCGGTATGATTCTTCTTGATCTACAAAAAGCGTTTGACACAGTAGACCATGATATCCTATGTAATAAACTACAAGCAATGGGCATAGGGTCTGTGAACTGGTTTAAATCTTATCTTAGTGGTAGAACCCAAAGAGTCAAAATTGATGATAATATATCTGATCATATGCCAATTAACTGTGGGGTCCCGCAGGGAAGCATCCTTGGTCCCTTACTCTTTCTCTGTTATGTGAACGACATGGAACTGAGCGTCTCATGTAAATTATTACTGTATGCAGACGACAGCGTGCTTCTGGTTTCAGGAAAAGACCCAATAAGTATTGCCGCTTCACTTTCCAAAGAACTAACATCATGTAGTGAATGGCTAGTGGACAATAGACTATCTCTTCACCTGGGCAAGACGGAAGCCATCTTATGTGGAACAAAACGCAAACTGAAAGACATTGTGGGCTTCTCGGTCAACTGTAATGATATTCCTATAACAACAGTGTCACAAGTTAAATATCTCGGACTGAAACTGGACGCGAGTTTGTCAGGTGAAATAATTTTGGAATCTATCCTGAGTAAGTGTAGAGCATGTATAAAATACCTGTATAGACAGGTGGGATGCTTGCCCGCGGCGACCCAAAGACCCTCTGCCAGGCGCTTGTTCAATGCCATTTTGACTATTCTGTGTCATCCTGGTACTCTGCATCATCTAAATCAGCTCAGCACAAACTTCAGGTCACTCAAAATAAAATGGTTAGGTTCATGCTGAACCTAGGACCCAGATCACATGTTGGTCAGGAACAACTTCAGTCACTAGGTATGCTCAATGTCTCTGACAGGGCCAAACAAATAAGGCTCACTAATGCCTTCAAAATGTTCTATGACAGAGCTCCAGAGGATCTAAAGAATGATTTTGTTAAAGCAAATGAGAGGAGTGGACATAATACAAGAAACAGGATGTTTAACTTTAAGGTCCCGAGAATCCAAGGACAGGGTAAGCAAACATTCTTCTTCACTGCCATCAAAGACTGGAACAACCTACCCCTGTCTGTCCGTGAAAAGAGAACACTGTATTCCTTCAGACGTAGCCTGAAGGAACACCTGAACCGGACAGCTACGAGAAGGGAGCACCAAGCTTATGTCTACTACTAAATACGACATAAGAGATAGACAAACCAAACTGAAATGATTACTGATTATGGATTACTGATATTTACTATAGGATGTAAGGTATCTTAATATAACCCCCTAGAAATACTTTCTCTAAAGTATCTATTTCTTTATCCTCCCCATTTCCCCAGCTAACCTAATCCCACAAGGACCCCAATGGAAATACGCCTAACGGCCTTATTGGGCTATCCTTAGTTAGAATTATGCAAGGCTGGTACATGTCATTTTTGTAACATACTATGTGGTACCAACTCTGTAAATTGCTAACTGAATAAATATTATTATTATTATTATTATTATTATTATCCCGCCATAAGATATACTACACAGTATATATATATATATATACACTGTAGAGGAAAATTGAGAGCCGACCGCCCCTTTTTGTATGAAAATATCAGCTATCAATTATTCGCGTTTTTCCCATACGGAGGGTGGTAGCTAATTTCTGAAGACATTTGGCAACTCAGGCAGCCCTAGGCTCCCGCTCTGAGGGGAGTCACAGTGACCAGTACGGCGTACGCACGCAGACACTGGAGAGATAGGTGTTCTTGTCAAGCGTTCCCAGTTAATGCTTCCTTTTATTTCGTACTGTGCCTTATTTAGAGCTTCCACTCATCCTATGAATTTTTCAGATGAGTAAAACTAACATGAATAGTGAGGAAAAGGCCCGGATTCTTACCTGGGCAGTTGAAAAACTGCCCACATGTGAAATTATGTGTAGTACAGGGAGGTCTATAGCTGCCATTAACAAACATATGGTGTAAAAATATGTCCCAAGAATGCTTAAAAAACCTGTCAGATTCCATGCCTGGTCGACTGCAGATGATCATTGATGCCAAGAGATTCATGACAAAATATTAAAGTACGAAAAAATCACGATAGTTTCATTTCTACCCAATTATTAATGAATTATCTGGTGCTGACAGCTGAGGGATCGATATTGCTGCCGGCGTGGCGGGGCGACTCTCTACATTCCACGTACTACAAATATTTTATCTCATATGTGTGATTTAATCTCCATACATATATACTGTATATATATATATATATATATATATATATATATATATATATATATATTATATATATATATATATATATATACCGGTATATATATATATATATATATATATACGGTATATATATAGGCCTATATATATATATATATATATATATATATATATATATATATATATATATATATATATATGGAGATTAAATCACACATAAGTGTGATCAAATTATGTAGTAATACCCGCATGGTGATAACATCATTTCGGTTAAATTGTTCCATTTGAGCATTGTGTACCATTTGTGTAACAGTGTGTTGTATTTGACATTTATGTTAACTCTTTCAAAAATATGATCTATCTATCTATCTATTGCCGGACGCCTTACTCCCCAAACGAGGGGGGCCATTCGCCCCCAAGTGGACCTATTCCCTGTGAGAGGGACAACCCGAGCCAGTTTAGTGAAGGACTTACAGGATTGACCACTCAATTTAGGATCCGTCCGACTCCGAGGCCCTCTGTGTATCTTGTTAGCACTATTTTTCTACAGTGGTGTTTGGCTAATCCATCCACTAACCTGCCTTACCCTTAGGTAAGAAGTACGGATTTGTATCAGGTTTACTCCCCTAGACAGGTTACCAACCAAGGCTGACGAGTCCCATCCACCCGGATTTGTATAAGGTTGTCTCTCCTAGACGAGTTGCCGACCAAGGCTAACGAGTCCCATCCACCCGTGATGATAATGTGATGTCTTGTTTATTTATCTATTTTTATTTGTTATCTATTTGCTAACAGTAATCAAATGTATGTAGCTTAGGAAGAACCTCAAACAATTCAAAGGTCATAAAGTCAAAATCTGTCTTGTTTATTTATAAATATATGTTTACCTATTTGCTAACACTAAACCAATTTATGCAGTTTACGAAGAACTTCAAATAATAACAAAGTTATAAAGTCAAAGTCATTGAACCCTTCGTCTCCCACAAACCCTATCAAATCTTAGTAACATCGTCTAATAATAGCCCGAATATGAGAAAGAAAAGCGTACACCAAGAGGGTTGACATTATTGTATGTATGTACTCGGGCACATACCCCATAGCTGGGGGTGGCCGACTCGAGACCGAGCCTGAACAGAAACAACATTTAAAGTTCCAATTCTAAGGGTCTGGGACCCCTTATGCGTTCCCTCACGCCTTACTCTGTCTCGTCTAGTTGTTATTGTTGTTGTTGTCGTTCCCAAAGCTGCCTGGCCGAACAGCCCCGAGTCCCTTAGGAAGGCTATGGCCACGGTCAGGCTTTCCCACAGAGCTCTCAAGGAGTGTAGATTGTGTTGTTTGTGTAAGTGATTGTGTGAAATGTAGTCTTCTATGATGTGTTTAATGGTATGGGGTGCTGTGTTACATCCTGGGCAGGTGTCGACGACGGAGTCATCCAGTCTCTTCTGATAGCTCAGAAGGGCTGGATGGTGCCCACATCTCTGTCCTCGCGAGGAAGGGAGGATTCAGAAGGATGGATTTCGGGAGGTCGTGACTGCAGCTGTGTGTTGTCTATGAGTGACTGGATTGAGCGGCGAGAGATATGAGTATGAATTTGTTTTTGGAAGCTGGTTTTGGGTGGGCAGGGAGGGAGAGAAGACAGTATTTGTGTGTGATACCGTGTGCTGGGTGTTGTTTTGATATTTCTTGGTGTGTGTGGGTGTATTGCCATGTAGTGTAGTGGGTGGTGTTGGTTTGTGGAGGATGCAGCAAGGAATTGAGTGCCTCTCATGTCCAGATGGTCTTTGACTTGGAGGGCTTTGGTTTCTTGATGTAGGTGATCTGTAGGTGTAGTAGCTGTGCAGCCTGTGATGATTTTTAGGGCTTTATTTTGCATAGTCTGTAAGGACTTGTGATGTGTTTCAGCTAGGTTAGAAGCCCAGGCAGGGCTTCATATTCCATCACTGATCTTATTTATTGTTTGTAAACTGTGGTGGTGGTTTCTTTGTTGTTTGCAAATCGTGTGGGCAAGTGACCTGAGGGCTTTAAGTCTGGGTGTCAGTTTATTTTTCATATTTGTGGTATGCTGTTTGAATATCATTAGAGTATCATATGTTACTTCTAGGATTTGGGGTGAGTGTGATGTGTTAGTGTGTGTTAGGGGTGTGTTGTTTATGGTGAAGCTGTGGGGTCTATTTGTGTTCTTCTGGCTCATGCTATGTGGATCGGAGGGGTTTGCAGTTGAAATTTGGCTGGGGCTCTAACATTGAGGTCTGTTTGTAGTGCACCAGTCAATGTAGCCACAGGGATACCCAGCCGTTTTGAGATAGGGTTGAAGTAGACTTGTTTGCTGTGTGTATGGGTTTGGTATGGTGTGTGCATGTCAGTGGTTTGTGTCGTCTGCGTAGGAGGCTATGTTTTATTTGGGGTGCATGGGGCTGTTATTATATAATGGTGCATGTACAGATTGAATAGTGCGGGATTGAGATTATGCGGGAACTAGGAGCGGTTCCTGCGAGGGAATTCGTTTGGGACAAAATTTTTGATGCTAGCATGAAATGCTGACCGGCAAAAGATATATGTGAATATCTGCTGCTAAAGGAAGTTGGCC
>CM064572.1:40494403-40559403 GCA_032716605.1 Paralithodes platypus
GATCTAGTAGTAGCTAGAATGTAATACAAATGATCTAGTAGTAGCTAGAATGTAATACAAATGATCTAGTAGTAGCTAGAATGTAATACAAATGATCTAGTAGTAGCTAGAATGTAATACAAATGATCTAGTAGTAGCTAGAATGTAATACAAATGATCTAGTAGTAGCTAGAATGTAATACAAATGATCTAGTAGTAGCTAGAATGTAATACAAATGATCTAGTAGTAGCTAGAATGTAATACAAATGATCTAGTAGTAGCTAGAATGTAATACAAATGATCTAGTAGTAGCTAGAATGTAATACAAATGATCTAGTAGTAGCTAGAATGTAATACAAATGATCTAGTAGTAGCTAGAATGTAATACAAATGATCTAGTAGTAGCTAGAATGTAATACAAATGATCTAGTAGTAGCTAGAATGTAATACAAATGATCTAGTAGTAGCTAGAATGTAATACAAATGATCTAGTAGTAGCTAGAATGTAATACAAATGATCTAGTAGTAGCTAGAATGTAATACAAATGATCTAGTAGTAGCTAGAATGTAATACAAATGATCTAGTAGTAGCTAGAATGTAATACAAATGATCTAGTAGTAGCTAGAATGTAATACAAATGATCTAGTAGTAGCTAGAATGTAATACAAATGATCTAGTAGTAGCTAGAATGTAATACAAATGATCTAGTAGTAGCTAGAATGTAATACAAATGATCTAGTAGTAGCTAGAATGTAATACAAATGATCTAGTAGTAGCTAGAATGTAATACAAATGATCTAGTAGTAGCTAGAATGTAATACAAATGATCTAGTAGTAGCTAGAATGTAATACAAATGATCTAGTAGTAGCTAGAATGTAATACAAATGATCTAGTAGTAGCTAGAATGTAATACAAATGATCTAGTAGTAGCTAGAATGTAATACAAATGATCTAGTAGTAGCTAGAATGTAATACAAATGATCTAGTAGTAGCTAGAATGTAATACAAATGATCTAGTAGTAGCTAGAATGTAATACAAATGATCTAGTAGTAGCTAGAATGTAATACAAATGATCTAGTAGTAGCTAGAATGTAATACAAATGATCTAGTAGTAGCTAGAATGTAATACAAATGATCTAGTAGTAGCTAGAATGTAATACAAATGATCTAGTAGTAGCTAGAATGTAATACAAATGATCTAGTAGTAGCTAGAATGTAATACAAATGATCTAGTAGTAGCTAGAATGTAATACAAATGATCTAGTAGTAGCTAGAATGTAATACAAATGATCTAGTAGTAGCTAGAATGTAATACAAATGATCTAGTAGTAGCTAGAATGTAATACAAATGATCTAGTAGTAGCTAGAATGTAATACAAATGATCTAGTAGTAGCTAGAATGTAATACAAATGATCTAGTAGTAGCTAGAATGTAATACAAATGATCTAGTAGTAGCTAGAATGTAATACAAATGATCTAGTAGTAGCTAGAATGTAATACAAATGATCTAGTAGTAGCTAGAATGTAATACAAATGATCTAGTAGTAGCTAGAATGTAATACAAATGATCTAGTAGTAGCTAGAATGTAATACAAATGATCTAGTAGTAGCTAGAATGTAATACAAATGATCTAGTAGTAGCTAGAATGTAATACAAATGATCTAGTAGTAGCTAGAATGTAATACAAATGATCTAGTAGTAGCTAGAATGTAATACAAATGATCTAGTAGTAGCTAGAATGTAATACAAATGATCTAGTAGTAGCTAGAATGTAATACAAATGATCTAGTAGTAGCTAGAATGTAATACAAATGATCTAGTAGTAGCTAGAATGTAATACAAATGATCTAGTAGTAGCTAGAATGTAATACAAATGATCTAGTAGTAGCTAGAATGTAATACAAATGATCTAGTAGTAGCTAGAATGTAATACAAATGATCTAGTAGTAGCTAGAATGTAATACAAATGATCTAGTAGTAGCTAGAATGTAATACAAATGATCTAGTAGTAGCTAGAATGTAATACAAATGATCTAGTAGTAGCTAGAATGTAATACAAATGATCTAGTAGTAGCTAGAATGTAATACAAATGATCTAGTAGTAGCTAGAATGTAATACAAATGATCTAGTAGTAGCTAGAATGTAATACAAATGATCTAGTAGTAGCTAGAATGTAATACAAATGATCTAGTAGTAGCTAGAATGTAATATATATTATCTAGTAATAGCTAGAATGTAATACAAATACGTAACTAGCAATACAAAACCGCCATCACCCTTAAACCAACATTGAGGGGAGATGGGTCGTTTTTATGGTCCTCCTTCTCCCTCATATTTAGCTCCATTAGTTTTCAGTTTATAAGACGTTCGGTCCATTTGTTTGGCGATGTTAATACCTTTCACCCCTTTTCTTTGTCAATATCAAGACTTTTCGTATAATTTAGGTGTCGATTTGGTCCTGGCGAGCGATAGCGAGCCTGTAAATTAAGAGAACCCGGCCTTTAGGCCGGGAAATGTTTCTCTCGAAAAATGCACACATTTATCTTGAAGGAGGATCTTGGGCAAGTGTTTTGTTTAAGCTGGATGGAGGACTAGGGAGGAAAGTATAAAAATAATAAATAGATACATAAATGAGCAAATAAATACGCCCGTCCCCCCCTAACACCATCACCCAAACTAACATCACCTAACAACATAGACACACAACCTAACCGCATGTTCATAATTCAAGAATATATGAAGGTGAAAATATAGGGTGGTGTGTTTATTTCACCTTACGACACACACACACACACACACACACACACACACACACACACACACACTCATTATCTCTCTCTCTCTCTCACACACACACACAGGTCAAATTCCCAAGCCACATGCGCATACAGTATTTAATTCTCTATAAATAACAAGACACACACACACACACACACACACACACACACACACACACACACACCATAGGTCAACTATATACTCCTATTAAAAGTACATATGAAGGTAACAACATAGGGTCATGTGTCTAATACCCGACACACACGCAATGGGAGGGTAAATATACAGTAGCGTTCACAAGTTGGGTCCTAGGTATATATATTATACATTGATTATTTGTTTTCTAATATAACACAAAGAAAGACGAGATAGATAGTTCCTTAAGAGAACAGAGTGTTGTTTTTAAATGTAAGCATTATTACTTTATTTAAGTACAATTTTCAATCTATACTTCTAATTCTAGAACAATAATAAGATTCCCTTTAGCGCAAACAAGCTTTACTTAGTTTGAGTGAATATTTTGTCCTTTCACGAACAAAATATTCAAATAGGTGTGAAGATTAGGCAAGACTTGAACGTGAGCTGTGTGTGTGTGTGTGTGTGATCATAACAGTATGTGTGTGTACTTGCGTTAATATTTCTCTTCTAATTGTACATCACCCAAGTCCCCCGTGTATAATTATGAAGAAAACCAACCCTCGTATGTCTCACCGTTACTAGACTGTCCTCTTAGTATATAGTTAAGGTGGGATGGTTCACCTTTTGGTTGATTTTTGTATTTATATATTATTTGTCTAGTTTTCCCCATTTTTGCATTTATATATTGTTTGTCTAGTTTCCTCCCTAGCCCTCCAACAAACTTAAAAACAAACAACCCCAGGCTCGCTATGGCTCGCAAGGAACAAATCGACACCTAAATGACACGAAAAGTCTTAAAATTGACAAAGAAATTGGGCCTTAATTCGAAAAACTAATATGCCGAATCAAAATAAAAAATCTGAAAACTAAAGAGGCTAAACATGAGGAAGCAGGTGGACCAGAACAACGACACATCTCCCCTTAATAACATACAACGAAAGTACAGGAACCACTGCACCCAAATTATACCGTAAATAACTTATACATACAGTTACAGTTATATGACATTCAATTAAATATATTACACCTGAAGCACGTCGCTATATATGTAACTTATTTCACAAGTACCCTCGAGGATAAAATTATATGACTACTATTACATTATATCACAACCAATTGGAACACCTCTTTATACATATTAGTTATACTATCAATACTCTTATATATATATATATATATATATATATATATATATATATATATATATATATATATATATATATATATATATATATATTCTTGATTTAACCAACTAAGTTCAAGTATAATTTGATACCCACGCATTATTCCACACACACACACACACACACACACACACACACACACACACACACACGGTCACTTATATAACGCAGATTTGTTTTAATAACATCACAAGAACAAGAATTACGACAGTAGTAACACTATATTATGTTGTAAATACTGTACAGCCCCAATATACAAGTATATGACCTTCACTTGAATGTATCGCACTACACTTCAAACACAACACTATACACTGGCCATTAAGGGGAGATAGGTCGTTGTTGTGGTCCCCCCTTCTTCCTCATGTTTAGCCTCATTAGTTTTCAGATTACAAGACGTTCGGCCCACTAGTTTGGCGATTTTAAGACCTTTCGCCCCCTTTCTTTGTCAATATTAAGACTCTTCGTGATATTTAGGTGTCAATTTTTTCCTGGCGAGTAATAGCGAGCCTGTAATTTAAGAGGAACCGGCCTTCGTCCGGGAAATTTTTCTATAGACAAATTTACAAATTTATCTTGAAGGAGGGTCTTGGGCGGATGTTTTTATTAAGCTGAATGGAAGTCTAGGGAGGAAAATAAAAAATAATAATAAAAACAAACAAATGAGCAAATATATAGGGCCATCATCCTTTGATTGTTCCACTAGTGTTCCCGAACAAAAAGTGTTATGACCCTCAATTAAATACATCACCAGGGATTGAAACACCTCGTACATTATTCCACAAACACCCACGAACCTACTATTATTATTTTTTGGTACAATAGCAGCCACGCACTCCTGGATTGTACACACACACATACACACACTTATATAATGTAGGTTTATAAGTAACGTACATCATATTATACACCACACACACACACACTTATATAATGTAGGTTTATAAGTAACGTACATTGAGATATTCAGACCACACGATTGATAATACTACTACACAAATTTTACAATATATTATTTCAAGGATACAATAAATACAACACACGTAAATGCTTTGGAATATATATATATATATATATATATATATATATATATATATATATATATATACAGAGAGAGAGAGAGAGAGATTATTCCACAATTACTTTCAACCATAAACTTTTTGATATACAATATACCACACACGATCTGGACAATAGGTTATATTCTGAGAAACTATACTTACATGACATAAAATAGTTACATTGTAAGGATAGCCAGAATATTATACCAAATGCGTCATAATCTTCAAGGGGTTAATTGCGTGATGTAAATTTTATATTGTGTGTCATAAACTTATTCACGGGACTAAACAAATGTCTTCATGGTGCCACAAAATATGCACACACATCCATATGACCTTGTTACATAATTAACTTACAGCCAAAGAACACGAACTACTGCAGGCATATAATTATCATAAATATTCTCAGCTATACAATTATATAACGCAATTCTCCCTACCAGGAATTCACTGGAGACCTCTGGTGGACGCTTCCGAAATAACGCCAGAGCTACGTCTGTCGACATAAACAATACTCAACACCTAGGCTATGCAAAATTTATCACGATTTCTTACGATTCTGCATGTTTTTACTATATACTAGATGGCTACACTAAGTGTTTATATAGTATGGTAGTTGTGGGGGTAATATGTGTCAGCTATAGAAAGTACGACATATAGCTTATAATTAAGAATGATTGATGGGGAGGGAGGGTGAAGAACTGCGGGATATCACCATTTAAAGGGCCCAGGTCGCTTAGTGTACAAAACAATGTGTCTGGCGCGGCATCTCCAAAAATTTCTGGTAGGGAGAATTTGATTTATCACACACCATTTTGAGCATGCAACTATAAAATATAGTTTATTCCACAAGTATTCTTGAACACAAAATTATATGACCCACAATAAAGTACATCAAGCCATAAAACATTTCTTGATTATATGTACCTGTGTTACAAACAACGAAATGATAGGCTTGTACGAGAATATAGGCATATACTGACAATGCACAATCACAAACAACTCATCACAACCCCCACACGTATCTCTGAGAACACTGCCACAATATTAGACCACATAAACTGTAACAGAGAGGACAAAATATCCCAATCAGGGGTTATACAGACTGGGATAAGTCACATTTTGCACACGGAAAACCACAAAAATTACCCTAGAGAATCACAAGATTATCAAAACAAGGTCACTCAGAAACTATAATAAGGAAACATTTCTGGACATTTTATGGAATACAGACTGGTCTCCAGTGTTTGGAAGTACAAACGTTAATGACGCATGGGTTGGCTTCAGAACCATCATCACAAACATCCTAGACGAAATAGCTCCTCTGAAAGACATACGAATTAAAGCAAGGTCAGACCCATGGATCAACAATGACATACTACACCATCTGGAACACAGAGACAATCTGTTAAAAAGGCTAGCGAAACATAGACAGGATCAAGGTCTGAAACATGAGTTCAACAGGGCCAGGAATAAACTAAGTAGGAAAATGAAATCAGCGAAAAATAATTATTTTCACAATAAGGCAGAGGAATATCAGAATAACCCAAAGAAACTATGGAGGCACCTAAAAACAACAGGCTACGGCAACAAGACAAGGGATTCGTCTAACACTAATATTGCTCTCACCATTAATGATCAGGTTTGCCACGATAAACGACAAATTTCAACCTACTTCACTTCCATAGCAAACACACTTGCACAGAACCTACCTCAACCTCTCAATAAATACACGACAACAACGGCCACCTTTCGTAATTTCTACAGAGAAAAAGACATACACCCGAACACATTTGGATTGCAAAATGTTACACCAAAATACACTTTTGACGAGCTGTCTAACCTAAATGTACATAAGAGCACAGGACCAGACAAAATTCAAATGTCTACTAGATGGAGCCATTGGTATAGCAGGACCCCTAACCCACATCATCAACTTGTCAATTAACACCAACACTGTACCTGCTGAACTGAAGGAAGCTATTGTAACCCCTCTATTCAAGAAAGGAAAAAAACTAGAAGTTGGCAACTACAGACCAGTTAGCATATTATGTATTGTATCTAAAATCCTTGAAAGAGCGGTATACACCCAAATTGAACACTACCTCAAACAAAATGATCTATTCTATAAGTTTCAATCAGGTTTCAGATGCCTGTACTCGTCAGACTCCTGTCTCATCCACTTAACGGATCACATTCGTAAAGAAATGGCTAAAGGTAACTACACCGGTATGATTCTTCTTGATCTACAAAAAGCGTTTGACACAGTAGACCATGATATCCTATGTAATAAACTACAAGCAATGGGCATAGGGTCTGTGAACTGGTTTAAATCTTATCTTAGTGGTAGAACCCAAAGAGTCAAAATTGATGATAATATATCTGATCATATGCCAATTAACTGTGGGGTCCCGCAGGGAAGCATCCTTGGTCCCTTACTCTTTCTCTGTTATGTGAACGACATGGAACTGAGCGTCTCATGTAAATTATTACTGTATGCAGACGACAGCGTGCTTCTGGTTTCAGGAAAAGACCCAATAAGTATTGCCGCTTCACTTTCCAAAGAACTAACATCATGTAGTGAATGGCTAGTGGACAATAGACTATCTCTTCACCTGGGCAAGACGGAAGCCATCTTATGTGGAACAAAACGCAAACTGAAAGACATTGTGGGCTTCTCGGTCAACTGTAATGATATTCCTATAACAACAGTGTCACAAGTTAAATATCTCGGACTGAAACTGGACGCGAGTTTGTCAGGTGAAATAATTTTGGAATCTATCCTGAGTAAGTGTAGAGCATGTATAAAATACCTGTATAGACAGGTGGGATGCTTGCCCGCGGCGACCAAAAAGACCCTCTGCCAGGCGCTTGTTCAATGCCATTTTGACTATTCTGTGTCATCCTGGTACTCTGCATCATCTAAATCAGCTCAGCACAAACTTCAGGTCACTCAAAATAAAATGGTTAGGTTCATGCTGAACCTAGGACCCAGATCACATGTTGGTCAGGAACAACTTCAGTCACTAGGTATGCTCAATGTCTCTGACAGGGCCAAACAAATAAGGCTCACTAATGCCTTCAAAATGTTCTATGACAGAGCTCCAGAGTATCTAAAGAATGATTTTGTTAAAGCAAATGAGAGGAGTGGACATAATACAAGAAACAGGATGTTTAACTTTAAGGTCCCGAGAATCCAAGGACAGGGTAAGCAAACATTCTTCTTCACTGCCATCAAAGACTGGAACGACCTACCCCTGTCTGTCCGTGAAAAGAGAACACTGTATTCCTTCAGACGTAGCCTGAAGGAACACCTGAACCGGACAGCTACGAGAAGGGAGCACCAAGCTTATGTCTACTACTAAATACGACATAAGAGATAGACAAACCAAACTGAAATGATTACTGATTATGGATTACTGATATTTACTATAGGATGTAAGGTATCTTAATATAACCCCCTAGAAATACTTTCTCTAAAGTATCTATTTCTTTATCCTCCCCATTTCCCCAGCTAACCTAATCCCACAAGGACCCCAATGGAAATACGCCTAACGGCCTTATTGGGCTATCCTTAGTTAGAATTATGCAAGGCTGGTACATGTCATTTTTGTAACATACTATGTGGTACCAACTCTGTAAATTGCTAACTGAATAAATATTATTATTATTATTATTATTATTATTATCCCGCCATAAGATATACTACACAGTATATATATATATATACACTGTAGAGGAAAATTGAGAGCCGACCGCCCCTTTTTGTATGAAAATATCAGCTATCAATTATTCGCGTTTCTCCCATACGGAGGGTGGTAGCTAATTTCTGAAGACATTTGGCAACTCAGGCAGCCCTAGTGCTGAGGGGAGTCACAGTGACCAGTACGCACCACGCAGACACTGGGGAGATAGGTGTTCTTGTCGAGCGCTCCCAGTTAATGCTCCCTTTTATTTCGTACTGTGCCTTATTTAGAGCTTCCACTCTCCTATAAATTTTTCAGATGGGTAAAAACGAATAATAGTGAGAGAAAAAGGCCCCGGATTCCTGGGCAGTTGAAAAACTGCCCACATGTGAAATTATGTGTAGTACAGGGAGGAGGTCTAGCTGCCATTAACAAACATATATGTAAAAAATATGTCCCAAGAATACTTAAAAAAACTGTCAGATTCCATGCCTGGTCGACTGCAGATGATCATTGATGCCAAGAGATTCATGACAAAATATTAAAGTACGAAAAAATCACGATAGTTTCATTTCTACCCAATTATTAATGAATTATCTGGTGCTGACAGCTGAGGGATCGATATTGCTGCCGGCGTGGCGGGGCGACTCTCTACATTCCACGTACTACAAATATTTTATCTCATATGTGTGATTTAATCTCCATACATATATATATATATATATATATAATATATATATATATATATATATATATATATATATAGGTATATATATATATATATATATATACATATATAGCCTATATATACTGTATATATATATATTATATATATATATATATATATATATATATGGAGATTAAATCACACAAAATTGTGATCAAATTATGTAGTAATACCCTCATGGTGATAACATGATTTCGGTTAAATTGTTCCATTTGAGCATTGTGTACCATTTGTGTAACAGTGTGTTGTATTTGACATTTATGTTAACTCTTTCAAAAATATGATCTATCTATCTATCTATTGCTGGACGCCTTACTCCCCAAACGAGGGGGGCCATTCGCCCCCAAGTGGACCTATTCCCTGTGAGAGGGACAACCCGAGCCAGTTTAGTGAAGGACTTACAGGATTGACCACTCAATTTAGGATCCGTCCGACTCCGAGGCCCTCTGTGTATCTTGTTAGCACTATTTTTCTACAGTGGTGTTTGGCTAATCCATCCACTAACCTGCCTTACCCTTAGGTAAGAAGTACGGATTTGTATCAGGTTTACTCCCCTAGACAGGTTACCAACCAAGGCTGACGAGTCCCATCCACCCGGATTTGTATAAGGTTGTCTCTCCTAGACGAGTTGCCGACCAAGGCTAACGAGTCCCATCCACCCGTGATGATAATGTGAAGACTTGTTTATTTATCTGTTTTATTGTTTAGCTATTTTCTAACACTAAACCAATTTATGTAGCTTAGGAAGAACCTCAAACAATTCAAAGGTCATTAAGTCAAAGTCTGTCTTGTTTATTTATTTATATATGTTTATCTATTTGCTAACACTAAACCAATTGATGCAGCTTAGGAAGAACCTCAAATAATAAAAAATGTATAAAGTCAAAGTCAATGAACCCTTCGTCTCCCACAAACCCTATCAAATCTTAGTAAAATCGTCTAGTAATAACCCAAATACGAGAAAAAGAAAGCGTACACCAAAAGGGTTGATATTATTGTATGTATGTACTCGGGCACATACCCCACAGCTGGGGGTGGCCAACTCGAGACCGAGCCTGAACAGAAACAACATTTAAAGTTCCAATTCTAAGGGTCTGGGACCCCTTACGCGTTCCCTCACCCCTTACTCTGTCTCGTCTAGTTGTTGTCGTTCCCAAAGCTGCCTGGCCGAACAGCCCCGAGTCCCATAGGAAGGCTATGGCCACGGTCAGGCTTTCCCACAGAGCTCTCAAGGAGTGTAGATTGTGTTGTTTGTGTAAGTGATTGTGTGAAATGTAGTCTTCTATGATGTGTTTAATGGTATGGGGTGCTGTGTTACATCCTGGGCAGGTGTCGACGACGGAGTCATCCAGTCTCTTCTGATAGCTCAGAAGGGCTGGATGGTGCCCACATCTCTGTCCTCGCGAGGAAGGGAGGATTCAGAAGGATGGATTTCGGGAGGTCGTGACTGCAGCTGTGTGTTGTCTATGAGTGACTGGATTGAGCGGCGAGAGATATGAGTATGAATTTGTTTTTGGAAGCTGGTTTTGGGTGGGCAGGGAGGGAGAGAAGACAGTATTTGTGTGTGATACCGTGTGCTGGGTGTTGTTTTGATATTTCTTGGTGTGTGTGGGTGTATTGCCATGTAGTGTAGTGGGTGGTGTTGGTTTGTGGAGGATGCAGCAAGGAATTGAGTGCCTCTCATGTCCAGATGGTCTTTGACTTGGAGGGCTTTGGTTTCTTGATGTAGGTGATCTGTAGGTGTAGTAGCTGTGCAGCCTGTGATGATTTTTAGGGCTTTATTTTGCATAGTCTGTAAGGACTTGTGATGTGTTTCAGCTAGGTTAGAAGCCCAGGCAGGGCTTGCATATTCCATCACTGATCTTATTTATTGTTTGTAAACTGTGGTGGTGGTTTCTTTGTTGTGTCCAAATCGTGTGTGGGCAAGTGACCTGAGGGCTTTAAGTCTGGGTGTCAGTTTATTTTTCATGTTTGTGGTATGCTGTTTGAATGTCATTAGAGTATCATATGTTACTTCTAGGATTTGGGGTGAGTGTGTGTGTGTGTGTGTTAGGGGTGTGTTGTTTATGGTGAGCTGTGGGGTCTATTTGTGTTCTGCTGGCCAGCTTGTGAGGAGGGTTGCAGTGAATTTGGCTGGGGCTAAATTGAGTCTGTTTGTAGTGCACCAGTCATGTAATGTGTTGAGATAGGGTTGAAGGAGACTTGTTGCTGTGTCTGGGTTTTGGTGTGTGCATGTCAGTGTTATGTCGTCTGCGTAGGAGGCTATGTTTATTTGGGGTGCATGGGCTGTATTTATATCATGCATGTACAGATTGAAGAGTGCGGGCGACAGGACGGTTCCTTGCGGGATTCCGTTTGGGAAATTTTTGATGCTGGATGACTGACCGGCAAAAGATATATGTGCATATCTGCCTGCTAGGAAGTTGGCCAGCCACCTTGTGTGTTGTTGTGAATGTTTGTGTCGTAGATTTTGTTTGTTAGGTTGTGGTGGGGGATGGCAGTGAAGGCTTTACTAATGTCGAGTGTGGCAAGTAGTGATCTGTGTGTAGGTCTGGCTGATTTGATGCCGTCAAAAGCTTTTTGTGTAAGGTTTGTAAGAAGAGTGTTTGTGGAGTGCAGTGGCCTGAAGCCATGTTGTGTTGGAGCTAGGGGTAGAGCGTGTTTGGTCAGTTGTAGTACTAGGCGTTCTATGACTTTGGAGGGGGTGCAAAGGAGTGTGATAGGAAGGTGTGAAGAGGGTAGTGTGGGGTCTTTGTTGGGTTTGGGGAATGTAATGATGACGCCATGCTTCCATATGTCTGGTATTGTGTTGTGTGCATAACTGAAGTTTGATATGTTAGTGAGTGCTTGTATGCCTTGTGGTCCTAGGTGTCTTGAAGTGCATGTTGCTTATATTGTCTAGGCCACAGGCTGGTGAGTGCTTGAGATTGTTGATGATGTGCTTTGTCTGGTTATTTGTGAAGGGTGCATAGTCAGGGTCTGTAGGGAATTGTCTTTTACGTCGGATAAACACGTCGGTCGTCTTTATAGGGTTTTAGGTGGCTGGCATGAGAGAAGTGATTAATGAGAGTGTTTGCTTGTTGTTCATATGAAGGAGTAGAGTCTTTTGTTGTAATTGCAGCATGTGATTGTGATGTGCTGCTGTTGGAAAGTGTGATGGTGTTTAGTGTTTTGTAGTTTTTTGGGGTCTGTTTTGTGATCAAGTGCTTGTAGGTAGTTATTCCAATTTAGTTTTTGTTGTTCTTGTATTTTGTTGTTAATCTGTGTGTTGAGTGCTTGGATTTGTTGTGTGATGTCCTGTGTGTGGGGTGCTGGCTAGTGTTTCAGTGTGTCGCGTTGTCTGATGAGGTTTTTAATTTCTGGTGAGAAGTTGGGGTTGTGTCTTTTTCTGTTACCTCTTGGAATGTGTTTCTTGTCAGCGTTTTGGATAGTTGTCTTGAATGTGTGGACAGCATTGTTGATCTTAGTGATGGGTGTACTGTTTAGGGTTTCAAAGTGTTGTTCTGTCTCGTTTGTGAAAGCTTCCCAGTTGGCTCTTTTATAGTTGGTGTAAGTGTATCTGTGGCTAGCTGGGGTGAGTCTGGTTTTGGTGGTAATAATGATCGTCTAGTAGGTGAATTATACAAGGGGAGGAGGATACCTAGCCTCCCGTACCCAGAAGGAGAAATAGGATTGTAAAAGAGACAGACATAAACGGTTAAGGATGGGTAAAGAATTCCAAACCTCACTCTGGATAAGACCAGCCCTCACCCATAATATTATATTATTGTAATATACGGAATTGCGTATCGTACCAATATTTATATTCCTTTATCTTCCAGTATAATGTTTAGGCACCGATATAGTATGAAGCAATATGCTCTAGTCAGCTTATAATATGTTGTACTCCGTGGCGTGGCATAAACAGGAACACAGTTTCATATTTCCTGTTGACCTCTGTGTATAAATAATTATATAATAGTGTGTATCGGTATTGTAATTTATGACAACACTTATGAACACAATTTATCATTACAACACCTTTCATGACATTTTACGATTGATCATGGACTTAGGAAGTGTCTGCGGGAGTTAACTGGTCAGTTGATATAATATGTTATCCATTTGATCCCTAGCCGTCATTCCCAAGCTGAATAATACTAAATAATATAGTCTAAAGTTAGCCAGAATACAATATATATAGCACCATAGTACTAAAGGGTAATTAACACAGGCACAAAAACCGTCGTGAGGGACCACATTAGTTTCAATGCGGATAAATGTAAAGTACTACATAATTATCGGAAACCGAAATGAGAAAGCAAACTATTCGATGAATGGCACCCAGTTTAAGAGTGTAGACAGAGAAAGTTATTTGGGAGTAACAATATCGAGTAACCTACAACCGAGTCAACAATGTTCAGAAGTTGTTGAGAAAGCAAACAAAATAATTGGCTTTATAGGCAGGTCATTTGAGCATAAATCCAAACAAGTTATCCTAACTCTTTATAATTCCTTAGTCCGCCCTCTTCTGGAATACTGCGTTCAATCCTGGTGCCTTTATTACCAAGAAGATTTAGACAAGCTAGAAAGAGTTCAACGTAGAGTTACCAAAATTATACCTAGCCTAAAGAACAAACCATACGAGGAGCGTCTTAGAGAATTAAATCTAATTCCTTTAACCCAGCGTAGATTAAGAGGCGACTTAATTTAAGTGTTCAAAATCATCAAAGGCATCGACAATATGAACAGTAGTAAGTACTTCACTATCGACTGATCTAATTACACGCAAGGAAACGGTTGCATAATTACCGGTAAATCTTTTAACTCACACGAATCTAAGAATTTCTCCTTCAATCGAGTTGTCAACTTGTGGAATGGGCTTCCCCGAGACGTTATAGACTGCAGCACCGTTTTTTCTTTTAAACTTCGCATAGACAAATATCTTGCCTCACACTGCGACTGACTGCGTTTGTAAAATAATAACAATATCTTATTCCCCCCTCAGATTCATCAAGGATTATTGCGTATATATATTACTAAGACGTTACTCTATTTTTTCCCAGATATATGAAAGATCACGTATAACTGTGTTATATTACTAACCCATCTGTCCCCTACTAACATCCTAATCCTGCCACGGACATTAGCTCCAGGGCAGTAGTTCCCATTCCAATTTTCCCTTACCCACTCTAAACCATTGTTTGGACACTTGATTCTCAGTGTTTTGGAGGACAAACAGCCTAGAGGGGTCACTAGACCTCTTGTTGCTTGATTTCCTTTGTACTCCTTTGACCATGGCACGACTTTCAAGATCGGCGCAGTACGTTACTTATAAACCTACATTATAATTATAAGTGTGTGTATGTGTAGTGTACAATATGATGTACGTTACTTATAAACCTACATTATAATTATAAGTGTGTGTGTGTGGTGTATAATATGATGTACGTTACTTATAAACCTACATTATATAAGTGTGTGTGTATGTGTGTGTGTACAATCCAGGAGTGCGTGGCTGCTATTGTACCAACAAATAATAATAGTAGGTTCGTGGGTGTTTGTGGAATAATGTACGAGGTGTTTCAATCCCTGGTGATGTATTTAATTGAGGGTCATAACACTGTATGTTCGGGAACACTAGTGGAACAATTAACCTTTTGAGGATCATGACGCATTTTGACACTTTATTTTAGCTATCAATAGACGATTTTAGACAGTTTACGAAGGTTCAGTGGGAATTATATGGGTAAAGACTATCTCATACAACCCTCTGACTTCCATATACCCTTCCAAATCTGAATAACATCGTTAAATAATAGCCAAAAACATTTAAGGGGGATCACCGTCCTTTTTTATCTTACTTTCCTTTTCTCTCTTTCCCTGGCTTGTATCCATTCGGCCTCATTCAGCCAAATGTTTTAAGACGTTTATCCCCATCCAGGTGTTGATTTCTTCCTGTCGAGTGATAGCGAGCCAGCATTCTATGGAGAAATCCGGCTTCGCCGGAGAATTTGTTCTATCGAAAAATGTAAAAATTTAGCTTGCTGTCAAATACAAAACATATATATATGCTGGCTCGCTGCCGCTCACCAGGAAAATATTGACACCTGGATGGGGTAAACGTCTTAAAACAGTAGGCTGAATGGGGCCGAATGGATATAAGCCAAAGAGAGAGGGAGAGAAAGAGAAAAAAGCGAGGTGGGCTCCCATAAGGAACTGCGGATCGAATCTTGAAAAGGTTAATGTACCGGGTATAGTGTGGTGTCGTATAGTGTGGTGTTTTAAGGGGGGATATTATTAGCTCATTATTATATGTTTTTATCATTTGTCTTAGTTTCCTCCCTAGACCTCCATCAAGCTGTAGAAAAACACCCCCTGGACTCCCCTTCAAGATAAATGTGTACATGTCACGGAAGAACAATTACACTTAAAATTACAGGCTCGCTATCACTCGCCAGGGAAAAAATCGACACCTAAATGGTACGAAAGGTCTGAATATTGACAAAGCAATGGGGCATAGTCAAAAAATCTCAAAACTAATGGACTGAACGTCGGAGGCTGAACCTTAAACCCCAAATTCACCCGTGCTACCGCCAGACGCTGCAGACGCTCTGTCAACGCTCTCACGATATCGATCATAATTTAAGTATTAACTACTCATCCTCTTCATTCTTGTGCATGAAAGGTGGTTAAGAGCACGTTTAACCATCCTGTAGCTTAGTAAGTAACACTGCACGATATTTCGCTGTGTATTGACTGATAAACTTTGTGTTTATCACAAGACTCCTGCTCGGACAGGGCGCCACTAGCGCCATCTATTGTTTTGTTTTGCTTTGTAAACAAACGCTCTCTTATTACTATTTTATATAAAATCGTAGCCCCTAATTTTACCCATTACCTACTGTAGTAAGTATCTATTTAACTGCCTTGTATGTAAGTAAAGCTTTGCATATTAATTTGCTAATACACAATATTGTTTACTAACTAACCTGCCTACAGTATAACGCCGACGCCATTTTGTAAACAAACTTTTTTTGGGGATTATACATATTAAATTCCAGCCAATTTTGTACCAAATTTAAGTGCATTCATTTATCTTTTCCCCCTAGATATATTCTTGACTTTTTCTCCTCAGACTGATTTTACTTTAAGCTAAGGGTGGTATTTGTACAAACTAACCTAGCCTAACCCAACCTGCCAAGCTTTTAACCTAACCCAAACCTAGCCTAGCCTATAGCCAGCCAATCTGTTTTATTATTAACTCTTGTAGATATTGTATTTAGTATCCTACTGTAGCTATACAGTATATATCTGTAATTTTACTTGTTGCTTGCACGATCTTGTAATAACCTTTGACTGATACACTTTGTTTTATCTAAAAAGAGTAGGCTACTACTTTACTAGGCTACAGTGACACCAGGGCCATCTGTTGATACAGTATATTAACCCCTTGTGTGCAGTCACATTTTTTTTTTTTTTATAATCTCTATTTGGTGAATTGTATATTTAGTTACATATTCTGTTATACATATATTTGTATAAGGTTAGGTTATCACACCTGGTAGCCTATTTCTGCGAATTTCAATTTTATTATTTTCGGTTAGGCTATTCAACGCTGGTAGCCTATTATTGCGTATTTCAATTTTTAAAAAAACTTTTGGTTAGGCTATCGCCCCTGGAAGCCTAATTCTGCGTATCTCAACATTTTTGTTTTCGGTTAGGCTATCACCCCTGATAACCTATTTCTGCGTATTTCAGCATATTTGTTTTCGGTTGAAGTGATTGAAGTGTTTTTAAAGTGAGTGAAGTGTTTTAAAGTGAGTGAAGTGTTTTTTAACCCTTATTTAGCGGCGAGCAACATAAGTCGAGTTAAATAAAGCTGGACTATGTGGCGGCGCTCGACATAACTCGAGTGGCAATTTCAGCACGTAATGTGGCTGAGAGAGAGAGACAAGTGGTGGCAGGAGACTAGCGAGCGTATGACTGCTCCAGACCACCGCGGCGAACCTACTGACACAAATCTCAGCTCCCTCCGCTACATACTCAATTATGTACTGAAAGTACCGAATTACCTGCTTTTTGCACTCGCGTTGCACGGTTATTGCAAGAAAACTATCCATCATACAAGGATCGTTATGGTGTCATTCGAAAGCTCTGTTTATGCCCTTTCAGGGATAGGTACTAGTTTTACGTTCTGGGTCTTATTTAGGCATGAAAATGATCACGTAAACAGCCCTATTTTGGCTAAAAACACCCCGCTGTGCGGTACACATAAATAAACCGCATAGGCCGCTCGTAAGGTGTTAAGTGAGTGAAGTGATCTGAAATAAGTGACTGTCACCATGCCTCGCGTTTGTGCGAACTGCGCCGGTAGGTTTGGTGAGTCCATGTTTGCTACTGTCGATCTTCAAGTCTGCCGGTTCTGCAACCAACGAGAGAATTTTACAGTGAAATTAGATGAAGCCTACAACAAGATCAACGTCCTCACCATGAAGCTGGAATCACTCCAAGAGTTTCTAACACTCAACGTTGGAGTACCACAAACTTCAATTGTCACCGCAACTCCAGCAGCCACCAACGCCCCAACGTCAACTGCCAACAATTCAATGCCTACAGTAGCCACATCAGCTGATGTTTCTGATACTCAAGATACAAATAGTGACTCTCTTCCCCCTCAAGACAACTTCCGTGTCGTGAGGAACAACGTTTGCCCCAAGACCAGGAAACACATACCGATTACCGAGTGTCAAAACCGTTTCCAGATACTCACAGACTCAGATGACGAAGAGGAAATAGAAGAAGTCCGGCTCGTGGGAGACTCGATGATACGTGGTCAGCTCACAGAGTTTTGCGCTAGGGCACCTAAGACCAGGAAGCGTTTTTGTATCCCTGGTGGTGGTGTGGACGACGTAGTTGCAGCAGTTGACGAAGTATCAAAGCTGGCCCCTGCTAATACAACGTACGTCATCCACGTTGGATCCAACGATGTACAGCGAACCCGGTCGGAAGATTTGCTTTTAAAGTTCCAGCAGCTGATCAAGTCGTTTAAGGAGAAGTCATCAAGGATAATCGTCTCAGGAATCGTCCCCCGGCTCGGTGTAGAGAGCCGATTTTACAACATAGCCACCAGCACAAATCATTGTCTAGCAAACCTCTGCAGGAAGGAGAACGTGGGATTCGTCGACACCTGGGACAATTTCTACTACGATGACTATTTGTTTTCGGACGATGGAGTTCATCTGAACCAGGTGGGAGCAGCACGTTTTGGGCGTCTTCTCAACGATGCGGTGAAGGATTTTCGGAGAAGAAATCGACTCAGCACAGGACAACCAGGAAGGAGGACCGAAGACAGCGAGGACGGCAACCTACAAAGGAATTAAATACTAATCCGTCAAGAACCGCGAATTTGGATAAAACTCCACCAACACGACCCAAATTCAAAACCGCCAGGGATAACGACCGAGGATTGAGGACAGCCATGAATGTAAATGTAGATCCGACCAGAACCAAAAATTCGATGAAAGAACGTTCTGTGAGTTCTAAAACCGCAACTTTAAAGGTTTTCTATGCAAACGCTCGTAGCATACGCAATAAATTTTCAGATTTAGAGGAACTTGTGTTTACAGAAAATTAGGATGTGATTGGCATAACAGAATCTTGGCTCAATACAGAAGATAGAGACTTTTTAGCAGAGTATTCACTTCCCGGTTATGTAATGTTTGAGAACAGCCGAATAAATAAAAATGGAGGTGGCGTTTTATTTTATATCAAAGAAAGTCTTAACCCGACCTTCGTGTCTAAACCTCAAATTGTGAACGTCGACACATCTTTTGTGCTAATAAAGAATAATAAAGGTACAAAAATAATACTTGCGTTAATATACAGACCTCCAGCTCAATCAGTGCAAACTGACCGAGAAATTTACGAACAAATTGCAGATGTAAGTAACTCACACGATACCGTAATTTTGGGCGACTTTAATTTACCTGTGACCAAGTGGGGAGATACTCTTACTTCACACTCCGGACATGACTGGTATACGAACTTGCAAGAGAGTTCGCTTTATCAATTTGTTCGAACACCGACCCGTGGAAATAACGTTCTTGACATTGTACTTGCAACAAAAGAAGAATTGATAGAGAATTTGAATGTTGGTGATGAATTCAGTTACAGCGACCATCGTACGATAACTTTCACTTTAAAGTTTACTACTAATGAACCAAATAGTAGCATCGGAAAAGTCCCTAATTTCAAGAAAGCAAACTTCCATAAACTTAGAGCTATGTTTAAAGAAACTGACTGGAGCTTTTTAATTAACAATAACGACATAAATACATCTTGGAAGTTATTCGAAACCACTTACCTAAAAGCAGTGCAAGACTGCATACCATCGAAAATACGGCATCCAGGCCATAATAATAAGCCCAAATGGTGGAATAAAGATATTTCAAACTGCCTGCTTGCTAAAAAATTTGCTAATGATAGATTAAAATCCTCACAAAATGACGAAGAACGGGTGAAATTTGTAGAGCTACGACGCAAAGCCAAAAAGTGAATTAAGCAAAGTAAAAAGACCTTAGAGTTACATATTGCGAATCAAAGTAAAACAAACCCGAAAGAATTCTATAGTTATATCAGAAAGAAAAAAGTAGTTACTTCAACTGTTGGACCGTTAGTCGATGAAAATGGAGAATACACCAAAGACGAAGTACAAATGAGTAATGCCCTCAATACCTTCTTTGCATCAGTTTTTACAACAGAAGACCTCAGTGATATCCCTACACCATCGCCGATTCAGATTGATAATTCAGATGTTCTAAGCAATATCACCGTTACAGAGAGAGAAGTATTGAATTGATTAGATAAACTCAAGGTAAATAAAACGCCTGGACCTGATACAATCTCGCCTAGAGTTCTAAAGGAAGCTAAGAATGAGCTCTCCAAACCACTGACATTACTATTCAATAAATCCTTGCAGTCTGGAACTATGCCTGATCAGTGGAAGCTAGCCAACGTAACACCGATATTCAAAAAAGGCAGCAAATCCCTGCCCAGTAACTATCGTCCAATTAGCTTAACCTCAGTTGTATGTAAAATGCTAGAAACGGTAATACGAGACAGACTCGTAAATCACTTAGAGGAAAATTACATACTTAAAGATACTCAACACGGCTTTCGTAAAAAACTTTCCTGTTTAACAAACCTCTTAGACTTCTTCCACGATATCCTCAACCTCTACGATGAGAGTAAAGCTGTAGATATTATATACCTTGATTTTCAAAAGGCCTTTGACAAAGTTCCCCACAAACGTTTACTGCTAAAACTAAAAGCGCATGGAATACAAGACAGTGTGTTGAAATGGATAGAAAATTGGCTCAGCAACAGAAAGCAAAGCGTAGTCATAAACGGTAAGGCATCTAAATGGACCAATGTAAGTAGCGGGGTACCCCAGGGATCGGTACTAGGACCAATTCTCTTTCTAATTTACATCAACGACATAGATGAGGGTCTCAGCTGTACAATCTCAAAATTTGCTGACGATACAAAAATTGTACTCTCAAAAGAACAAGTTGACGATATGCAACACAATCTAGATAAATTGTCATGTTGGGCCCAAATTTGGCAAATGAGTTTCAATGCGGAAAAATGTAAAGTACTACATGTCGGATACCTAAATGAGAAAGCAAACTATTCGATGAATGGCACTCAGCTTAAGAATGTAAACAGAGAAACCGATCTGGGAGTAACAATATCGAGTAACATAAAACCGAGTCAACAATGTTCAGAAGTTGTTAAGAAGGCAAACAAAATAATTGGCTTTATAGGCAGGTCATTTGAGCATAAATCCAAAGAAGTTATCCTAACCCTTTACAATTCCTTAGTCCGCCCTCTTCTGGAATACTGTGTTCAATCCTGGTGCCCTTATTACCCAAAAGATATAAACAAGCTAGAACGAGTTCAACGTAGAGTTACCAAAATGATACCTAGCCTAAAGAACAAACCATACGAAAGGCATCTTAGAGAATTAAATCTATTTCATTTAACCCAGCGCAGATTAAGAGGTGACTTAATTCAAGTGTTTAAAATCATCAAAGGCATCGACAATATGAACTGTAGTAAGTACTTCACTATCGACCAATCTAATTACACGCGGGGAAACGGTTGCAAAATTATTGGTAAATCTTTTAACTCGCACGAATCTAAGAATTTCTTCTTCAATCGAGTTGTCAACTTGTGGAATGGGCTTCCCCGAAACGTTATAGACTGCATCACCATTGATTCATTTAAACTCAGCCTAGACAAATATCTCGCATCAAACCCGCGACTGACTGCGTTTGTAAATGAATAACTTTATTTTATCCCCCCCTCAGTTACTAACCCATCTGTCCTCTACTAACTTCCTAATCCTGCCACGGACAATAGTTCCAGGGCAGTAATTCCCTTTCCAATGTTCCCTTACCCACTCTAAACCACTGTTTGGACACTTGATCCTCAGTGTT
The DNA here is from genome assembly GCA_032716605.1 of Paralithodes platypus. Classification (NCBI taxonomy): domain Eukaryota; kingdom Metazoa; phylum Arthropoda; class Malacostraca; order Decapoda; family Lithodidae; genus Paralithodes; species Paralithodes platypus. The sequence continues at coordinate 40,516,446 of CM064572.1, forward strand.
TTGGAGGACAAGCAACCTAGAAGGGTCACTAGATCTGTTGTTGCTTGATTTCCCTTTGTACTCCTTTGTATAAGAGATTTTGTTTTTGGCATTATACCGTCTTAATACCAATGGAAATACTAAGACTCGCTGAAAAAAAATCAGCTCTCTATATGCGTGCCCGCGCACGAGCGCGAATTTCATTGCACTATATGAAAAATCTAATGAGTCATTGAAAATTGTTCAAATTTCCCGCAATTTTTTTCTGGCATATGCTACAAGCATCCCCTACAACGGTGCGTTATCGGGTTCCCATATTGAATAATAGAAGGTGCTGAAAAAAAATATATAATATTTATATTTTTTGGTTAGCACAAATTTCGACATGAAAAAGGTCGAATCTTAGATAATATCGGAGATGCGGCCATTATCTAAACGCTCTGCCGTTGCTATATAGTCCTATATATAGTGTGTAGAAGGGGAGCGAAGCAGAGCAATATACAAAAATGTAGTTTCACTTGGGAGTTGCCAATATATGATCTCTGGAAATCGCAAAACTATTATAATCATAGCTTTATTCCCATAATTTTGGGGAACATAGCTTAGTTTCTCTTACCAGAGACGTTTTCTATTAGTAAGCTGTTAGAGAGAACTGAGATGTATGGGATACTAATGTATACATCTTGTATTCTAGCATCACACAGACTAATTCCCAATTTTTGTTATATAAATCCATGATATTGGGGCCCACGGGGTGGGGGGGGGGGGGGCTAGGAATGTCATATGGGTGTTTATGCCCTCATATGATAGTTTCTATTGTTTACAGAAGCCTTTTAGACAAATTTCGTTGATTGGGGGATGTGGGTGAACCCCGTTCGCGGGGGTTATGGATGCGATATGTTTTTTTTTGCCCTCCTATGCTATTCTCCTATGTTGAAAGAAGCATTTTAGAAGAAGAAAAAAAAATGTGACATTTTGACTGAATTGGGGGTGTAAGGTTCAGCCTCCCAATCTAAAAACCAATGGGGCTAAACACGAGGAAGAAGGGGAGCCAGAAAACCAGGCCCATCCCCAGGCCCATCATTAAGTCAGTGTCATATATTTTTGGGGGTGTATTTACTTTATAATATACGGTAGGTTCAGTACTGTCGTATTTCTTGTTCTTTAACTTTTTCGCTATGTTTTATTTTAAACAAATCTGCGCTACATAAGTGACTCTATGTTTGTGTGTGTGTGTGTGTGTCAAATGATACTTGTACATTCATTGAAGTTAGTGTGATAAATTAAGAATATATAATTATATACTGTATATATATATATATATATATATATATATATATATATATATATATATATATTATGTATATATATATACACTGTATATATATACTGTATATATATATATATATATATATATATATATATATATATATATATTATTATGTTCCTTCCAACAACCAACTATACTCCTAAAATCGATTAATGAAATTTACAAACACATGTGGCAGTCCGTGGATTCGAATCCAGGATGCTCACACCGAAAATCAACAATATGAGTATATGAGTATTGATAGTATAACTAATATGGCATTGTATAACGTGGTGTTCCAATTGGTTGTGATATAAGTAAAAATAGGTCATATCATTTTATCCTCGAGGGTACTTGTGAAAAAAGGCGACGTGCTTCAAGTGTAATACATTTAATTGAATGTCATATAACTGTATGTATAAGTTTTTTAACCCTTGTCTGGCGGGGGTGGACTTAAGTCGGGCTAGAGAACCAGGGACTATGTGGCGGGGCCCGACTTAAGTCTGTGTTCAATTTTTGAGCAATAATGGCTCTGAGAGAGAGACGAACGATGGGAGGAGCGTAGGTCGGCTCATGACCGCTCGGCACGGGTCCCGCGCGACTACTGATGTCTACACATACACCCACACTCACTGCCTCGCTACACAGGGATTATGTCAGGAAATTACCGTATTTTAGGGATTTTGCACTCGTCTTGCACGATCGTTGCAAGAGAACCCGTGGTCGTAGAAGGATGCTTCTGGTATCATTGGAAAGCTCAATTATCGCCCTTTCAGGGATACATAATTGTATTACGCTCTGGCTCTTGTTTATGCATGAAAAAGAGCACGGAAACAAGGTCGTTTAGGGTAAAACCACCCGCTTGCCAGGTAGTAGAAGTTACCGACCTAGCCGCTCCGTGAGTGTTTAGGTATAATTTGGGTGCAGTGGTTCCTGTTCCGTTGCTGTATGTTATCTAAGGAAAGATTTTAACTTGAGTTTTTTTTCTGGACCCACTTCTCCCTCATGTTTAGCCCCATTAGTTTTGAAAATTTACGACGTTAGCCCCATTAGTCTCGCGATTTTAAGATATATAGCCCGATTGTTGTCAATTTTAAGACTTTTCGTGCCATTTAAGTGTTCATTTTTTCCTGGCGAGCGAAAGCAAGCCTGTAATTTAAGAGGAACCGGCCTTTGGCCGGGAAATTTTTCTACCAAAATATGTACAAATTTATCTAGAAGGGGGATCTTCGGGATGTTTCTTTAAGCTTGATTAAGGTCTAGGGAAGAAACTAAAAAAAATAATAATATATATATATAAATATATATATATCAACCAATAAATATAGCCTCCTCCTATAAACTACATACAGGTGATCAATAACAGACTGCCATTTATTACACGTGACAAGGGTGCTGTAATATACGAGGATACTGGCCTTGTGTTACTTAGGCACAGATATATATAATGTTGTCACGTAGCCATGTTCGTGGATATACTGTAAGTGATCAGGGTGAGTTTGTGTGTGTGTGTGTGTGTGTGTGTGTGTGTGTGTGTGTGTGTGTGTGTGTGTGTGTGTGTGTGTGTGTGTGTGTGTGTGTGTGTAATAACCTAATAGTAAAAGTGTTCTATATATTATATGAATGTGTAGTGGTAATCATATGGATCCGACCGTGCATAAAATTGTGTAGTTCAACGTACTATATTTCAGTGATCTATATTATTGTGCCTTCTATTACATGTGACCAAGGTGCTGTAATATATGGGTACAGACCCTTGTGTTACTTAGCGAGACATTTGTGTAATTCTGTCGTGTGAGTGTATGTTGGTGAATGTAGGGGTAGGATCCAGGGGGTTGGGGGGTATGGGGAGATAACGACCCCTCTCCTGGGAATTAGGAAGCCATGAAAATAACGTCAAGGTCTCATGACATATTATACAACTACGAGCAAAACAATAATCATGCTATAAGAGAGAGAGAGAGAGAGAGAGAGAGAGAGAGAGAGAGAGAGAGAGAGAGAGAGAGAGAGAGAGAGAGAGAGAGAGAAAGTATGAGTGAGTGAGAGTGAGTGTATGTGTGCGTTATATACAGTAGATGCGAAGCTAATCTAATGAGCTTACATGTTATTAAGAATAGGTGTGTGTCAATTTGAATAAGTGCTAGTCCGATGACAACATATACATATATTAAACTGTGTGTGTTTGTGTGTGTGTGAGAGAGAGAGAGAGAGAGAGAGAGAGAGAGAGAGAGAGAGAGAGAGAGAGAGAGAGAGAGAGAGAGAGAGAGAGAGAGAGAGAGAGAGAGAGAGAGAGAGAGAAAAAAAAAGACAGAAAGAGAGAGAGAGAGAGAGAGAGAGAGAGAGAGAGAGAGAGAGAGAGAGAAGAATATACCGATGACGTCTCTTTTTCTTTTATTACAGCTATCCTTAGACGGTATTAGTCAACTTAGGAAGGACCTGTGAGAAGCAAGGTTGATGGAGATGGACTGTTCACCCTCGCTTCCAACAGGTCCTTCCAAAGCTTAGTAGGGGAGGTGTGGCAGAGTGGTCTTGCCACTGGTCTGGTAATCCAATGGACCCGGGTTCGAATCCCAATATGTCAATGGGAAGATATTATTGGGATGGAATTTGTGCTGTACTTAGTACAGTTGGTCCTCTGGTAACGCGCATTTTGGAAACGCGGTTTTGGTGGCACGTGGTACACCCCAAATATCCAAGATTTTGCTAACACAGTCAACACCTACACTGATGCGGGGTCCAGCTGGGCAGTTTTCTCTCTCCTGGGCCGGGCGAGGCTGTTCCGTCTCCCTCCCTGGTCCAGTGACGTCACTTGCGGCTTGTCCGGGTATGTCATTCCCTCCCCAGCGTCCTTCTTCAGTTCCACCATTGCTCGCCTCACGTACCGACCCCTCCCCCCCCCCCACCACCACCACCACGTGTGTTGCAACACAGACCGTGGTTCTCAAAGTGCCTTTTTTTCTGTGACTTTACCTCGCTGTCATGCCGCCCAAGAAGCGCCATATCTTTACGTACGCACAGAAATATGACATCGTGAAGGAGTTAGAGAATGGAAAGAGACAAACTGAGTTGGCAAGACAACATGATGCGAACGAGAGTACAATTCGCTCCATTTGGAATGATAGAGAGAAGATTGCTAACATTACGAAGGGCAACCCCGCAGAGGGTACTGAGACGTCGGTTAAAGTGGGAAATGTCATCCTAAAGAAGACAGAGAAGCTGATGGTGCGTTATTTGGAGAGGCAAAAGAAGAATCATGTGCCGACAGACAGACGGATGATAAGAGAAAAGGCGAAGAAATATTATGCAGCAGTGGCTCGAATGAACAATGTACAGAACCCCAAACCCTTTAAGGCATCTGCTGGGTGGTTGATGTCCTTCAGTAAACGAAACAAAATGAAAAGTGTTCGTATAACAGGAGAGACAGCAAGCGCCGACCATGCTGCAGCCAACGAATTCCCTACTTTTTTACGTGAGGTTATTGTGGCCGATGGTTACAACTGGGATCAAATTTTCAACTGCGATGAGTCGGGAGTCAACTGGAAGAAAATGCCTAAAAAGTCTTACATTTCTCGCAAGGAGAAGGCAGCAAGAGGCTATAAAATACCCAAACAACGTGTAACCATCTTATTGACATGCAATGCTTCCGGAACATGTAAGATGAAACCTCTAATCATCCATAAGGCAAAGTGCCCAAGGCCTTATCGCAACATGGACATGTCAAAGTTAAATGTTCATTGGATGAGTAACAAGAAGTCCTGGATGTCGTCAGCGTTGAGCCTAGAATGGTTCGATAATTATTTTGTGAAGGACTTAGAAACATTTTTTACCCGGCAAAACATTGCTTTTAAAGCACTGCTATTGCTTGACAACGCACCAGGACATTCTAGATTGTTGGTTGATCGGCACCCAAACGTAAAAGTGATGTTTATGCCCCCCAACACTACGTCCCTGCTACAACCCCTGGACCAGGAGGTGATAGCGTGCTTTAAGGGTGCGTACGCCACTAAAACTTTCCAGATGCTCGACACTGCCACTGACACCCGAGAAGAACTGCTACAGATAACGGACGATGAATCAGTCCCTTACTCTCTCCCACCACTCGAAGAACTATCTGCCCCTGACTCTCCCCCACCACTCGAAGAACCTGCACCAAACTCACCTCTACAACAACAACAACGACAACAACAGCAACAGGAACCCGCCGACGGAGCAGCTATGACAGTTCATACCTTTTGGAAAAGGTTTCATATTAAGAACGCAGTGGATACGATGGTGGAAGCGTGGGCTGATGTCACAAGAGCTACAATCCACCATGCCTGGAGGAATGTTCTAGAGGGGTTACCTGGGCACAAGCTGGATTTACCTGATGAGCCAGTCAGGCTTGAAGCAGTGGTGGAGAGAGCAGTCGAGGTTGCCAGACGTGTGCCCGGGATGGATGAAGTGGGGCCAGAAGATATTCGTGGTTTGATTCAGCCACCAATTGAGCTTGATGCTGAGGACCTACTGCAGGATTTGGAGGAAGAAGAGCAGGTAGAGGAAGAAAACCGAGAAGAAGACGAACCCCAGGAAGAGCCGAACACTCCTGGTCTACGGGATTTTGTAGAATTGTCACAACGCCTCAGCCATCACATGAACAACTTTGATCCCAAACATGACCGTTCAGCACAGATAATAGCACCTTTACTGCTGTCATCCAGCCGTACTTTGATATGTTTCACAACAGGATAAATGCATGCCAGCAGACACGAATAACAGATTTCTTTCGTCAACGTGCGCAGCAACAAGAACAAGTGGCGTCGAGTGACTCAGACTCAGACTCCGACCCTCAGCCACCAGACGATTTACTGTCGGTTGTATCAGATGCCGACTACAGTGGCTTCGAGGACTCTGATGCTGAAGCTGGGGAGGGACCACGCCTTATCAATGAATGGCTGGCGGCGAGAGCCAACAGACCATCAACTTTATCGCAGTGACGGCGATGGATCTGGGGGGGAGGGGACGGGGGGGATGCAACACTTCATTTATTGAGAGGTAAGAGTTGAAATGGGCAAATCAACTCAATGCACATGCCAAATAACCTTTATAATTGATTTAATTATTATAACATAGGCTACTATGGAGAAAAAGTGGACTTTGTGGAAATCCCCAGAACACCAAGGTACCTTAAACATGTAAACATATGGGTTCGGTAATGCGGTTTTTGGTAACACGGGAGGTTACCAGAACACATTAGCCGCGTTACCGGAGGACCAACTGTATCAGTGCATTAACACAGCACACGGAAATGCCATAATAAATACCCTCATTGTTCCCTGATTAAATAGCACTGTATGAATATTCCCATATTCAAAATATGCTACAGGGGGGGGGGGGCAATGCCTAGTGAGTTAATTGCTCAATAGGTGGCGTTCTGAGAGTGAGGGTCCGAGTCTGGGGGATGAGACGGTGAAGTGCAGAGGCAAAGCAGCTTCAGAGATGGGATTGCTTCGAGCCAGGGTGCTTCGCATGTCTCACTCCCTAGACTGGAACAAGACCTCACGGGCCTCACCGTGTTCAGCAGTAGAGTGTGCAGGCTCTCAGCCTATGCCCGAGAGGGAGTATTTGGAATAAATAAAACAAATAAAAAACGTCTAATGTTAGCCATTGTAATGAAACAGATAAGACAGTCACATTTTTCAATAGAGAACGCCTATCATTTTCTTTAAGGAGGAAGGTTATATTTTTTGATTATTTTTTTAATTATTTAGCATTTAATTAGTTTCCTTCCTGGGCCTCCATCAAACTTAACCCTTTCACGCATAGGATGGGATTTGAGCCTATTCTGGGATACTTTAACACTTAAAGAGAGGGGCCTGACTTAAGTCTGTATCTAAAAAGCAGCAAGTTAGGAGCATTATTAAGGCTTTTAAAGGGTTAAAATCGAGTGCAAACGGCCGGAAGAGCAGCAGGCCACACGGCCGACACCCAGGGCTTACCGCCGCCTACTGACTCACGCTCCCTCTGTTCTCGAGAGGCTGGCAGTGTAGCCAGTAGTGAGAGTAGCTGGAAAAAATATGCCGTATAGTACGCTAAACTCCCATGTTGGTGATACCACTGCATCAAAACGACTAGTGCTACGTAGCTCGTTCTGGTCTCATTTTGAAGCTTGTAGCGCCTAGTTTTTTGCTGAATACATTTCTTTTCATGCAGATACTTGATTGATCATTCAGGAGGGCCTCAATATCCCCAAAATAGCCCAAAACCCCCCGCTAGACGAGGGTTAAAGCCTTTGTTACCATCAGGGGTGTTTATAAACCTTTAGTTTCTTTACTACAACCTCTGCAGTTGTCTTTGAGTTAGCTGTGGGCAGAAAACTAATTTTGGAGAGGTAATTATAAGATTGAGATAACTCTATTCCTGATTGCTAATCGGCAACCCCTGCGTCCACACGTGCGTCAAAGGGTTTAACAAGAAAAAAGAAAAAAGAAATCCCCATGATCACCCTTTTAGATAAATTTGTAATTTTTCGGTAGAAAAATGTCCCTGCCAAAGGCCGGTTATTCCTACATTACTGGCTCGCTTTCGCTCGCCAGGAAAAACATCGACAACTAAATGGCACAAAAAGGTTTTAATATGGACACAGAAATGGGCCGAAAGGTCTTAAAATCGCTAAATTAATGAGCCGAACATCTTTGCATCCGAAAAATAAAGGGGCTAAACATGAGGGAAAAGAGGGGTCAAAATTAACATTTTCCCCTTAACCCCTTGAGTACCGGTGACGTCTTAACCCCTTGAGTACCGGTGACGTCTTAACCCCTTGAGTACCGGTGACGTCTTACCCCTTGAGTACCGGTGACGTCTTAACCCCTTGAGTACCGGTGACGTCTTAACCCCTTGAGTACCGGTGACGTCTTAACCCCTTGAGTACCGTGACGTCTTAACCCCTTGAGTACCGGTGACGTCTTAACCCCTTGAGTACCGGTGACGTCTTAACCCCTTGAGTACCGGTGACGTCTTAACCCCTTGAGTACCGGTGACGTCTTAACCCCTTGAGTACCGGTGACGTCTTAACCCCTTGAGTACCGGTGACGTCTTAACCCCTTGAGTACCGGTGACGTCTTAACCCCTTGAGTACCGGTGACGACCTAAACCCTTGAGTACCGGTGACGTCTTAACCCCTTGAGTACCGGTGACGTCTTAACCCCTTGAGTACCGGTGACGTCTTAACCCCTTGAGTACCGGTGACGTCTTTGAGTACCGGTGACGTCTTTGAGTACCGGTGACGTCTTTGAGTACCGGTGACGTCTTTGAGTACCGGTGACGTCTTTGAGTACCGGTGACGTCTTTTTCACTATATTCTGGCAAATATTAGACGATTGTATTCAGCTTAGGAAGGACGTCTATCCATTAAGGATACAGACTATCTCAATTAATCCTTTTTCGTTATCCTTCCTAAGCTTCATATAATTCTTCAATACGAGAACGCTTAGTATTCCTTTAGGGGGGGTCACCGTTTTTTTTTGTTTATCTTTCTCTCTTTTTATCTCTTTGTATCCATTCGGCCCCATTCAGCCAACTGTTTTAAGACGTTTATCCCCATCCAGGTGTCGATTTCTTCCTGGCGAGCGATAGCGAGCCAGCATTGTATGGAGAAATCCAGCTTCGCCGGAGACATTTTTCTATAGAAAAATGTACAAATTTAGCTTGCTGTCAAAACAAACAAATTAATATGCTGGTCTACCGCTCGCCAGGAAGATATTGACATCTGGATGGGGGTAAACGTCTTAAAACAGTAGGCTGAATGGGGCCGAATGGATACAAGTCAAAGAAAGAGAGAAAAGGAGAGAAAGATAAAAAAGCCGGTGATCCCCCTTAAGGACAAAGGGTATTATAACCCAGATGCTTCAGAACTTGGTTACGAAGGTTCAAAGATTCGAACATGTTTAAGGGGAGATGGGTCGCTTTTATTTGCTAATTTATGTATCTCTTTATTATTCAATTAGTGTCCTCCCTAGCCCTCTATCAAGCTTAAAAACACCCGCCCAAGACCCTCCTTCAAGATAAATTAAAACAAATTTCTATCGAAAAAAAATCCTGGCCGAAGGCCGGTTTCTCTTAAATTACTGGCTCGCTGTCCCTCGCCAGGAAAAAATCGACACCTAAATGACACAAGAAGTCTAAATATTGTCAAAGAAATGGGGAGAAAGGTCTTAAAATCGCCAAACGAATGGGCCAACCGTCATATCTGAAAACTAATGGAACTAAACATGAGTACAAAGCACGATGATGTAACTTACATGATATTCTGGCCACTACTAGACGATATGCTTTAGTATATAGTACAAAGCACGATGATGTAACTTTCATCATATTCTGGCCACTACTAGACGATATGCTTTAGTGTATAGTACACAGCACGATGATGTAACTGTCATCATGTTCTGGCCACTACTAGACGATATGCTTTAGTGTATAGTCAACCTCTAGGACTCAAAGGGGCTAAATACGATCGCAATATACCCTCTGAATAACATGGGTATTTCTTAACCTCTTCTGTACCGCGACAAATTTTGAGCCTTATTCTGGCTACTATTAGACGATTTTATTCAGTTTATAATGGGCCTCCAACAATCAACAGGTTTCGAAGTATCTCACTTAACCCTTTTTACTACCACAGATTCTTATTAAACGGTACACATTTCTTAAAATATAGCTAGAATAAAATGATATAGCCGTCGTCGGTACAGAAGGGGTTAACCCATTGCATATCATGACGCATTTTAACAGTTTCCTTTGGCTATCATTGGACGATTTTGACTTAGAATTAGGAAGTGTTTATAGAAGTCAGAGAGTTACTTAGGACAGCCTGTACCCTTTTAATTCCCACAGATCCTTTCTATGCTGCATAAAATCGTCTAATGATTGCCAGCATAAACGGTCATAACGCACTCAAGGGGTTAAGGGGAGGCAGTTGTTTTTTCGAGTCCTCCTCCTCCCTCATGTTTATCCCTATTAGTTAAGGGATTTCAAGACATTCGCCCCATTAGTTTGTCGATATTCAGACCTTTTGCCCCATTTCTTTGCCAATATTAAGACCTTTCGTGCCATTTAGGTGTCGATTTTATAGAAGTAACCGGCCATCGTCGGGACATTTTTCTACCGAAAAATTTACAAATTTATATCGAAGGGGGGTCTTGTGGGTGTTCTTTTAAGTTTGATGGAGGTTTAGAGAGCAAACTAAACCCCCTCCTTAAACCATTGAGCCGAACCAGTAAATTATGCTCCCTTAACCCCTTCTGTACCGGCGACGTCTTGTCTACTTTATTCTGGCTACGATCAGACGATGTTGTTCAGTTTAGAAAGGGCCTCCACACATTTACAAGCTTCGAACTAGCTAACTTAACCATTTCTACTACCACAGATCCTTGTAAAACTGCAAATAATCGTCTAAATATAGCTAGGATAAACTTAAAAGACGTTGGTGGTACAGAATTAAGGGTTAAGGGGACAGTGGATGTTTGTTTGGTCTATTAATTAATGTATTCATATATTTTTTTTAGTTTCCTCCTTAGACCTCCATCAAGCTTAGAAAAACACCCCTTACACCCCCCTTCAAGATAGATTTGTAAATTTTTCGGTAGAAAAATGTTCCGGCCAAAGGCCGATTCCTCCTAAAATTACAGGCTCGCTATCGCTCGCCAGGAAAAAAATCGACACCTAAATGGCACGAAGGGTCCTAATATTGACAAAGAAATGGGGTGAAAGGTCATAAAATCACCAAACTAATGGAATCAACGTCTTTAAATCTCAAATCTAGTGGGGCTAAACATTAGGGAGAAAGGGGTCCAGAACAATGGTCTGTCTCCTCTTAAACTGCATAATATTGTCTAATGTTGGCCAGAAACCACAGGTAAAAAGACATCATCGGGCGATTTGATTGATTGCGGAACACTGTGACCAGTGAAGGGGAGATGGGCCAATTTTCTGGTCCCCCTTCTTCCTCATGTTTATCCCTATTTTGTTTTCATATCCTAAGACGTTCGGCTCATTAGTTTGGCGATTTTCAAGACATTTCGCCCCATTTCTTTGTAAATATTAAGACTTTTCGTGTCATTTAGGTGTAACTTTTCTCCTGGCGAGCGACAGCGAGCCTGTAATTTAAGAGAAACCGGCCTTTGGACGGGACATTTTTCTATCAAAAAATGTACAAATTTGTCTTGAAGGAGGGTCTGGGGCGGACGTTTTTAAAAATTGATGGAGCTCTAGGGAGGAAACTAATAGAATAATGAAAAAAAAATGAAAAAAACCCACACATCTCCCCTTAAAACCCTGCCTGGGGCCCAACAATGTCACTTAATCCCTTCATTACCGGCGACGTGTATTTAGTTTTGTTCTAGCTCTATGTAGACGATTTGTGCAGCTTAAGAAGGATCTGTGGTAGTACAAAAAAGGGTTAGGCGAGATAGTTCGAAGCCTGTTAATTGCTGGATGCCGTTTTTAAACTAAATACAATCGTCTAATAGTAGCCAGAGTAAAGTTAAGGGGGGAGTCACCGTTTTTTGTTTAATCTTTCTCTCCTTTTCTCTCTTTACCTGGCTTGTATCCATTCGGCCCCATTCAGCCAACTGTTTTAAGACGTTTAACCCCATCCTGGTGTCGATTTCTTCCTGGCGAGCGATAGCGAGCCCGAATTGTATGGAAAATCCGGGTTTGCCGGAGACATATTTCTATCGAAAAATTTACATATTTAGCTTTATGTCAAAACAAAAATATATATATGGCTGCTACCGCTCGCCAGGAAAATATTGACACCTGGATCGGGGTATACGTCTTAAAACAGTAGGCTTAATGGGGCCGCATGTATAAAAGCCAAAGAGAGAGGGAGAGAAAGAGAACAAAAGCGAGGTGGGCTCCCTTAACAGAACGGCACCGGTACAGATGGGATAAATTTCAGTTTTATCACCAAATACTCACAGTTTTCCCACCCTGCAGGAAAGATCAAAGAAGCTATACCCATTTCCAAATCGTTAGGCCAAAACTCTTCAACATTAACCTCTATACCTCACAAACGACTAGAGTAATTGAGCTAATATTTCTACCATTTGGGAAGGGTCTCCCAGGGAATAGGCGTGGAAATTTACAGCCAATCTGCTTTTGCTCTTTTTGAGTTACAGAGGTTACGGTTCACGATTTCTGGGCTCTGGCCTAGCTACTTGGAGCAAAAAACAAAAAAAACAAAAACACAACATATATTAAAATAGAAAACAGAAATACAAATAATTATAAATAAATAAAACAATTCTATAATAATTAATATGCATAAAATTAGGAGGCTGTGATTCCCAATATCGGAATAGGACCAAATAATGTCTTCAAACAGATTAAAAGCCAGAATGAATGCAACACACGATATCTAAAATCCATAAAATGAAACAAAATGGCCGAGTATAAATATTTGAGAGATGATGGAGAAGGAATGAAGAATATCGATACAAAAGTAATATTAATATGGTCGATGAGAGAGAGAGAGAGAGAAATAGAGACAGACTGAGAGAGAGAACCTGTGTCTAAACATAGTGACATCACCGTAATATACATATGTCTGTAAACGTAAATATGGATGTACACAGGGTTCCAATAATATATATATATATATATATATATATATATATATATATATATAAAGGTAGTGTTCACCGATATTTACCCATTCAGTACCGGTAACGACCTTTTAACTTTATTCTGGCTGCTATTAGACGATTATATTCAGTATAAAAAGTGCCTCCAGACATTGACAGGCTTCCAACTATCTCACTTTGTATCTCTCAGTATTGATATTGTTATTTTAGTGTTCTATTTGGCTGAAAGGTTGTATGTGTGTGTGTGATTGTGTGTGTGTGTGTGTGTGGTTGTTGTTATCCTTTTCTTTGTCGGTGTAGACTGACATCATTGTGTGTATGTGCTCTCGCTCTCTCTCTTTCTCTCGGTCGCGCTCTCTCCTCTCCTCTCTCTTCTCTCTCTCTCTCTCTCTCTCTCTCTCTTTCTCTTTGTCTGTGTGTGTGTGTGTAATACTTGCATTTGTAATTAGTCTGATATCCAGGCATGTGTATACATTATTTTCATTCTCGATCGTGTATGTGTGTGTGTGTGTATATATATATACTGCAAATACACACATAAACTGTATCTACATCTTATAGTAAACCCGTCATAAGAATAGCTATATCATATAACATCAGAAGGACTCACAAAAGTGCCAATTGGAAACATAAATAACTCATCACATTCTCTCACATAACTCTCTCTCTCTCATATATATATATATATATATATATATATAGTGTGTGAGTGTGTTTGTTCAGATCTTCAGATTGCATCGAATTATGAACAGAGCATTTGTAAATAGGATATGTCCTAATTTATATAGATTATTCCGATAACAAAAACAGATCCACTGTCAATAATTCCATTCAGTATCTATTAAGTGGATATCCTAAGTCCCATCACCAACAACTTACACATGTGTATAGAGATCAGTGTGGAGTTTGTAAAGGACCGCTCTTATCTGGTATTAATAGGATCTACCATACAAAAAATCCCTTGAGAGTGTACTCGAGGTGAAGGGGATGGATCAACACAGAGCTCATTAGGTCAGGTGGACTCTGTGTTGACATTGTTTGGGTAGGGTTGGGGGACCGTGTATGGGGAGAATTATGGCTATTGGTGCTACACCGGCTTAGTGGAGGGTTACCAGTACTATGTAAGGGTTCCAGCACTACTGATCCAATAGATCATTTCAACCAGGGCCAGGTCAATCAGTATTATATTGTCCTAACTTAACTTACCTTAGCCCATTTTTCCAGTATTGATTGAATTAGAACTGTTAAATGCATTCTATACCGGTGACGTCTTTATAACTTTATTCTGGCTACTGTTAAACGATTGTATTTAGTTTAGAAAGGGCTTCCAGCAATTAACAGTGATGTAAAAATGCCATCGACCAATCAGAGGGCGGGATTCCCTCAGGTATGCCACACCAAAATTGCCGACAATACTCAGCTACTCAGCTCCGTGAGATGTGTACGTCTGGGAAGCTCTCCACCAATCAGCGGCCGCCATTTTCGCTTGGCACTCTGCCTCCTTCACTCAAAACGGGAGATTATAACTTATCTCCTGTTCGCTCCAGAGTATTTTCCTGCAGTAAAAAGTGATATGGCGGGAAGATACTATCACCACCTCCCCGAAAACCACTAGAAAACAGCAATGAGAAACTTCCTGGATACTATATGGAAGAGATAAAGGAGGAGGAGAACAGATGGATTTCTGCCGCCCGAGTGATGTCGCGCTGGCCGCTCCAGCCAATGAGCGCGCCCGCAGCACTAGGGGGCGGGTATAAAGGAAGGGGGGGGGGGGAAGCCTCGAGGGTTGGCAACCCGGGCCTATGTTATTGACAATGCTGGTTTCGATCAGTGGAGTTAAGCAACGTGGGGTCTGGTCAGTAGTTGGATGGGTGACCATATGGTACCAGCACACAGCTGCTGGGTGGGTTGGTGGCCCTGCACCAGCACGGTGGTAGCTGGATGGGTGAACGCCCGGTACCGACACTAATCAGATGTTGCCACACATACATGGGGTGGGTGAAATTTCCCTGGCTTGCCACCAGGGTCCAAGTAGCCCAGGAGTGTTGAACAAACTCCAATCCCTGTGTAGTTCCGTCTCACTCAGACGAAAATTAGTACCTGGAATCGTTGTGGCACAAATGAATCCAGGTACCTGATTGGTGGCTTCTGCAACCAATCAAACACACGAGAATGAGAACTTGGCTAGCCACCAGGATTGCTCATAAGTCATTGGGCTGACTTGCTCTCGTGTTAGCCTTGTCCCACCCAGACATAAACGTGGGTACCTGGAGTGTAAAAACGGCCTTGGCATGGTCGTATCCTGGGGTAAATTTGATTACTTGTCTCATCATTTCTATATTCCTCCGTCGCCTCGAGAGGTAGTTGGATGGGTGACCGCCTGGTACCAGCACAGCAGCTGCTGGGTGGGTTGGAGGCCTTGTACCAGCACGGCAGTAGCTGGATGGGTGAACGCCCGGTACCAACACAGATCAGATGTTGCCACACATACATGGGGTGGGTGAAATTTCCCTGGCTTGCCACCAGGGTCCAAGTAGCCCAGGAATGTTGAACAAACTCCAATCCCTGTGTAGTTACGTCTCACTCAGACGAAAATTAGTACCTGGAATCGTTGTTGCACAAATGAATCCAGGGACCTGATTGGTGGCTTCTGCAACCAATCAAACACACGAGAATGAGAACTTGGCTAGCCACCAGGATTGCTCATAAGTCATTGGACTGACTTGCTTTCGTGTTAGCCTTGTCCCACCCAGACATAAAAGTGGGTACCTGGAGTGTAAAAACGGCCTTGGCATGGTCGTATCATGGGGTAAATTTGATTACTTGTCTCATCATTTCTATATTCCTCCGCCGCCTCGAGGGGTAGTTGGATGGGTGACCACCTGATACCAGCACAGCAGCTGCTGGGTGGGTTGGGGGCCTTGTACCAGCACGGCAGTAGCTGGATGGGTGAATGCCCGGTACCAACACAGATCAGATGTTGCCAAACATACATGGGGTGGGTGAAATTTCCCTGGCTTGCCACAGGAATGTTGAACAAACCCCAATCCCTGTGTAGTTCCGTCTCACTCAGACGAAAATTAGTACCTGGACTCGTTGTGACACAAATGAATCCAGGGACCTGATTGGTGGCTTCTGCAACCAATCAAACACACGAGAATGAGAACTTGGCTAGCCACCAGGATTGCTCATAAGTCATTGGACTGACTTGCTCTCGTGTTAGCCTTGTCCCACCCAGACATACAAAGTGGGTACCTGGAGTGTAAAATTGGCTTTGGCATCGTCGTATCCTGGGGTAAATTTGATTACTTGTCTCACCATTTCTATATTCTCCCATCCCATCCCTTGAGGGCCACTTGAGAAACGGCCCTGGCACGGACAGATTCAAAGGTCACCGCCTACACACCTTCTCTCCCTTACCTGGGAAGGTCCAGGCACCTCCAGTACTTCGCCCAATACCAACCATGGGCCGAAGTTACATGAACGCTACCCCTACACTTCCCGACATATAGCAAGACTACATACACACAGCCAGGCACTACATGGAGGGCGGGAGACTTGTGGCGAAGAGAGAGAGTTGGCAAAACACTACTGGCCAGCTGTGAGATGGTGATCCAGGCAAAAGAGAGAAGACCCTAATTTTATTAAGGACCCTTATGTGCCCGCATACCATTGACCAAAAAGAAACTGACCTGACAGAGCCGGATGGGAATAAAGGTATGTGTCCTTCTTGGGACAGAACCAAAGATAAAGATTTAGACTGAATATAAAACAAAATTATGATTAGTTAAGATGTACAGTTCTCATTGGTAGAAAGGCATAACACCTATAGTTAGAAATAGAATAGAACTTGTTAGGGACTAGTAGTAAATTGAAATTATATCTATCTATCTATATGCTCAGGCCCAATCACCATTTTGGGGGTAGCCGACTCAAGACAGAGCAAGAACAGTGAAAACACAAAAACAACATAAAACAACAAATAAACACAGATAAAAACCACAAACTCACACACATCCAGGTCACCCAGGAGAAGTCCCAGAGACCAGGGTCACCAAGGTCGCTCCAGCACTCCCCCGGCCCCCGACCACCCGGAGAGGTTCCGATCTCGGCAGGCAGGCATGCAGCGGAGCCAAAGCCACAAGCCCTCCCACCACACTACCAGGCGCACCCTTCATATTAATCGTATCCCCGGGCCAGGCGCCTGATGGACTATTATCTAGTCCAACTTGCGCCCGACCCCTTACTCCAAATGACCACGTGTTCACTCAACTATTCACAAGCATTCGCCATTCACTCCTGTCCACCACCACTTCCCCTGCCTGATCTATAGTCATTCCTCTATCATCCAAAGCCTTTCTTACAAAGTCTCTCCATCTCAATGGGGGTCTTCCTGCCCTTCTATCTCTCCTTGTACCTGACTCACATATTCTCTTTGTAAGCCTTTCATCTCCCATTCGTTCAACATGACCATACCAGCTCAGCACCCTTCTGTCCACTCTGGCTGACAAATGTTCCTGCTGCCCCACTCTCCTACGTATCTCTTCATTCCTCAATCTGTCTCTACGATTAACTCCACACATACTCCTCAAGCAGATCATCTCCATCACATCCAGCCCTCTTTTCTCCTTTGTCTTCAGAGCCCATGTCTCAGCCCCATACATCACTGTTGGCACAACAATTCCTTGATACAGTGCACTTTTTA
This sequence comes from Paralithodes platypus, assembly GCA_032716605.1. Taxonomy (NCBI): domain Eukaryota; kingdom Metazoa; phylum Arthropoda; class Malacostraca; order Decapoda; family Lithodidae; genus Paralithodes; species Paralithodes platypus. Next base: position 40,534,057 of record CM064572.1, read on the forward strand.
CTTTCACTCCGAGATTTCTCGTCTTCCACATACTTCCCATTGCTCCGAAAACCTTCCTTCCTTCACACACTCTCTGTTTTACCTCCCCTTTCATACCTCCACTCCTGCTTATCGTTCCTCCTAGATATTTAAAACACTCTATTTGTTCCAATATTTCCCCATCCAGCCTCACATCTAGATTCACCCTATGCTCTCCCCTATTACACACCATTACTTTACTTTTATTGACATTCACCTTCAGTTTCCTCCTTCCACAAACCACACCAAACTCTTTGACTACCCGCTGCAGTTTCTCATCAGAATCCGCCACCAATGCTGTGTCATCAGCGAACAGCAACTGATTCAACTCCCAATCTCTACCATTCTTTCCTACTAAACCCAATCCTTTTCCCATAGTTCTCCTTTTCACCTCTCTCACCACACCATCCATAAACATATTAAACAGCTATGGTGACATTACACAACCCTGTCGCAAACCTACCTTTACCTAAGACCATTCACTCAACTCACCATTTCCTACTCTCTCACATGCTCTGCTCCCTTCATAAAAACTGTTAACTGCTTCTAACAAATTTCCTCCTATTTTATAAATCCTTAACACCTTCCACATTGCTTCACGGTCCACACGATCATATGCTTTTTCCAAGTCCATAAAAGCCCAAAATATCTCCTTATGCTTCTCTAAATACTTCTCGCATAACTGTGTTACTGCAAACATCTGATCCACGCACCCTCTTCCCCTCCTTAAACCGCACTGTTCTTCTCCTATTGCAACTTCCGTACACTTTATTATCCTCTCTATCAACACTCTATCAAATCCTATGGATTTGACAGCAAAATTGGATGAAGCCCTCAACAAGATCAACGCCCTCACCAGGAAGCTGGAATCACTCCAAGAGTTTGTAACACTCAACGTTGGAGTATCACTAACTCAAATTGTTTCAACTCCAGCATCCACTACCGCCCCAACGTCATCTGCCAACAATCCAACACCTGCAGTAGACACTGCAGCAGATGCTTCTGACGAACCTGAGCCGACATCAAACCAGGACAGCCGCCCTGTTCACCTTAGTCTCTCCCCCCACTCCTCGTGCAAGAAGCCTGCTAGCACGAACAGTACCAACCCCTCGCCCCCGTTCTAACCACTCCTCTCCCCGACCTGTACGTAGAGTCCCGCCACCACAGGTTTCCGGATTTACATCAGTGAGGAACGGTGCACGGCCAACGCAGAAAAGGTCTCATCTACCAGTCACAATGTCCAACAGATTTGAGATATTGGTAGAGATGGAAGACGAACCAGAAGAGACCAGGCTCGTTGGGGATTCCATCCTACGAGGACAGGTCGAAGAGTTCTGCGACAGAGTCCCAAATCAACGAAAAAGATTTTGCATCCCAGGAGCTGGACTGGATGACATTGTGGAAGCCTTCGAAGATACCACAAAGGATGCAAATGAAAATACCCTTTTTGGCATCCATGCTGGTTCAAATGACGTCATGCGCACCAGATCCGAAGAGTTGATGGAGAAATATCGCAAGATGATCCAGCACTACAAAAACAAGTCAAGGAATATCATCATCTCAGGCATTCTCCCCAAGATCGACGCGCCTGACAAATTCTACGACAAGGCTTTCAGCACAAATAGCCGACTAAAACATTTGTGTCTTGAATTCATCAACCTCTGGGACAACTTCTACAACCAGCCTACTCTGTTCCGCAAGGATGGCACTCATCTAAACCCTGTGGGTTCAGCACGCATGGGTCGTCTCCTACACGAAGCAGTCCGCAGCCATGGATCAAAAAACGCCATCCGAGAAGAAGCAGCAGTGACATAAATCATCCAACGCCAAGAAAAAAACAGAGGCAACCGAGGACCACCAGCGATAAGGACCGAAGACAGCGAGGACCGAGGACAGCCATGAACATAAATGTAGATCCGACAAGAACCAAAAATATTATTAAAGAGCGTTCCGTGAGTTCTAAAATAACAAAATTAAAGGTTTTCTATGCAAACGCTCGTAGCATACGCAATAAATTTTCAGATTTAGAGGAGCTAGTGTTTACAGAAAATTATGATGTGATTGGCATAACAGAATCTTGGCTCAATACAGAAGATAGAGACTTTTTAGCAGAGTATTCACTTCCCGGTTATGTAATGTTTGAGAAAAGCCGAATAAATCGAAATGGAGGTGGCGTTTTACTTTATATCAAAGAAAGTCTTAACCCTACCCTCTTGTCAAAACCTCAAATTGTGAACGTCGACGCATCTTTTGTGCTAATAAAGAATAATAAAGGTACCAAAATAATACTTGCATTAATATACAGACCTCCAGCTCAATCAGTGCAAACTGACCGAGATATTTACGAACAAATTGCAGATGTAAGTAACTCACAAGATACCGTAATTTTTGGTGACTTTAATTTACCTGTGACCAAGTGGGGCGATACTCTTACTTCACACTCCGGACATGACTTGTATACGAACTTGCAAGAGAGTTCGCTTTATCAATTTGTTGGAACGCCGACCCGTGGTAATAACGTTCTTGACATTGTACTTGCAACAAAAGAAGAATTAATAGAGAATTTGAATGTTGGTGATGAATTCAGTAACAGCGACCATCGTACGATAACTTTCACTTTAAAGTTTACTAGTAACGAACCAAATAGTAGCATCGAAAAAGTCCCTAATTTCAAGAAAGCAAACTTCCATAAACTTAGAGCTATGTTTAAAGAAACTGACTGGAGCTTTTTAATTCACAATAACGACATAAATACATCTTGGAAGTTATTCGAAGCCACTTACCTAAAAGCAGTGCAAGACTGCATTCCATCGAAAACTCGGCGTCCAGGCCATAATAATAAGCCCAAATGGTGGAATAAAGATATTTCAAACTGCCTGCTTGCTAAAAAATTTGCTAATGATAGATTAAAATCCTCACAAAATGACGAAGAACGGCTGAAATTTGTAGAGCTACGACGCAAAGCCAAAAAGTGAATTAAGCAAAGTAAAAAGACCTTAGAGTTACATATTGCGAATCAAAGTAAAACAACACCGAAAGAATTCTATAGTTATATCAGAAAGAAAAAAGTCGTTACTTCAACTGTTGGACCGTTAGTCGATGAAAATGGAGAATACACCAAAGACGAAGAACAAATGAGTAATGCCCTCAATACCTTCTTTGCATCAGTTTTTACAACAGAAGACCTCAGTGATATCCCTACACCATCGCCGATTCAGATTGATAATTCAGATGTTCTAAGCAATATCACCGTTACAGAGAGAGAAGTATTGAATTGTTTAGATAAACTCAAGGTAAATAAAACGCCTGGACCTGATACAATCTCGCCTAGAGTTCTAAAGGAAGCTAAGGATGAGCTCTCTAAACCACTGACATTACTATTCAATAAATCCTTGCAGTCTGGAACTATGCCCGATTAGTGGAAGCTAGCCAACGTAACACCGATATTCAAAAAGGCAGCAAATCCCTACCCAGTAACTATCGTCCAATTAGCTTAACCTCAGTTGTATGTAAAATGCTAGAAACGGTCATACGAGACAGACTCGTAAATCACTTAGAGGAAAATAACATACTTAACCCTTAAAGAGCGGCGCGCAACATAAGTCGAGTTGAAAAAACTGGCAAAAAACGGGTGAAAAAAGGGTTGAAATCGAGTGAAAATGGGTGGGATAGTAATGATCCCTACGTCCGACATCTGTGGCCTCCCGGCCCACACTAACTCCAGTTCCCCCACCGCACGGGAGGATGACAGTGTAACCAATAGTTCGCTAAAAGTGAGCAAGGTAGCAAAATCAGCTAAACTTCCATCTTCGAGGTAACACTGTCAGTGTTCCACGAGTGCTACGTAGCTGTATGTGGCATCATTATGTAGCGATTTCCACATAGTTTTCGGCGCAATACAGTTCCTTTCATACTGATGGTTGATATAGCAGTCAGAACGGCCCGGAAAGGCCCAAAACGGCCACAGAGCACCCGCTAAGCAAGGGTTAAAGATACTCAACACGGCTTTCGTAAAAAACGTTCCTGTTTAACAAACCTCTTAGACTTCTTCCACGATATCCTCAACCTCTACGATGAGAGTAAAGCTGTAGATATTATATACCTTGATTTTCAAAAGGCCTTTGACAAAGTTCCCCACAAACGTTTACTGCTAAAACTAAATGCGCATGGAATACAAGACGGTGTGTTGAAATGGATAGAAAATTGGCTCAGCGACAGAAAGCAAAGAGTAGTCATAAACGGTAAGGCATCAAAATGGACCAATGTAAGTAGCAGGGTACCCCAGGGATCGGTACTAGGACCAATTCTCTTTCTAATTTACATCAACGACATAGATGAGGGTCTCACCTGTACAATCTCAAAATTTGCTGACGATACAAAAATTGCAAATAGCGTACTCTCAAAAATAAGTTGACGATATGCAACACAATCTAGATAAATTGTCATGTTGGGCCCAAATTTGGCAAATGAGTTTCAATGCGGATAAATGTAAAGTACTACATATCGGATACCTAAATGAGAAAGCAAACTATTCGATGAATGGCACTCAGCTTAAGAATGTAAACAGAGAAACCGATCTGGGAGTAACAATATCGAGTAACCTAAAACCGAGTCAACAATGTTCAGAAGTTGTTAAGAAGGCAAACAAAATAATTGGCTTTATAGGCAGGTCATTTGAGCATAAATCCAAAGAAGTTATCCTAACATTTTACAATTCCTTAGTCCGCCCTCTTCTGGAATACTGCGTTCAATCCTGGTGCCCTTATTACCAAAAAGATATAAACAAGCTAGAACGAGTTCAACGTAGAGTTACCAAAATGATACCTAGCCTAAAGAACAAACCATACGAAGAGCGTCTTAGAGAATTAAATATATTTCCTTTAACCCAGCGCAGATTAAGAGGTGACTTAATTCAAGTGTTCAAAATCATCAAAGGCATCGACAATATGAACTGTAGTAAGTACTTCACTATCGACCAATCTAATTACACGCGGGGAAACGGTTGCAAAATTATTGGTAAATCTTTTAACTCACACGAATCTAAGAATTTCTTCTTCAATCGAGTTGTCAACTTGTGGAATGGGCTTCCCCGAAACGTTATAGACTGCATCACCGTTGATTCATTTAAACTCCGCGTAGACAAATATCTCGCATCAAACCCGCGACTGACTGCGTTTGTAAATGAATAACTTTATTTTATCCCCCCCTCAGTTACTAACCCATCTGTCCCCTACTAACTTCCTAATCCTGCCACGGACATTAGTTCCAGGGCAGTAATTCCCTTTCCAATGTTCCCTTACCAACTCTAAACCACTGTTTGGACACTTGATCCTCAGTGTTTTGGAGGACAAGCAACCTAGAAGGGTCACTAGATATGTTGTTGCTTGATTTCCTTTGTACTCCTTTGTACTCCTTTGTACCCTGCCATACAGCTTTCCAACCACTGACAATAAACTAATACCTCTATAACTTGAACACTCCTGCCGATCCCCCTTCCCCTTGTACAATGGCACAATACATGCACTCTTCCAGTCTATTGGTACCATTGACACAGCAAAGCACACATTGAAAAGTCTCACCAACCAATCTATTATCACATCTCCACCCTTCTTTATACACTCCACAGCAATACCATCCAAACCTTCTGCTTTTCCCGCTCTCATTTGTTTCACTGCTTCTTTCACCTCATTTTCCTCAATCCTTTCATACATTCCCTGCCACCTGGGTGGCCTGGGTAACCTATCTCCATCCACCTCTGCTTCAATCACTGCTTCTCTTCCATCTCTTGTATTTTACAAAGATTCAAAATGCTCGGCATATCTTTTCCTCACTTCAACTGGTTCCACTAGTAATTCTCCATTTTCATCTTTCACCGTCTCTTCCCTCTTTTGTCCTCCTTTCCTTACTTTATTTACCTCCTTCCAGAACATCTTCTTTCGTTCTTCAAAATTCTCACTCAGCCTTTGACCCCACCTTTTGTTTGAATCTTTTTTCGCTTATCTAATTTTCCGTTTTGCCTCTCTCCTTTTCTCCTTGTACCTCTCCCATACCTCAACACTACCATCCTGTAAAACCCTCTCAAAACACTGTCTCTTCTCCTCAACTGCCTTTCTCACCGTATCATTCCACCACTCGCTTCCCTTCCTGATACCTCTGCCTCCTACTTTCCTTTTGCCGCATACTACCTCTGCACTTGCTTTCACTCCTTCCTTAAACTGTTGCCATTCAACCTCTACTTCTCTCTCTTCCATCTCTCTCACTTCCATCCACTTTTCATTTAGTCTTTCCTTGTACTCCCTCTCTTTTTCACTCTTCTCTAACTCACTAACTTTTATTACCTCTCTTACTTCACGCTTGTCTCTTATTCTCCTGTAACTCTTAACTCTTAGCTTTCCCTCCACCAGGTAATGATCTGACATACCCTCCGCCTCACCTCTCATCACATTCACATCCAGCAGTCTACACAATCTTTCCCTTGTCACCAGCACATAATCCATCAATTCCCTCTCTACAATCTCTCCCCTCACAAGTCTATGCCAGGTGTACTTGTGTATACGCCTTTTTTTGAAGAACGTATTACCTACACTCAATCTACACTTTTCACATACATTTTTCAGTCTTTCTCCACTCTCGTTTACACCATCCACACCAAAACTACCGATGACTCCCTCAACAGGCTCATTTCCTACCCTAACATTTAGGTCCCCTAAAACTATAACATTTTCATTTTCATCAAACCCTTGTAGACAATCTCTCAAATCCTCCCAGAAACCCTCTACCTCGTCTAACTCTCTTTCACTTCCTGGTCCATACGCACTTACAAAAACCCACCTTTCACCTTTAAACCGCATTCTCACCCACATTAGCCTTGATGACACCTCTTTCCACTCTTTTATAAACTCTCTCAACTCCTCCTTCACAATAATAGCCACTCCCTCTTTCCCCCTGACTCCCTCGTCTACTCCAGACTTTCTACCTATCACGTTTCCAAAATCCACTTCTCCCTCTCCTTTCATCTTTGTTTCATTCAGTGCAAGGACATCATACATCCTTCTTTCAAATAACCTTCCAATATCCTCTCGCTTCTCATTCGTACTACATCCACGCACATTCAAAGCTCCTATTCTTAGGGTCCGGGACCACGAACGCGTTCCCTCGCCCCTATCTCTGTCTCGTTTTTTTGGGAGATTTATTTAAGGGGAGAAGGATACCAGGCCCCCCGCCCCCGATCCCCTTTAGCCGACTTCTACGTCTCGCCGGAGAAAAGCGGTGGTGGAAATTTCTCACCCATCCACCACAGAGGAGGGTACCTGCACCAGAAAATGGCGGGCGTTGGGGTCGCCGCATCCCTACGCCATTTGAAAAAATTAGAGATGCAGAAGGAGAAAAAGATAGAAGGGGCTATGGGAAGTAGAGAACACCAACCCTCACTCTGACAAAGGGTCAGCCCACCACCATAAATTGAAATGAAATAAGCTTAAACTAGATACATTTATATAAACTGAATTAGAAAGTTGATCTTTTCTATACGTCAGATAGTCCTACTATCAGGAACAAGGGACATACCTTATCCCAAAAGAAAGTTATTATCTTTGACAGGGCCAGATCTTTCCTAGATAGCACAGCTCTCTTCCACTATTAGGAGAAATGAGCATGCCTTTTTAATAGTTAGATGAGCTGCTTTTGGGGGCTTGTGAAGTAGGCTAGTTTAGCTGAGAAATAGTTAGGAGAGAGTAATTGATACTCTATAACTATTATCCACACATACTTTTTGTTAATAAGGAAACACTTTATCTTTCGTTATACGCAAATACTCCCATTCTGTAATAAAGTAAATATTAATTAGGTTCATTACTTCTCTGTACAAATCAATAAAGGATGCATCGTTTATCGATTTAACTTCATGAACAGTCAACCGAGTAAAGGATATTATTATCTTATACTAATTCCTACGAATAAGAATAACGCTAAGAAGGTAATACATGGACAAGGTAGATATATGTGTGGTAGAAATATGTGTGGATACATGTAAATATTAACAACTTAAAATGGGGTCATTGTTTTGTTGTTATATTGCCGGAACGTAAGGTTTTCCTGTTGCATAGTCGGAATACGGTAAGTTCTGAATAGCGTTCTTACAGGTAGATTATAATGGGAATTCAATAGTTCCAATTTATAAGTTATGACTGGTGACCGTAACTATTTACTCAACGCTTGAACGTATCTCGACCTGAGTCGGAGACCAGAAAATACGTAGAATTAAAAGGGGATCATTTATGTGCTGAGTTTATTTACGATTGTTAAAGCAACGAGATAAATTATGTTCCAAGTCTATTTCCCAATGTATCCGTAACTGTGATGTTGTGACCCGTGACCGAAGTCGAAATAAGTCAATCCATGAATAGTGTCCGTACAGATAGGCTGTAGCGGAAATCCTCCGGTTCCAAGATACAATTTATGCTGCCGGCCATAGCTATTCGAAAACAGGTTGAACATAATTATATCGAATTCGGATAGAGAAACAAATGTTGCGAGGTTAACCCTTGTCTAGCGGGGGTTTTGGGCTTATTTGGGCATATTCAGGCCCTCCTGCATGATAAATCAAGTATCTGCATGAAAACAAATTATTTAGCAAAAAACGAGGCGCTAAAAGCTTCAAAATGAGACCAGAACGAGCTACGTAGCACTTGTGGTTCTCATACAGTGATACCAGTAACATGGGAGTTTAGCGTATAGCGGCATATTTTTCCCAGCTATGCTCACTACTGGCTACACTGCCGGCCTCTCGAGAACACAGGGAACATGAGTTAATGGGCGGCGGTAAGCCCTGGGAGTCGGCTGTCGGGCCCGCTGCGCTCCCGGCCATTTGCACTCGATTTTAACCCTTTAAAAGCCTTAATAATGCTCATAACTTGCTGCAAATTGGAACCGGACTTAAGTCCGACCCCGATCTTTAAGGGTTAAGAGGTGTCTTTTCTTAATAAACATTACAAACTCCAAACAACTGTCGTATTATTACCAACCTGTAGAAAAATAAGTACTACAATCAGGCTTCGAACTATCTCACTTAACCCTTTTTACTACCATAGATCTTTCTTTAACTGCACAAAATTGTCTAAATATAGCTGGAATACAATTAACCCATCCAATCCTAGCGATGGCTACCAGCTGTCAGTAGATAAATCACGCCCCAGTCCCAGTGACGGCTAGTAGCCGTCAGTAATGTACTTTACTTGTAACTGCCTGTATCAGGCTGTACCTGGTACCACGACCGTTTGAGCACTGCTCTCGATATGGCAACACTTCTCAGCTTATATCCAACCCTCTGAAGGCTGAGAGCAAGGCTTCCTTCATCTCTTGAGGTGGAAGGTTGTTCTATCTTGCCATTTTGGCCACATTGCTTGAGACTGGGGGGACTTTTATTACTGTATCCTACGGTACAGTAGGGTGTTAAAAAGACTTCGCTGGCAGAGAAGGGGTTAAGATCTATAGTCCAACCTATATAAAACTGTAGCTCCACCCCCTTTCAAGACAAATGTGTGCTCTAATTTTAGAAGGAAGGGGGTCTAGGGTGTATTTTTCTAAGCTTGATGGAGGTCTAGCGAGGAAACTCAAAAATAAACAAATACATAAATATATAGACCAAAAACCAAGTACTACCCCATAAATTGATTCCTCTAGTTCTTTTTTAGTTATAGAGGTTAGTGGTCAAGAATTTTAGCCTACTTAAAATGAATAGACTATAAGAGGTACGGTACCAATTATTAACAGTGATTAACATACAGCAACTTATATTAACCCCTTCTGTACCGGGGACGTATTTCTTATTTTACCTCAGCTACATATAGACGATTTTATGAAGCTTAGATAAGATATATGGTACCTATGAGGATTAATTGAGGTAGTCCGTAGCCTTTTCATGGGTACACGGACTTCCTAAGCTGAATGAAATCATCTAATAGTTGCCAGAATAAAATTAGAAGGTCGTCGCCGGTAATGAATGTGTAAATAAACATCCCTAAAACATCGCCAACATTCAAACAACATCTATCCCTGAACCTTGGAACTGCAGTTCCTTAAGGGGGGTCACCGGCTTTATTTTTATCTTTCTCTCCTTTTCTCTCTTGCCCTGGCTTGTATCCATTCGGCCCCACTCAGCCAACTGTTTTAAGGCGTTTATCCCCATTCAGGTGTCGATTTCATCCTGGCGAGTGATAGCGAGCCAGCATTGTATGGAGAAAACCGGCTTCGCCGGAGAAATGTTTCTATCGAAAAATGTACAAATTTAGCTTGCTGTCAAAACAAAAATATATATATGCAGGCTCGCTACCGCTCGCCAGGAAAATATTGACAGCTGGATGGGGGTAAACGTCTTAAAACAGTAGGCTGAATGGGGCCGAATGGATACAAGCCAAAGAGAGAGGGAGAGAAAGAGAAATAAAGCGAGGTGGGCTCCCTTAACAGACTTCCAGAAACCAATAATTGTGTCTTCATGCATGCAAATCTATTCTCTTGCATTATCGAGTTTCTTTGAGAGAGAGAGAGAAGAGAGAGATATTCTTTACCTGTTTCTCTTCAGTCGATGTATTTTTATATATCTTGCTTTTCTTTAATTGTAATTAGTTCCAAGCAGGACAATATTCTGGCAAGACGAATATTAAGAAATGGAATGGAAAGTAAGCAACAACAGCCTCACTAAACAAAATCGAATACAAAAGTCTAGTTAAATTGTTTGGTCTTTCGTGTATAAGAGATAATCATTATAAGCCTTATAATAAATAAGGTAAAATAAAATCATACCGTACTCAAACACATGATCCTTAATATTATCCATAGTAACTCGCACACAACACATACCTAGAATCATCCCCCACCCTCTCTCTCTCTCTCTTTAATAAGGAAATAGTCCTCACACTTTACAACGCTCTGATACTACTGCCTCTCCTGTAGTATGCTGTACAATTCTGGTTTCCTACACTCAGGAAAGATATAGAGCGACTGGAAAGAGTAAAGTTAGAGCTACAAAGCTTATTCCATCGCTTAGAAGAATGAGCTATAAGGACCGGTTGAGAGCACTTGATCTCTTTCCGTTGGATATATGCAGACTACGAGGTCAGCTCATTGAAGTATTTACAATACTTAATGGGTTTGACAATGTGGGTTATAGCAAAATGTTTAGCCTCAATATGAATACAACACACAACCATGGCTGGAAATTAGAATTGAAAAGGTTCAGCACTAGTATTTGTGGAAACTTGTTCACATATATTCTCTGTTCTACCTGGAACAAATTTCCCTCCGAAGTTGTAAACAGTTCTTCAGTAGAGCAGTTCAAGAAGAGAGTAGATAGTATTTTGCACACTCTGTAAAGAGTGTAGTGCACTAAACAGTCTCTTTCCTTCCACTTCGAGTATCTCCTCGGAATGGCCCGCAAGGTCTCGGAGATACTAAATATTCCTTGTAACTCCTTGTAACTCTTTCTCATGCACACACAATCATTCTAACTATAACTAATTATCTCTCACACAAACGCACTCTTTCTTTCTTTCACTCTCTCACACACACACTCTCTCACTCACTCACACAGTCATTTTAACTCTCTCTCTCTCACACACACAATCACACAAACTCTCTCTCACACAAAGACACAGAGGGAACACACACACATACACACCTATCTTTACAAGGCACAGAACAAGACTGGTGTTCCTCCATCTTCCCCATAACTCTTTGACAATTTCCCTCTGGGCTTACACCGATTCATTCGTTCTCACACATACACACATACACACATAAATACACAAAACCAGAATACCGATCCTCTATATCTCTCATAAATATTTGCCATTATTTTACTCTCTCTCTCTCTCTCTCTCTCTCTCTCTCTCTCTCTCTCTCTCTCTCTCTCTCTCACACACAAAAGTGTCCCCCCTCCATTCCCCGGTATAATAATTCCTTGCCATTTCCCCTCTAGGCCCACAACGACTAATTCCTACCTACAACAAAAAAGGTCACTCTGATTCTGGTCTCCCTCACAGTAACTATACACCTTATCGCAACATAGATCTGGCAACCTCCACCATATTGGTGCCTCTTGTGTCCTCAGCCTCTATGTACTGTGGCGCTAATAAGTCATGTCTCAGCTGTCATTACATTTGGCTTGCTCTGTGCTGTATTAATGTTTGTCAGATGTTGAATAGGGTGGGTAAGTGTAGGAACATGTTAGTATATTTCACTCGATATGAAGAAATAAAGCTTATAGCTGATACCAACTATTGATCAAAACATACTGGGTGCCGAGACATCACTTACTAGCGCGACTGTACACTTCTATATGCTCATGTATCTATATATGTATATACTCAGGCACATACCTCATAGCTGGGGGTGGCCGACTCGAGACTTGAGTCAGAACAGATACAACATTTAAAGTCCGATGTTTTATATTACAGCACCATAACAGTCAACAAAATATATAATAACCGATCTCTGTTACACCAGGATCTCTAGACCACACAAGAGACTATTTTCCCCAATAATACATTTCCATTCTTCCTACTGTCATCATTAAGGCTCGTTCCGTTAGTTTGGCGATTTTGAGAGCTTTCGTATCATTGTTTTGTCAATATTAAGAACTTTCGTGCCCATTAGGTGTCAATTTGTTCCTGGCGAACCGTAGCGGGCCTCTAATTTTATAAAGAATCGGCCTTCGGCCGGGATATTTTTCTACCGAAAAATGTACAAATTTATCTTGAAAGGGGGTCTAGGGGGTGTTTTTCTAAGCTTGATGGAGGTCTAGCGAGGAAACTAAAACATATATATATATATATACAATATACCGTATATGTTACAGTCAGACTGAAACGTAGTCATTTCGTGAAAATACTAAGCATTTCAGTCAATCTGTGAAATGAATGGTTAGTAACCAGTCATTTCACAGATTGACTGAAATACTTGGTCATTTCATGAAATGCCTCGTTTCACAGTCTGACTGTAACATATACTGTATATATATATATATATATATATATATATATATATATATATATATATATATATATATATATATATATATATATATATATATATATATATATAGACACACACACACGAGTACACCCCTATGTTCACAGCACCAACCGTCACACTCTGGTTCCTCCAATAACTTCCTACCAAACGAATGATAATAATTATTAGACCAACCAATTAGCCCTTTCCTAACCCTACTTACCCCTTTCATTACCGATGACATCTAGTTAGTATACTCTAGCATTTATTTGACTATTTAATTCAGCTTGGGAAGGACGTCTACCCAGTAAATGGCTACAGACAATCTCAATTAATCCTTTCGGCTACAATATGTCCTTCCTAATCAAGTACAAGACGAGACCGGTAAAGAAGGCCATATATATACTGTATATAAACCCAGATAAAACTGCCTATCGTATGCTAAGTTTGTACTCAATGGTAAAGACATTCCTGTTGGAAATGACAGATATTGTATTTAGCTGGAATAACAAAACAAAGATAATAATTGCATTAAGGGGAGATGGGCCGTTTTTTCTGGATCCCCTTCTCCCTCTTGTTAAGTACCATTTGTTTTCAGATTTTAAGATGTTTGCCCCATTAGTTTGTCGATCTTAAGACCTTTCGCCAATTTGTTTTGCCAATATTAAGACCTTTCGTGGTATCTACGTGTTGATTTTGTTGTTTCCTGGCGAACGATTGTGAACCTGTAATTTTTGGAAGAACCGGTTAGGGTGTTTTTTTAAGCCTGATGGAGGTCTAGGAAGCAAACAAAAATCCTCCCTTAAGATGAGGATGAGTCTATTTATCGATAGCTTGAAAAAACAGGCTATAGGTCCACCAAGGGGACCTCTCTTTCCTTTTCTCTCTTTCCCTGGCTTGTATTTATTCGGCCCCATTCTGTCAACTGTTTTAAGACGTTTATCCCCATCTAGGTGTCGATTTCTTCCTGGCGAGCGATAGCGCTCCAGCATTGTATGGAGAAATACGGCTTCGCCGGAGAAATTTTCTATCGAAAAATTTAAAATTTTAGCTTGCTGTCAAAACAAAAATATATATATGATGGCTCGCTACCGCTCGCCAGGAAATTATTGACACCTGTATGGGGGTAAACGTCTTAAAACTGTAGGCTGAATGGGGCCAAATGGATACAAGCCAAAGAGAGAGGGAGAGCAAGAGAAAACAAAGCGAGGTGGGCTCCCTTAAGTCTAGTTTCCAATTCCAGTGCCAACGAGCCTCAAGATAGTACGACGAGAAAACAAAAAAAATCATCGAAAATTGCGCTCGTGTGACACCGGTTAAAGGTCGGTATGAATTATGAATAAAAGTAGAGGGATAATGAGGTTTACCCCGACAGTTAAGGGGAGACGGACCGTTTATTTTTATTTTTTTTTGGGGGGAGTCTATTAATTAATGTATCCCTTTATTTCTTAGTTTACTCGCTAGACCTCCATCAAGCTTAGCAAGACCCCCCTAGACCCCCCTTCAAGATAAATTTGTACATTTTTCGGTAGAAAAATGTGCCGGCCGAAGGCCGGTTCCTCTTAAAATTTCAGGCTCGCTATCGCTCTCCAGGAAATAATCAACACCTAAATGGCACGACAGGTTTCATAATTTACAACGAAATGGGGCGAAAAGTGTTAAAATCGCCAAACTATTGTGCCGAAAGTCTTATAATCTCATAACAAATGGGGCTTAATACAAGGGAGAAAGGGAACCCGAAAAAAGACCCATCTCCCCTTAACCTCAAAAGTCCATCAGCCTTTCAGTGTCATTAGGTAAATTTAGGTTTTTCATACTTGTTATTCTCCTTGTCAGTATTGTATTTATGAAGCCTTTTGTACAGTGACGTGTTTTTTTCATTATGTTTATTCCCTATCATTACACGATTGTGTTAAGCTTAGGAATGACCTCTAGGGATCGAAAGGGTTATTTACAGCCTCTAAATTATGATTTTGATTGCCATTGGTCCTTTACTATAGGACATGCAATCGCTTAGTGTTAGCCAAAATGTAAATCAAAATTGGCGCCCCAGTACGAAAAGGAACTAGGAAAAAACATAAAAATAAGGAAGGATAATGGTGTTCAACCGCGGAGTTAAGGGAGCCCACCTAATGTTTTTCTCTTTCTCTCCCTCTCTCTTTCGCTTGTATCCATTCGGCCACATTCAGCCTACTGTTTTAAGACGCTTACCCCCATCCAGTTGTCAATATTTTCCTGGCGAGCGGTAGCGAGCCAGCATATATATATTTTGGTTTGACAGCAAGCTAAATTTGTACATTTTTCGATACAAAAATGTCTCCGGCGAAGCTGGATTTCTCCATACAATGCTAGCTCGCTATCGCTCGCCAGGAAGATATCGACACCTGGATGGGGATAAACATCTTAAAACAGTTGACTGAATGGGGCCGAATAGATACAAGCCAGGGAAAGAGAGAAGAGGAGAGAAAGATTAAAACAAAAGCCGGTGACCCCCCTTAACGGTTTAAAAAAAACAAAAAAAACAGATATGCGTTGTTTTCTTTTGGGGGGGAGGATCCTCTTTTTCCGCTGCATTATGATTAGTGGTTGGATTTCGTAATGTTCTAGTCCCGGACGCTGATTGTATTATTCTAGGCCGCCACACACGGTAATGAGGCTACAGCAGCAACAACAACAACAACATAAATAATCGTGTAGTAGCTTATATTTTTTCACCAACCAACTTTACTTCTAAACTCAATTAATGAAATAAACAAATACATGTGGCACTCGAAGGACTCGAACCTAGGATACTCACACCGAAATTACGCGCATTTATGCATTACGCTATCAAGACAGTTACATAATTATGCACAAGCCTACGATTTATTATGCAGTCTAGAATCCTGCATATTAATATAATGAAAAGGACGTAACCGGTATTGAATGCGTTAAATAGATCCCAATGTTCTAAATAATTTCTAAAGGTACCTGAATCCCGCATTGTCTCTCTAATTAAGTGTTTTCCCAGCCCAGCCCTTGCATTGAAAACGCCAATATTTTTACTTATGCAAATTTGGATATTTAATTAAACAAATCTTTCATTAAGTGTACGGGAAATTGGAAAGCAGAATATGCAAAGTAGTTGGAGCGGTTCAGCTGTGGGTGAGTGCTATCTCACTCTATCTCTCTGTCTCTCACACACACATCAAAATCGGACAAACATATGAATAGCCAACAGAAAAGACTTAAACTCATCTCTCTCTATCAGACAAACATACATATAGTCTATAGAAACGACTTTAACTCACCCATAGTCTCTCTCTCTCTAGCTGTATCTCACTCTCTGTCCCCTACTAACTTCTTAATCCTGCCACGGACATTAGTTCCAGGGCAGTAGTTCCTGTTCCAATTTTCCCTTACCCACTCTAAACCACTGTTTGGACACTTGATCATCAGTGTTTTGGAGGACAAGCAGCTTAGAGGGGTCACTAGACCTGTTGTTGCTTGATATCCTTTGTACTCCTTTGTACTCTCTCTCTCTCTCTCACATTGACCCACACAGTGTCTAGCCCCGACAGACAGGACAGGTACTATCAGCCATACCCTGGCTGACCCAAGGCCTCGGCCTGGGTGACTATACCCTGTGCCAAGTAGGTAGGCCAGAAATCCTGAAACCAAACCTCTGTCACTCAAAAAGGGCTAGAGTAAATGGGCTGTAAATTTACACTCCTATTCGCTGGCTGACCATTCCCAAATGGTAGATATATTAGTTCGATTACTCTAGTCATTTGTGAGTTATAGAGGTTAATGTTCAAGAGTGTTGGTCTACTTACTTGCAACAGGGTATATTACACTTGGGGACCTTCGAAGGATGTAGTGTACAGTCGGCCTAATAAGTGATGTCTTGGCACCAAGTATAGTTTGTTCCAGGGTCCAGAGAATATAGGGTCAGCCCACTTGCCCACCTGTGAATGAGTGACGTCACAGTCCCCACGCTCTGCCTGAACCCCTCATATAAGACATCTTGTTTTTGTGATATATTGAACTATGCGTGTAGTGTAAATAGAATCTTATTTAATGTTACAGGACAAAAGAAAACATTAAAATATATCAAGCTTAGTATATTTTACAATTAAATGTGCATAAATATGAGGTAATATATTATGGATGATAGCGAGCATACCAATGAATAACATATATAGGCTACACCAAGAAAGTATTTACATTAACTTCATATGAGAGAGAGAGAGAGAGAGAGAGAGAGAGAGAGAGAGAGAGAGAGTGGGAGTGTTTGATACCTGATTAGGGGCTACTTATTCCTAAAGAAGGGCATATTATAATGTCATTAGTGAAGGAACGGACACACACACAAACACGCACACAGACTTGTGTTTGTGTGTGTGGACAAGCGGTGATGTGTGTGTGTGTGTGTGTGTTGATCTGAGTGAACATCTGTGAGTGTATGTGTGTATGGGATAGTGGGAATGAGTGTTCGTGTATGCGTATCTTGCTCACCTTTATCATGACAAAAGGACTGCATTTTACAAACCATGAGTGTGTGTGTTGAATTCTAGCTTGTCAATGTTAAACTGATAAATCTTGTTAATGTCCTATGAATTTTCCGCCAAGTAGAAGGGACACACACACATACTTATGCACACTCACTCACACACACACACACACACACACACACACTCACGCACGCACATACACTTACGTACTCTCACTAACACACACACACACACACACATGCATTTTGCAAACTCATGTGTGGGCTGGGGTTAGTTTCTAGCTTGTCAATGTTAAGCTGAGTATTTGTCCTAACGTCATACACACAGTCACACACACGCACTACATTTTATAAACTGTGTTTGCGTGTGTGTGTGTGGGATGGGGTTAATTCTAGCTTGTCAATGTTAAGCAGAATAGTTTTCCTAACGTCATACACACACACACACACACGCACTGCATTTTACAAACTGTGTGTGTGTGTGTGTGTGTGTGTGTTTGTGTGTGTGCGCGCGCGCGCTTTTGAATTCTACCTTGCCCATGTTAAGCTGATGATTGTTTCTACTGTCATATTACCAGCTGCCAAATTATCACACCCACATTAGAATTAGAATTAAATCAGTAGCTACAAGGGCTATGTATTCATTGATTAGTAAATGCAGAAAATGTAATTTACCAGTTGATATACAGCTGGAATTGTTTAAAGCAATGGTTAGACCAGTATGTTGTACTGTATGCTGCTGAGGTATGGGGACATTATGTTATTAGAAAAGTAGTACAGCTTCATTTGAGGTTTTTAAAGCATACATTACATGTTCATAAGTATACTAGTAATGACATGTTGTATGGTGAACTTGGTGAATATCCTATTGATATAAATATTAAGTGTTCAATGATCGGTTACTGGGTGAGATTAATTACTGGTAAAACAAGTACGGTAAGTTAAGTTATATAATGTACAAGTGTTTGTTACATTTGGATCAGGTTGGTGTTTATATTTCACCTTGGTTGAATTGTGTTAAAAGTATTTGTAATGACTGTGGGATGTCTGGAGTCTGGTTGTCACACAATGTAATAACCCCAGCCTGGTTCAGATTGGCAATAGAACAACAGCTTAAAGATCAATGGATAACAAAATGGAATAGTAATTTGTCAAGTAGGGCCATTTGTAGTAGCTATAGAACTTATACATTTGTCTTCAGTATGGAGGATTAACTTGTGAAATTGGATAAGGGAGAGAGACTAGCTAAACTGAGAGCAAGTAATAATAAATTACCAGTTAATACTGGTAGATACAGACATATTGATAGAGAAGACAGGGTATGTACTAAATGTAAGGAGAATGTGGTGCGGGACGAATATAATTTGGTGTTTATATGTCAAAATGAGGATATTGTACAGTTTAGGAATAGATAATTATATTTCTCATTACTACAAGCATAACCCAACACAGTATAAATATATGCTGTTAATGAATAATACTAACTTAAAATGTATGAATAATCTGTCACCTCTTCTCAAAAGAACGTTTACTATGTATAGATAGATCAAGTCTTAGGACATTTAATATAGTTT
The DNA here is from genome assembly GCA_032716605.1 of Paralithodes platypus. Taxonomy (NCBI): domain Eukaryota; kingdom Metazoa; phylum Arthropoda; class Malacostraca; order Decapoda; family Lithodidae; genus Paralithodes; species Paralithodes platypus. Next base: position 40,553,149 of record CM064572.1, read on the forward strand.
GCTTAAGATGTACCAGTGTATTTACGTGTACGCTAATTTAGTTAGCAAAGGCATATTGTACATGTGTAGCATGTAAGGGGCTGTGCTCCATACTTTTTGTAAAAGTCTGAGCAAAATAAACTCAATTCAATTCAATTCAATTCACACACACACACACACACACACACACACACACACACACACACTCAATGTATTTGTCTCAACTTCTGATGTTAGTTAAGCCTTTGAGTACCAGCTACGTGTGTTATATTGTATTCTAGCTAGGATATATTAATACGATATTATGCAGGTTCGGAAGGATCTACGGTAGTTAAAAAGGTTGGTTGAGATAGTTGGAAGCCATATTATTGCTAGAGGTCCTTCCTAATCTGAATACAATGGTCTAATAGTGGCTACACTATAAAGCAAAGGACATCACCGGTACTTTATGGGTTAACTGTATAGTAACTAACATCATTGCTTTTATGCTATATATTTCAAGATAGGTATCTTAGCATTCATAATTCCAAATCATTATCATACCACACACAACTATAATTATAAAACATCCGCTTTGTTTCACCTGTATGTTCGTGATTGAGTTATCAAAGTGAATGAACTGACCGACCTCCCACTGACCGCTAGCCTCTGTCCCCACTGTAGGGCGAATGACGTCATGCGCGAAAGACAGAGCGTTTTCTTTGAGCGGTGGGTTGACCCTATATTCTCTTGACCCTGGTTTGTTCTATAATTTGTATCCGCAATATCTGAACAGGATTTCTTCATTTCTAGTGAGGTATACAAACATATTCCTACACTTACCCACCGTATTCAACATCTGTCAGACATTAATACAGCACAGAAAGATCCAAACGTAATGACAGCTGAGACATGACTTATTAGCGTCACTGTACAATATATACGGTAGTGTGTTAATTTGTATTAGCCCAAAATTCTTGACCACTAACCTCTAAGACTCATTAAGGGGGCCCACCTCGCTTTTTTTCTCTTTCTCTCCTCTCTCTTTGGCTTGCATCCATTCGGCCCCATTCAGCCTACTGTTTTAATACGTTTACCCCCATCCAGGTGTCAATATTTTCCTGGGGAGCGGTAGCAAGCCAGTATATATATATATATATATATTTTGTTTTTGTTGTTTTTGTTTTTTTGACAGCAAGCTAAATGTGTACACTTTTCGATAGAAAATTTTCTCCGGCCGGATTTCTCCATACAATGCTGGCTGGCTATCGCTCGCCAGGAAGAAATCGACAACCTGGATGAGGATAAACGTCTTAAAACAGTTGACTGAATGGGGCCGAATGGATACAAGTCAGAACAAGAGAGAAAAGGAGAGAAAGATAAAAACAAAAACGGTGACCCCCCTTAAACTACATGAGTATTTGAACTAATATTTCTACCATTTGAGAAGAGTCAGTCAGGGAATAGGTGTGGAAATTTACAGCCAATTTGTATCATTCTGGCTATCTATATATTTGTATTAACCCCTTCTGTACCGGCAACGTCTTTCTTATCTTATTCTGGCTATTATTAGACGATTTTATTCAGTTTATAAAATATCTCTAGTAACCAACAGGCTCCGAACTATCTCACTTACCATTTTTACTACCACAGATCCTTCATACACTGCAAAATATCGTCTATATATAACAAGAATAAAATTAAAAAGACACCGCCGGTACAAGAGGGGTTAAATCTATTCCGTAATTACTAAATGATCTGTAATGAGAACAGGTAGAACAATTTGTTTTTTCTATGTGAATGAGGGAGACAAAAGGCATAACTGCCTGCAGCGAGTGCCTCCCCCAGTTTTGAAAGTGTGACAGGGCCAAAATATAGGGACATTCGAGCTAAAATGCCTGTACACACTGTGTTTCAAGCAATTTAAGTCATAGGAAGAGGGAAAGACTGATTCTGGGAGAGAGTTCCAGAGCTCAGCAGTTGAATAGAAGAAAGTCTGAGAATAGCGTTTCACTCTTGGGTTGGAGAGTTGCACAGAGTAGGGGTGAGATTGTGTTGCAAGGCAGGTACTACGGACCCTATCTAGAGGAGGTGATATCAACTGAGAAAGCTTCGAGGAACACTGATTATTGTAGTAGCGAGAGAGATGCAACATTGCGGCGAAGAGACAGAGATTGCAGAGAGTTGGTGAGTGAACGGGAGTTAATGATACGAAAGGCTTTTCTTTCTACTTTGTCTAGGAGTGCGGTGTGGGAGGATCCTCCCCACACATGTGAACAATACTCAATACAAGGACGCACTGTGCCCCTGTACAGAGCAAGAAGCTGTGCAGGGGTAAAGAACCCCTTGAGGCGGTTGAGCACACCCAGCTTCTGGGAGGCTGCCTTAGCAAGACTGGTAATATGGTCTTTCCAAGTGAGAGCAGAAGAAAAAGAGACACCGAGAATATTGAGAGAAGATGAAGGATGGATAGTCCTTGGTTTTTGGCCATATATTTATTTAGTTCATATGTTTTTTAAGTTTCCTCGCTAAACCTCCACCAAGCTTAAAAAAACACCCCCTAGACCCCCTTTCAAGATAAATGTGTACATTTTTCGGTAGATAAATGTCCAGGCCGAAGGCCGGTTCTGTCTAGAATTAGAGGCTCGCTATCGCTCGCCAGGAAAATATCGACACCTAAAGTGCACGAAAGGTCTTAATATTGACAAAAATATGAGGTGAAACATCTCAAATCCGCCAAACTAACTGAACGAACGTCTTAAAGCCTCAAAAATAATATGCTAAATATGAGGGAGAAGGGGTCCATACAAAGCGAGTAGTACCCCTTAATGATATACCCAAGTAGCACGTATATTAGGTCAAAATATAACGGCAGCACTTACCAGCATTAAGGGGGGATGGTTGATTGTTTCTGATCCACCTTCTCCCTCATGCTTAACCCCATTAGTTTGGCGATTTTAAGACCTTTCGCGTCTTTCTTATGTCAATAGTAAGAATGTCCGTGTCATTTAGGTGTCGATTTTCTCCTGGCGAGCGATTGCGAGCCTGTTATATAGAAGGGACCAGCCTTTGGCCGGGATATTTTTCTACCGAAAATGTAGGCTACAAATATATCTAGACGGGGGATCTGGAGAATGTTTTATTAAAAGTTTGATAGAGGTTTGGGGAGGAAATTTAAAGTATAATGAATACAATAAATAATCAACTAAAAAACTAAAAAGCACTCGGCAGCATTAATGGCTGGTAATGATGCCCCTTCCAGTATTACCGGTATTACCGTTGGTAGGGGAGTGGGGTAAAACAAAACAAAATCTCATTAATTATGCAGGCACTGGCTATCTCTCTCTCTCTCTGTCTCTCTTGAAATGGATAGAAAATTGGCTCAACAACAGAAAGCAAAGAGTAGTAATAAACGGTAAGGCATCTAAATTGACCAATGTATTTAGCGGGGTACCCCAGGGATCAGTACTAGGTCCAATTCTCTTTCTAATTTACATCAACGACATAGATGAGGGTCTCACCTGTACAATCTCAAAGTTTGCTGACGATACAAAAATTGCAAATAGCGTACTCTCAAAAGAACAAGTTGACGATATGCAACACAATCTAGATAAGTTGTCACGTTGGGCGCAAATTTGGCAAATGAGTTTCAATGCGGATAAATGTAAAGTACTACATATCGGATACCAAAATGAGAAAGCAAACTATTCGATGAATGGCACTGAGCTTAAGAGTGTAGACAGAGAAACCGATCTGGGAGTAACAATATCGAGTAACCTAAAACCGAGTCAACAATGTTCAGAAGTTGTTAAGAAGGCAAACAAAATAATTGGCTTATAGGCAGGTCATTTGAGCATAAATCCAAAGAAGTTATCCTAACTCTTTACGATTCCTTAGTCCGCTGTCTTCTGGAATACTGCGTTCAATCCTGGTGCCCTTATTACCAAAAAGATATAGACAGGCTAGAATGAGTTCAACGTAGATTTACCAAAATGATACCTAGCCTAAAGAACAAACCATACGAGGAGCGTCTTAGAGAATTAAATCTATTTCCTTTAACTCAACGCAGATTAAGGGGCGACTTAATTCAAGTGTTCAAAATCATCAAAGGTATCGACAATATGAACTGTAGTAAGTACTTCACAATCGACCAATCTAATTATACGTGGGGAAACGGTTGCAAAATTATTGGTAAAACTTTTAACTCTCACGAATCTAAGAATGTCTTCTTCAATCGAGTTGTCAACTTGTGGAATGGGCTTGTTATAGACTGCAGCACTGTTGATTCTTTTAAATTTTACCTAGACAAATATCTTGCATCAAACCCGCGACTGACTGCGTTTGTAAATGAATAACTTTATTTTATCCCCCCCTCAGTTACTAACCAATCTGTCCCCTACTAACTTCCTAATCCTGCCATGGAGATTAGTTCCAGGAGAGTGTATCCCTTTCCAATGTTCCCTTACCCACTCTAAACCACTGTTTGGACACTTGATCCTCAGTGTTTTGGAGGACAAGCAGCCTAGAATGGTCACCAGACCTGGTGTTGCTTGATTTCCTTTGTACTCCTTTGTACTCTCTCTCTCTCTCTCTCTCTCTCTCTCTCTCTCTCTCTCACACGCACATACACACACGCAGAGAGAGAGAGAGAGAGAGAGCGAGCGAGATGCAGGGGCCTACCTTAGGGAAAGTGACGGCATTTGGCAGGGGAGGTTCATTTTCAGACCAGCCCGGTCGTGAAGAACTACCGCTGATGGAAGACCTGAAGGAGGAGGAGGAGGAGGAAGAACACAAAGGACAAAGGACTTACAAACTGCAACAGGCCTATTTGTCCTTACGGGGCAGTTTGGATATCTACACTGCTAAGCTACTAACTACTAGGTAAAGACAAGGATAGTAAAGCAGAAAGAGAAGTAGGAGGAGGAGGGAGAAGAGAAGGAGATGGAAGAGCTGATGAGTGCAGGAGAGGAGGTGGTGGTTGTGGTGGAAGAGGAGGAAGAGAAGGTGGTAGTGGAGTACAAAAGAGTACATGAGCAGTCAAGCAACAACAGGTCTAGTGACCTCTCGAGGTTGATTGCCCTCTAAATCACTGTTGTTCAGTGTCCAACATGGGTTTAGAGAGGGTAAGGGACAAATCGAAAGGGAAGTACTGCCCTAGGATTGACAGAGTTAATAGATGTTAGTAGAAGAACATTTGGGTTAATAACATAAACAAACAATAAGTGATCTTTCATGTATCTGAGGAAAAGTGAGTAACATCATATTTATTCATACATGCAGTGATCCTCGATGTATCTGAGAAAAAAGGAGAAAACAAAAATAATTTCCAAATGCAGTCAGTCGCGTGTTTAAGGCAAGGTATTTGTCTAGGCGATGATTAAGGGGAGATCTCCACTTGAGGGATTTTTTTCTTGACCCCCTTCTCCCTCATGTTTAGTCCCATTGCTTTTGATATTATAAAACGTTTGCCCAATTAGTTTAGCGATTTTAAGAACTTTCACCCCATATTAAGACCTTTCGTGTAATTCAGGTGTCGATTTTATCCTGGCGAGCAATAGCGAGCCTGTAATTTAAGAGGAATCGGCCTTCGGCCGGGACATTTTTCTACCGAAAAATGTACAAATTTATCTTGAAAGGGACTCAAGGGGGTGTAATTTTAAGCTTGATGGAGGTCTAGGGAACAAACTAAATACCTCCCCTTAAGGGAATCAACGGTGCTGCAGTCTATAAAATCTCGAGGAAGCCCATTAGACAAGTTCACAACTCATGGAAGAAGACATATTCAGACTAATGTGAGTTAAAAGATGGAGAAGGGGGAAGCGGAGAAGGAGGAGAAAGAGGAATAGATGGAGAAGGAGGAGTTTCTACACAGGAAACCAAGCAACAACATCCAGGCAATCGGTGACTTGTTAGCTAGCGATCCAGTTTCGGTGTTTTGATTGGTCAAGGTGAACTACACGACCGCCAATCACCGAGTCTCGTCCCTAATAGAACACTTGCGAGTTTGAGGCTGTACACAACAACAAATACAGTATAATGAATAAATAAATATATATACTGTATATATATATATATATATATATATATATATATATATATATATATATATATATATACTCACGCACACACACACAAATTCATGGGGTTACGATGTATCAATATTATGTTATCTTATGCAATGTACATTATGTGTGCATTACAATAGCATTTTACTTCCCCCCCAACATACCTACACACTAATCTCCAGTTAAAAAAACATTACTACATGGGAACAAACTTGTAATTCCACGTGTATTC